>OZ018318.1:238214393-238896292 GCA_963969495.1 Ceratothoa steindachneri
TCACATAACGCAAGTATCTTCAATTCCCTTCTTTTTAGATCATCCAGTATCACTGGATAGAAGACCTGAAATTAACTCATTATTTTATGTTATCCCATAAATAATGCGATTTGTTTTTCCTGTTTATCATTATTTTATGGTTAAAAATAATCGAAAGCATGTTTGTTTTTATACTAGCCTAGCCTTCTGAACTCAAAGCCTAAGTACCTGTATGTCATAGCTTAAACCAAGGTATTTATTTCAACTTAACTTACTCGCCAGTTACTGGGCTTTTAATTTTGTATAATTAATGTTAATTTATTTGAATTATCGTTAAATTATGAATATTTTGGAAGTGGAAAAGAGCACACTCGCAATGTTATGCTTTGGAAGTTTAGAAAAGGCAGCCTATTCATAGTTAACAGGATAAATTTTGCGTTATGTATACTATAAAGGACTAATTAGTGTGATTCATTACCAAAGTTGGTTTCAGAATTTTCGATCAAGAAACGTGAAATTCAAAGATGAACACCGTTCAAGACGACCAGTGGAATTTAATCAGGATCTTTTAAAAATAACAGTGAAAGAAATTCTATTATAATTGTTGAACAATTGAATGAAAATCTACATTAAACACATTCCACTGTGCATCATCATTTAAAGGAGATAGGCAGAGGTACACTTGCAACATAGGATCAACATTTGTCCAGCTCTCTTTTTTCGACTAAAAAGTGAACGATTTTTAAGTAGGATTGTTACAGGAGATGAAAAGTGGGTTATTTAGAATAATAGTAAACATTCTAGACGATGGATAAGTCTTGAGTAAAACAATAATACCTCATCCAAAACAAGGGCCTCATCCACGGAAAATTCTCTTGTACGTTTGGCCTAATTTATTTTGAGCATCTTAACCCAGATTAGACTACCATCAAAGATGTTGTCTGTGCTCCGTTGGACCATTTACATGCAGGACTTGAGGAAAAAAGACCTGCCTTATTCAATAGAAGAGTGCTTTTAATAAATTTGACGCGTGACCTCATATCGCAAAAATATACCTTACAAAAGCTTAACAATTTCGCATGGGAACTAATGAGTCATCATCCATACTTAAGCGAATTATCTCCATCATATTACTGTCTTTTAGGAGTTTAGCGAATCACCTGAAGAGAATGAAGTTGTTGTCAACCGCAGAAGAGGGCAAACAGCCATAAATATTTTTCTCGAAATCAAAGTAAAGCCATTTTTACAAACTTAATATTGAAAAATTAATAGAAAGATGGAGAAGAGTGGTATAAACTAGTGTCATTTATTTTAATTATTTAATTAATAAATCAATTTTTATTTCAATCTAAATAAATTCATAGTTTGATTTTTATCCACAAAATAATGATAAATATAAAAAAATGCCGCATTACTCATGAGATGATCTTTTATTTTAATTTGGTGTTAGTAAGGCTTGTTTATGGTAACTGTCTATATATATATATATATATATATATATATATATATATATATATATATATATATATATGAGAAAATTATAACAGATGGTGTGGTTAGTGGAAATCAATGGTCAATGAATTATACCGCCCGCTTCTTATAGCACCCCGGGGGACGCCCTAGTCACAACCAGGGAAGATCAACTTTTATTCACCCTTTTCTAGCGGACCTACAAGGAGGAAGATCGATTCGAACCCGTAACCTTATACTTTGATCTCTCGCTATTTTTAACAGAAAAAGGGGAATTATCAATAATTTCTGTGGGTATCTATGCTAAACACTTTTTGAAAAATTGAGGGTAAGCAAGTCGACAGTTGAAGACACCGCCCTGTCTGCCCGAATGGGACTCGGGTGACGGAGGTGCAATGAGCGTCCCAGAGGAGCCACCGGACCTACGAGTCTCGCTTCGGCAGACTAAGGAATAATGTACCTTTAACTTCCAGGTGATCGAGGTCATCTTCGAACAAATGGACATCGAGATAAAGATGTTCATCGAACTAAGTGATGGATACGCAGGCATTTTTCATAACCACTCCGACCTATAGAAGCTGACCTCCAAAAAAGCATAGGATCTGTTAGCTCAAATTAGCCTCGAGCCGAAACCTGCTGCGTCAGTCACCGCAAGAAAGGCGGTAGTCTACAGGCAGATCGACTCATGGGTGCGAACCAAAACGAAAGAATAAATTAAGGCAGAGATTGTAAGGAATCATGTGTGAGCCATGAACTCATGCGACCTAATGCATGTGTCCAAAGTGGTTCTTTGAAGAAACAAAGATGGCGGAAAAGTCAAAGATGACCAGGTTGAGACTTTTCAATATGGTCATCGCCTCTACGCAAATCTCGTATGAAAAGCAATACCACTTGCTGAGGCCTTGGTCTTGCTATAGAATATAGAATCACCTCAATCGAAATTGCCTCGAAAAAGAGGAGATTCTGTGCTCGAAATGCAGATAGGAAGGGCACGCATGGATGCGCTGCGTCTCACAACAAAAGAAGTACCTAAACTTATCGAGGCCACACATAAACATAGGCATGCAGTGCACTGTGCGCAGAGAGCAGCTGAACCCTAAGAAGACTGCATACAGAGTCTCCTCAAACCGACCATACGTAAGGGCACAAGAGTTATGCCAAAACAGTCAGTCATCCAACCCAAACATCAGCCACAAATAGTCCTCCATCTCTCGGACTCGAACCCCACGAAACTGTTGGCGTACATCCTACACTCGCATGTCCTAAACTACATGGTCACTGGCTCCTTCAACACGAAACTCAACAAAATGATGGAGGCAAAGGGTATAGAAACCATAAAGTTCCCCTCCAATTCTCCATCTGACAATATCCTAGCCATGCGGGCCGTAGCTCCCATCGTAACCGCCGCTGCGGAATTAACAAAAAGCGACAGATGAAGTGATCCCAGAGCCCAAAGTGTCTGCACCCATGAACGATGAAATGGATGCCAATGGTCCCTTCAAATGGTACTTCGATTCCTCAACAGAGGCGGAGGTAGTTAGGACCACCCTGCTAGAAAAAAGGTAAAACTTTACGACTCCTCACTCAAATTCTTTCAACCAAGTCTGTCCAAAAAACTTAACACCGGCAACCCTTACAGTCCTCCTAAGTACCAGAATTCTCCGAGCAAGCCAAGGAAGTAAACATAGCTGCAAGAAAACAATAAACAGACTGGTAGTTATTGCAAATAACGTGCAAGGATGGGGCTAACATAAAATCCAGCTGTTCAACATTTACAAAGAAAGTGACCCGGATATCCTCCTTCTTTCCGAAACTAGAGTAAGAAAGGAAGATCTCATCAAGATCTTCGCATTCAACACTCTATAAAGGAAACTGACTTAGGATAGATATGACAGAACGGCAATTGAGGTGCGATGAAGACTACTGTTTGTGAAGGGGAAAGAGATGGACGAGTTCTTCCTGTCTGTCACTCTCAAAACTTACATGGGGAACATTGAACCTTCTCCTTCTCCAAGTTTTCCAAGGAGAAGGTACATTCTAATCCACAACCTGTTCACCCTGTTCGGGAAGGCCTACCCCGTCATCTCCGCTGGCGATCTCAACGCCAGATCAAGAATCGCTGACTACGCTCGAGAGTATAGTTGAGGGAAGAACTTCCACTTGCTTCTGTTTAGAGGTGCAGTGGAGATGATTGAGCTAGACCTCCCGACGTTTATGTACCCGGGGACAGCCACCAAGCCCGACATCGTGCTTATGGATCTCAACTTCTCCTTCCACCAGTTTATGTAGCCTGGTCCCCTCACACTCAATGATCATATCCCTATGGCCATCACGATTGTTAACATGCCCATACCCATCCCCTCCTCATCAAGGAAGAACTTTGCAGCTGCAGACTGGAAGACCTACATAAGGTCATCCCCGGAGGAAATTTCCGAGGTGAATGTTGCCACGCAAGAGGTAATCAACGAATAGATGTCCAACATCTTCGACAGCTTTGCTACTGCAGACAATATAATCCCGATCACAGGGCATAAGGTCTTGATCCCGACGGGCCAAATTCAAGAGAGGATCATCCTGCAGCTGCGATTCCAGCTGATTTACCATCACGTCCTAGCCGCTAGATACGCCAGCCCAGTGAACTCTGCGTTGGTCCAGCAGCTCAGATAGAAAGTGAACGCTGCGATGTTGCAAAAAATCAGAGAAAAGTGGGACCGTACGATCCACAAGCTGGATCTTGAAGACAACCCCGAAAGTTTCTAGAACGTCACCAACAAGCTAAGAGGGCGACCATCAGGAGGGGTTCACGCCCCATAGTTCACCTTAGCAAGTGCACTAGAACTCCACAATAAAAAGCTAAGCTTTTTAGAGAAGTTTGGAGCGACGTTTTGCGCATCTCCGAAGAAGAGGCGGAAAACTGAGCTTCGAGTAAAGAGTTTTGGAGCACATAGAGAGACACTACATAAGATTTACCCAGTAAAGAACCGTAAACCTCAATAAGTTGCGAGAGTGCGCCCGAGAAGGCATGACGATCACCCAAGAAGAGTTAAATACTGTAATCTTCAGCTTTAAGCAAAAATCTCCATACCTAAGCCTAATAACAACAGATAATTGAAAGAGACCCCAGTGAGATAAAAAATCAGACTGCTGAATCTTTTCAATGTGGCATTATTGGCAGGATACTTCCCAGACGGTCTGAAGACATCCAAAATGATCTTTATTCCTAAACCAGGGAAGTCTAAAGATCAAGTGATGAACTACAGGCCGATCCCACTTCTTGAGATAATTGGGAAAGTATTCAAAAAGAACCTAAATAACAGTATAGTTTGCCTTCTGACGTTACATTTATAGCAGAACGCCGAACAACATGGCTTCTGCGTGAAAAGGAGCACGAGACTGCAATCGCCTAAACATACCAGCAAGCGCCAAGGAATTTGCCTCTGGCTGCATGGTGGATGTGGTCTGCCGGGACGTGTAAAAAGCCTTCAACAATGCATGGATCAACGGACTCAAATACAAGCTCTCAAAACTCGGGTTGTCCCTCCATTTCGGAAAAATACTCAATAGATAACTCACCAGCAGGAGAGCAGTGATAGCATTCGGGAACCACATCCGAGCCCCATTTGACTTGCTATCCGGAGTCCCTTAAAGAGGGTGTCTGAGTCCCACCCTCCTTATAGTCTACACCAGTGACATTCCGAAACTGCTACTCCCACGAACTCTCAATGTACATTACTCGGAAGACCTTACCCAGATTGTGACTCGCCAAACAGATATGGAAGAGTGATTTTTAGGGCGACTGTAGCCAAGCCCCAGAAATTCTATAGGTACGAAGAGAAGTGGAAAATCCAGACAAACTAGCCTAAATTCATTGCAGTCGCGATTTTTAGACGGAAGACGAAGCCCATCTGAATAGAAAATTCAACTATTAATTATTCCCCGCTTGTGAGTATCCTAGGCTTCAAGATCTCTAAACACGGCACCGGAAGCCATATAAATTCAAAGGTTCACGTTGCGAAACTAGAACTCGACAAATTCCACAGATTTCTTAACCTAAACATAAAAAAAGAAGAAACTGTATACTGCCCAAGTAAGAACTAAACTGCTCTACCCAACAGTTTCACTAGACACATCTTCAAGAAGAAGGATGATTCAGATGCAAAGGGGGCAAAATTAGGTCCTACACTTCATCTACAACGTGAAAACTGGACGACTATGTCACTTCACTGGAGCTGCGCAGAAGAACAGGAATAGAGACAGTGAATGTTTTCTTGCCTTCACGAAGCACCGCTATCTGGGACAGCCTGGAGGCAACTCTCCCACCAGGAACTGTAGATGACTTGTTCAGACTACAGGAGAGGGAGGAATAAAAATCGTAGATGCATCCAGCAAGGTCGGTAGTTACACTGGACATCATCTACAGGTGACCCTGTAGCCAACTCACTCGTGGACTAAAAAGTGAATAAATAAATAACTGTCGCTAACGAAACAAATTGTTAAGTGGAATATTATAGATCAATATATTAAAATAGACTCGAATCAAATTGATTCTTGCTAGTTTTCTTTTTTTATTATTCTGCATTAATTATGAACTATCATTTACTCTAGATGTTTTGTGCACAATTTTTATTATTATTACTATTATTTTGCTGTTCCAGAAACATTTTCTTTTGTAAATATAATGTATGTACGAGGGGTGGTCAATAAGTTTTGCAATTCGGATATAAGGAAACGAGATATGAGGAAAAGTGTCTTATTATCTTTAAATATAACTACCCTCGACTTCAATGCACTTGCACCACTTGTCCCTGAGGCTTCGAATTCCCGACAACAGAAATCTCCCGACTGCTGTTCAATCCACTCCTGGACGGCGAGCTGGGCATCTTCATCGTCCCCAAACCGGCGTCCACGCAGTGCAGCCTTGAGCTGGCGGAATAAAAAGTAGTCGCTAGGGGCCAGATCTGGACTGTAGGGGAGCGATGGTTAAGCTCCCCAAATCCGCACTCGCTCGATTTCTTCGACCTTCACCCGTCGATTTTCGAGGATCATCCTCTCCACACGGGCCACATTGTTCTCGTTGGTCGCCTCTGACGGGCGTTCTGAACGGGGGTCATCTTCAAGGGACTCACGACCATGGCGGAACTCCCTATTCCAGCGAGCAATGGTTGCATAGGAAGGGGTGGTGTCGGTGTACACTGCAACCATGCGTTCATGGATCTCTTTTGCATTCTTGCCTTCCTTGGTCAAATATTTGATCACTGCGCGTGCTCAACCTTCTCCATTGTTGAAAAATCTGTGACTGTCGATCTGCAATCAGCTACTGCTTCTTAAATAGACGAGGCAGGAGCGTGCGGCTGCAGGTCCTGACTTGTCATAACTTGTCCTAATACCGCCGCGAACAGCCATCCCCTTTCCTCTGTTTTGCCCTACCGATTTGCAAAACTTATTGATCGCCCCTCGTATATGCTTATAGTGAGATGGCTCTCTTTCTAGGCACACTTTCTACCTCCCTCTGTATTTAAATTTCACCAGTGTTCCTATCTTCCTCTCTCCCCTTATCCACAGAAACAAGGTGGGGTCCCTCACCTTTTCATCATCTTTTTATATGAATAAATAAATACAAATATATATTTTTTTGTATTAGCCTTGAGAGATGTAAATTGGCGTTGCCTTAATATTGAAGGTTCGCATAGCCACTAGTGATGAAAGAGTAGCGAAGATGAGGAAATAAATTAAATGAAGAATAAAATATAAATATTAAAATGAACTGTGGTGAAGCAAATAATCCCTAATTAGATGGATTTGGGAATGGGAGGTGGGGGGCAGGTAGTAATAGTTAGTGGTCCGTCAATTTCAGAGATGACGTCACTTTATACCTTTAAAAAGAATAAGTTGGGCAAAGAGAGAATCTTGCACAGAAGAAGCTTAGAAGGGAAAGGAGGTGGATTCCTCAGCCCACTATCTTTGCACTCCATTGTTGGGCTAGTGGCAAGGTGGTCCAAGACGACCGCCATTCTGGAGTGTTGCAGCAGACTGCCGAGTCGTCGGTCTAATAACGCTCGCCTAGTGCGGGTCGCCACAGAAGATTTTGCATTAGAGTTTGACTTCCCTAGTCTTTGTTTAGTCAAGGACATCTACAGGAGAGTGGGTCAGGAGTTGGCGAGGGACCAGGGCGTCTCCACACGTTGGTGGGCCAAGGTCCAACGCCTCTGGGGCATCCTGCTGCTCCGAGATCCTCCTGATTCGTTGTTTTATTCTCGAAACTGATCTACATTAATTTTATCATTTTTGGGGAGGAGCTTGCGCGTCACACGCAGACCTCAGACGACCCATCATCACTAACCTGCGGGGGGCAGGTACAGAAATTGCCACAGCCTAAAAAAAAATAATGAATTAGGTTATATTCTTCTTCTTCTCGGCTTTTCTCTACCCGGTGTCGCCGTTCTTGAGAGGTCGTTTCGGTAAAAGACTCGATATAGTGGTGTATTAAAAAGTAATGCAGCTGATGATTATTTGGGATTATACCTCTTATTTATTAATCTCTAGATGTTATTTAGAGCTGTTACATTCTCAATGGTAAAAGGCATTGATTTGTTAAATTTTAGAACTTTACACTTTTTAAAAAATGTTAATAGTAGTATCAATGTTTTTTTGCTAGTCAATTTTTTAATAAATTTAATGCCATCTTTCATGCGCAGACGTGTTTATCCAGCCGTGGGTAAGAGTGAAGGAAGCCGAAAGAAAAAATACGAATGAGTAAGAAAAAACAATAGTAAAAATAAAGATTCAAAATAATTACTATAGCAAATGTTGACAACCTTAAATATGTTAATTAAATTTTTCTATACACAACCTTTAACAAAAGAAAAAAATTAATCCTTAAGTAACTTTCAACTTTAATACTTGAATCATTAATAACACTTTATTTTGTGCGTTCAGAGAAGATTTATGCCCAAACAATCACATATCTTGGGATTTTTTTTGCTAGATGACAAAAACTAGTCTATAAATAATTTAGGTATTAGGTGTGGCTCATTTTCATCTATACTTTATAGAGCGCGACTGGGAAATTATATAGTTTTTGAAGCATTTCTAGTGGAATCGAAGCGACAATTTCACGAATTCTTGTGTTAAGCTCTTCTGTGCTACGTGAGCGTGTCTTGTACACCTGACCTTTCAGATAACACATAAATAAATCGGTGATAGTAAGTTTTGGGAATTGGGCCGGCCAGTTTATATCTTCAAATCGAGACACGAGACGTTCAGGGAACATGTCTTGAAAAACTTCCGATTGACAATTATATCTGGTGCGCCTCACATTGTCATTAAGAGTAACTCTGTTGTCGTCTTCTAAAGAAAACAGATCCCTATATCTTAAATGCACTACACAGGGCCATTAACATGAAAATGGGCCGCATAATTCATTAACAGGTTTTCACAAATTGTAGCACTGCTTGTTCCAATTCAAGCCAACGTTGTAACTGAATAAGCTTATTTTTACCATCGGCAGTTAGGTCTGGGTCGTTGCTATTTGAATGGATGTAACTTAAGGGACTGCAATATGCGAAAAAACACTCCCTAAATATTGAGAAGAGACGATCTTTTCCGGATCTAATACCATGGACTGTAAGTCAATGATTCAAGAACACATTCAATTTTCTGTGGATGTGTTGCAGAGTGTGCAGGACCTGAAGCTTTGCTGTTCTTAACTAAACCAGTAGATAGGACTGTTCGCTCATGCAATTATTGTGTTGCCGCAGGCTACTCCCCGGGCAATGTAGTTCAGTTGACATTTACCCTAGACTGCTGTAACACATTTAGACTCCTGAAACCATTCACACACAAAATACAGTACTATACACACCAGGAATCCATTGCAGTGAGTCATCAATGTAAAAAAATCATAGGCTTTGTTGCCCTAAAAATTTTCAAGACAGAAAAATTAAAAAATTATTCGCTAAAATGTGAAAACTTTTCATTGTTTTGACTTTATTTTAGCCTTTATAAATTACCTGTTAACCTCCAAAATCCGAAGGTTTTAATGATTTAAGTATTTCACTAACCTGTGGAAAAACTCGTTAATTATATAAACGCTTATAATTACATGCATTTGATCTTCTCCTTGCAGATTTACAAGTTTGGTATCAAATAAACCATTCTATTAGTTACAGTTACATGCTTAGTGAGGATGAAGAGTGTCACCCAAGCCTACCCAATGCAGCGTAGGGGTAGGTACTCATTGCTATACTAAACGCATACCATCACTGCGTAGTGCAGTTTTCCTTACCTTTGGTAGCCTCCTCCCTGCTCACCAACCCAAGCAAGATTGGGTTCAGATTTGATAGTGGGTCCACGCGAGCACAAACGGTTCATTTACTCACCCACAAATGTTCTTATTACAGGAAATCGCTGATGTTCTTGGAGGTCTGGCGTGGATTCGATTACAACTTTGCCGCATTGCCACAAGTCAAGAGCGGAAGATGGCGAGTTCATCCATGAAGAAAGGAACTCTGAGGTTATAGTCGCCGATCGAGTATTCCTCATCCGAATGTAGGCGCTCGTTATATTTAAACTTCTAAACGGGAACAATGACCCTTTCAATATGATGTCCTGAGAAGGAGAGAAGGAATAAATTAGATTACTGCTAAAAAAATCGCGTACTATAAAAAAACTGTGACCGAGAGATGGCGCTTTTTCGCAAGTGGTATGTTTACGATGACGTCAGAATGGTCGCTCCAGGCTCACCTTAGCGTCTGTTTTGAAAGAGTTTAACTATTTCTTTCACCCGTAATCGAGTGTATCCAAGCATAGGAAAGAATAAGACAAAAAAGACAAGTTAACAACTAAAAATAAAGGAAAGCAAGATTCGATATTAAGCGAAATGCTGTAAGAAACATCAACATCGCTGAATGCGCGGTCGGGAGGGGGCATTTGAAGACCGTAAGAACAAATTTGTACACCGCACTGCTACCTCAAAGTATAAATTTGGAACTGCTTGCAGAGATCAACTCAGGAGTGACGTTCAATGGAGGCAAAATGTGATACTCTTGCGAATGGGCAAATAATTAACGAAATTAATGAAAAACAATGCCTAAAGGAGAAAATCCTGGAATATTTAGGTCAATTTCAAGTTGACAGCCCCACTTAGAATGACTCATTTTCGTGTCATAATAAATATCGTTACCAGCAGAATAATAACGGGCTTGTTGAAGCTTAAGTCACCTCGAATTTACGAGGATGCAGTCGGATTCGAACCATCACCTTTAACAGGTTCCGGCGACACGTCGACGCTAATCATTAAGCTACCATGCACCATTAAAGCTAATGACTCAAAAACACAAATTTAATCAAACTAGTCCTACCAATCGAATTCCATATTAGTTTAATGATTAAAACTAGATCCAGGAGTTCTTAGATTCCTAACTATGGGAATCCTTTGAGGGTGCATTAATAAAATAACCAGGCAATGGCTTTCGCCTCCCCCCCCCAACGGGGGGGAGCTTGCGCATCGCTACTAAGATTAAAATTTAAAATCGAAAAAAAAGCAGCCATGGTTAAATTTTTATAAATTTTATGAACTTCACCAATTATAATAATTTTAAAAAGGAACTCTAAACTAAATTTCCCCACTTTCAAAATATCACGTTGCTAAAATATAGAAGAAGAACTACAGAACTACAGAACTACAGAATCTAGGACCAACAAAGACCCTAAGGTCCGCTCGAGGCTAGTCCGCTACACTAAATCAAAAACTACGATACACCCTTATCTACGAGTGTATCTCTAACATGCTATTTTTTTTTTTTTTAATACTATCTACTGTACACACTTATCTACATGTGTACATTATCGTGCAATTTTAACTAATCAAACTAGGGGTCGGGGGAGATAGAAAGTTTTTCTTCTCATCTTCCGCAGCCACTCGACTGCTAGTGGTGAAAAGCTAATTTAGGGATAGAGACTACTTATAGGATAGGCGGAAAAGAAATGGGACATCTAAGCTACACATGCAGAGAATCGCCGGCATCATTTTTAGTCATCATAATTTCATATCCTTAAACCTCCGCTCCAAACTCTCTCTCTGCAAGGACGTTTAAATTCACAGTGCTCAACTACGTTATATTTAAACTATTCAAATGCACGTCGAGACGATTTTTGAACATATTAACCGAAGTGCTATCTACTACGTGGGTGGGCAGCCGATTCCAGTTTTGAGTAACTTTAAATGTAAAATAGTTTTGGGCTATACTAGTGTTAAAACGCTTGTTCACTAATTTTAACCCGTGCTGACGAGTATTTCCCCTATGATCCAGTTCGAACAGATTGCGAAAGTCAACGTTTGAGAAACCCTTTAGTATTTTGAATACTTCTATTAGCTGGCCACGTAATCTTCTGCGTTCTAGCGATGGCAAATCTAAAGCCCTGAGCCTTTCCTCGTATGATCTATTCCTCAGCTCTGGAATTAATTTCGTAGCCCTACGCTGCACTCTTTCTAATTGCGCAATATCTTTCATTAAATATGGAGCCCAAAATTGAACAGCGTATTCGAGAAGTGGCCGCACAAGGGATTTATATAAAGGTAAAATTACATCCTTAGATTTGAAGATGAAATTGCGCGCGATATAACCCAAAACGCGATTTGCTTTTTTACACGCATCCGCGCATTGCTTCGAGAATTTAAAATCGTCTGAGACTAATACTCCCAAGTCTTTTTCTAATTTAACCGCGTCGAGGACTTGGCCTTTCATGGTATAATCTACTCTTAAATTATGGCAACCCAAGTGCATTACCTTGCATTTGCTTAAATTAAATTCCATTTGCCACTTGTCCGCCCAATTGGCAATCGAGTTTAGGTCCCCCTGCAATTTATCGACATCCGATCTTACATAGGCACGATTACCCAGCTTCGTGTCGTCCGCAAATTTCGAAATCCGACTAAGTATGCCTTTATCTAAATCGTTAATATAAATTAAAAACAATAAAGGGCCTAAAACAGAGCCCTGAGGTACCCCACTACTAACGCTGGCCCAATCTGAACATTCCCCATTTATTACTACCCGCTGCGAGCGATCTTTCAGCCAATTTCTAATCCAGTTTAAAATCTTACCAGTCACCCCAATCGCTTTAACTTTCATTAATAACCTTTGGTGGGGGACGGTGTCGAACGCCTTTTTAAAGTCTAAATATATTACGTCTACAGCTTTGCTTTCATCGTACACGCAAATCATTTTGTGGAAGAATTCAAGCAAGTTAGTCAAGCACGATCTCGCACGCCTAAATCCATGCTGGGTATCGTTAATCAGCTTATTTGCCTCGAGGTGGCTCACTATTCTATCTTTAATTACAGATTCTAAAAGCTTCCCAACTACCGAAGTTAGACTAATAGGCCGGAAGAAGAAGAAAAAGAAGAAGAAGAAGAAGAAGAAGAAGAAGAAGAAGAAGAAGAAGAAGAAGAAGAAGAAGAAGAAGAAGAAGAAGAAGATATATAAAAATCAATTTTCTGAACTTCACCATTTGTAATTCTTTGGGCTTTAAAAAATTCGCAAAATTTTGATAATTATATTTATTTCTGAACTTCACCATTTTGATATTATAAAAGAATTGTCAGAAATAACTTTGATAAAAAAACATAAGTCATAACCAAACTAAGTTGAAATTATTATTCAAATACTCAAAAACATCCCCTTCTTAAATTATAGAGTGTTGATGATGATGACCACAAATTAGACAAAACCGAACTTATTCACCCGTCGTGGGATTACGATTTCATTCCCCTCATTACTATCGGTATCATCCCTTCATCACCCTCGTTCTCATCTTGTCATCATCATCACTCTCACCCCCTTACTATCATAGATCTTTTTCCGTCACCATCATCGCTACCATCCATTTATGATCATCACTCTCATCCCTTCACCATCATCGCTCTTATTCTTCCACCATCATCGCTCTCACCCCGTCATCATCCTCGCTCTCATCCCTTCATCACCATCGCTTTCACCCCTTCATCATAATCGCTCTAATCCCTTTATCACCATTGCTCTCACCCTGTCATCGTCATCGCTCTCATCCTCCTTGCAGAAAACGTGGAGCCAACGACCTTTACGTCTTCTCAAAATTGTCTCTCCGAATTCCTGGCTGAAGGAATTTCGAACATTAATAAAAACTATTAAACTCCATTTTAATATAAACAATAATGAATTTATAAACATAATTTATATTGTATAAACTGGATATCAAATTATACATTTGTGTATTTTTCCTTCCATCCGATACATATGAGCCTTCAAGGCCAAAACCGCGCGAGTTCAAGTCAATATCTCTCTCACTACCACTTTCTTCTCTCTCTCTCTCTCTCTCTCTCTCTCTCTCTATATATATATATATATATATATATATATATATATATATATATATATATATATATATATATATATATATATATATATATATTAGGAATATGAAGACATATGCGATGCTTACGAACATTTAATTTTCCGGACGTTTCGGTCATTAACGATGACCATGATGGTCATCGTTAATGACCGAAACGTCGAGAAAATTAAATGTTCGTAACCATCGCATATTTTTTCATATTCCTACTACGAATAAGGTTCCCATGGAACGACTCCATCACCAATATATATATATATATATATATATATATATATATATATATATATATATATATATATATATATATATATATATATATATATGAAAAGTAAAGAGATGCCCCTCATTTCACCGTTTCATTTTAATCTTATCAAACTTTGTAATATATTATTATTTTTTCTTTCAAATTAAAGTATGTATATCCATTGTTTATCACGGCCAACTCTGCTGCAAAAAAAAAAAAAAACAAGCAAAAGGGTAATTTGAAAAGAGGGAGTCTTGTGGGTCTTTATGAGGGTAGACTTAGCCAGCGTCGAGATTGCACACAACCATGGGATTCCTCCTAAACAGAGTGATTGTGCGGTGGAATTCACCAGCAAATTCAGGGAATCAACAGCATCCCGCTCAGGTCGATCTGGGCCCTATTCCAGGTGTCTTCGGGCTGTCGAGTGGATGGTTGGAAATAATCCCCGTTGGGAGGAGGCTGATGCTGCGTAGCAACTCCAAGTAAGTCGAAGTACTGCTGTGAGGTATCTCCAACAACTTGGCTAGTATGACAGAGCAGCTAGAAGGAAACCTCTTCTTCGGCCAGAAAATGTCCAAAGAAGAAATGTGTGGGCAAATGAGATGGTAGAGACACCCATAGGGTTCTGGCAGACTGCCATATTCTCGGACGAATCAAGATTTGCACAATTTTCTGAGAGTGGATATGTGTACATAGATTTGGAAACTGCATAATCAAGAGTTGGATTTAAATCGGCTGCAACCAGTTGTGAAACAAGGCGTGTTTTTCCGTGATGATGATGGGAGCAATCTGGAGCACTGTTGAAAACATAAACCCGGAAATGATAAATCTTCATCCTTCGGAACAGACTTCCTCCAATTATATATATTTTTACATGGGTACACTGGGGTTACCGATCTTTATAAGGTTCTTATGTTCTGCGGCCCTTGGTAAATGAAGATTCTCTGCCAGTTATCAATTGGCTTAAGCAACGCAGAATGCTGAAGAGTTAAGTGAAATGACCTTCTTGGTATAGTGAAATGAACGGGATGAGGTATACTAAATCCATGATGGCTATGCTTGGAAATGCCACACCAAAGATTGTGCTAAATATAAATCTACAGTGTCTATAAGGACTGGATTTTTTTGCCAACTCTAGATTAACGCGTCAGACCTGGATTCATGCAATTTACTCGTATATATCTGGATTGAACGTATTGGCGAATCAAGGGCAAGCGATCAAATTGGTGTTTTGAGAATGCAATGATCGACTGCGACAGTTTTTCTTCGTGAAGTGTACAGTATATATCTTCCTGCTAACCAAGTGCAACTTGGTGGTCCGGGAATAGTTGTGCATATTGATAAATCATATTGTTCTCACAAACCGAAGCATCATCGAGGTAGAGGACCTCGGACTCATGTGTGGCTGTTTTTTGAATGGTCGTTATCAGCACCTCGCTAGGTATAAAATTCATGGAAATAGTGAACGAAAGGGATGCTGGCACACTTCTGTCTATAATACAAGCAGCAGTGATGAGTGGAAGGTCGATAGTAATATACAAGGACTACAAGGACTTGGCTTCTAACACAGGACAATGAACCATTCATTCAATTTTGTAGATCCGCAAACTGGTTTATGCACTCAGACCAGAGAATCGTATTGGAATAAACATAAAGCAAATATCAATGCTAATCTATTTTGTTCATATTTACTTGCAATAAAAAAGCAATTTTAATAATGTTTTAAGTATTTGATCATTTTGTAGTTTATCTATATGAAAATGTTGGTAGGAGGGGAGGGGCGGATCTTCATTTGAGCGAATCTGAGGGGAAGAACTTCAGTTGGGTAGCTTGGGGGAGGGATATCTTTCTATGATCATATATATATATATATATATATATATATATATATATATATATATATATATATATATATATATATATATATATATATATATATTGCAGGAATATGAAGACCCAGTTGATTACACTAATCTTTTTTTTTGTTTTTACAATTTAATATAATAGGTCATTTTTTGTTTACTTCAGTAACTTTTAATATGTGATAATCAAGTCAGTTTGTTATAATTTCACTTTCTATTATTTTTTTTAAATACCACTGGGTAATATTATTTAATTCTATATATTGTTATTAGTGTTTTTACTTTAATTTTAATTGTCAATTTTATTATCTTAACTTTCCTTCTTCCGCTTTTTTTAATGCATTCTTTTAACTGTTATCAATTAATGCTCCTTCCGCTTCTCATTAGACGATATAGTCGCTGAAGATGGTCCTAGTAAAGGTCCCAAACGTCCGGCCAATAAATGATTAGTATAATCACCTGGGTCTTCATATTCTCAAGGAACAAATCAATTACCAGTATATTTATATATATATATATATATATATATATATATATATATATATATATATATATATATATATATATATATATATATATATATATATATATTGAAAATCACATGGCGCGTGATTTTTTATAGATGTATTTTTAAAGGCCCAAGGAAATGAAAATTGGTGACACTACCCGGAAAAACACTTAGGAGAATATCACGTGAACAAATCAAAGCTTAAAAAGGAAAATGGGAGACGTAGAGAACGGAAAGATAAAACAAACTATTTTAACCGTTATATGAAAATGAATAAAGAAGTTGGATTTGAACCTGTATCACTAAGCGCTCATCGCTTATATGACCAAGACGCTGACCGCCAGAGGTACCAATTTTCATTTCCTTGGGCCTTTAAATATATATATATATATATATATATATATATATATATATATATATATATATATATATATATGGTAAATGTCCATGTTGTATGCATGTGCTATAGAAGTCCACAGCTGTGCCAGCGTTATTAATTTTAATTTGTATTTTCTCAATATTTCTTACAAGTTTTTTAACGGGGTCTTCGAGGCGAGAAAAAACATTCGCGGTTGTTTTTTCTCGCCTCGAAGACTCCATTAAAAAACTTGTAAGAAATAGTAAGAAAATACAAGTTTGGAGAACAAAATAGTAATTATATAATGAATTAAATTTAATCATAAATCTTTATTTTTATTTTTGAAAAGCTGCACAATCTTTCCAGATCATCTTATATAGTACGAGGGGCGGTCAATAAGTTTTGCGAATCGGTAGGGCAAAACAGATGAAGGGGGATGGCTGTTTGTGAGGGCATTAGGACAAGTTATGACAAGTCAGGACCTGCAGCCGCACGCTCCTGCCTCGTCTATTTAAGAAGCAGTACCTGATCGCAGATCGTCAGTCACAAATTTTTCAACAATGGAGAAGGTTGAGCACGCGTAGTGATCAAATATTTGACCAAGGAAGGCAAGAATGCAAAAGAGATCCATGAACGCATGGTTGCAGTGTACACCGACACCACCCCTTCCTATGCAACCATTGCTCGCTGGAATAGGGAGTTCCGCCATGGTCGTGAGTCCATTGAAGATGACCCACGTCAGACGTGACCAACGAGGACAATGTGGCCCGTGTGGAGAGAATGATCCTTGAAAATCGACGGGTGAAGGTCGAAGAAATCGAGCGAGAACTTGGAATATTACATGGAAGTCTTATCAACATCATCCACGACAATTTGGCCATGACCAAGGTCTCTGCCCGTTGGGTCCATAGAAACCTCGCGCCCCAACGTCGTCAAAGTTCACAGGGCTAGAGTTGCACAAGCTTCCCTGCCCGAGTGTGGATTCAAGGAGCGCAACCATCTCCCTTACAGTTTAGATCTAGCCCCTAGCGACTACTTTTTATTCCGCCAGCTCAAGGCTGCACTGCGTGGACGCCGGTTTGTGGACGATGAAGATGTCCAGCTCGCCGTCCAGGAGTGGATTGAACAGCAGTCGAGAGATTTCTGGTTGTCGGGAATTCGAAGCCTCAGGGACAAGTGGCGCAAGGGCATTGAAGTCGAGGGTAGTTATATTGAAAGATAATAAAACACTTTTCCTCATATCTCGCTTCCTTATATCCGAATGGCAAAACTTATTGACCGCCCTTCGTATATGGTGATTGTATATGGCATGAAGAGAAATGTAGACGTAATATGTCTGTGCGTTTCAATAATTATTCCCACGGTTACGCCACACCGGATGACAAGAGAAGAACTCTAAGGAATCTGATATGGTCAGCGCTCCTCTTAAGTCGCAAATTGAGTGCCTCCAGGATCTGTGCTAGGCCCCTTATTATTATTTATTATGAAAAATAAATATTGACTTAATGATGTATTTACGTTTGCCAATAACATCAATTTAGCATCATGTGAGGATTTTTAGGGGGAGGGGGGGGGATCTTTGATTAAACTTCTTAAGCCTCGAAATTAGATGAGTTGAAAAAGCTCTACGACTTAAGAGAAACCAAATGCTGCATGAAATATCTTCAAATCCTAAACGTAAACTAGTCCATCCTCGGTAGTAACTCAGTGAGTGTGGTGATAGGGGATAACCTGTAGTTTTAAATCATCTCACGGAAGTAAGGAAGATCCAACCTTGGCTAGATAATAGTAATTATCCGTATTGTTTAGCTCGCGGAAATTAGATAAGGTTCTAAACCTTCTACAACTCGTTGACACATCCCGCGCTTTGAATATCCTGCTTATTTCCGGTTGCCTGCCTGCGCAACAGTGGCTTAGCTAAAGGGGGGGGGGGCACAAAGTTAAAAGTTAACCCGGGGCCCCATTGAAGGGGGACCCCTAACGAGTGTCAAATTCCTTTTTTGAATGACAAAAACCGTTAATAAAACGGTTAAATATTTCTTGCCATCATACATAAGTATTTTGTATTAAAGCCTCTTAATAATTACTTTTACTGATGCTATATCAGACTGATAGAATGTGTATTAATATGAATTTTGACTATTAAAATATGTTCAATATTTACTATGTTGGTTTCACATTTTGTAGTTTATTTTTTAATCATACACTATTATTCCCTATTAAAGTGTCTTACTTATTTTTATTATTTTATTTGACACACTACCAAACATACCAAAATGCACAAAAATATTGCAAGAGTAGTTGTTTTCATGTCATTCATGATATCAAACATTCATATGTTGGGGGCCCCAAGGGAGATAATGCCTCCTGGCCCCCAAATCTCTAGCTACGCCACTGCTGCGCAAGGCTATAGCATATCAAAAAGGCTGCCATTGACGTTCGCAAGAACTGGCCACTTCGTACTTGGAAACCTAACCTGCTGATTCGAATGGGCAACTGAGGTGATTTTCAACAAGAGTTTCAAGTTCGATTTGAGATTTCGAAATGTGGGGATGTTTCTTTATAGTCAGGGGGCGACAGTTTCAACCAGGAGGGCTGAGATTATGCCTTGAATTACGCACTTCCGCAGTTGTGGAAGTGATTTAGACGCATCGTTAACATTTTCATGCGCAAGAGCGAAAAACAAATTACATGTGGGATTAGAAAAGGCCTGTCAAGTACTCAAATACCCCTCCCCCCCTCTCTCTCTCTCCTCCTCACTTCCTGTAGTTCCGGTAGAAGCGCCAACGCAAAATGTACCCAACAATTCCCTTGATAAACCCTCGGTAACGGACGCCACACTGCGGAAATGCCGGCCCCAGACTGATACGGGTAAACTGGCTGCGTCCTCTCGGCTTTGAGCGCTTTTCTCCTTTCCCCTGCGGCGTGTGCCATGTAGATACCATGTGGTAAATGACACGTTGCATGGGAAATGACCCCGATCTGCACTCGTTGTTGGTCATTTTATTTATCAATTGTGACCTACGGTTTAACGTAGAAATCGGAATAACGGCTATCTAGAGCGCCTTTATGGCAGCTTCCCTAAAGCCTACCTGATTCTGAACCCCATCCAACAGCTAACCACACACGATGTGGATTAACTTAGCTGAAATTACATGCGGTGTTGACACTCGGTTAGGACGTCACCGGGCATATGTATGGTATGTATTAGGTTGGAACGAAATTAATGTCCGATTTTCTAGAATAAAGTTCTAGATAGTATTTATTAAGGTAGTGCCTCTTATTATCGTTTAGGAATGTTACAATGAGTAATTTATATCTTTTTCTTTCATATTATAAAAAAAAATATTGTTCATAATCTTCTTCTGTATTCACCCCTATGTTCGTCCCCTCTAAAGATCACATTAGACATGTTTTGCTTTATGAGTTTCATAAAGGTGCAAATGCGAGTACAGCGGCAGTCTATTCAGAGCACTTATGTGGATGAAGCAGTAAATAAAAGAAGCTGCAGGATATGTTTTCTTTTCGTTTGTAAAGTGGGTGATTTCAGTCTAAAAGAAGGACAAAAAAAGGTCGTCCAAAAGAACTTGATTCCAAAGAGTTGGAAGCGGTTATCAGAGAAATTCCTGCTATAACTTCATGAGAGTTGGCAGAACCATTTGACGTAACCACTACGCTTGTCCTACGCTAACTGAAGAAGGATTGGAAAGGTTCTAGTGATTGAAAATGGGTCCCGCGAATCTGTAACAGCGTGTTGCTTGGTGTGACTCATTGCTTTCACAACACTTTCAGGTACCATTTTGGTGCAGTCTGGTTACTGGTGAGTAAAATCGGATCCTTTGTTATAAAGTTAAACGCTGCCGTTCGTGGATCAGTCGAGGAAGCAGAATTTCTCAACAAACGAGAAGAGGACTTCATCCAAAAGAGTTCTTGTTGAGTGTATGGTGGGATATTGAAGGAATTGTCCATTACAAACTGTCGGACAACAGTCAAACAATTAATGTTGAATGACTAAAGATCTCTTGGAGAAACTCGGTTAATGCTTCATATTCTCTTGACTTTGCTCCTTCTAATTGTCACTTGTTTATGGGATTACAGAACCATTTGGATGGTCTTAGGTTGACATCAAGAGAAGATGTTGAAAATGAGTTGGATTCATATTTTGCATCAAAACCTAAAGAATTTTAAAAGCGTATCATTTAGAAACTTGTTGACATTGAATGAGGTTCAAGAAAGCAATGATGGTTATGTTTATGACTAAATATTTCCATAGTCATTTTTTTTTTCATATTTAATATATACCCTAAAATCGGACATTACTTTCGTTCCAGCCTGCTAGCAGGTGCCTGTCTGCTCACCAGCTATGCCGAGCCACACTATCACTCGAGATTAGTATGTATAATAGGGCCCTACGCCCTGAAGAGGGGTGTGCAATGTGTCACTCCGAACCTAGGTTGAAAATTTTCCTCAATGCATGAACCTCATACGAGGGGAGAAACGAAAATGGTGTAACTATCGAGGGCGTTTCATCTCAGCGGTGAAAGGGGAGAGTGAAAGCAAATTAAAAAAAAAGGTGAATGTGGAATCGCTTAAGACTTACTACAACAACAACCTCCGTTAGTCCTAAATACTGAGGCCGAAAGGGTGTATCATAAACCTCTAATGATAAGTTAGTACAACAAGACCAGCCATTCAAAGGTCCGGACTTCAATACCCTTGTGGACTCTGACTAATAATTATATCGCCATTAATCAATGGCCTACGATACCAACATTATTAATATTAGTATTATTTTCTCTTACTTGAAGGACTATTGCATGTAAAGATTAGTAAAATATGAATAAAGCGAGAAAATATCTAAAACAATGAAATATCTGCCAAAAAATGAAAATAAAAACTAAAAAATAAGAAAATCAACTGATATAATTAACACATCTCGCAGCTCCCAATCATGTGTACCTCATTTGGAGCAAGTTTTATGGTATAAATCCTGCAATAACATTATTTTGTGTATATTTATAGAATTAGATAACATTGATATTACCATTTCCTGGCCGAAGCCAAAATCGCACTTAATTATTGCTGCTCTAGTAGTACCATGTTCTGTTACGGAACACTGGCAATATTCGTCTTCAGCGCTGCGCATGCGCGCATTTGATCTTTGAAATGGAGTGTTATTGTTTGCAAAGATATTGTCTTCAAAGGGCGGACAAATAACTTCGTAACGTAAATTAACATCTTCAGCATTAATTAAATATATATACACAACAACAACAACAATCCACTTCATTTTCAATATAAGTTTCTGGTATTTCGGATAGTCTAGTTCTCGTACTGATAGGGTGTTCTTTCGTAAAGGAAGGGAAACAATTTTAATAAATAATCACTGACTTTTTCATCGAATGTAAACACTTCATCATTAAATCCAAAGTAATTATCTCTACGTGATTAGTAACAATTATCGATTTATAAGATCACTGTAGGTTCGAAAAAAGCCACGAAAAAATGTATTTAAAAAAAATCCTTCACTGCTTCCTTCATACACAGAAAATGAGCAAATGACAGCTGGGGTAAAAGAGAAAAATATCGGTTTGTTGTACTTAAATTTTCAGGACATTGGTTGATAACGAAAAAAAAAAGAAAGAAAATAGTTTTGTAATATGCATTCTTTTATTTTTTTTTTATTTTCGGTCAACCTCCTTTAGTCGCTATAATATTTCACTAATGAAATTGGGAATAGAATGAACTAATAGGCGAATTTGTGTAGTGATAGTAAAAGGATCGCCTTTCTCAATATATATATATATATATATATATATATATATATATATATATATATATATATATATATATATATATATATATATATATAGACTTGTTGTGGAAGCTGATGTGCATGATAGAGGAGCAAGAAGAGACTCCCGACGAATGGAGGGAGAGTCTGTTGGTACCCATCTTCAAAGGGAAGGGGGATGTACAAGAGTACGAAAATTATCGTGGGATTAAACTGCTATCTAACATAGTGGAAGTCTGGGAGAGAATTTTGGCCGAAAGATTACGACTTGAGGCAGAAGTGTCCAACAGTCAATTTAGCTTCATTCCTGGAAGAGGAACAACAAACCCAGTGTTTATATTGAGGCAAATGGCGGAAAAGTACAGGGCGAAACAGAAGGAATTACATGTGGTTTTTATAGATCTGGAGAAAGTGTATGGCAGAATACCGAGACAAGAACTATGGAGATGCTTGAGAGAAAGAAAAGTGCCAGAAAAATATGTAAGATTTGTGAAGGAGATGTACAGAAGTGTCAATACACGGGTAAGGAGTGGAGCAAGCATGGCAAACAGTTTGGGAGTGTAGGTAGGGCCGAAATAGGGTTCTGCGTTAAGCCCCTTCCTCTTTAACATTGTCTTTGACGTGTTGACTGAGAAAGTGGGAGTGGGGATACCCTTGGACATGATGTATGCAGATGATGTTGTTAGAAAACCAACATATTCTGGATTAGGTCTAAATTTCTTTAGCTTTTGTGACAAAAAATTTAAAATGAACAGTTTGTATATTTTGATACAAAGAGCCATACGGCTTTGCTCCTCCGACGCTTTAATGCACCTTGAATTTCACGTTCTAGGAAGTTTTTTCGCGTCCAACTCATTCCCCCTAGATTTCGTTAACAGAGTCATAGGCAAAATATTAAATGACTCCTTCCATCCAAAGGTTGCAAAGATAGATGGCCCTAAGGACTTGCGATATTTTCTCCTACCTGATGTTGGTCCACTGAATCGAGAGGCTTCAAGACGGTACCGAAAAGTTCTTCAGAGTTTTTTTCCGTAAATACATTTCCGAATAACCTTCATTAACAATTTAAAAAATAGGTCATTTCTTTCGCACCAAGGATTTAACCCCTGCTTATGTGCGCAATAGTATTGTATACAAATTTTCTTGCCCTGGATGTTCCCAGGGAAAAAATATTAGTAGCACTATTCGCTCTTTACACTCGAGGGTTTGCGCACACCTCGGCATTAGTTGCCGAACAGGAAAGTCTCTCGCTAGTAAGGAAGTCTCGCCAATCAGAGATCACGTTATAAAGTGTAAGGTTGATGGCAACATAAATAATTTTGAGATTCTGGGCTCTATCTAATTCTAACATCACCCAGCTCAGAATTCTGGAATCTCTCTTCATAAAAACACATTCGCCCACGTTAAATTCAGACTTGACCTGCCACCCATTATCGGTAATAGCCACAACCAACCAGCTTCAGACCTGTTAATATTCTTCCGACAACAAACTAACCATAATCGTGTCTGGTTTTGGTAAATTCCTTAGTCGTTCCCTTGACTCGCTGCCAGCAGGTATGAATTTGTTCCTCTCCTTTACTTTCAGCTTATCTGTATATGTACTTGTAATTATTAATACTTTTAATTTGTATTTAGGTTTAAGTTAACATTTATTCGCCTCACAAATTGTGTTTATCCCTTTAGTCTGAAGATGGATTATGTAATCCGAAGCGTTGCTTGGAATAAATAAGATGTCACTGATGGTCGTATCCTTCCTACCTCAATTATATATATATATATATATATATATATATATATATATATATATATATATATATATATATATATATATATTATATACAGGGTGGTGTAGAAGTCTAGACCTATAAGCAATTTACTAGAATTTTATTTTCTTTAACATAATTTTGATCATTTATAATTTTATTTATTATCTTTCAGATTGATACCCATGGCAGAAAAGCTAACAATTCCAGAAAAAGTAAAACTTGTGCTTTTGTATGCGAAGGACTGCGCCAGCTCGCGTTCAGTCGCAGATATTTTTAGTGCTAGGTACCAAGATCTCCGGATTTGAGTCCTTTGGATATTTTTTATCGGAACATCTTAAATCAGTGGTTTATGCTGGCAAACTAAGAACATTACAAACACTAAAAGATAAAATCACACAAGAAATTGAAACCATTAAAGGGAATAACTCTTTGCTTAGAAATGTGCGAAGATCATGTGTCTCCCGAGTAAGAAAGTGTTTGGAACAAGGTGGATTTCAGTTCGAACACTTATTGTAAACTGTAGATTGTTATATAGTATTTTTTATAAGTAAATCAGTTGTTATACGTAAACTGTAAATTGTTATATAGTGAACTGCCTATGGGTCCAGACTTTTGCACCACCCTGTATATATCAGAAAAATATATGCTCCTCAGTGCATCATATATTTTATCCTTTGAAAAAAATCAATATATTGTTATGGCAATCGGCAATGAAAGTTAAATTAGGGATCTAAATGATTAAAATGTTATATCGAGTTATTTGTATAAAAAAAAATTATTATCTACTCCAAGTACTCAAAATGTGTCCAATGCACTTCTTAATGCGTCGACTGCCTGATCCGCAGACATTGGCTAATATGGATGCTGTGATGGTCCCGCACTTTTCGCTAATTGCGTTTCAGGTGCCAGGGCGTTTTAGGCCTCCAGGTGGTCCCACAAATAAAAATCAAGTGAAGTAAAGTCCGTTGAACGTAGAGAATACTCAATACTTCCTCTTCGTCCTATCCAGTGCTTAGTAAACGTTTCATCAAGGTACCTTCTAACATAAGAATGACAATGGTGGTCAGATGGGCTCCATCTCGATTAAAGTAGAACTCGTTGTTTCCAAACAACTTCCGAACTGCGGGTATAAATTTATGTCCGCAGAGTGTTGAGATATGCGCGATCGGTAATTGTACCAAATTTCCCGATCCATTGCCGTTGGAATTTGGCCACACTCTACATGGGTTCTTTTGTTGAACTAGAGTTTGTATAGTGGAATGAGTGTGTAGGCTAAGTCTCAAAGCAAGCTGGGGTGGCCTAGACTACGTTCGATCCATAGGCTAAACAATTACGGCTCTTCGAGTAAACAAAGCCAGGCTTGGTCAACGTATACAGAAAAGCCTTCATGCTGTTAGAGAACATTTTTCAAATTTTATACGCAAACAACTCGATATAACATTTAAATCACTTAGATCACTTATTTCGTACCCTGAAACTACCTCTTTATTTCCAAATGCAAGATTTATTTGCGGTTGTCTTATAATATTATAATTCTTCTGATTGACGGATTCATATTTGGCCTAAAATATTCATTTCTGCTTCTGATTTTGCGAGAAACCATAATAAGCTACGAAATGAGGTGTCTTTTCCCCTTTCTAGTCTTTTAAGATCAGCTTTTCCATGGGACTAAATAACGGGAATTGGACCACCTTTACCCTAAATGAAATCACGTTTGTTAAAGAGAGCCCTTGTAAATTTCTTATCTTTTCTACATAGTCGTATTTAAGTTGAGCCATCCTTCCCTCGCATTGTGGACGAAATCCCTGACCGGATAATAAAATGAGCATAAAGATCAGACTGATAATCACTGCCAATCCCAAAGGCACCAGCGGTTGGTCCTCATTAATATTTCGATCTAATGTTGACGAAAGAACAAGAATCGATTCTGTCATCATTAAAACTCTAAGGATGTTTGATATTTATGCTTGGAGAGTTGAAAGAGTATAGATGACGTGCGCTTTTGTGATGGTTTTCTCATATATTATATTGCATATTTTGCTAGTTAACTTATGGGTGGGTGTGAAAGGTCCTGTTATTTTTTTGTGCAAAGTTAACCAATTTGGGAGTAATTATAAGTGGGTGTAATGAAGAGTCCTCGTTGCTGTTGCACCGCTCAAAATCACCCGTCTAGAGCAATGTGCGAGGGAGGGTTCCAGTACAGTTGACTCGACGGGTAACGAGAACTTTAAATAGTGGGCCTACTTTATGCCCCTGTTGAATTTATTCTGACTCCTTATACTTCTTATAGTTTATCACCAGGTATTATGAGTTAGGCCTGGCTTACTGAATGTGTCCTCGCAATCGGTGTAAGAAAAGGACTTCGAAAGGACGCAGCAAAGAAAGTAACTTTATTCTTAAATTGGCCTACTAAAAGTGGACAAGCGGAAACGTCTTGAGTTTTTTTGCGGTCAGTGAGTAGGCTTCTGTTTTACCCGAAGTATCGATTTTAAAGGTAGCAGGATTTAGGTGAGTTAACGGGATTTCGTAACTCTACTAACGGACTGATTAATTCTCTGATTGGCTGATTCTGATAGACTGATCTTGACTACTGAATTTTTGAATTAATGATCGAATGAATTAACTGCCGAATGAATGTATGTCTCTTGGTCTCTCGGTCACTCTTTATATATTTTGTGCCGTCTCCAAAGGGCGTGACCTTGACTTGTCCGTGGGGCGGACCCAGTGATCTAATTTGTTCGTTACTTCCACCCCTTGGGCGGAGTTCCGACAGCAATGTGTAACTGTTGTACCTACATATTTTCAATTTCTCAGTTTTGTCTTAATTAAAGGTGCCGTAGAATGACCCACCGACATATACGTCATTTCTACCCGAGATGCGTGGACACTCAAGGTTAAACGAGTGACCTTGACTCAACTCTGGTCACGGCAAAGATGGGGGATAGAAGAGGGGGGAAATTGGGGACCAACTCCCCTGAAGGAGTGCCAAGTATTTATATACAAACGATAAAGTGTAAAGTACAGTTGGCCGTTATTAAACTAATGAAGGGTGTGGGCTATGAGGCTTATGAAAAAGTAGAAACAAAAATAAACTTTAATATTTACACAGTATACAAAATAAAGTCTAAAATAGAGTAATGGCAATGGATACTCAATGCTTACAATAATCGATCTAACGAGTTACTCGGAGCGAACAGGAGCGAACTCTAAGGGAGTGGTCGAGGCTATAACGAGCCACTGTACTTACGCACACAAGGATGAATGGCAAGGAAGCCACAGATGATTCGTCTCAGCCTTGCTTGGGTTCGAGGCTTTAAGAGATGAAACGGGAATCGGATGGTTATTCGAGGGACTTTACCCACTGGGAGTTTAACCTCTAGTAGTAACACTAACTAGAAGGAGTATTCGTGCCAAACGAAATCTACCGAAACCAAAGAGGGCCAATTGACTGGGGCTCAGATCCTTCGGTAGAATTCTAGCCTTTGGCTCGTAGGGAAATGGAGCGCAATCGAGAATGACGTTTTTCGTTGTAAAAGGCAGGCTTATACTTTCGATGCCCAATTGGAACCAACAATATATAGGGACCAGCCGGAACCATTACTGCCCCCACCAAGGCGGGGTGACCTCTACTTGGACCAAACACGGCGCTCAAAGGATGGGAAGTACTCCCGCGGGGTTTCTTGATAACGCCCCGGGAGGCGACAGAGGCGCGTGTTTAAGATTTCAATCCCTCGCTTAACGCAGAAAGCAGTTTGATATTCTGACTGTTCCCATGGTCCTCGCTTACGTTGAATGACCTAGTGCCTGACCTTGTGGTTTCGACGGGGCACATGGCGGCCGTTCTTTGTGAAATTTTGCTGGTCAAAGCCTGTATTTGTTCAGCTTACCTGTCGTCTCCCGTTGTGACCTTTTTGGCTGATAATTATGTTTGTGTGTGCACGAGACACGTATTTGCTCAATCGGTGACCTTTGATAACTGTTTCAAGCGTGCGTATGTTCATGTGTTTCCGCGTGACTTCTAACGAATTGCTTGCTTTATATATATTTAATGGATTTACAATTATATATATATATATATATATATATATATATATATATATATATATATATATATATATATATATATATATAATTGTACATCTGGGTAGCAGTCTTTCCTGAATGCAAATTTTGTTGAAAACCATTGTGTATTTTGCCTTAATTAATTTCCTTTGGCAACTCTCTCTTCTTCTAACTATCTTTTTATTCCATATTGTAGATGGTGGATCACTTGTCCAGTATTCATCGATTTTTCAAATGAATGTGTCTGATAAAAAACAAACTAAATTGCTAAGCTTTCGATCTTATTCGATCATCTTCGGAGTGTTTTAAATTGTTCTTATCTCCTTTACCGGTGTAATGAGTGGAGTGAGGATCTGAAAGAAAACGATTTTTAAGGGGTATTTATTCCGCCTTGGTTAAACGTAACGTTAGAGGAAATGGGCAACTCCAGTGAGTGTAATTTTAAAATGGTTTTAATGTGCGATTCCAGCTTGTCGCTTGACTTTTGATGTCCGGCTTATCTTCATTTATTAATATGGCTTCTAAGATGTTCAGCCTTGCTCTATTGACCTCTTTTCTTTTAATAATGGTGTTATCAACGAGCATATCTCTCGTTAGGTTAATATTATGGGCACTCTCCATATGATTCTTAGGCCCTCCGCTTTGTAGATGCATGGTTAAACGTCTCGAAAGTATAGTGGTTGTCATGCTAATATATTTTGAGTTATTATAAAGCTTACAGTCTTTATCGGGGCAGATGAACTCGTAAACTATGTTGGTTGACTTGAGATTCGAGGAGTTTAGGCAGATGTTGTTTTTCATCAGGAGATTGCTGGCTTTTGTTGTTTTATAATAAATAATGAGTTGGATTTTATCCGTTCGATTTTTAACCTTGATGTTACGGTTAATAATCTCCTTGATGTTTTTTTATCTATTTTATAGGCCGTGGACATCTGGTTTCTATAAGACACTTTGATGTTGTTGACTTCTCCCCGATTACTTTCAGTTTTATCCGTATGTTTGTAATGGTTATTTAAAAATGAATGGAGTTGTTTGTCAATCATGCTGTTTGAGAAACCATTATTCACGAGTATTTGTTTTACTCGTGCAATCTCTTGGTGGAAAAGTTCCCACGTAGAGCAGCATTTATAAGCTCGGCGGATGTATGAGCCAATTACGCTTATTTTATACCTTTCAGGGCATTCACTCTTCGCATTGAGGCATCTTTCCATGTCCGTAATTTTCCTATGTACTTTAGTGATGTAGTTGCCATTGATGTTTTGAACCTCAATGTCCAAGAAAGGGAGTTTATTGCCCGTGCTCAATTCATAAGTGAATTTTAGCACGGAGTTATCCTCAAAATGCTGCTTGATGTTTATCAGATGTTCTTCGTTTTGAACGTTGATGTAGATGTATTGCCAATACGTAGATGACATCTACATTAACGTCCAAAACGAAGAGCATCTGATAAACATCAAGCAGCATTTTGAGGAGAACTCCGTGCTAAAATAAATCGGCAACGCTTGTTGAATATATTTATTGCTCAATTCATTGGCACTAATTCCTCAATAAATTAGCATCATTCTCTCTATACATTTGTAGCACCTTCCAAATACATCAGCAGCCCTTGCTCCTTGCTCTATAAATTGACAGCACTTTTTCAATACATTAGCAACACTTACTCAATACATCGGCAGCACTTCTCAAAATTTGACATCACTTGTGTAATGCATCGAAAGCAATTTCTCAATAAATTGACAGTTTTTTCTCAATAAATTGACAGCACTTTCTCAATATATTGAGAGCACTTTCTTATTACATCGCAACACTTGTTAAATACATTAGCAGCACTTGCTTAATAGATCGAAATCACTTGCCTAATAGGTTGGTGCACTTTCTCACAAAAAAAGGGCAGCACTTGTTTAATAAATTGGCAGCATTTGCTTAGTAGATTGACGTCACTTTCTCAATATATTAACAGCACTTGCTCAATACAGTTGCTTTACTTTCTCAATACATTGATAGGGCTTTCTTAATACATCGACACCTCTTGCTCAATGCATTGATAGTACCTATCCAATACATTTACAGTACTTTCTCAATACATAGATTGCACTTTCTCAATACGTCGGGACCACTAGCTCAATACACTGGGAGCACTTTCTCAATACATCAACAGCACTTGCTTAACAAATTGGTAGCAGGTATTCAATATATGGAATGCACATTTTACATACATTGGCAGCACGTTCTCAATATATTGGTGACAATTGCTCAATAAATTGGCAGCACTTGCTCAATATATTGGCAGCACTTTCTCAATACCTCGACAGCACTTTCTCAATGCATCGACAGCACTTTCTCAATATATAGGAAGCACTTACGCAATACATTAGCAGCACTTCTCAATACATCAGTAGCACTTTCTCAATACAATGGCAGATATTTGCCAATGCATAAACAGCACTTTCTCAATTCATCGGCAGCACTTGGTCAAAACTTGTTAGCACTTGATCACTACAATAGAAGTATATACTCAATAGATTGGCATCCCTTCCTAAATACATCGGAAGCACTTCATCAAAACATTGGCAGCACTTGTTCAATACATTGGCGGTACTTTCTCAATACATTGGCAGCAAATGCTCAATAAATTGGCAGCGCTTTCTCATTACATTGGCAAAACTTGCTCTTTAAATTGCCAGCATTTTACTAATGCATTGGCCGCACTTTCTTAATATATTGGCAGCACTTTATAAATACATCGGCAGCACTTTCTCAATACATTGGAGGCACTTTCTCAATACATCGGCAGCAAATACTCAATAAATTGGCAGCGCTTTCTCAATACATTTGCAACACTTGCTCTTTAAATTGGCAGCATTTTACTAATGCATTGGCCGCACCTTCTTAGTAGATTGTCAGCACTTTCTAAAAACATCGTTAGCTCTTGCTCAATAAGTTGGTAGCACTTTCTCAATTTATTGGGAACACTTTCATAATACATCGACGCCACCTTTTAAATACTTCGGCAGAGCTTACTAAATACCTTGAAAGTAGCTTCTCAAAACATTGTTAGCACTTTTTCACTACATTGCCAGCACTTTCTCACTAAATTGGCAGCACTTGTTTAATACATTGGCAGCACTTGCTTAATAAATTGGCATCCCTTTCTTAATACATTAACAGCACTTGCTCAATACATTGGCGGCACTTTCTCAATGCGTTTACAGTACTTTCCAAATACATCAACAACACTTCGTCAATAAATCGGCAGCGCTTGTTTAATATGTTGAGTCCTCAATACATAGGCAGCAGTTCCTCAATAAATTCACACCACCTTTTCAATACATTGGCAGCACTTACTCAATAAATTAGGCAACACTTTCTCAATCTATTAGTATCTTTTTATTATTACATTGACAGCACTTGTTCAATACATCGGGAGCATTTTCTCAATAAGTTGACAGCACTTTCTCAATATATTGGGACCACTTTCTTAATACATTGCAACACTTGCTCAATACTTCGGCAGCGCCTGCTCATTACATTGGCAGTATTTTATTAATAAATTGTAAGTACATTTTCTTTACAGCACTTTATTAATGCATCTGCAGCAGTTGTTTAATACATCGACATCACTTACTCAATATGTTGGGCGCACTTTCTCACAAAATTGGCAGCATTTCCTTAATATATTTACATCCCTTTCTCAATACCTTAACAGCACTTGCTCAATACAGTGTCTTCACTTTCTCAATACTTTGACAGTACTTTCCCAATACATTGGCAACACTTGCTCAATGTATTGGTAGCACCTATCAAACACATTGGCAGTACGTTCTCAATACATTGACTTCACTTTCTCAGCACGTCGTATTCACTTGCTCAATATATTAGGAACACTTTTTCAATATATCGTCAGGACTTGCTAACAAATTACTAGCACTTGCTCAATATATTGACTGCTCTTTCGCAATACATTGGTAGCATTTGCTCAATATATTGATTGTTTAATACTTCGGCATCACTTTCTCAATATATTGGCAGCACATTTTCAATACATCGGCAACACTTACATGATAAATTGACAGCACTTGTTCATACTCGTATATTGGAAGCGCTTGCTTAATCTATTTGCACCACTTTCTCAATACATTGGTAACACTTTCTCAATACATCGAAAGCACATTTTCAATGCATTGGTGACACTTGCCTAATAGATTGGCAACACTTTATTATTACATAAGTAGCATTCGCTCAATAAAATGGTAACACTCGGTAAATAGAATAGTAGCAATTTTTCAATAAATTGGCAGCACTTTCTCAATAAAATGGCCTCAGTTCCTCAATACATCGACAACATTTGCTCACTATATTGGCAGCACTTATCAATACATTGGAAGCACTTTATCGATAGATTGGTAGTAGTTTCTTAATAACTTGGCCTTACTCTCGAAATACATTGGCAGCACTTTCTCAATAAAATAGCTCCACTTGCCCAATAAATTTACACCAGTTCATCAATGCATTGAAAGCAATTGTTCAATATATTGGCAGCACTTCATCAATACATTGCATTGTATTAGAATCGTTGCCCATATTTTCTTCGCCCTTCTGAATCTCTTCTCTATAAAATCTTAAAACCCAAATCAAAATTCTACTATGCTTCTACTCCACTATTATTTCCTAAATATCAACCAGCTAAATATTCCCAATAACAAACAATAATGTCCGCTTGTTAAAGTTATTCAATGAAGTTTCGAAGAAATGTGAAGGATATTGCTTTTCCTGTAAGATTTTCTGTGCTTTCCCCCTGTTGCCAATGGATCTTAGTTTTTAAAACTTTTTCCTCCATTAGTATACCCTCGTTGGTCTTGTTTTTATACTTTTATCTTTTTTCGACGATTACCTGTAAGTGATTTTTCCCCTCGATTTCGTCTAAAACTGAGTAAGTTTCACTTAATTTTATATTCTTGGTATGTTGATTTTTTTTCTATTTTAGAAATAAAGCATTACACCAATGATTTAAGTGCTTCCTAGGTCGACGGCTTTTTTATTAATATTTATCTAAGCTACGCACACACACACATACATACACACACATCTATTTATATATATATATATATATATATATATATATATATATATATATATATATGCAGATTTTGTTAAAGACCATAGTATATTTCGCTTTTATTAATTTTCCTTGGAAGCTTTCCATTTTTCTTATTATCTTTTTTATTATAGTTCATCTTGTAGTGGGTAAACAACTTCTCCTACGTTAATCTCTTTTTTTAATTGAAATGTGTTTGGTAAAAACCAAACTTGACTTTAATTGCTGAGCTTTCAATCTATTTAATCATCTTCAGAATGCCTATCCTCCTTTATCGTTGAAGAATGGTGGAGTCAGAATGAATAGAAAACGGATTTTAGGGGATATTTATTTATCCTAGCTTAAACGTTATGTCAAAGGAACAGGACACTCCTGAGGGTTCTGTGTCTTACTTTTCCGATTTTGGTGCCTCCATTTGTTTGGTTATGTTAGCTGTTTTGGCAGCTACTTCCCTCTCTTTTCTGGCCTATATCCTTGGGTCGTGCCGTCTGACCTCTTCCTTAGAGTTTGGTTCATTTTTTTTGGCCTCTTGTATTTGTTCTGTCATCTGCTTCGGTGCCATCTGCAATTGGAGTACGTCCCATGATGGAGGATCATCGGGGAACATCTCACTCATGCCATTCATGGCAAGCAGTCGATTCAATTCCTTGGCGAATGTTCCCGGTTGTGTAAGGTTGCTGACGTGAGCATACAGGATGAACGTCAGAATTTTAGTTGAGTTCTCATTTTCTAGTTTGAGGTATGTCTTTCTTGTTTCCACCTCAGAATAGGCCGCCTTTGCTATCTTTACATTCGTAGTATTGCTCCTCCTGGTTTGTTCTTCTTTCTTCTGTTGTGCCTTTTTCTTTATGAGTTCCTTCTTCAGTGGGCAGGCCATAGCCATGGCACAATGACCTTGTCCGCAGTTAACATATTTCTCACGGAGATGTTTACAATCCTTCCAGTGGTGGCCTGATTCACTGCACTTTGCGCATATCTCCTGTAGTTCTTTGCATTCCCTCGTCGTATGGGCTTCCATCTTGTAACCGAGGAAGCGGAATTATATGGGAGTGAATTCTTCCCTCCCTATCTGTTCCCCACTGATTTTAACGTTAAATAGCATGAAGCACTTTCTTTAGCTTTATGTGCCATCGAAGTATCGCTGAATACGATCTTAAAAAACATGCGTATACTCCGAGTTTTCTCTCGTGTTCCAGAATTTGATGACTTCTGTCACCTTAGCCTATGTCTGATTCTTCATGATTTCTTCTTTGATCTCGTCTTTAGAGTGTTGGCCAATCCAAGAGTCCAGCCTCCGGCAGACAACACTCCTGTGTGTTAAAATCTGTGGATAAATTGCTCGTTGCAGACCAATCCCTTGGAGTGTTTGTACGGCCTCTTCCTTTGTAATGCTTTCCACGTCTTTCTCCCTTTCGCACATCACCACATAGCCTGTGATAACCTCACGCAGCCTGAGCATGGCGATTTTCAGTCGCTCGTAGACTACTTCGAGGAGCTTTTCTCTGCTTTGTCTGATGCTTCCGCTGATGGTGCGCAGCGGGATCCGGGTGGTCCCATTTTGGTCCATTATAGCCCGGGAATGACCCCTCTGGGCAGTTTCTCTTCTTGGTGTGTTTCTTCTCTGTGGTATTATTCTTCTGCTGCCTTGGGTCCAATGGTGAGCCCTCTTCTGATAGGTCCTGATCATTTTTTTTAAATAGAGTGCTTTATGGGTAGCCCACTCCTCGTTGCAAGCAGGTTTCCATGAACGTCAACTACCGGATAAGGATGGATGAATGATGATGGGTTAACCTGGGGGGACCCTCACGAGGTGTGATTGTAAGGCGGACTTTTTGTTGGTTAGCGCGGAATCAACCATCACTAACCGGTGGTGCCGCCCCTCGAGGTTTTGGCTATCAGAACTGTGTCCAGCATACATAGAGACGGGTATGACTTCACTCTATTGTCGTCGCTGGGCTCTCGGGGTAGAGTGGAGGGCATTCCCGGAAGTTGCAGTCCTGCTCCTTGTCCGGGTGTCTCTGGTTCCGAGTTCCACAGTGGGCTTCTCCTCAAACCTGCTTTTCTTGGCGCTCCCAATTATGTCTATCTTAGAGAACGATATAGTTGGAACGAGACTAAATGAATGGCAGTCCAGTTCACTTTAGCTCACTTACCCCGATGAGGAGGCTGCGGAGGAGGTTTAGGTCAACATAAGTCTAATATTAGAGACTATGTGTATTAATCCCTCTCTTAAGTCCCCGTAGGGAAAAGTAATGAAATTTTCCTTTAAAAGGGATGAAATTCTTCAGAGTAGCGGGATTTTTCTAAGTACGACTGTCCAGTTGGTCTGGATTTTGATAGCTGGCCAGCTATCAACATCCAGACTACGGGCTGGAATCAAACGTTAAAGTTGTTTTAAAATTCTGCTTACACAGGAGTGGCCCGTTCACTCGACATAACGTTTAAGCGAGGAGGAATAAATATCCCCTAAAATCCGTTTTCTTTTCATTCTGACTCCACCATTCTTCAACGATAAAGGAGGATAGGCACTCTAAAGATGATTAAATAGATCGAAATCTCAGCAATTAAAGTCAAGTTTGGTTTTTACCAAACACATTTAAATTCAAAAAGAGATGTACGTAGGAGAAGTTGCTAACCTCATATGGACACATCGGCGTTAACATGTTAAAATCTTCTTATAAGCTAATACACTATTCCCTGTCAAATTTCAGACATCTGATTCGTGTTTTTTAAAAATATTTCATTCACTGAGTTTATTTACATAACCTAGCAGATTAAGACCATTAATATGGCAAGAACTAAAGAACTCTTACTAAAACAAAGACCACAAATCGAAATTATTTTCAAAGAAGAATATTCACACATGCTGATAGCTATGAAGTTAGAAATTTCCAGACATGGAGTGTAGTACTCTCTCGCAAGAAAGAAACTAACAGGCGATAACTTTAACAGGAGACGTTCTTGAAAAGCAGGGAAACTATCAAATTTGAGGATAAGCACTTAATCATAACGAGTAAACTAAACAGAACAGAACATTAGTGATCAAGATTTAAGAACAGAGACAAACCATTCGGAGAGAGAAGCCAGTATCTCTAATTTCAGAAAAGAGAAGGTTGAGATATGTAGGTTATTTTGGTCATGAGGGGCCAAAAAGCAATTGCTGCGAACCCAAACCGAAAGGAAACGATTGCTATAGACACAAAGACTTAAACACTGCAACGTCAAAGACTGGGAAAGTGCTATAGACAGATAAAGCAGAGTTTCGATTGTTCAGTTCGCAAAAGAGAATGTGTCTGCGTAGAAAGCACAATACCACAACATTTAGCAACGACATGCACTACCCCCTGGACAAAACTATATCGATATAATATTGAACCAAAAGAAAAGCAGGGTATATTAAATATTATGGAATAGCCTTAAGTCTCCCGATGTGTCCCCTATTGGTTAGCATGGGATGAGATTGATAGAAGGGCTAAAAGGTTGCGCCGTGCAACTATAGAAGAGTTACTTGAATGTTTGATGGATGAAGGGGCAAGGGTGACTAACTCATATTGTAAAGACAATACGAGAAACTAAGTTCTCTCAGCCCAAAACAGAAATAAAGAGGTCCAACATTAAGGTATTCAGATATCTGTCCGTGTATAATAATAAATAAATATAGTGCACAAACAGGTCACAAATATCACAGGATTAAACCACCAGTAATTGTCGCTATTGTCAAGCTCTTTGATCTTTAGATGGGGCGAACATAGGAGTGAATACAGAAAAGGATTATGAACAATATTTTTTTATAATTTGAAAGAAAAGGGCATAAATTACACATTGTATCATTCATAAAACATAACAAGAGGCACTACTACATTACTATCATTCCATCCTGATATATATATATATATATATATATATATATATATATATATATATATATATATATATATATATATGTATATGTACATGTACATGTATATGTATATGTATATATGTGTATATATGTATATATATATATATATATATATATATATATATATATATATATATATATATATATATATATATATATATATATATATGTAGATATGTGTGTATATATGTGTATATTAATCGAACTAATCAAATGTTTTGCTTTAGCATGTTTGTATCATAATTTGAAGGTGAAATATACAAACTTAAGAGCCCAAACTCATTGTATTAATAAATACAGTTAAATGATACGCGTCGTCAATATTTAAAATGATGTATTGTTCTCTTCAAGAGTGCTTCAATTCATTTTTGAATGATGGAGACCAAATTTCTGATGATATTATGATTCATTTTGCTCCATTTTTGTTCAATAAGTACCAGCAACTGCTGACAATTAGATGGCTTCTCTATATCAACCGCCAGTTTAATTTTCGCCCCAAAATTCTATATCGGATTCAAATCTGGCGAATTCCCAGCCCAAGGTGCCCAAAGTTCGATGTTACTTTCAGACAATGTGCTCCTTCATCCCGAAAAATACACTAATATTTCCAGAATTGCTCCAAACTATTGGGAAAAGGTGTTGATGAAGCACGTTTTGGTACCATATTGGTACCATGTTCCAGTTCCCTTAGATGAGAAGCAGCCCCAAACATGGAGAGTGCCCGGATGCTTCACCGTGTGTCGACGTAGGAATCGTGAAAGCGCTCAAATTCTCCTTCTTAAGAAAGATCCTCCAGAAGCTCCAAACAAGCGGATGGGAGATTCATAAAAAAGTGGAGCTTATCCGAAAGGTTCTTTTGGGGAAGATGAAGCTTCTTCGCAGCATTGATCGACTTAGACCTTTTCTAAACGTTTCCGCCTCACTGTACGCGCTGAAGCCTTCACACCTCTCCCCTTCCAATCGTAAACAAGTTTAGCACTGGAAGCAACCTGAACATTGAGCTGGGATCTTACCTAAAGGCGATATTGGCGTTTATTTGAAGCTTTATAGCGGCCAAAAGACTGCTTCACAGGAGTGTGGCCAGTATTTTTAAACTCATTAATGATTCTACAGTTCGTGCTCCCTGATGAATTACTCTTAGCAACTAACTCCTGGTTGCACGCTTTTCTTAAGGAAAAAACAGTTCTGGAATTGAAAAAGATTAAAAAATGTATTTCTACCCACGGAATTATTACGAAATAGATTATTATTAAACCAAATCGTTCATTTAACCCATCTTTGTAATAATTTTAGCTTTTTGATCGAATAGTAAAGCTCCAGGACTGAAACTCACTTCTTACAGAAACAGTACCAGAGCGCGATTTGGGATTCAGCAAAGGAATGCAGTTTTCTCTTGTTTTTTTAGACTGATTTTTTTTTTAATAATAAACCTGCAATAATGAAAATATTAGAATAATTATTCCTATAACGTAAATTTTAAAAACAAATGAAAAAAAATATTAAATATATATATATATATTAGTCTCGAAGCTTTTGAACGGATATATATATATATATATATATATATATATATATATATATATATATATATATATATATATATATATATATATATATATATATATATATATATATATATATATATATATATATATATATATATATATATATATATATATATATATATATATATATATATATATATATATATATATGTATACTAGCATACGTACCCAGCGTTGCCCAGAATAAAAAGTAAAATGTCTGTGACAAACAAATACAGAAGTATATTGTTAGAAATTCTTATATTGTGGGACAAAATTATCTTTACTAGCAAAATTATTACTATTTGTGAGGTGAAGGTAGATTATTTGTGAGGTGAAGGTAGATTTAGGAGTTGAGTACTATATTATATCTCATATAATCTATACTATAAGATGGTCGATCTGTTTCTGCGGCCACAGTGTTGTTCGCTCCCAACTAACTGTTATTCACCCGTTCGCGTAAACTGCCGGGCGTTCAGTGAAACGTTTACTCATTGTAAGTAAATAATATGATAGGGAGAGTTCACAACTCTTCCGAATCTGCCTTCATCGCACAAATAATAATACTAATATGCATGTAAAGATATTTTTGTGCGAGAATATAATAATTTCAAACTATATATATTAATCTGTATTTATTTGCGATTACTTGAACTCTTTTAAGAACACTCGGGCAGTGGGTAACATTTAATTCGAAAGTACCCAGTGTAACATTGAGGCATTCGTATAAAAAAATCAGCCTCCAGTGTAACACTGACGGTGGGTCCCGGAAACACCCCTGCTACGACTCTCTCCTCTACACTGACTAAAGGGGTTTATTTGTTGTTGTTTTATTTTAAGAACCCATCTGACTACTGACATTGACTAAGGAGCGCCAATGGGCCTGAAGAGACGTAAGGAGATGAGACACACTGACAAGTTTTATCGAACACCCATAATGAATAGAGAATGTATCAATAAAGATATGCTGACAAAATATACAGTTTAAAGTTATAGAAATGATTATGAATCACAAAGCAATCTACACAATATACAAATTAATGGATCGGCCATCAAATAAATAGCAAAACAATTTGTAACCCAGGAATTGCTTCATAAACAAAACAACCTCAAATATGTGTCCGTCTAACCAATTCAAATAATTCCGAGAAAAAAACCGACAGACCAAAAAAACAAGAGCAGGCCTTTCCTTATACCACAGCCGGTGTATGTGCGATTATAATATGCCTCGTTACCTTTTTTCTCGGATTTGGACCCACTTTCCAATTCTCACTTGAGCAGCGGGCCCTAAGGGACTGGAGAATAGTCAAACTTAACCAAAATTCTAATTACTTTATTATTATTTATTTGATTAAATTTCCTTGTATACCTACTCAACTCCACGATTATCCACATACCTGTAATCATGTCCAGTTCCTTTCTGTGCAGACGTATACTATGGAGGTGTATGAAAAAATTCCAGTTATTTGTTTGTGCAAAGGTAACCAATTTGTGGTTAATTATAAGTGGGCAACTAATTTCCTTAACAAAACTATACCCCAACTATATTACATTAACGATAGTAAGGCCATGTACATTGAGGTAAGTTCCAAAAATTGCCGCTAGGCGGCACAAGAGCCTTCATTGAACCTCGGGAACCATTTTCTCTAGTCCTGCAGACAGAATTTCTAACAAATGTTAGTGATCGCAGGACCAAGAAGCGAGGTAGTTTTCCCCCAACCGACCAGAGTCTAATAGTGTGACGGTCCTTTCCTTGTCGGGCTTTAGCATCATCAGGGAGGGGATCTTAAAGGATCTTCTTAACCTAAATTTGTGTCAATGAGCCAAAGGAGACTATCGGTACGGCCAGGTCAGGCCATCGACCCTTTTCGCTCATTTTGCGTCTTCATAATTTTCTTGCTCAATCTTCATTCCGTTTAAGCTATAAAGGCAGTTGGTCAACCACCTCTGCCGTCTCTTCTCCCTTTCAAATTGGTCCCCTTTTTTGCATCTATGACTCACATTGCAGTTTTTCATTACTGGTACACACTAGCTCTGTGTAGTGTTCTTTCAACGAGGGCGAAAAGATATGACGAATGTTTTTTCGAGGACGCTATCAGTGGTTCCTAGATATAACAAAACACGAACGAAAGACCTCTCAGAACCTAAGTCATTAACCATTGGAAGGTGTACTAATTCCTTCGTTAGAGCATTTGGATGGCGTAATCTTCAGGTTTTCTCGGCCTCTGTCGAGTTTCTCTATTGACTTTTGTTATTGCCGTCGTAGACTGTCCTATTTTTGGCCTCAACTTTCAAAGTTTCATTGGTCCTCTGCACTCTATGTAGTACCAAAGTCTGTATCTAGTGATCTCAGGGCTGTAGGACATTACAAGACTTTTAATTCTTGTACTATCGCAGGCAGGTGTCCCTTACCGTACGGGCGTACCTCTCTGATTTCACTTCATCTCTCTTCAGTTGTTCTTTCATCTCTCGCTTTGATCTGGTTCGAGCTTTCAACCGGATCCCTGTTCGTCGGGTCATGCAAATATTGAACACTCTTATCTTAGAACTAAGAGGAATTCTAATCTCCAGCTCTCTCCTGAAGTATGCCAAACTTTTTATCACAGCAAAGAGGCTATTACCTCCACTGTTTGCTTGGAATATCCTTGTCTTGGAGCCTCCATCAGCATTTCCTCAGACGCTTTCTTAAATCATGCAAGAGCAAAACTACAGTAGAGGGTTGGTACTCTTTCCGTTCATAGCACTACTTCTGTGCAGTTTTAGTTTAGTTTCAATCTGTAACCTACGATCAACATTCCTATCCTCCTTGCTCCATAAACGTTGTACCAGCCGCACGCACTCGCATTTCCTCGATTGTAGGCACGTAACTCTTTCGACCTTCCCCTGAGATTCATGCAACTCTAGCGTTAGATCAAGACCAGGACTTAGAAAATGAGAAAAGCGTCGCTCTTCTCAGCTCGACGTTCGAGATTTTAAATTGCAGAGCAGCCATTCATGCGTATCATTGTGAATTCTTCCTTTATTGACTGTGAGAATATCATCGTCCTATCGTTCCTCATCCTTAACGTCTATATGTTTTAGACCAAATTCGCGACACCATGTTTCTTCTGGCGGAATTCTTCCTGCTGAGGATAAAGTTGCTTTAATACGAAATTTTTCTCAACTTCCCTCGCGAAGGCAACATTTTGATTTCTCTAAATTGGTAAATTTTAACACAGATTAATTCCAGTCTATACTCGGGTCATGCAGCCCTTGAATAGTGTTGTCAAGAACTAAGATAATTTCTCTCCTGTAGTTCTCTCCTGAGGTTGCGAAGCCTTTTCTTATACCAAAGAGGCTATTGCATCCTGGTGTTTGGACAACTCGCAAGCTCGTCGCTCACAGTTTCGTGTGGCCAAGTATGAACACCAACCTGAGAAAATATACTTATTCATGCTTTTTTTTGTTAGCGTGCCAAAGTCCATTGCCATACCAAGACATATCTGGTTCCATTTCATTTTTATTTGTTACATTTTCTATAGTTGGCCCTTCACCTTAGTTTCGTGGTTGCAGTTACTTTCTCATATATATATATAATGCACTCTTTGTATGAGTCTATTTACCACAATCCTAACTAGGCCACGATAAGTAGAGAAAACTCCGTTTTTATTAACAGGGTTTTATTTATAAAACTAAAACTTTGTACAAAACCAATGGATCGATTTGACGTCGGTTAAAAATTCGCTTTGAATGGGTGTAGGTTAATCTTGTGTAATTTTGAGTCAGCGAAGTGTAAGATCTGCACTGAGTAATGATGGAAGGGCGAATTATTGGGAACGTCAAGGAATGGACACATAGATATTAATAGATTGGAACGATAGCTGTAATTAAATAAGTAATGTATGAACCCACTAATGATGAGTAATCCCTCAAGTCTCTTTCAATATTCTCTTTTTTATCAAATAAATCGCTAGATTTTCTATAATGTGAATATGGCTTGATCTCTAAAATATGGCCTCGAGCAATTTTCTGCCAATTCGGTTTTGGCAATTCGTTGTTGGCGGAATCTGGGAATTTGGAAGTTTTCCAATGGGATATATATATATATATATATATATATATATATATATATATATATATATATATATATATATATATATATATATATATATATATATATATTCTGGAGACAGAATTAAACAATAAAATCTCTTTTCTGGATGTCACTGTTTCAAAAGTTAGTTCTAAATTTAACACATCAGTTTACAGGAAACCCACTACCACCAAACTTGGCACCCACTTCTTTAGTTGTACTCCTACTAATTTCAAACATTCTGCCATCATAAACAGTATACACAGAGCTTACAAAATCAGCTCAAATTGGTTTCACTTTCATTCTGAAATTGAATATCTAAGGAGCTTTTTTCATTTTAATTTTTTCCCAGACCATCTTTTTGACAAACTTACTTCCAATTTCTTATTTAAAATGTTCTCTCGCAAAACCCCTCTAATAACTGTCCCCAAACAAAAACTATTCTTAAAACTGCCTTATCTTCCACTTGATACAAAATTCAACAAAGCTTTACTCTCTACTCTTAATAAATACTTTCCCCAATGCAAGTTTCTCCTAATTAATTCTAATCCTCTTGCTGTCTATACTTTCCTTCGGCACAAAGAATCACTCCCATTATGCCTGCGTTCCTCCATCATTTATCAATTCACTTGTGCGACCTGCCAAAGTCGCTATGTAGGCCAAACAAGTCTACAATTAAGATGTAGGATCGCTAAGCATATCGGAGTATCATACAGAACCAACATTCCCATCTCCAAACCCGAACACTCCTCTATACGAGAACATTCACTACAACTTAACCACCCGCTTGACCCTGATTCCTTTAGTATACTCTCTTCTGCCTCCTCTTCTCTAAGTTTAAAAATTCTTGAATCTCTTTACATCAAACAAATTAACCCGGAACTCAATGATTATTCATCATCCCTTAAATTATTCACTATATAGACAAATGTACAACCAACCACATCCCCCTTAATAGTTTTCTTTTTGCCTAATTTTGTCCATACTATCAGTTGTTACTCCCAGCTTAACCGTTATAAGGTCAGTACTCGTGCAGAGAAATTTCTATTTCTATTATAGTTTGTCCCATTAATATCTAGACGATCTGGTTTATTATTGACTTTTCCTTAGTGTATTGTTTTAGTCGTCCTTTTGCCCCCTTAATTATTGATTATTTACTATTTAAACTTTCGTGCCTTAGTCTAGTCATATTATTTGATGTTCAATCACTTAAAATTTAACTTAATTGAACTACTTGCTTCGCTCCATTTATTAATATCCGCTTGGATTACATTCCCCCTGATCTAACTTATTTTCGATTGTTCGCCCTGCCCATATAATTCTCTTGCTGTGTTTTATAGTGATTTTTTTTTTTTTTTGTATTCCGCTTGATTCATGTTTACTATTCATATTTGTTGATCATGGGATTATTTAATATTTTTTTCTGTCTTATTAATCAATTCTTCATGCCTTGCTTTCAAATTTATTGCTATAGTTTATAATTTTTTTGTATTTCGATAGTCATTTAAGTCATGTTTATTATGCACATTTAAAAAAAACTCGTGGGATTATTATTTAATTCAGTTATTTATTTATTTGTTTTAAGATATTACATCAATTTCTAATAGATTTTCACTAATTTGATTTCTGTGTTTAGTTATTCTTCTAAAAATAATTTTTGGTATTTAGAATTCGCTGATGATGGTCATCGTCAATGACCGAAACGTCCGGAAAATTAAATGTTCAAAACCATCGCATATGTCTTCATATTCCTGCTACGAATAAGGTTCCCAAGGAATGACTCCATCACTAATATATATATATATATATATATATATATATATATATATATATATATATATATATATATATATATATATATATATATATATATATATATATATGCGAGTTTATGTGAAAGTTATTTAATTGTTTGTGTTGTTTATTTAGTATCTTTGAGCGATTAGATATAAAAGCTCATTTTCCCAAAGCCAGATTTTGAGAAGAGTTCCTCTTTGGATTTGGATCTAGTCAGGTTGAAATGAAATGGTTTCAGCTAAGATACCTTTCTCTGTTTGCCGTAGAGTCTGGGGGTTATAAACCTTTATGGAAGCAATATGTAATAAGGACATTTGGCTAAGCGCCAGAATTGGAATTGCCTCTCGCGGGAAACGAATCAGAAGGAATGGTAAAAAGGGGTTTTAACTAGATACTTTTACTGGAGCATGGGGGGGGGGGCAAGGATGGGGGGGATGCTATGACACATCGTACATAAAATAATTGGTAAATAGACATGTTAGATAAATAGAGTATTTGCATTGCCAGGAGATAATTGAAAAAATGCTACCATCGAGGGCATATTAATAAAAAATTACAAAATCATAAGTGGTAGAATATTAACATTAAAATACTACCATCGAGAGTATATCAATAAAAATTACAAAATGATAAGTGGTAGAATATTAACAGTAAAAATGTGACCCTCAAAACTATGCCAATCAGAAACTTTACAAAATGGCAAGTGATGAAATATTAACATTGCTACATGGCACGATATCCTTCTTTCAGCGGCCAATCCCTGGCTGATAAGAGCTATAAGAGGAATATGTCTCATAATTAGGGAATTTCCGGAAATTCCTAATGTTGATTTATCGAATGTCGTTTTAATGTACCCAATGGTGTTGGAGATCAAGCTATATTTCCCAATCTTCTTCGGTCGTAGAGCAGAGATTTGTTTATCTTGTGTGGTATTCCGTGTTTGTGAAGCTATGTGAGCAGGTTTAAGATTACGTAAATGTGCACGAATTTTTCCCTTGTTACCTTATAGTGTGTAAGCGTGTTTGTATGAATGTCATGTGCAAGGGAGGAAAGGGATAACTAGGTCCTACCTCCATGCCTCTCGCAAAACATGCGTGGAAGTCTACAAAGTCCCTCGAGATGAAGTGTCATGTAGAACTAATTTCCCGGAATTAAATGAGGCGTTTCTAACCCATTCTCGGATATTTCTCCTCATATTTGTTTTCTATACAAATCAATTCGCGATTGAGTTTGATGTGGGACGTGTTCCCAAAGGGTCTAAATTGTGATAATAGAGGGAACCAGAGAATTAAGTTCTCTCTGAACTTAATTCTCTGGATCCCTCTATTAAATTTACCCTTGAACTCGAATAAACTGGTGTCCTCCCGTTCTTAGATCTACTTATTCATAGGACTCCATCTGGATTTAAATTTTCCGTCTATCGTAAGCCTACCAACGCCGGTTCTTATATTCATTTTTACTCAGGTCATAATGATAAAGTCAAACGGTCTTTATTTATTTCAATGTTTTTCCTGGGATTGCGGGTCGCAAGCCCAGAATTCTTGGATCTTGAGATTTCTAAGATCTTTCAAATAGGTAACAATCTTAGCTACCCTCAAAAATTTCTTGCAGGGTGCCTAGATTTGGCTCCCTCAAAATCCTTTTACGGAACTGAAATCCCCTCCCCTCCCCACATACAATTCTAAGAACTCCCTTGTTTTACCGTTTTCTGAGTCCTATTCCTTGCTTTCTCGCCTCTTGAATAAGTTAAATATTTCTATCATATTCAAGTATCACTCTACCATGTACAAAATGTTAAATCATAATAGTAACAATAGTATAGGGAAGGGGGGGATTCTGTCGATTGTTCAGTTTGCCCAAATCAATACTTTGGGCAAACCGATAAATCATTTAAGTGTACTCTTGCCACAACATAAATACAATATTAGGAGGGAAGAAAGCACTATGATTTCTTTGTCCATTTATCTGAAAACAGTCACTATCCATTGGAATTCGGCTAAGTTATTTGCAAATTTGATGACTGTTCAAATAAAGATTGTCCTCTGCTCAATCCTTAATTCCTCGCCTAATTTAATATATCTCCCGGTCTCTTTAAACTGGCCCCTGTTATTAAAAGGCTTATTTATAACGAAATTGTCCATTATAAATCTTAGCCCTTTGATTTATTAATTTAGTTATGTTTTTCTCGTTTATTTTTATGTATTCACAATTAGGTGTGTATGTATTTAGTTTAGTGACCTAAAGGTCTACATTCTGTGCTCACAGTTGGAATTTCCGGAAGTAGACCTTATCTATTTGGTTTTATACTTCATATCCGTCTTTGATAATATTTTTCTATTTTGTTCCATTTCGTTGTACATGGGCGGGGCATTACTCTGTTGTTTCTCATATATATACCACCTTTGTAAAAATTTTCGTTATTCTTTGAGAATGAACTGAACAAGTTCGAAAGTACTTGGAATCCGCCTTTCATTTTCCTGTGGTATTTTTTGCATTTATTGCTTTCCTCGCACGCTACTTTGTGAGTTTCTCATATATATATATATATATATATATATATATATATATATATATATATATATATATATATATATATATATATATATATATATATATATATATATATATGAGGAATTAAACCACATTCTCCGAAGACAATTTAATTCAGAACAGTTTCGGTGTATCTCACACCCTTTTTCAACTGACACTGGATAAAAAATATAAGAAAAGTGCTTACAAACATAACACAGGGTCAGGTCGTGAAAGATCCCCTCTTTTTTTCCCCAATCCCCTACTTGTTGCTAATCTGGGGCGGGTTTAGGCCTAAACATATTGAAGGGCTGACATTTTACTATTTTTTTTATTTGCTTTCGTATTACAGGATTAAAAGAAAATTGACCCGCAGATAGATTTAGATTAGGAACTGTCGATATCAAGCTTGATTCTACGATTCTTCTCTTAACATAGTTAGCCGATTTAAATACCATTTTACTTCCATTGAAATCGATCGAATGATTCAAGTCTCTAACATGGCAAAATATTCCACTGCTTTCGCTGCCCACTCTAATATATATTTATATATATATATATATATATATATATATATATATATATATATATATATATATATATATATATATATATATATATATATATATATATATATATATATATATATATATATTGGTCAGTTGGCTACTCTAAGATGAGGAATATTAGGCACTTTTGAATTATTTACTATACTTGGCTAATAACAAAGGTGGGCACAGTTAATAAAAGTTAACTTCACTTACCGTTAAACCATTAACCAAAAAAATTAACTTCGCAAAATCGTTAATCCTTTAATTCGTTAAAAAAAATGTACCACAAACTATCGTTAAACCATCAACGTTATTATTTTATTATTATAAAACAATACCAAACCTTTTTTTCTCTAAAACCACTTCCAAACTGCCAAACCTATAAAATATAAAAATTGCAAAAATTATAAAGGACAAAAAAAGTGAGAAAGCAGAAAACTTTAATGAAATACAATATTAGTATTAAACTAGGAAAAAATATTGATAAAGTAGCCGAAGGAAAGAAATGGAATAAACAATAAATCACGAAAGGAAAACTGACATGATAAAGACATACTTTATGTAATTTTCATTATTCTCATTATAAATTATTTCCATATATGAAGGCCAGAATTTTTCGGCATCCTCCAAATGAGGTCTTACAAGAGTCCTGCCATGCCTCCTCGTGGCTACACACGGCCGCTGGGTGTCTCGTAGCCCCAGGCTAAATCAACAGGGGGTCTCGGAGCAGCAGTGAGCACCAGTGGTACGGTGTGCAGGCCCACTGGTGTGTGGACATGCCCTGGTGCCTACCAACCACTTCATCCCCCCCCCAACGCCTTGTGGATTCTGCCTTTTTAGGCGAATACTAGAGGAAGGATACCTCGATCACAAACCAAGATCGCGAGTGCCCATAAACGAGCACCAACAGACCGGTGTCTTGGCAGCTCCCTGCAGCCGAGGATGAAGCCTAGTCGTCTCGAGCCTCTCTTGCCACCAGGGTCTTTCTCCCCTCGGTCAAAATACGGGTCCAAAGGCTGCACATATTCCTACCCGTTTAAATCCAGTGCATGTTTGATGCCCTCAACAAAATGACCCTAACCAAGTCCCGCGGCGAGGCGATGGCTGTCTAGTGGTGGGGGTTCATATATGAGGGCATCTGTCATCATCGACATCGATGGACTTCCCAAAGCAAATTCCCCTTTCATGAAAAGTAGAATCTAAATGTTTTCATCAGACGGGGTTGATCTATTGGCCATCAAGATATCCTTGTCAAAGGTGAACAAACGCTTCACTGCATCACTATATGGGGTGGCTCTGTTGATCTCTTGAACTTGATGAACAAGTCCAACAACACTTACTCCCCAAGAGAGCAGCATCTGTCAACAAGTCTTTGCAGTTGGTCTCCATCCAGGTATTGACCAAATTCTGTGACATGGCGTTCATTGACCTGTGGCATTACCTCTCTCTTATTGCTGGCTAAGGGTGGTGAAAAAATCATACTACTTATCTCCGTTGTTGCTGCTTCCACTATTGCTGCTCAATTCGTCCATGTGCTACCTCAAGGACACCTCAACTTTACTCTCTATGCTTTTCTTCGCCTTGCTGACCTGAGTTTTGTCATACTTCTCAAACCACATAAGGCGAAACTTGGAGTGGAAGACAGAAACCAACTACCATTCATCCTCCTTAAAGAGGTTCCGAAACCTTTCGCCGGTGTCTGCTGAAAGAGCGTAGACCAAGGGGTGTAATTGACAACGTTTTTTGACTTCAAGTCAATAAGCCTGAAAACCGTCGTAGCTCCTTCCCTTTATCTTGTCTAGTGTTTGGGTCACAGGTGACATGACATAGAAATAAATCAATGATATATTAGCTAGTAGTAATTGAGTAAATTTTAGAAATTAAAATTTGTACGAAACCCGATTAGTTGTGCAACCAGTGACAGCTGACAACCCTTGATGGCAACACCTGGCAACTTTAGCAATCCGTGGTCTATTAATGCTCGCCCCCGCGAGAGAGGCACTAATTCTCGTTTGGCCTCTATTCTTTGCTCCACTGTCAGTGCCAACCTTTTACATCAAACTCCAAGAAATCTCCATTCACACGAGCTGCAAAGCCTCTGACTTGAGGGAAACAAGAAGAATTCTAACTGTAGACCTTGGAAATAAGGACAAAGAGCGAGCATGTTTACTTAGCCAACCGCTCCATTGTTGACCCCGTAAACAATCTACACTATTTCAAGCCTAGATCAATCAACCCCATCGTTGAACGGAAATCTACACGCGCTCATCATGGATGTTCAATAAAACAGCCAGCAGTACTCTACCACGAACAAGGCTATTGTTTCGGCGATTCAAGTGCCTCATAATTTGCCATACAGACAGAAACACTGGCTCCGTCTCCACGAGCTGGCATTTGAGGAACAAAAGGTCTCGTACACCAAGACCAAATTCCTGCTTGCTTTTTTTTCATCTACCAGCAGATATCATAGAAAAAGTGGACTCGTCATGTGAGTTGCCAGCAGAGCAGATGATAGACGAGCCTCTCAAGGCCAACGTGGTTCGACACCACGAACTCTTTGATGAACTTCGATGCCAGAACCTCACCAGGAGCATTATCCTTTTAGGGCAGAAACACACAGCTCTCCTTCGAAGGCCTCGAAATGCCGAGGGTGCCAACTTCACGACGGCACAGCTGAGATATGACCTTCCTAAGTCGTCTCTTCATTCACGTGACACATATATTAAAAGAGTGTGATGGGTAATTTGTTGCCTAACTTCAACATAAAAGTAAAAAACCCCGCAGAGTTGATTTATACATAAAGGGTGTTCTAATAATATGGACCGATTTTAAATGTGAGTTAAGTTTAAGCGTCTAATGATTTTTTTATTTTTCTTTCAGATTTAATAACTTCAGTCTTTGGCAATTTCAACCATGGAAAGATTAGCAATCGAACAACGTGTTAAAGTTATCGAAGCCTATTACGAAAATGGTCGTTCAAACAGAAACGCATTTCGGGCACTTCGCGATTTTTTTGGTCAACATAATCGACTAACCGAGAGTGCAATTGGGAAAATTGTTCGTAAATTCAAACAAACGGGGTTGGTGGCAGATATGAAAACGCCATTGCGTGCTCGTTTACACCGTTCAGCTTAAGACATTGCTGCAGTGCGCGAGAATGTGGCCTAAGATCCAGACACCTCTATTCGTCATTGCCCGCAGGAATTGAACCTCTCGACAACATTGTTACATCGAATTTCGACAAAAGATTTGTCTCTACACGATAAAAAAATTCAATTGACACAGGAACTGAAGACTGATGACCATTTGAAGCGCCGTACATTCGTCAATTGGGTGCACGAGCAAAGACAAGCCGATGATGATTTTTCGCAAAAAATCATCTTTAGTGATGAAGACCATTTTCATCTTGGTGGATTCGTTAATAAGCAGAATTGTCGCATTTGGGCTGATGAAAATCCCAGGAAGATTGTTGAAAAGCTACTGCATCCATAAAAGGTCACTGTTTGGTGTGCATTTTTTGCTAGCGGAATCATTGAGTCGTATTTCTTCGAAAATGATGCCGGGAATTCTGTTACGGCGACAGGCGAGCGACACCGTGCCATGATAACCAACTTTTTTTGGCCTGAATTGAATTCTATGGATGTCAAAGATTTGTGGTTTTAACAGGACGGTGCCACATGCTACACAGCCAATGCAACAATGGCTTTATTGAATGGGAAGTTGCCAGGTCGCATCATCTCTCGAAACAGCGAGGTTAATTGGCCACCACGATCGTGTGACTTGACGCCTTCAGATTTATTCCTTTGGGGTCATCTCAAAAGTAAGGTCTATGCCAACAAGCCAACAACAATTCAATAGCTGAAGGATGAGATAATAAAGCATATTGGTGAGATCGATGAGCAACTATGCAGAGACGTCATCAAAAGTTTTGACCATCGAGTGGAACTGTGCCGCCGAAGCCTTGGTGGACATTTAGGCGATATTATTTTTCTCACATAATTGCCATGACTCAAATAAAATGATCCAATAGTGAAATTAATAAATTTTCACCAATAACACTGTTTTATTTCCTGCTAACTTCGATCTGTCTTAATGGAACACCCTTTATTTACCAAAGTTGCATGTTAAAGACTAGAAGGATTTCACTATTTATCGAATTCAATGTAAACACCGTCGGCCTCAAATACCGCCACCAGGCTTCGTCGCAATCTGCTGCAGGCCTTCTGGACGGTCCCCCTTTTTAACTGAGGGAAAACTATAGTGATCCTGGACCTAAATTCCACCTTGGTCGCGCACGGAGACTTGTTTGTCTCATTTTCTCTCTTTCAACCACGACCCACGCATAATAATCCAGGGAATTGCACTATGCGGGGTTGGTAGGCCAGATGTTCGGAGTCATGTGGTCAAAGAAATTGCCCAACGAACAAAATTGGGCCCTCCTCTCAGTATAATGTGTTCTATTTACATAAGAAGCATTAATAATATTTAAGCAATTAATATTATTGCAACGAGAGGAGTAGCTTTGCCACTACTTACAGGATGAGCTAGCTTGTACTTTGCTTGCAGACCTTCGGTCTATAGCCTACGGCCTATCTGGCTCTGGCAACTGGCTTTTGGTCTAAATAAAAAGAGGTTTCAGGTACATATCTCCTAATAATTTAATCTTGGTCTATCTTATTTTAATCCGTTTTTTCTAAGCATAAAGACAAGAAAATTTTTTTAATTGAAATTCTTTTGAAATACGGAAAAAACAATCATCACGACTCTACCTCCTCCCCCCTCTAAGTTTACTCTTTTTAGGCACCATTAGCTATTTCCTCCTACTAAAGTTTAAAATTGAAAATCCATTTTAGAAATGTTATATGCTCATATGTATTCATGTTACTAATATCTTGTTTTGTTTCTTTTCTAGATGTATTATAAATATAGTTGATTAAATCATATAGAAAGGGGCAGTTTGAATATACATTACTTCTCAGTTCTATCATTACAATAAAAGCTTGTAAGCAGCTAAGCTTACCACTACTTATAACTATCATAACAATTTAATCAACTATTATGGATAAAGTCATATGAGTTGAGAAGTTTGATGTACCTACTTCGGATCCCCACGCTGGCAAATTATGGAAGCTTTGGTATAGAAATTTCTGCTACTTCCTTTCTACAATATCTGATCATTCTTCAGACAAGTTAGAAGTACTCTACTTGTACTTTGGTCCTCACGTCGCGTATGTAATAGAGGGCTGTGCTGATTATTCGAAGGCTATTGAATTGTTGCAAGCTGACTATATTAAGGCTCCCAGTGAAATTCATGCCAGATATTTGCTTTATACTCGAATTCAACTTCCAGAAAAATCGATTGACCAGTGCCTTCAATCTCTCAATTGTCTTGCTGTGGATTGCATTTTTCAGGATGTTACTGCTGCAGTCTACCGTGATGAGAGTATCAGGGATTCCTTCATACGAGGGTTAAAATCTTTTAACACTTGTGAACGACTCCTTTGGAATCAAAAGCTTACATTAACCGATGCTACTCAACAAGCTCGAGTATTAGAGCAAACACTGCTAAGATCTGAATCATACTTAATTACCCCCGGTCATGTACCTGCTAGTGTGGCGGCTGTTCCTGGTACATCTATGATCTCCAGTAATGAAGAAGAATGTGAAAAAGATGGCCTTCCATTTACAACAGCTGTTTAAAAAAATAATTTCTAAAATGAAGCAAACATGCTAGAATTGTGGTGGTGGTCGCAATCCTGAGGATGACCGAACACTTTGTCCACTTCGCGATGTAATTTTTCGTCAATGTGGGAAGTTTGCGCATTTTTCAAAAATTTGTAAGTCAAAATCTAAACGTCCTGTTTCCCTATCTTCTGCCACGCTTGCTTCCACAGGCGCTACTGTTTAAATGAACTGATATCCTGTTACTTAAAAGTCTGATTGACAGTGGAGGTTGAGAGAATTTTGTAAATGAAGCTGTAGTACAAGGTATGCATTTCCCACTTCATGAACAATCGTCTGTTGTTTCGATGGCGTCTTCTTTTTCCACAGTAAATCTTAAAGGTTACTGTATTGTTAACGTTTCGATGAATGGTCGCACTTATCAGATTGTCGAAGCTCCTGTACTTCCAAATGCCTGTAATGATATTATTCTTAGCTTACCATGTTTAAGAGTCAATAAAAGCGTTAGCTTAAATTATGGGGGTACAGAACCACCCTTAACTGTGTGAGGACTGACTAAACTAAAGATTCCACCAGTTAAATTGTTTAGAAACTTATCCTCAGATTGCACTCTAATTGCCATCAAGTGTCGTCATTATAGCTCCGAAGATGCTGATTTCATTGGAAATGAGGTTAAACGTGTACTTCTAAAGGGGATTATTGAACATAGTAATTCTCCTTGGTACACAAAAGTTGTAGTGACATCAAACGCAAATAGGAAAAATCCAATGGTGGTAGACCTTTCTAGAACAATAAATAAGTACACCCCTTTGGACGCTTACCCGCTACCCAGGATTGAAGATATAATTTCAAAGAGCCAAGAATTACTATTTCAGGATTATTGATCTATCCAATGCATATCATCAGATAGAAATATGTTCAGATGACGGACCTTATACTGCTTTTCAGGCCAGTAGCAGTGTTTTGCAATTCAGGCGCATACCAATGGGTGCTACGAATGTGGTTTCCGCTATTCAACGCTTTATGAATAAGTTTATTACCAATAACAAACTATGTAACACTTATGCCTATCTCGACGACATAAAGTCTGCGGAAAAACAAAAGAAGAACATGACCGCAATCTAAAGCGTTTCATGGAAGCTGCTTCTAAATACAATCTCTCCCTGAATTCTGAGCAATCTAAGTTTTCTCTAATATGTATTAATATTCTCGGTTACTCAATTTCTGAAGGAAATTTGAAACCCGATGCTGAACGAATGAGACCTTTTTTAGAATTACCTCTATCTCTTCAGGCTATTCAAGCATTTGAAACTTTAAAGAATGACATTGCCAAATCTCCAGCGAAAGCTATTGGTGAAGACGCCCCCTTTTCCATAGAAATGGACGCATCAGATACTGCAATCAGTGCCATCTTATCACAGCGCAAACGACCAGTTTCTTACTTCTCATGAACATTGAACCGATAAGAAAAGAGCATAGGTGGGCGCGATAACGAAAAAATGTATCACGATAACGATAACCTTATCGGCGATAACCGATAATCGATAACTGGCGATCAATTTATCGCCCAATAAGGTGATAACCGATAAATCGATAAATAAAAAAATACAATATTGATTATTAACTATATATAGCATTATTTTATAATACAATAGTAAGAATATTTGAATACTGTTTCTTAGTTTCTTACCTGATGAGGCTCTCCTTCATCTTCTCATAGGTTTTGAGGATCCTCCTCCCAGCTCTTACCTACCTATTTCTGCCTCCAAGACACGCGCGGCTGCCCCTGTGCTAAACTGGAACCAAAAACTGAAATGATCGATTATCGCTAGTTTGGAACCCAAAGTATCGTCGATACCGATGAATCGATAACGTGGGAAAAAATATCGAATAACCGATAACCCTATATCGTTATCGCGATAAATTATTGGGATAACGCCCACCTATTGAAAAAGAGACACCACACCGTTGAAAAAGAAGCGTATGCAGTTGTAGAGAGCATACGTACATGGAAAGGCTTTTTGGCTGAGCAAAGAGCTGTGTCATTCATGTTTGATACCAATGTAAAAGGTATAATCAAGAATGATAAGATCATTCGCTGGCGTATGGAATTACCCTCATTTTCCTTCCATATTCATTATCGTCCAGGTCACAAAAACGTTGTTGCTGATGCACTATCGCGGTCGTATTGGAACGAAACTTCAGATATACTCACAGATCCTCACAGAAGATTCCCGGGTAGAGGCTTGCTAGCCTATTAGACCCGGCTCAAAACTATGCGGACTATATGTTAGTTGGATGTTTGGCACGGTCGAGACTTTTGTATTGATTTTTCCTATATAATCGTACTTCTGCTCTTGTTGGCTTCACACTCTATATAGCTCCCTTTCAAACTTTTCTATATTGAGTGCAATAACAACCTTTTCTGCTAGAGTGTTCCAATTTTTCACAACTCTGTTGCAGAAGAAGGGCTTCCTGATGTTAAGTCTTGGCCGCCTCCTAAAGATTTTCTTACTGTGCCTTCTTGTATTTGAGTCCTCCTGTAGAATAAACAGATCACTGCAGACATCCTCGTCATACTTTTCTTGCAGAATCTACTACGTTTCTATCATGTTTCCCCTAGAGCATCGGATATTACAAGTTTAAAGTCGCTTCATGAAATCTGCCGTATTACTGCTGATTGTCAGGTATGTGCTAAAATTAAACCTCATTTCTTTAAACCAGAAAATACTTCTTTGATATGGGCGACTGCGCCTTTCCAACATCTTTCACTTGATTTTAATGGGCCGCTTGCATTTTCCTCGTACTCGTCGCGTTATCTCCTTACAGTCGTTGATGAGCTTAGCCGATTTCGGTTTGCATTTCCATGCCGTGATATGTCATCCAAAGTAGTTATTGACTGTCTTACAAATCTTGTTTCTTTATTTTTTTCTACCTGCATATATCCATTCAGACTGAAGCCTGTTATTCATTTCCAAAGAAGTAAAATAATTTTTACTACGTCTTGGTGTAAACCACAGCCACACCTCTCCATACGACCCACGTGCAATACCTAATATGAGCGCTATAATGGTATTATTTGGAATACTGTGAAGTTAGCTATTGAATCTCGAGGTTCGTCATTAAGTACATGACAGAATGTGTATAGCAATGCCCTCTGGGCATTCCCATAATAAAATCAATCCTCCTCCCCAAGATCGCCCATTTTTATTCAGGCGTTTCAATTTTTGGTATCACGTTGTATCCCAAACATCATTCTTCCAATCACTATAATTCATATTAATTTAAATTCATAATTCCACATAAATACAACTAGTGAGTTTCTTATTTCCGAGAATTTTTTTGTTGCAATTTTACGTTTCTTCGCGTGACTGAAGTTCACACACACACACACACACACACACATTCATTCATCCATCACGTGTACACACAGTAGCGACTATAATGGACCATCAAATTACTTCCGTAAGCGGCTCACCGGATGAAAGGTCCTCATCTCTAGATCACCCCACCAACAGACAGCCCCATGCATATTTCTCGCTGCTCACTTTTGATGCTTCAAATCCCATAGTATGGTTGGAGGTATCGTCCATTCTACTAAAGCCCCAGCGCATTACGGAAGAAGAAAAGACTGCTGCAATCATACATAGTCTCCCCATGAGTATATTCATTGAATTTAGGAAGATTTTGATTAACGTGAAACAGGCTGGCGTTCTGGGCTGCCTGAGAGAGGCATTTCATACGAAGTACGGCAGGTCCCAAGTAGACGACCTAAGGCTGCTCCTGAACACTCAAGAAATGGGAGATAAAAGTCCTTTGGCTTTCTTAAAGCACATAAAGGACCTTATCAGGTTAAAAGGTGCGCAAACCGACCTTTTTAGCCCTCTCCTCACTGAGATTTTCATGAGGGGAGTCCCAGAGGAGATCAGGCCGCTTATTTTAAATTCAAACCCCTCGGATATAGAGGAGATAGCCATAGCCGCCGATAGATTATTTATGAATCCCTACGTGAATTGGGGCAACGGCCAATCTAATAATATTACTATTTCTCAGGTTGGAGGAACGTCGAGCTCCTCTGACGACCGGGCCGAGCGTTTAGAGGTTCCATCATCTTTATCGAGGTCACTCGAGGCCTCAATGCGGAGGATGGAGGCCGACATCCAAAGGTTAATGCTGGACCAGGGATCACAGAGCGAGCACAGGCAGAGTTTTGGGAATCAAAGGCGCAGGTCCTGCTCTGGTTCGAAAAAGAGAAACCAACGAGAGCATCCCGTTGCAAAAGGTGAGAGGCAGCAATATTTTCAAACTTCTTCCAACTATTTTCACCATCTTCCACATCATCAGGGCCTATGCTGGTACCATCAAAGTTACGGTCACAACGCTGTACGCAGTATACAGCCGTGTAACCACCAGTATGCTTTTTCTCACACTGCGCCTAGTAGTCTCTCAAAGCATAATGGGACTTTCACCCAATCTACTCAAGGGTGTTGGTATCACACCAAATATGGCCCACAGGCTTTAAAATGCCCACGACCTCGCTTCATTATTCCACTTCCACCTCAAATTCTCCTTCTTTAAACTAGAGAGGCATGGAACAAAAGGGTCTATATCCCAAGCCTACAACTCATTTCCTCAGGTAGGTCCTCCATTTAGTATTTTTTACCCACTTTCTAGTTTTTCATTCCTGGTAGACGCTGGTGCTGAATGCAGTGTCATACCAATTTCTAAGGCCGACAGAGTTTCTGCCCCTTCATATTTAGTTCTGAACGCAGCTAATTTGACCAATATTAGGACCTATGGAAGGCGTAACCTTCAAGTCTCACTCGGTCTCCGTCAAGTTTTTCGATGGACCTTTATCATGGCCGAGGTAGATTTCTCAATATTGGGCCTTGACTTTCTTTCGTCTCACGACCTCTTGGTCAATTATCGTCAACGCAAGCTTGTCGACCGCAAAACTGTCCTCATTGTGTCAGATTCGTGCTCACCTTCTCAGAGTTCCCTCCTCTCTATTCGTCTCCCATCCACCGAGCCACCGTTTCAGTGCCTTCTTCAGGAGTTTTCTGAGCTCACCCTTCCACCTTCGAAGGACAGGCTCATTAAACATAGTGTGGTGCATTGAATCGAGACAACAGGAGGTTCTGTATTCTCACGTCCACACCGTCTAGCACCTGATAAATTATCTGCTATGCGTGATGAATTCCAATTCATGATGGATGCAAGCATTTGTAGGCCTTTTTCTTCTACGTGGGCCTTTCCAATTCACATTGTGCACAAATCCACGCCGGGGTAATTCAGAGCAGTTGGGGATTACAGAGCTCTTAACGCTCTGACGATTTCTGATCGCTATTCTTTGCCGTACTTAGCCGATTTCACCTCGTCTCTCCATGGCTGTACGATTTTTTCTCGCTTGGATCTGGCTCATGTTTTCAACCAGATCCCTATTCACCCAGATGATGTCGCAAAGACTAACATCACCACTCCGTTTGAAGCTTTTGAAATGGTCAAAATGCCATATAGATTGCCTAACTCCGGTCAAAATTTCCAGTGCTTTATGGATCAAGTCCTTAGGGGTTTTCCTTTCGTATTTTGCTACATCGATGCCCTCTTAATATCATCTTCCTCACTGGAGGACACCTTTCTCACCTCCGCCAAGTTTTTTCTCGTCTTCAGGAGTACGGTATCGTACAAAACGCCTCCAAATGCCTCTTCAGTGTCCCGCAACTCTCATTCTTGGGGCACCATGTGTCGAGTGCAGAGATTAGCCAATTCGAAGATAAAGTTACCGTGATGCGAAACTTTTCTCGTCCTACATCACGCAAACAACTCAGGAGTTTCTGTGGCATGGTAAATTTCTACCACAGATTCATCCCTAAATGTGCCCAGGTCATGCAACCTATCAACTCTATGCTCACCAAGACCAAAAAGGACTCCTCTTGAATGGTCTAATGAGGCATGCGATTCGTTCTTTCGCACCAAACCAAAGAGGCTATTGCCCGCGCTGTGGAATTGGCTCATCTTTCTCTAGGAGCCTCCATTAACGTCGCCTCCGATGCATCCTCAACCCACGTAGGTGCAACTTTGCAGCAAAAAGTTGGTGACCAATGGCAACCTCTTGCTTTCTTCTTTCGCACTCTTACAGACCCTCAAAAGAGATATTCAACGTTTTTTCGAAAACTCCTCGGAATATATCTCGCTGTCCGCCACTTCCGCCATCAGTTGGAAGGGAGTGAATTTACCATTTTTACTGACCATAAGCCCTTGGTCGATGCATGTTCGTCTCGTAGTACTTCGTCAGTGCATAATGCAGTTGACCCTCGTCATCTTGACTTCATCCTGCAGATGACGAACGATATTCGCTACGTTCCTGGTTCTTCAAACGTCGTACCAGACGCGCTCTCTCGCATTTCATCGATTTCGGGCTCGTAACTCTCCTACACTGCGCCCATCGATCATGCAACAATAGCGCTTGCCCAGGAACAAGATGAAGACACGCAAACACTGTGTCACTCTTCTAAACTCGTCGTTTGCGAGATCGACTTGCAGGACAGTCCTTTCAGGCGCACCCTGGTTGACTATTCAATTCCTGACTGTCCTCGTCATCTCATTCCTCTCGGTTACCATTGGCACATTTCCGACCAAATTTATAGACTCTCTCATCTTGGCGTCAATGTCACAGGCAAGCTCGTTGCACAATGCTTCGTTTGACCAGGTATGAATGCCGACGTGGTCAAATGAACTCGCTCATGCCTGCTATGCCAGCTTGCTAAGGTCCACCACCACACAAAAGCTCCTCTGGTCCATTTTCCTATTCCTTCGTCACGTTTTGAAGCCGTTTACGTCGATCAAGTAGGTCCTTTTCCTTACACCCCGTGGTTGCAATTATCGTCTCACCCTGATCGATCGTTTTACTCGCTGGCCAGAGGCGGTTCCTATCTCGGACATCATGGCTTCCACTGTCACTCGAGCCTTCGTCTCACCATGAATTGCTCGTTTTCGTGTTCCCTCAACGATCATAACTGATTGTGGCTAACAGTGCTCCAGCGACGCGGAAAGCTGTTCGCAACTCGCCTATGCTACTCTCATTCTTTCTTTTCTATTTGCTCCCTTTTCCATTCACACCTATCTACATGGTTATATACAATGGGTTTATCCGCGCTCATCATTGTTCCGCTTAGATTTATCTTTCATAATCGATGTTACTCACATAAAGAAGATACAAAAGAATATTTATTTCTAAATAGGTTTAATAGCCTCTTTTATTTGTAATCTGGTCTATCTATTCGTGGAATAATGCGGGAAATAAAACAAGAAGATAATGACATAAATAGAAACATAATAGCGATTGTGAAAAAAATAAGGGCTGAAGAGTATTGTTCCTCCAAGGACAGTGAATTCGAAGCATTCAGGTACAAATTATCACAAAAGACATTGACACAGAAAAGTGGGAATTTGAACCCCTATAGCGAAAGACTCTTTTACTGGCATCCATAAAGATTGGCACTGTTTAAACGTGAGGATGGCAACACTGTCTTTAATATAGTGCCCAGTTATGTCATTTTTTAAGGTTCATTTGTCAAAATTGTGTCCTAAGTGCTACTATCAAGCGGCCAACCCATTAAAAATTATGATTCTTCAAGGTGATTCCGTCTCCATATTATCTGCTGTTCGCACACCAATTGGTATGTTTGTTATCGCCTCTACTTTACCAAATAGTCCTTACCAAATTGCAATACCTGCAACTAGGGAGTTACAACTCTTGTGCTCCCAGGCTCTAATTACATGGCCTACTTATTGTAATTAGATTTAAAGATGTTCAAATTAGCACTGTTAACTACTTCTTGATGGTACGGACGCTAAAGAATATTTTCTGGTGTTTGTATGTACGTGTGGACAAATGCATCGAAACTTAACCTTTATGTGTTCTTGACGTAACGCGAAGGCACTAATATCCATATGCTGGTTCGTCGCGCTTTTGACGCAACGTTGTTAGGTTGGAACAACCTTGATGTTGAATTATGGCAAACTGGGAGGCTAAAGTTCCTCTGGCCAAAACCTAAAAAAAAGAAGGTAAATATGTAGATTAGCGGCCCGGCTGGAAAAAAAAATTTGTGTGTAAATATTATCGTTCACTCGTGTCGGAATATTCATGCGCGTTTGAGTCCTTTTCGAATTATTATTCTATAAACAATTAGGATTATATATTTGGGGGGGCTGCCCCCCCAGCCCCCCCCCCAATTTAATGAAACTCGGGATCATCGTAGTGTAGTCTCCCCATTGTGTTTACCACCATACGAGCCGTCAACTTAAATGTACTCCAAAAACGTGAAACATTTTGGAACACGGACGAAATAGTACGTCCCATCGTTCACGCCGATAATCTACATATTTACCCCCCAAAAATTGAAGTTGCTACATTTTGTTGAAGAGTTATAGATATGCTTGCTATAGTTAGAGCAAAAGAGAAGCCACATATTATTCCCCTCTGACTCTTCTCCTTTCCAATGTATGTAGATTTAGTTTTCTGACCCTTTCACCATAAGGTAAGTTCCTTAGCCCACCAATCATCTTTGTCATCCTTCTCTGCACAGACTCAAGCAAATCAATATCCTTCCTATAATATGGTGACCAAAATTGTACTGCATAGTCTAGATGAGGCCTAACTAGCGCCAGATACAGTTTTAGAATGACTTCAGCACTCTTATTGCTTACACTCCTCCTAATGAATCCCAATATCCTATTAGCTTTATTCTTAGCATTTAGGCATTGCTTTCTAGGACGAAGGTCTGAACTTACCAAAATACCCAAGTCCCTCTCACAATCGGACCTCCCTAAAATTCTCCCATTTAATTTATAACTATTCAATGGATTATGTCTACCTATACTAAGTACACTACATTTGTCTATGTTAAACTTCATTTGCTATTTTTCGGCCAAATTGGACAGAATGGTGAATTCCTCCTGCATTACAACAGCATCAGAATTAGCCCTAATGGCCCTACCTAGCTTAGTATCATCAACAAATTTACTCAGGTCACTACTTATACCTATGTCAAGATCATTAATATAAATTAAGAATAGCAAGGGACCCAAAACAGATCCTTGCGGAACTCCACTGCTGACACAGACCCACTCAGATTTAATTCCATCTATACTAACTCTTTGCTGTCTGTCACCAAGCCATGACTGAATCCACCGAAATATACTGCCATCGATCCTGTGTGCTTTAACTTTGCTCAGAAGCCGTAAGTGTGGCACTCGATCAAAAGCCTTACTAAAGTCCAAGTATAAAATATAGTTTTCATCATTATCTGCTGCTTCATACACCTTACTATAAAAAGACAGCAAATTAGTGAGACAGGATTTACCCTTACTAAAGCCATGCTGTGATTCTTTTATCAACTTATGCTTATCCAAGTGATCTCTAATATTCCTTGCTTTAATAGATTCCATCATTTTGCCTACCACTGATGTCAAACTTACTGGTCTGTAATTAGACATATTTGTTTGATCCCCTTTCTTAAATATAGGTATCACATTGGCTTTCTTCCATGCCACTGGCACAATGCCACTCTCTAATGATTTTCTAAAGATGCATGCTAGGGGCTCACTTAACACATCCTTACATTCTTTCAAAATTCTAGGAAAGACCTCATCAGGACCGGGTGCTTTATTACTTTTGATTTTATCAATTTCCTTTGTCACTATCTCCTTTGTGATCAAGATATCCTTTAATTTCTCTTCATCATTACCCCTAAAGATCATTGACACCTCAGGTATATTTAGAGTATCCTCCTGTGTAAATACTGAGAGAAAAAAGTCATTTAGCATTCCAGCCATTAAGTCCCTATCACTCACTAATTCTCCATTGGAATCTATAAGTGGGCCTATTTTATCTCTAACCTTAGTTTTGTATAATTGATAAAAACTTTTAGGATCTTCCTTTGCCCTATTTGCCACTTTAATTTCATAATTTCTCCTTGCTACTCTAATTAACTTTTTAACATCTCTTGCTAGTTCATTATATCTCTGCCTTAAGTGATCCTCTCCATTTTTATTTTCTTATAAATGCCCTTTTTAATGCCAATATAATGCTTAATTTTATCTGTCATCTATTTTGGGTCATTATTTTTAGTCCTAATCTCCTTATATGGAATGTTAATCATCTGACCTGTAATTAATTGCTCAATTATTCTTTCATACTCCTCTTCAATTGTAATCTCTTCCTCCTGGTGATTATTGTCTCCACTAACTGATATCATTGAATCTATTCCTGATTTGATTTCATTGCCTGGTTTCTGTACAACTGCCTCCAGGTAAGTCCTTAGCCCATTATAATTTGCTCTTCTAAAGTCAGGAATTTTAACATTGTTCATGCTACTATCAATACCATTCCATTTCATCTTGAATCTAATTTCACAATGGTCACTATTACCCAAATTTTCTCCAATCTCAGTATCCTTAATAACTTCTTCCCTATTTGTCGACTGACCTTCGAACAGGTAGCACCTGTTTTATAGAGCTCTCAGTCTGTTGATCTATTTTTCAGATTTTTCTATAGTTTGTTTGTTTTTTGTTTTTTTCTCACCACAATCAGCGAAAGCTAAGTTGCTCTTCTTTTTTTTTTCTTATTGCTACTTAAGTTCTTTCTTTGTTTGAATAAGTGATGGAGTTTGGGGATGAAAGTGAGCATGAGTGTCGGAATGTATGCATTGGTTGTGGTGTATTTGGTGAGGGGTATACATGTGTTGTATGTGGGCTGCGTGAATGCATTGTAGATTTAGAGGGGATGAGAAGGCAGGATTTAGACAGGATATGTAGGCTGGAGGGGTTAGTTGCTGAGCTCAGGAGGGAACTTAGTGTTAGGCCTAGATTTGGGAATAGGTTAGGTGGTGAGGTAGGCCAGTTAGATGTTTCAGGTGAAGGTAGAGGGCCGGTGGAGGAGGTAGGATATGATAGTTCTAGTGATAGTGAAGTTAGCCCCCTTAGATTAGTTAGAAATAGGCCTAGTGAGGATGGGGGACAGTGGAGAGTGGTTAGGAAACATGAAGCTAGGGAGGCTTCTCCTGTTCTTTGTGAGAATAGGGTTGCCTCTGTTGATGTTGTTAGCCAGGGGGAGAATAGGTGTGTGAGTCAGAGGGACACAGAACCTATTAGCTTGACTAATAGATTCAGTGCCCTAAGAGAGGAAGTAACTGGAAGTGATATGACTGATGGGGGTGGGGGTGGAGGAAGAGTGACTGGTAGTTTGAATGAGAATAGGAGTGGGGATGGAGTTAGGTCTGTGGGGGTTAGGAATAGGAGTCTGACTGAAGTGCTTGTGATGGGTGATTCGCGAGTTAGATATTTAGATAGGAAGTTGAATGCAAGTAGATTGAATGGTTTGAGGGTGTGTTTGCCGGGTGCTGGAGTGAGAGATCTGTCTGATAGGTATGAGGAGCTGGTGTCTGGCTGTGCAAGGGATGCGGTTGTGATTACACATGTAGGAGTGAATGATGTGAAGAAAGTGGGTGCATGTGAGTTACGTGAGAGGTACAAGAGGTTGATTGAAAAGGTGAAAGAAAGTAGAATGAAAGGTGTTGTGACAGGTGTGCTTCCAAGAATGGATGTTGGGGTAGAATGGATGTCTCGTGCGATTGGGCTGAATGATTATGTGAGGAGGATGTGTGAGATGGAAGGTGTCATGTTTGTGGATGTGTGGGATAGGTTTGTTGGAATGAAAGAAATGTATGCGATGGATGGACTGCATTTGAGTAGGAGGGGGGTAGATGTGTTGTGGGAGGAGTATGATCGTGTTATTAGGTCTTTGCGGGCGGGAAACTAGATACTAATAGTGGTCAGGGAATTATGAGAGGACATTATAGTACTGAAAGTAGAATGGACTTGGCAGATAACAGAAATAGGTTCCAAGGCGATAGAGGTGAGGTCATTCAAGTTTCAAGAGGTGCTTCAGGGATAGGGGGGTTAAATTGTTTCTATACAAATGCTCGTAGTCTTAGAAACAAGAAGGATGAGCTATTTAGTTATATTAGCAATGAGGATATAGATATATTATGCGTTACTGAATCATGGGTTAATGAAATAGAATTTAGTGACACTATAAGTGAATTTGATTTACAGGGCTATAATATGTACATTAGTCAAAGGACAGGTAGGATTGGTGGAGGAATAATTATCTATATAAAAAACAACATTGTTTCAAGTTTAAATACTTCAATAAAGCAGGATGGAGTTGAGTCACTTTGGATAGATATTAGGTTCAGTAAAAATAGAATGGTGCATTTGGGAGCTTTTTACAGGCCACCTGGGCAGACTGATGATATAGATGAACTAATGATAAGGGAAATAAGTAAGGGATGTGAAACAGATGCAGTTATTATTGGGGACTTCAACTTAAACTCTGTGGACTGGGAAAATATGATAGGTAGGGATAGAACAAGTGGCAGGTTCATAGAATGCTTTGAGGATAATTTTTTGAATCAATTTGTTAATGAGCCAACGAGGGGGGACAATATATTAGATTTAGTACTTTCTAACAGTGATCATTTAGTTCAAGAATTGACTGTTGGGGAAGCATTGGGAAATAGTGACCATCAGATAGTTCGTTTTAACTTGGGAATTGAGAAGGGTAAAATAACTGAGAATGCTGAAAAAGTTCCAAATTTTCATAAGGGAGATTATGTAAAACTTCGAAGCTTGCTAAATTTGGTAGACTGGGATATAGAATTCAGAGGTAAAAATGCTTATGGGATGTGGGATACTTTCAAGCATATAATAAATGTAGTCCAAGAACAATGTATCCCAATGAAGACCATTAGGAACAAAAGTAGGAAACCATTATGGTGGAATCAGGAGATAGCTAGAAAAATTTCAGAGAAGAAAAGGGCATATAAAAAATTACAGGTACAAAATAATATTCAAAATTTAAGTGATTATAGAATGGCTAGGAATGAGTTAAATAAGATTATAAAGAAGAACAAAAGGGTGTCAGAAATTAAATTAGCTCAGGATAGCAACAAAGATCCGAGAAAGTTCTTTAGTTACTATAAAATTAATAACAAGTCTGGCAGAGTTAAAATAGGACCTATCAAATATGAAGGGTTTGTGAGAGAAACTGATGAGGAAATAGTTGAGGTACTAAATGGTCATTTTGCATCAGTATTTACAAAAGAGAAACTAAATAGTCCTATGTATAGTACTCATAGGTCAGGAAAAGAGGTGTTTACTAACATTTGTGTGGATCGGAGGATGATAAAAGGACTAATAGGTGATTTAGATACTACCAAGGCCTCCGGCCCTGATAATATTCATTCTAGGATACTTAAAGAAGGGGTAGAAAGTATCTCAATAGCTCTGGACAAGTTATATACTAGGTCATTGGAATATGGAGAAATACCCGATGATTGGAAGAGAGCAAATGTAGTCCCCATTTTCAAGAAGGGTAGTAAAGAGGATCCAAATAACTTTAGACCGGTTAGCCTAACTCCTGTAGTCTGTAAAATTCTTGAGAAAATAGTTAAAAAAGGGATTTGCCAACATCTAGAGAGGGAGGGGTTAATCAGCGATGCTCAGCATGGGTTTAGATCAGGTAGATCATGTTTGACTAACTTACTAGACTTTCTGGAGTTTGTAACAGATCAAGTAGATAAGGGAGAGAATGTAGATATAATTTACTTAGATTTTAGTAAAGCATTTGATAAGGTACCACATAGGAGACTAGTTCATAAATTAAAAATGATTGGGATATGTGGGGGTGTTTCAAATTGGATAGCTGAGTGGCTGAAAGACAGGAAGCAAAGGGTAGTGCTAAATGGTGTAAAGTCAGAGTGGAGGGATGTTATCAGTGGGGTTCCTCAGGGATCAGTTCTCGGTCCATTATTATTTGTCATCTATATAAACGATCTTGGGGAGGCAGTTAATAATAAAGTGTCAATTTTTGCGGATGATACCAAATTAGCAGCTGTAGTTAAAGATATTGATGATAATTTTAAAGTGCAGGGGGACTTAAATAAATTGTTATCCTGGGCACATAAGTGGCAAATGACTTTCAACCTTGATAAGTGCAAAGTTATTAACATGGGAAAAGATAATAGAGAATTTAACTATGAAATGGATGGGCATTGGCTGAGCTCAGTAGAGGATGAGAAAGATCTAGGAGTAGTAATAGATAAGTCATTAAGGTTTTCTAAGCAATGTATTGAAGCAAGAAATAGGGCAAATAGAGTGCTGGGTTTTATTAAGAGAAATGTCAGTTACAAAAGTAAGGAGGTTATTCTTAAACTCTATAACTCTTATGTTAGGCCACATCTAGAGTACTGTATACAGGCATGGTCCCCACATTTTAGACACGATATTAACCTTCTTGAGTCAGTGCAACGGAGGGCAACAAAGATTATTCCTTCCCTGAGGCACCTTGAATATGAAGATAGACTGAGGGTATTAAATATGTTCTCGTTCGAAAGGAGGTGTGTGAGAGGGGATATGATTGAGCTGTTTAAAATTTTTTCCGGGATAGATAAATTGGATGTTAGCAAGTTTTTTGAGTTAGATGATGGAAATCGGACTAGAGGTCACCACTTGAAAATTAAAAAGCAAGGGTGTAGGTTGGATTTAAGAAAATATTTTTTCACCAATAGAGTGGTAGACTTTTGGAACAAATTGCCGCAGAGGGTAGTAGGTAGTCCAAATCTAAATGTATTTAAGAGTAGGTTGGATGAGTTTATGGGAAGGGAAGGTTGTAATGGTTCCTAAGTTTTGTATATATTAATATTGTTTGTATATATCTATAGCTGCATGATTTAGTTCTTGACAAGCCTTGATTGGTGATACCCTTGTTTCTGGATGCAATCCTCTGGATGTAGTTTTCCTGGGAGTTCGGGTGCCTTGAAAAAGAGGCCGCTTGACTCGGATGACCTATGATGAGCCCTTGTGGCTTTTGTCATCCGTTATATTATATTGTGGGGGACTTTGATTTTGTCTTCCCCTGGTGATGGTGCTTTTTGTGGGTGGGTTTTGACGGAGTCGGATGACCTTTGATAGGCCCTTGTGGCTTTTGTCATCCGTGTAATTATGTTATGTTATGTTATGTTAAATCCAGTATATTATTATCTCTAGTGGGTTTGTTAATAATCTGCCTCAGAAAATGATCTTGGCAACATTAAAAAATTCCTCAGCCTCCTGATCACCCACAAGAGCTTCCCAGTCTATATTTCTGTAATTAAAATCGCCCATTATACACACATGCTTACTTCTACATGCCCGTTCTATCTCCTGACACAGAAGATTTGTGGCTTCCTTACTAAGATTTGGTGGTCTGTATAATAATCCTATGACAAGCTTGTTTTTAACTTCCTTTACATTTAGCCATAATGACTGTGTTATCATCTAATTTAATTGTACTGTTTACACAACACTGGAGATTATCTTTAATATAAATAATAACCCCTCCTCCTCTCTTCCTATCTGTATGGAACATGTTAAAGCCCTCAATCTCAACCTCAGGTTTAAAATGATTACCTGCCAAATCAAGCCACAAGCCATGACTCTGTTATCACAATTATATCAAAATTCTCTTCACTCGCTAACGCTCTTAAGAAATCTATCTTATTCCTTATACTCCGACCATTTGTGTAGTATATTTTTAAGGTTTTTTTATTATTCCCATCTTCATTGCATTTGCTTTTTTATTCCTAGTTATCTGCTCATTCACTTGTGCATTAGTCCCCCTATAACGCATCAGTATGCCCTCCCCCCTAGCTATTCCTCTATCTCTGCATCCCTTCCATTTCCTGCACCTGCCCTCTATTCCTGTTATTCCCTTACCTCTAACAGCTTCTAGTTTCCCACCCATAAGGACCTAATCACACTATCCAGCTCCCCCCATAGAACCTCAACACCTGCCCGACTAAAATGGAGCCCATCCATCGCATACAACCTCCTATTCCCGTAAAACCCACCCCAGACATCTACAAACACCAATCCTAACTCCTCACACAGTCCTTTCACGCGACAACTATTCTACCCCCACATCCAATCTCGGAAGCACACCAGAAACAACACCTTTTACCCTGCTTTTACTCATCCTTTCAACTAACCTTTTATACTGTTAACTCACATGTACCCACCTTCTTTACATCATTCACTCCCACATGTGTAATCACAACTGCATCCCTCTTACACCCAGAAACCAGCCTATCATACCTCTCACAAACATCACTTACACCAGCACCCGGCAGACAAACTCTCATTCCCTTCCACTTGCTATCACTCAACTTCCTATCTAAATACCTAATCTGAGAGTCACCCATCACTATCACCTCAGTCATTCTCCTATTCTGTCTTGGCCTAACATTACATAACATACATAACATAACATAATTTAATTTCATGGATGACAAAAGCCACCAGGGCCTATCAAAGGTCATCCGCCTCTGTCAAAACCCGCCCACAAAAAGCACCATCACCAGGGGAAGACAAAATCAAAGTCCACTCACAATATAATATAACAGATGACAAAAGCCACAAGGGCTCACATAGGTCATCCAAGTCAAATGGCGTCTCTTTTAAGGCACCCAAACTCCCAGGAAAACTACATCCAGAGGATTGTGTCCTGAAACAATGGTATCGCCAATCAAGGCTTGTCAAGAAATAAATCATGCAGCTATAGATATATACAAACAATATTAATATATACAAAACTTAGGAACCATCACAACCTTGCCTCCCCATAAACTCATCCAACCTACTCTTAAATACATTTAGACTTGGACTACCTACTACCCTCAGCGGCAATTTGTTCCAGAAATCTACCACTCTATTGGTGAAAAAATATTTTCTTAAATCCAACCGACACCCTTGCTTTTCAATTTTCAAGTGGTGACCTCTAGTCCGATTTCCATCATCTAACTCAAAAAACTTGCTAACATCCAATTTATCTATCCCTGAAAATTTTTTAAAGAGCTCAATCATATCCCCTCTCACACACCTCCTTTCGAACGAGAACATATTTAATACCCTCAGTCTATCTATATATTCAAGGTGCCTCAGAGAAGGAATAATCTTTGTTGCCCTCTGTTGCACTGACTCAAGTAGGTTAATATCGTGTCTAAAATGTGGGGACCATGCCTGTATACAGTACTCTAGATGTGGCCTAACATAAAAGTTATAGAGTTTAAGAATAACCTCCTTACTTTTGTAACTGACATTTCTCTTAATGAAACCCAGCACTCTATTTGCCCTATTTCTTGCTTCAATACACTGCTTATAAAACCTTAATGACCTATCTATTACTACTCCTAGATCTTTCTCATCCTCTACTGAGCTCAGCCAATGCCCATCCATTTCATAGTTAAATTCTCTATTATTTTTTCCCATGTTAATAACTTTGCACTTATCAAGGTTGAAAGTCATTTGCCACTTATGTGCCCAGGATAACAATTTATTTAAATTGTCCTGCACTTTAAAATTATCATCAATATCTTTAACTACAGCTGCTAATTTGGTATCATCCGCAAAAATTGACACTTTATTATTAACTGCCTTCCCAAGATCGTTTATATAGATGACAAATAATAATGGACCAAGAACTGATCCCTGAGGAACCCCACTGATAACATCCCTCCACTCTGACTTTACACCATTTAGCACTACCCTTTGCTTCCTGTCTTTCAGCCACTCAGCTATCCAATTTGAAACCCCCCCCACATATCCCAATCATTTTTAATTTATGAACTAATCTCCTATGTGGTACCTTATCAAATGCTTTACTAAAATCCAAGTAAATTACATCTACATTCTCTCCCTTATCTACTTGATTTGTTACGAACTCTAGAAAGTCTAGTAAATTAGTCAAACATGATCTACCTGATCTAAACCCATGCTGAGCATCGTTGATTAACCCCTCCCTCTCTAGATGTTGGCATATCCCTTTTTAACTATTTTCTCAAGAATTTTACAGACTACAGGAGTTAGGCTAACCGGTCTAAAGTTATTTGGATCCTCTTTACTACCCTTCTTGAAAATGGGGACTACATTCGCTCTCTTCCAATCATCAGGTATTTCTCCATATTCCAGTGACCTAGTATATAACTTCTCCAGAGCTATTGAGATACTTTCTACCCCTTCTTTAAGTATCCTAGAATGAATATTATCAGGGCCGGAGGCCTTGGTAGAATCTAACTCACCTATTAGTCCTTTTATCGTCCTCCAATCCAAACTAATGGTAGTAAACACCTCTTTCCCTGACCCACGAGTACTATACATAAGACTATTTAGTTTCTCCTTTGTAAATACTGATGCAAAATGACCATTTAGTACCTCAACTATTTCCTCATCAGTTTCTCTCACAACCCCTTCATATTTGATAGGTCCTATTTTAACTCTGCCAGACTTGTTATTAATGAAATATAATTTCGTAGAGCTCTCTTAATATTTCAATTATTTGCTATACTTTGGTGTTTGATGAAGTTTTTACGTAAAATAGTATTACATATAGTCTAGTGACATAGTAAACATAAATATTAATCTATTAGAATCGTATATTTGGTTAATATAATGAAGTTGTTTAGTATTGTTAATTTTTCGGCCAGGTTCTTTTATTTACCTTATTTTGCTTGGGAAAGTAAGTAGTAGTTAAATTAAATTAGTGTTTTGAAACCTCGTTTCTAGGTTGACGGTTTAATTAGCGACTGATTTGGAGTGTTGTGCCTTAAATCTCGTTTCGGTCTGTTGATTTATTTTTTGGATTTTTCGACAGTTTTTTTTTCACCACAGAATCAGCGAAAGCTAATTGCTCTTTTTTTTTTATTATTACTACTTAAGTTCTTTCTTTGTTTGAATAAGGGATGGAGTTTGGGGATGAAAGTGAGCATGAGTGTTGGAATGTATGCTTTGGTTGTGGTGTATTTGGTGAGGGGTATACATGTGTTGTATGTGGGCTGCGTCAATGCATTGTAGATTTAGAGGGAATGAGAATGCAGGATTTAGACAGGATATGTAGGCTGGAGGGGTTAGTTGCTGAGCTCAGGAGGGAACTTAGTGTTAGGCCTAGAGCTGGGAATAGGTTAGGTGGTGAGGTAGGCCAGTTAGATGTTTCAGGTGAAGGTAGAGGGCCGATGGAGGAGGTAGAATATGATAGTTCTAGGGATAGTGAAGTTAGCCCCCTTAGATTAGTTAGAAATAGGCCTAGTGAGGATGGGGGACAGTGGAGAGTGGTTAGGAAACGTGAAGCTAGGGAGGCTTCTCCCTAGCTTTGTGAGAATAGGGTTGCCTCTGTTGAGGTGGTTAGCCAGAGGGAGAATAGGTGTGTGAGCCAGAGGGACACAGAACCTATCAGCTTGACTAATAGATTCAGTGCCCTAAGAGAGGAAGTAACTGGAGGTGATATGATAGGAGTGGGGTAGATGTGTTGTGGGAGGAGTATGATCGTGTTATTAGGTCTTTGCGGGCGCGAAACTAGATACTAATAGTGGTCAGGGAATTATGAGAGAACATTATAGTACTGAAAGTAGAATGGACTTGGCAGATAACAGAAATAGGTTCCAAGGCGATAGAGGTGAGGTCATTCAGGTTTCAAGAGGTGCTTCAGGGATAGGGGGGTTAAATTGTTTCTATACAAATGCTCTAGTCTTAGAAATAAGAAGGATGAGCTATTTAGTTATATTAGCAATGAGGATATAGATATATTATGTGTTACTGAATCATGGGTTAATGAAATAGAATTTAGTGACACTATAAGTGGATTTGATTTACAGGGCTATAATATGTACATTAGTCAAAGGACAGGTAGGATTGGTGGAGGAATAATTATCTATATAAAAAACAACATTGTTTCAAGTTTAAATACTTCAATAAAGCAGGATGGAGTTGAGTCACTTTGTATAGATATTAGGTTCAGTAAAAATAGAATGGTGCATTTGGGAGCTTTTTACAGGCCACCTGGCCAGACTGATGATATGGATGAACTAATGATAAGGGAAATAAGTAAGGGATGTGAAACAGATGCAGTTATTATTGGGGACTGGAAAAATATGATAGGTAGGGATAGAACAAGTGGCAGGTTCATAGAATGCTTTGAGGATAATTTTTTGAATCAATTTGTTAATGAGCCAATCAGGGGGGACAATATATTAGATTTAGTACCTTCTAACAGTGATCATTTAGTTCAAGAATTGACTGTTGGGAAAGCATTGGGAAATAGTGACCATCAGATAGTTCGTTTTAACTTGGGAATTGAGAAGGGTAAAATAACCGAGAATGCTGAAAAAGTTCCAAATTTTTATAAAGGAGATTATGTAAAACTCCGAAGCTTGCTAAATTTGGTAGACTGGGATGTAGAATTCAGAGGTGAAAATGCTTATGGGATGTGGGATACTTTCAAGCATATAATAAATGTAGTCCAAGAACAATGTATCCCAATGAAGGCTATTAGGAACAAAAGTAAGAAACCATTATGGTGGAATCAGGAGATAGCTAGAAAAATTTCAGAGAAGAAAAGGGCATATAAAAAATTACAGGGAGAAAATAATATTCAAAATTTAAGTGATTATAGAATGGCACAGGTCATCCGCATCCGTCAAAACCCACCCACAAAATGCACCTTCGCCAGGGGAAGACAAAATCAAAGTCCCCCACAATATAATATAACAGATGACAAAAGCCACAAGGGCCCATCATAGGTCATCCAAGTCAAACAGCCTCTTTTTTAAGGCACCCAAACTCCCAAGAAAACTACATCCAGAGGATTGCATCCAGAAACAAGGGTATCACCAATCAAGGCTTGTCAAGAACTAAATCATGCAGCTATAGATATATACAAACAATATTAATATATACAAAACTTAGGAACCATCACAACCTTCCCTCCCCATAAACTCATCCAACCTACTCTTAAATACATTTAAATTTGGACTACCTACTACCCTCCGCGGCAATTTGGGTAACACTTCAGATTCGGGGTGCACGGTAGAGGCGCTGTTAGTCAGCTACAATTTTAGGCTACAATATATCTCTTATGACATCAGACAGTAGCGTCAGATGTGGACAATCAAGGCGTAATATTTTTTTGTATATGAGTATATATGTTTTCATTTACAGCAATAACTTCCCACTGTATGTAATCTTTGGTTTGCTCTTTTCTTTTCAGAAATTTTCCTAGCTTATCTCATTCCACTATAATGGCTTCCTACATTTCTTCCTAATAGCCTTCATTGGAATACACTGCTCCTGGACTATGTTTAATATAATCTTAAATGTATTCCACATTTCACAAGTATTCCTACCACTGAATTCTATATATCACTTGACCTGATTTAGCAAGTTGCGTAGTTTATCATAATCACCCCTATCATAATATTCCCTATTCCTAAGTTAAAACCAACCATCTGATAATCACTATTTCCCAATGCTTCCCTGACAATCAATTCCTGAACTAAATTATCATCATATCTAATATATTGATACCCCTTGTTGTATATTAATGAATTGACTTAGAAATTATCCTCAAAACATTCTATAAACTTACAACTTGCACTATCCATTCCTATCATATTTTCCTAATCCACAAAGCTTAAATTAAAATACCTAGGCTATCTGTATCTGTTTCACATCCTTTACCTATTTCCCTTATTAGCTCATCTACATTGACAGTCAGTCCAGGTGGTCTGTATAAGGCTGCCGAGTGTAGTATCCTATTTTTACTGACACTAATATCTATCCACATTGACTCCACTTCATTCTCTCTTTATTGAATTATTTTAATTTGAAATAATGCTATTTCTTATATAAATAATTATCCCACCCAGTCCTAACCCCTCCTTTGACGAATGTACATAGAACCCTGTAGATCAAATTTACTCACATTGTCATTGAAACCCTAAAGTCACTGCATATTATCATTACTTTTTGTCTAATTAGGTTCAAAATTGTTTAAAAATTAATAGTATCATGCTCTTCTGCTTGCTTTAGTGATTTATTTTATTAATATTTAATACAAACTTAATAGCTAAAATCTCAGACTATATTGATATCTTTCATTATCATTACTATCTCATTTTAATATATTTAATAATGCTTCCACTTTTCCTCTAGACCAGGGGTTGCCAAACTTTTTTCACAGTGAGCCAGATAACTGCGAGAATGATGAGTGCAGGCCGCATAACCATTTTGTTCAATAAAATATAGATAGTGAATACACAAAAAATAAAGACAACCAATATATTTATTTACCAATACATAAAAAAAAGACAACAAACATTTATTTACTAAAAAGTTAGGCAGTTGCCAGATGGGCTCTAAAAATAAAATACTAAAAAGTTAGCAATAAGAGTATTATCAAACCCAGTGCGCACATATCCGAGTCTCACAAACTGAACAGCAAAAAAGGTTAGTGGGATATGTGAAACTGGCATTTAGCTTTTAAGATATCAATATTTGGTTTGTAATTGTCTCATCCAATCAAGAGAATTGCTTTCAAATGTTCATTTGTGGCACAGTGCAGCCGCGGGCTGGATCTGGCCTGCGGATCGTAGTTTGGAGACCCCTGCTCTAGACCTATTCTTGTTAAACATTTTGTAGCCTGCAAAGGTAAATAAATTTCCCTATTAGATCTTTTTTTACTATGTCTCTATAACCCAAATAATATCAAACTCTTTCCTTGTAACTAAATAGCTTCAATTCATCAATTTTGTTCCTTAAACTGCCTGTATTTGTGTAAAACTATACCATCTTTTTGTATTCAATTTTCAGAACTAAAATTTGGTACAGCATTGCAACTTAATACACAAGAACTATACACTTCCGATTTAATTTAAAAAAAATCTTTGTTTTCCACTTATTTCACTCATATCCTGCTATAAATTTCTCCAACTATAATCAGCACACACATTTTTAAACTTTAATAACTTCCTCACTTGTTAGTCCACCATGTCCTTCACATGATTGGTAGAATCATAACTTCTTCAAGTGTATAATGTAAATGGTGACTAAACCCTGATATGGTCTGCTTGCCTGGGAAAATGCAACCTCAATGAGCCATAAATAAAATTATGGTAATGGGCTTGGCTATTATGAAACTCATCCATTATCGAACCCTTAATGTTAATGTGCGAATTGAGTGGGTGGTCATATAATGGGCTCCCTCTCTCTCTGGGATCTTTTCTTCATGGGTTGTTCCCAGAGAGGCTCTAGCCTTCTTGTGGTGAGGTGGGTCAGCTCTGGGCCCCTTAGGGGTCTTATGGATTGATACTGAATTGTTCGTTCATGAAGGTGGAAGAGGCTGGGCATCTCCCGCCTTTGTCTACTGAATGAATGCCCAAGTAGAAACCCATCATTGGCCCCTTTTCTCTGTGTGTAGGGGAACTCGGGCAGCCTCTTAGGTTTCTAAAGATGGTGTGGGGGATATGTATCCACTCTCTATGAGGACATACCGGATGTAACTGATTGTAGAGTTGCAGAAGTGCCGGGCCCTTGTAGGCCTCAATGGTGGGGAGTCCTAAGGAAGAATGCAAAGTTTTTTTTTTCTTTTTGCAATGGCTAGCCATAAACCAAAAACCTCCTCTTCTCGTAATGGTTCTTGTGCCAAACATTTTTTAGCTCCCCTTTCAGCCTTCCCTAGCTCGTTGGACCCCTATTCCAACGAAGTAGACCCAGATTTAGATTATCCCTGCTTTCTTGTCATGAGTTCATAATCCGACACCCCACTCGCAAAAGTCGATGTGTTTGATGTCAATGAATCTTGTGAGTCCTGCTGTGGTGAACCCCACCGGATGTGGTCAAAATTTGCCCCATCCATGTCTGAATTTTGTCATAGGTGTCGTCCGTTCTAACGAACTAAGGGACTATGACCTCACCCGCCTTCAGAGCAAGCTTAGTACCCAATGTGTCACACACGTACACAGGGTGACTAAAACATTAGGCTCCACTAGAGTCCCAATAGCCACACTGATTTTAACATTTGAAATGACAAGAACTGCCGCAGTATATTAAAGCTGGGTACCTTCGTGTCCCAGTAAGTCCCTACATCAAAATACCCAGACGCTGCTTCAATTGCAATCAATTTGGACATGTTGGCACCCCCACTCCTGCGTGAATTGTAGCTCTGACTACCATGGCCCCGAATGCACCAAAACACCTCACTGTGCCAACTGCGGAGGTACCTGAAGTGCTGCGTCAAAACTGCTCTATATTTTTATATGCAAAGGAGGTGCTCGCTTTGCATGACTCCCTACATCTAGATATAAGAGAGGCCCGCCAGCATGCTTGAGCACAAACCTCACCACTCGGCCGTCTCTTCTCTGGAGGAAACCGACCAGCTCGAAGCACTTCATCCTACATCTACTTGCAGTGGCAGAAACATTCAGGATATGCAGTTGAAGCATCGCTCTCACACCAAGATAACCAATGTAGCCCCCCTCTCTCCAGCAGCTCTAGCTGGGAGAGACACTCAGGGTGAGACACTTGAAGACATCAGACACTATTTGAAAGAATCCTCAACATCGACCAGTGAAGGTTCATCCACCTGGCCCTGAGACCCAATGCCCAGTGGAAAGAGGAATGATTCCTCACCTGGGTCATCGACCACCAATAAGCAGGCAGCCTCTGGAGCTGACTGAGTCCATTGAGAATCTTCAATGGACTCTTCCCCTATGGCTGAACATTCTATGCCCTTAAGTCCATCCTACCCTTCACAGGACTTAGGCCCCATCCAGATCCAAACGATGGCAGATATACACCCAGCTCCACACACCTCGCTCAGATCGCCTGTTCGTTCCACTCACCCTTCTACCCATGATCTGATGGAAGCAGTTGATACTCCAACATCACCAATCGTGGCGGTTGGACCAACTCATCAGACATCAAAAATACCCTTGACCCATGAATCCGGATCTACCGGCCAAAACTCCCTTCTCGATCTTCCTTTTCTGCCAGGTTGTGAGCCCGAATTACAATTGAGGGCCTTGGCCAGCTCTCCAAAACCCTAAAAAAATCCCCAGTTACTGCTCCCTCTAGGATCTCTTCCCCTGCAAAAGCAGGCTCTTCAAAATCTGCTCTCCATCTCCCAAGCTCTAGGACGAACCTCAAATACAATATCGACCACAAAAGAGAAAAAGGTATCCACAGTGGTATCTAACCGTCCCACATAATATCATCCATTTTACAATGGAATTGTCAAGGTGTTTTTCCAAAGTGGGAAGAACTAAAAAATTCTTTTGACAACACTCCACCCTGCTGTTATTTGTCTTCAGGAGAATAAACTGGGTATACGGCCCTTTCCGCTGGTACCTGGCTTTCTCACTTTCAACTCTATCGCTCCTGCTGGAAGCTCCTCTCATGGGGGGTGTCAATCATGGTATCTTCATCCCACCATGTTTCTCCAATCCCCCTACATACTACCCTTCAAGCTATTGCCATAAGGATTTTTCTTACTAAGCTTTTTACCATTTGCTCTATTTACCTACCCCCTTGTTTATCATTGTCAAGACTCATAACATAATTTCACAGATGACAAAAGCCACAAGGGCCTATCAAAGGTCATCCGCATCCGTCAAAACCCACCCACAAAAAGCACCCATCACCAGAGGAAGACAAAATCAAAGTTCCCCACAATATAATATAACAGATGACAAAAGCCACAAGGGCTCATCATAGGTCATCTGAGTCAAACAGCCTCTTTTTTAAGGCACCCAAACTCCCAGGAAAACTACATCCAGAGGATTGCGTCCAGAAACAAGGGTATCACCAATCAAGGCTTGTCAAGAACTAAATCATGCAGCTATAGATATATACAAACAATTTTAATATATACAAAACTTAGGAACCATCACAACCTTCCCTCCCCATAAACTCATCCAACCTACTCTTAAATATATTTAAATTTGGACTACCTACTAGCCTCCGCAGCAATTTGTTCCAGAAGTCTACCACTCTATTGGTGAAAAAATATTTTCTTAAATCCAACCTACACCCTTGCCTTTTAATTTTCAAGTGGTGACCTCTAGTCATAGACTAGTTGCCCTCCCCATTCTTATTTCTAGGAGATTTTAATGCCTGTCACCCATACTGGAGTGACATCATTCAAAATGCCAAAGGCAGTGTTTTAGAGTCACAGGTTGCTCAACTGTGCCCTGGTGGACCTCAGCTTGTGCAACACTATCAAAAACTACAAGTTAGCCCATGCCTGATTCTGAAAGAACCCAACTTTGTGCAACAAGGTCGACCGAAACCCAGCTTGCGCGCTTCGCCAAAGAACCCTTCGTCAGGCTCACTGAAATTCATGGCATCGTTACGTTGTAGCGGGCCGAAAATCTATTTTCTAATCCCCATTGTTCCAACCCACTTCCTACACTAATTTGGACATGAGAAATCGAAGGAGAATGAAATGGATTGTATATACAGTCCTTTACTTACAAAAAAATTACAATAATATTTACAAAAATATGGGGTAAATATGCACACAAAAAAATATATATAGCTAATTTTCTTATATACACAATTAATATTATCTGACGAATACCAATCAAAATTTATAAAAAAACATTTAATTAGACTATATATGCAAAAGAAGATACGCTAAGTCTAACAACAAAAAATATCTGCCAGGGCAATATGAACCAACCAATGACACAATAGACAAGAAGTCAATAACAGGAGGTCTAAAGTAAACAAGCGGCCTAAAGCAGACAGGACCAAAAAAAAAAGAAAAAAGGGGCTCACATGTTACCCAGGTGGGTATTGGTGTCTCATGCGTTTTACAAACAAAAACTGTCGCCTCCGAGCTCATACAATATTGTATTTTGGTCACATCTTGAAGCTATCAAAGCCCTCTCTGTCCTGGGTGAACTTAGAATTTCGCCTCTTTTATCTGAACCCTACAATCTCCGCCACTCCTTACAAATGGTGGTGATTAAGTTTACTGGAGTGGTCTTTCGACAAACTATTTAACATTTAGCTGAGGAAGAGAAAAAAAAGACATTTTATAGAAAACATGAAAATCAATTTATACGAGGGGCGGTCAGTAGGTTTTGCAATTCGGATATGAGGAAAATTGTTTTATTATTTTTAAACATAACTACCCTTGATTTCAATGCACTTGCACCACTTGTCCCTGAGGCTTCGATTTCCTGATAACCAGAAATCTCCCGACTGCTGTTCAATCCACTCCTGGACGGCGAGCTGGACATCTTCATCGCCCCCAAACTGGTGTCCATGCAGTGCAGCCTTGAGCGGCGGAATAAAAAGTAGTTGCTAGGGATCCCAGTGATGGACCCACGTTTCATCACCTGCCACTATGCGTGACGCGAATCCCGCCGGGTCTTGGTTGTACAAGAGCAGCAGCTTCTCCGAACTTTGACGACATTTGAGTCTATCATGGGGCATGAGGTTTCGTGAGGTTTCTAGGGACCCAATGGGCAGAGACCTTGGTCATGGCCAAATTGTCGTGGATGATGTTGATAACACTTCCATGTGATATTCCAAGTTCTCGCTCGATTTCTTCAAGCTTCACCCGTTGATTTTCGAGGATCATCCTCTCCACATGGGCCACATTGTCCTCGGTGGTCATGTCTGATGAGGGTCATCTTCAAGGGACTCATGTCCATGGCTGTGTTGGTGTACACTGCAACCATGCATTCATGGACCTCTTTTGCATTCTTGCCTTCTTTGGTAAAAAATTTGATCACTGCGCGGTGCTCAACCTTCTCCATTGTTGAAAAATTTGTGACTGACGATCTGCGATCAGCTACTGCTTCTTAAATAGACAAGGCATGAGCATGCGGCTGCAGGTCCTGACTTGTCATAACTTGTCCTAACACCCCCACAAACAGCCAGCCCCTTCCTCTGTTTTGCCCTACCGATTCACAAAACTTATTGACTGCCCCTTGTATATACAAAAAGAAAATATATAAAAAAAACCCATTAACACTCACACACACATTCTTACAGAGAGAGGGAGAGGGTATTTGGAAAAGGGGTGGGAGAATGGCCCTTCACACACACACTCACATTCGCTCCACCACAACGTTTCATCAATTTCCTCTATGACACCTACCGCTAAGATCTGGAAGAGAATTATAAGATCAGGGGCTGTTATGCTGATCATCATACCCCCACACTCAACTTAAACATTTCCTTGGAGAATGACAGCCTGGCGGTCAGCAATGCTTTTGCTGACCATTTCCGTGCCGTCAGCCGTTATGATAAGGCTTTTCTATCCAACAAATCAAAGGAAGAGTCTCATTCTCTCAACTTCACAACAAAATCTAACCTTCCATATAACGCTCTAATCAGCATCCATGAGCTGCTTAGCGCTTTGTCCCTTTGTAGATCTACTTCCCCTGGCCTTGACGAGATCCATTTCAATATGATTCGGCACCTACATCCACACTACTCTCTTCTTACTTGAATTGTACAACCTTATATGGGTGAAGGGTTTTTAGCCCTCATCATGGCGCATTGGGATCATCCTTTCCTTTGTCAAACCGGGCAGGGATGCGTTGTACACAGATCACTACCGCCCTATAGCTCTCACCAGCTGTTTGAGTAAGTTGCTGCTAAAAATTGTGTTGGACCCCCTAAACTGGTTCCTAGAAACAAATCACCTCTCGCCATTTCAATGTGGCTTCCGCAAAGGTCATAGTATCCTTGACCTACTAGTACATTTCAAGGGATCGGTCCGGAAAGCTTTCTCATTAAAGCACCCAGTCCTGGCCATATTTTCGATATCGAGAAAGCCTACGCCACAACATGGAGATACAGATCTTGAAGCAACTATTTTTCTGGGGGATGAGAGGCTTTTCACCGTCACTTATTCAGAGTTTTTTAGCATCTCGATCCTTCAAGGTATGTGTTGGAGATGCATACTCTGACTTGCAACCCCAAGAAGAGGGAGTTGCTCAGGGCAGTGTTCTAAGTGTCTTATGTTTTATAATTGCCATCAATGATATTTCGTCTCTCTCAGAGGGTGTATCGGCAGGAGTAAAAATTTTAGGCTTGTGGCTTCCCAAGCGAGTGATACATACCCAGGTTTGTTACCTTTTATAACATACCCTGGACAATAGTATGGGTATTTTATCCTGTCTGACTTACAGACCTAAAAGTGTTGATAATCAGTTATTTATCTTTTACAGGGTGCTTTAATGGAGCATTATCAAGTTTAAAAGCACATGAACTCGGGAGTCAGGTAATTAGAGAAGCTGTTGTCAAAGCTTCCATTTCTCCTGAAGATATATCTGAAGTTATATTTGGTCAGGTGAGTTGATGAATTTTCAAAGTATTGGTTTGAAACATTTGGGAATAATTTAGTAGTTTATATTTGGTTATGTTTACTCTTATCTTATTACTATTGTTATCACTTTGGCTGACCTCCCATTAAAAGCTATAGATATATACAAACAATATTAATATATACAAAACTTAGAAACCATCACAACCTTCCCTCCCCATAAACTCATCCAACCTACTCTTAAATACATTTAAATTTGGACTACCTACTACCCTCGTCGGCAATTTGTTCCAGAAGTCTACCACTCTATTGGTGAAAAAATATTTTCTTAAATCCAACCTACACCCTTGCTTTTTAATTTTCAAGTGGTGACCTCTAGTCCGATTTCCATCATCTAACTCAAAAAACTTGCTAACATCCAATTTATCTATCCCAGAAAATTTTTTAAAGAGCTCAATCATATCCCCTCTCACACACCTCCTTTCGAACGAGAACATATTTAATACCCTCAGTCTACCTATATATTCAAGGTGCCTGAGGGAAGGAATAATCTTTGTTGCTCTCCATTGCACTGACTCGAGAAGGTTAATATCGTGTCTAAAATGTGGGGACCATGCCTGTATACAGTACTCTAGATGTGGCTTAGCATAAGAGTTATAGAGTTTAAGAGTAACCTCCTTACTTTTGTAACTGACATTTCTATTAATGAAACCCAGCACTCTATTTGCCCTATTTCTTGCTTCAATACACTGCTTAGAAAACCTTAATGACTTATCTATTACTACTCCTAGATCTTTCTCATCCTCTACTGAGCTCAGCCAATGCCCATCCATTTCATAGTTAAATTCTCTGTTATCTTTTCCCATGCTAATAACTTTGCACTTATCTAGGTTGAAAGTCATTTGCCACTTATGTGCCCAAGATAACAATTTATTTAAATCCCCCTACACTTTAAAATTATCATCAATATCTTTAACTACAGCTGCTAATTTGGTATCATCCGCAAAAATTGACACTTTATTATTAACTGCCTCCCCAAGATCATTTATATAGATGACAAATAATAATGGACTGAGAACTGATCCCTGAGGAACCCCACTGATAACATCCCTCCACTCTGACTTTACACCATTTAGCACTACCCTTTGCTTCCTGTCTTTCAGCCACTCAGCTATCCAATTTGAAACCCCTCCACATATCCCAATCATTTTTAATTTATGAACTAGTCTCCTATGTGGTACCTTATCAAATGCTTTACTAAAATCTAAGTAAATTATATCTACATTCTCTCCCTTATCTACTTGATCTGTTACAAACTCCAGAAAGTCTAGTAAATTAGTCAAACATGATCTACCTGATCTAAACCCATGCTGAGCATCGCTCTCTTGATGTTGGCAAATCCCTTTTTTAACTATTTTCTCAAGAATTTTACAGACTACAGGAGTTAGGCTAACCGGTCTAAAGTTATTTGGATCCTCTTTACTACCCTACTTGAAAATGGGGACTACATTTGCTCTCTTCCAACATAACAACATAACATAATTACACGGATGACAAAAGCCACAAGGGCCTATCAAAGGTCATCCGCCTCCGTCAAAACCCACCCACAAAAAGCACCATCACCAGGGGAAGACAAAATCAAAGTCCCCCACAATATAATATAACGGATGACAAAAGCCACAAGGGCTCATCATAGGTCATCCGAGTCAAGCGGCCTCTTTTTCAAGGCACCCAAACTCCCAGGAAAACTACATCCAGAGGATTGCATCCAGAAACAGGGGGATCACCAATCAAGGCTTGTCAAGAACTAAATCATGCAGCTATAGATATATACAAACAATATTAATATATACAAAACTTAGGAACCATCAAGTGATCACAGCCACAAGTCTCCAGTTCTTTAAGAACAAGTTGGATAAACACTGGGAAGCCAACTGGTATAGCTATACGTAGCCAGCATCATAGAAATTTTCATAACAATGATCGGGCAACTACAGGATTACCTCATGAGCCCGTACCATGATGATGATGATGGGGGAGGTGCGGGGCGGGGGGGAGGTATGACGTCAGAAATGACACGGGTGAATGATAATATTTACACAAAATAATTTTTGTAAATATGTAGATTATCGGCGCGAACGATGGGACGTACTATTTCGTCTGTGTTCTAAAATGTTTGACATTTTTGGAGTACATTTAAGTTGACGGCGGTATATATGTAGATTATCGGAGTGAATGATGGGACGTACTATTTCGTCTGTGTTCCAAAATGTTTCACGTTTTTGAAGTACATTTAAGTTGACGGCGGTAAATATGTAGATTATCGGCATGAATGATGGGATGTACTATTTCGTCTGTGTTCCAAAATGTTTCACGTTTTTGGAGTACATTTAAGTTGACGGCTCGTGTGAGGGTAAACACAATGGGGGGACTAAACTACGATGATCCTGAGTTTCATTAAATTGGGGGGGTCTGGGGGGCACAGCCCCCCAGTATATAATCCTAATTGTTTATAGAATAATAATTCAAAAAGGACTCAAACGCGCCTGAATGTTCCGACACGAGTGAATGATAATATTTACACACAATTTTTTAATTTCCGGCCGGGCCGCTCATCTACATGTTTACCTCAATAAATTCATTCAAATCAAAAATTGGCAAATTATTTGAAGAATGTCCGGAGCTATGAATAAGTCTGAGAAGGCTGCCTGCTCCAATCATCAGGTATTTCTCCATATTCCAGTGACCTAGTATACAACTTCTCCAGAGCTATTGAGATACTTTCTACCCCTTCTTTAAGTATCCTAGAATTAATATTATCAGGGCCGGAGGCCTTGGTAGTATCTAACTCACCTATTAGTCCTTTTATTGTCCTCCAATCCACACTAATGGTAGTAAACACCTCTTTCCCTGACCCATGAGTACTATACATAAGACTATTTAGTTTCTCCTTTGTAAATACAGATGCAAAATGACCATTTAGTACCTCAACTATTTCCTCATCAGTTTCTCTCACAACCCCTTCATATTTGATAGGTCCTATTTTAACTCTGCCAGACTTGTTATTAATTTTATAGTAACTAAAGAACTTTCTAGGATCTTTGTTGCTATCCTGAGCTAATTTAATTTCTGACACCCTTTTGTTCTTTTTTATAATCTCATTCTAGCCATTCTATAATCACTTAAATTTTGAATATTATTTTCTACCTGTAATTTTTTATATGCCCTTTTCTTCTGTGAAATTTTTCTAGCTATCTCCTGATTCCACCATAATGGCTTTCTACTTTTGTTCCTAATAGCCTTCATTGGGATACATTGCTCTTGGACTACATTTATTATATGCTTGAAAGTATCCCACATCCCATAAGCATTTTTACCTCTGAATTCTACATCCCAGTAAACAAAATTTAGCAAGCTTTGGAGTTTTACATAATCTCCCTTATGAAAATTTGGAACTTTTACAGCATTCTCGGTTATTTTACCCTTCTCAATTCCCAAGTTAAAACGAACCATCTGATGGTCACTATTTCCCAATGCTTTTCCAACAGTCAATTCTTCAACTAAATGATCACTGTTAGAAAGTACTAAATCTAATATATTGTCCCCCCTCGTTGGCTCATTAACAAATTGATTCAAAAAATTATCCTCAAAGCATTCTATGAACCTGCCACTTGTTCTATCCCTACCTATCATATTTTCCCAGTCCACAGAGTTTAAGTTAAAGTCCCCAATAATAACTGCATCTGTTTCACATCCCTTACTTATTTCCCTTATCATTAGTTCATCCATATCATCAGTCTGCACAGGTGGTCTGTAGAAAGCTCCCAAATTCACCATTCTATTTTTACTGAACCTAATATCTATCCAAAGTGACTCAACTCCATCCTGCTTTATTGACTTAAACTACCTCCTGCCCTGTCAGAAGAGAGGCTTTGGAACCTCTATAAACCATACTCTGTAACACCTGCAGGTTGCAAGAGGGGTCCTGGGCATTAGGGCACAAATAATGGGAGGATCAGTTTTGCCCTAATAACCCCTTTACCCACACCTAATGGGATGTCCACCACTTCCAGGTGTTTGTGAGTGCATAAGGCTATGGTGCTGATGGTAGGCAGGCTCTACTGCCTTGTTGGTTGCCAGGCCAACCAAAGTTGGGTCCTGCCTCTGGGTCTTAGACATAACCGATCTTCAGATCCTGTCAATGATTAATTAGTAATGTATCCCCTCTCACCCTGCCTCTGGCTGCTCATTTGGGAACTGCAGCCATGGGTGAGTAACCATCCACTGGATAACTTCTGGTTGGTGGTTGCCACTGCTTAGGCCAGGGGTGGGGAAACCTTTTTGAGCCATGGGTAAAAATTTCTAATGAAAGAAGTCGATGGGTGATAAAAATAAAATTTGAGTAGTAATATCTAAAAAAAATTAATACGCAAAATTTTTATTGACTGCCGGCATGAAATTGGACATACAAATATTATTTAAATTTAAGTATTGAAAATTAGTGCATACAAATATATCACTCAGGGAGTGATGAAAATTTGGCTCAAAGGCAAGGGTTTCCTCACCCCTGACTTAGACACAAACCCAATACTTTAATATGGCTAGAGTTCATACCCTTCCCGTCCGCAGTCTAAAAATCCCAAATACAAGAAAGGGTAGGGAGGACTGGCTAGATATGGCATATAGTGCACAACTCCTTTTTTTTTTCTATATTTTGTCTCAAACATTTAGATATTTCTTGAGTTAGCAAATTTTTCTTAAAAATTTCTGATGATGTTCCAAATGGTGTAAAAACCTTGCTCAACCTTGAGTTGGGTTGAGTGGAGAACCCAACAACACGTCTGACTGGTGGAGGGGCTCCACTCCATTGGTAAATGGGTTTCCCTTTACTATAAAGAAAGCACCCCCCCCCTCCCCCTGCTTTCTCAGCGGTCCCCCAACAATCTTCTACCAGTGGAAAGGTAAAATTTTCCCTTCTATGTCTATGGGTGAAGGGGTTTCTTCCCTTAGCCACCTGGTAGCTTTAGTTGTGCCAGGGCCCCCACCCACACTGTTATCTTTCAAAATGAACAAATAAAATAGCAAACAGCTGAGGGAAACAAAATGTTGCAGTGCCATTGCGTCATGACTGTTCCCATTGATCAGCCCTCAATGGCTTCAGGTCACTTTCTGTCATCTCCGAATCCTACACACTCGCAGGAATGCACCACCATTTGAGGGAGTGCTCCCCTCCACCTTACTGCTATGACTTTGTCATATTGAATGTCCCAGTACCGGTACAGATTTGTGGACTTCTAGGAGGAGTCTGGCCTCCATTTTATTTGACTCTTTGGTTTTGGTTGCATGCTCCTGCCCCTACTGATTGGTAGTCCTGCTCCCTGACACCTTGAGCTTTCTTGCTTTTGTTTTGTTTCTTGGACTTGGTTTTGCTTGTCTTTTATCTCCTTTGATTGGGTATTTTTGTCTTTGGAGGCAGTTGCCAGATGTGCACTTAAAAAAAACAAACAAAACGACCCCCCCCCTCCTCTTGCAAAAAGTTAAGTGGCTGCTCACCTCCACTTAGATTCACAGGAGGCATACCCCTGGAATGTGGCTGTGAGTACATCCTGTGGCCTTCCAAACGGTGGTTAGCAACAAGGTAACTTGGCTCACTTTGACCCTGTATGAGGGACCACCCTATCCCCAAACTGCCCCAACTGCCAAAGGTTTTGAGGCAGGAGTAGAAGAAGGATTTTATAATGAGCTGAGCCCTGTCCACTGTCCAGTAAGCTCATGAAAACAGCAATGCTTTTTACAGTTAGCAGCTCCAGGAAAACTATTACCATTCCCCTGAGGGTCTTCATAGAAAGAGGCCCCCCACATCTTCTCCCTGCTAGACTTGGAGGGCATTTTTTTACTGGAATTGATTTGGACTGGGTTAACTGGGAGGGAACTGCAGAGTCTCATTTCTCATTTTTATCTGCTCCTCTTTAACTATTTGCCATCGGAAGATTGTGATTGATCAAATACCCCCAAGAGGAGATACCTACCCTTTAAATTCCTGAGGAGGAGAAAGGGGCTCAGCAACTGTGCCATGTCATAGTTGAAATGTGCCACATTGCGGTCAGCTGACAGTGGAATTTAAATTTTCTTGGCTGGCAGCTAATTTTGCAGGAGAGTCACTGACCAGTTTTTGGCCAATCATCCCAGGTCAGGGTTTGGTGTGGGGGAGGCTGGTTTACCCCTCCACCTCAGCTCTGGTTGAGATGGTGGATTTAACATGCCTGTATTTTAACTACCCTCACTTCTTTCTACTGGCCCCATCTTTCTTTTCCCTTCTCTATCCTTGTACACACCCACAATGGGATGTCAGATTTTTTCTGGGCAATCTTGTGTCCTCCCTGCCTCAATGCCTTGTAGGAGGATTTATGACTATATTTTTCATTCATTTTCACTTTCTCTGGCTTTGCCACTTTCTTTTCAAACATTTTCTCCTTGAAATCTGTGTGTGGAAGGGTGGGGAATATCGTGTTTTGTGCATGTCATAAGATCTAATTATATTTATTAGTTTTTAAAAGCAGCCAATGTCATTCATTTAAATGTTAGGTGTTCTAATGCTCTTGCAAAATTTTTCAGTATAAATACTATTTGAACAATTCATGGGTATTGTGATGAATGAAACTTTCTTCCATTCGCTACTGTAACTAGTACATCTATTGCTTGATTTCTTTTTAGGTTCTTACTGCAGGTCAAGGTCAAAATCCAGCAAGGCAGGCTGCCCTAGGAGCTGGTCTACCATATACTATACCAGCATATTTGGTGAATATGGTTTGCGGATCAGGCTTGAGGTGAGATTCATTGATTTGTGAATTGTCCTTTACTGTACTTGAACCTCAAATTCTCTTATATTCCTTTTCTCCAATTCTGTCCATTCTTTTTTCAATCTTTAATTTTCCTCTTCTATTCAATCACTTAAGTTTAATTAGGCTTGGTTCAAATAACTACTTTATGGTACTGAACACAAGTTAAGATATCTTGCTACATGTTTCAGTTGTACAGCTGCTTTGTGAAACACCAAATACCTCTGAGCTCGGGCTTGTATGCCTTCCTTGTTTGAGTTCCTGAATATTTATGCTTTCTTAGCCTAAAATTAATTAAGCTTGGTAATCTAGGCTTAAGTTCTTGTACCATCTTTTCTATTCCTTTTCTCATTTGTCTGCTCTACCTCTTGAAAGTGTTCTCATTTAATTAATTTCTATAACTTCTCAGCCCCTCCCCCCACCGCCTACTAAGTAAACATGTTCTATAATCCAAAAGTACTCATTTTGTTTACACTAATCGGCAGTATGTATGGTCGGCGTTAGTACGATCCCCTAGAGGTTTTCTTCTTTCGTAGATCAGTTGTTCTCGGGTATCAGTCAATCAAATGTGGAGACGCTTCCATTATTGTCTGTGGGGGAGAGGAGAGTATGAGCCAAACACCCCACGCCTGCTTCATTCGCCAAGGAGTCAAAATGGGCCCTGCCAAGTTCTTTGATACAATGACAAATGATGGGTTGACGGATGCCTTCCACAACTACCCCATGGGAATGACTGGTATGGGATATATGGATGATTGGGTATAAGAATGGGGGTAGCCATCATGCCCAAACACTGCGTTGGCATGGGTCAATAATACAGACTGAAAAGAGAAGTAATTTTGAAAATAAATGTAGATAGGATATTTTTTCTTCAGTCAGGGTGGAGCCTGTGACTACCCACCCCGCCTTGGAGTCATGTTATGCATGGAGGTTGCATTTTTACACCTCCAAAGGTCGGGAAAATAAAAGTAATCGATAGAAAAGTCACCAAAAGGTAGGTCAGTAATGGGCTTATACAGGAGAGTTTGCTCTGAACTCAATGCTTCCTGGGCATGCAGTCACATTTAGTTGGTTTCTACAACACGCAGCTATCACAATGGTGGTATTCCTATTCTCCCTACCACAGGAACTTGAAGAAATGATTACTGAGGAGTTAGGAATAAAGCATCCGTTTTTACTTTTCCAAACTAAAAAATGAGAAGGCAAATTGATGATAAGAATCAGATAGAATGAAAAAAAGCTGAATTGAAAATGTACAACTGTGATAGAAAAAAAGAAAAAAAGAAGCTGAATTAAAAATGTAGAAACTGTGGTATGGAAGGAACCTGAAAAGTGAGGTGGGGGCACAACCGAATTTCTAAGTGCTCAGAAACTCGAGGGTTTGCCATCTTCACTTCCAGCATCCATTACTTTTGAGTGTCCAATGTCTTTAATTTAGAGGGTGGGGGTAAGTATAGTCTTTGATTCACACCATAGGATAGGTCAGTATGGTACTAGAGTTAACCAGATGATCTGAACCACAGTTCCTATACTGCATGACCTCGTAAAGTCGACCCGAATCTCCCATCCAATTACTAACCATAACCTTTTTGACCTAGTAGAATGCGGGTCCCTTATTTAATCGAACCTGTAACAGTAACCAACGAAGGCATTTTTTTTTAGCGGAGAACTTGGCCAAGCAGTGGAAGGTGTCTCGAGAGGAGCAAGACTCCTTTGCGGTCAAGTCCCAGAACAAGACCGAGGACGCGATGAAGCGAGGAGACTTCAAATCCGAGATCGTCTCGATAGTAGTGCCGGGCCGAGACGCTAAAGTGGTTTCCGAGGACGAGTTTCCCAGGCACGGGTCGAACCTTGAGGCGCTCTCGAAGCTAAAGCCCTGTTTCCTGCAGGTGTGTCATCGCCCCACTGAGTTATAATTATATAATCATTGTTTGGGGCAGGAAGGGTATCCATACCGGCTTCTGGGGTATGTCATACAAGGTGACTAAACATGACTAGCGCGTCTGCCCTTGGAAACCGCCTTCTCGAAAGTTTTGTTCCTGCGAGTGCAATACTCAAGCAGGGAAGTGGAACCCCGCGGCCCCCTTCCAGTTATGCCGCTAGTGGTGTTGATGCACGCAAGCCACAATTTGTGGGGAAGTGGTTTATGATGATTAATAGAAAGAAACCTGATATCCACCACACACAACCTTCGAAAGGGTCTAAAAGTGCGCACAGAGTCCTAGGTTTTGTGTTGCTTGTAATATAGCCTAATTTAATTTTGGCGACAAATACGTTCGATAGCACTCGCGAGATGGTTCGATTACCTCCATATTCTTGTGAACCTCGTAATAGGGTTCACGTTCTTTCCTTTGCTCCCAATCTCTTCCCTTGTATCTTTCCACCAGAGTTTAAGGATTTTAATATGCCGGAGTAACCGTCGTCCTTGTCATCCGTTATTCTCTTTCCCATGGGGGGGCCTATTTCTCCATTGCAAGGGTTAATTGTTGCAGGACGGGACGGGCACCGTCACGGCCGGAAATTCTTCCGGTTTGAACGATGGCGCAGCCGCGGTGGTTCTCGCGAGCGAGTCTGAAGTGACGAACCGGCAGCTGAAGCCCCTGGCCACTATCGTGTCGTGGGCACAGGGTGCAGTGGACCCCGCCATTATGGGCTATGGCCCCGTTCCGGCTGTGAAGAATGCTGTAAGTTCGAGAGTCCAGTGCATCGTTTATTAGCTATTGTAGAGCTTATTTTTCTATGAGTGAATGCCATCCAGGGGGTTCCGAAGGACGTTTGTGTTTGAAAAATTTGAGATCATTGATGGCAAGCCAAAAATACTAGGTCCTTTAGGTCCAATTAAGCCACGGCCACCCATCGTGTGCAGGCTCTCCATAATGTCACTCATTGTGATGGGTTGCTATGTACTCTAGTATCTCATCCACTCAGTTTTTCCTGGGCAGAAGACACCAAGTACTGCTTCCCCCCCCCCCTCCATTCACACCTATCATACACAAATGTGTTTCCTACGCATAAGTGTAAGCACAGAATCCCACCTCCCTCAGCATTTCCATTCTCTCCAAGTATACCAAAACCCCTAGTTATTCCATCTCTCACCTCATCTATTTGTTCATTTGGCTGCGAGTTTGTCCACTTGGACCTACGCAGCATTCGCCTTTTATGTACCATTCATTCATTCTGTTTGTTCATTTATATTCTACAATCTCTGGCCCCTCTTTGTCTCCCCTCAAGGTGCCTCTTGGAGCCTGTTACACTCGGTACCTGGAGGAGCCGCACACCCTACCGGCCCTGCGCGATCACCGTGCAGTGCGCGCCAAGGTACCTCTTAACCAACCAGCCAATCAACCTACTGCCCTCATTGCCCACCGCTATTTCACACACATTCAAACTAATTTTTTTTCCTTTCAACCATTTGTCCAGCAAAAGTGTTTTCCCCCTTTGCCATCTTGGCACACCACCTCTGTGATGGAGGTAGCCCCTCGGAGATTCTTCAAACGGAGAGGGGTTCTCCATTACCTATGGGTTCGGGGGCCACCCTTTTTCCCTTTTGGAGAGTTGCCTCCACGCGCGGCGTGTCTCCCCTTCTCTTTCTCAGGCGCTCCAAGGAACCCGGCGAGGCAGAGGACGTGCCGCTTCGGTTCCCGGTCATCTGATCCTCGTTGAGGGTGTGGCGGCTCCTGGGCCTTTTCCAGACACCTTGTAGATCGGATGATCGTGACATGGGAGCCTGTATACCCCCCTCCCATTTCCAAATGGAGGTCGGCATGCCGGCCCCAATGACGTTTGGGACCGGGGACCTAGGAGTCACTGGTCGGGATACCCGAAACATTGGAGGACGTGATAGCCACTCGGTTACCTCTCTTGAGTAGATGATCGCGGAGTGCCCCCCTTCCCCCCTCGCCCCAGATGCAGGCTCTTCTTTAGGGTGAACTTGGCTCGGTGCCAGACACCGAAACTGAGTCCGCCCTGTGCAAGGTCCTGAGGCGACACAGGCCCCTCGAGGGCTCCAAGGCAGAGGAGAGACGTCATCTCCCTTGTCACCCAGGTCCTTCTCCATTTCGGAGCCCCGCAGCGGGGTTTCCTGTGTCACCTGTTAGTTTTGGTACCCAGAGGAGCTGCACATCCTCCTGCACGAGGGCAAGTTAGGGAGCCCCCGTCACTGGTTTGACATGCTTTCTCTGATGGGGCCTAGGGAAGTTGTTGGTGCGCTTCCTCCTCGCTCTCTCTCAGCCCTACTTGATCTTTATTTATTATTAATTATTATTATTTTCCTTATAATTCTTCTTATTTATTATGTTATGTATTATTAATTATTACTATGGCTATCCCCTCAACCTTTTTTCTACTGCACTTCATACCAAGAGGAATGTTCTCTCCTGGACACAGTTTAGTCCACTAGCCATGGTGCCTTGGTGGATTGAATGCCATCCTGGGATCAACTAGCACCAGGGTATGCTAATAATGGCGATCACCCACCCTACTCGTTAGTGGACCTGCCTATCTCTACTTCTCTTTATTACATACCCCTTTCCAAGCTGTCTCTTCTATCCACAGTGGTTCTGGTTGTGAGGTGCATTTTTGTCCTCTTATGGGTCCTTAGTCGAGTGGTAGTGTATACTGTGAGGTATACAGTAAGGGGCCGAAAAGCCCTATGGATAAGACAAGTATTAGGCACTGGTTGTATTGGGCCGTTTACTCTGCTCACCTTCTAACAGTACACATATAAGGTGGCTATGCCGGCACATCCTTTATGTTTAAAGGTCGAGGACAATTTTGCCTGACTGGTGGAAATGGTTGTCAAGGCCCATCTTAGCTGGACTCATGGACCGAGTATGTAAATAATCACATTCTGGAATTTTCTGATCATATGGAGACATTTTTCTTAACATCCTAAGGCGTTGGGAAGTCATAGTATCTAGTTTCCATGCAGGTTCTTATTTTTTTTCTTATGGCTTCAACTGAAAGAAATAGTGGCTGACCATTGATGCTCGGAGAGCCACCTGCAAGCGCGGCCTCTTCCTCCCTAGGTGTCAGGGAGACCTAGAAAAATGGAGACACCCCTTCAATCGTTTGAGGGGCTTTCTCTCTCCCCATTCCCATGCTGCAAAGGGGCTATCTTTAGAGCCAGTCTCGTGCAGCTCTACCTCTGAAAAAGTTGCCCTCCCTTTACTTTCTCAAGGGCCCCATCCAAACTTCTTCCAACCTAGAGGATGCTTCTCCCTCTCCTTTCTTAGGAACAGCGAGAGTCCGACCCTCTTTCCTATCACAGGGGACTGCCAAGAAAGCAAGTAGGCGGCTCAAAATTGACATTTTCCCCCGGGACCGGCTTGATAGGGCCGGTCCAACCCGCTTAGATGAGCTAGGGATAGCAGGGCCCATTGGGTCATGCCCCCTACCATCCTACTAGCATGCATTTGTACCTTGCAGGGGACAAACATGCATGGACACCTCTCTTTCCCGATGGAGGTCAGCTTACAGGCCAGAGACTTGACTCTGCCTGAATGTTCCTTGAATGACATCAGATGCCTTGGTGGGATAGGGTAGCGAAATTGAGCCATCCCTCCCCCCCTGAACTGGACTTAATCCAGCTCCAAATGGCAGGATCTTCCATGGGATCAAACTCGGTCTCGGTGGCAAATACCGATCCTGAGTCCGCCCCTGTGCATGCTTCTCCTCAGGTGGCTTGGGCCCCCGAGGACCTACAAGGAGATGAGGGACCTCATCACCCTATTGGTGGCCTCTTGACAGCCAAAGCCCTTCTCCATCTCGCAGAATGATCTCGCTGAGGCCGGTCCATCCCTCTCAGCGGGGGTGGAGAGAAGTGGGTTTCACCACGCCCTCCTCTCCCCAAAAGAAAGAACAGAGGCTCCGGGGAAGGACGGTTCCGCTCTCGCTTCGGCAATCGTCTAGGCCAAATTCGCCACGTCCGGCCCCGAGGCGCTCTCGGGCGGAGAGGAAATGGCAAATACCAAAGTCATAAGTGCGCTGAGCGGAGTCTCGATCTATTACGTCGGGGCTCCGCATTGAGAGAGTACCTGGTCTTTTCGAGTCAGCTGGCTTCTAACGATTTCTGGTTATTCGCTCCACTGATAGCAGCATGTTGGCCAAAAGAAACATGATCCTTCAAATGAGAGCTTTAGCTAGATTGATTGGTAGAAAGCATAGGGTGACTGACTCGTTTCTCAGACGGGAGCCTTCTGACGAATGCGTCGGATCCCTTTGAGGCGGCCATGATTAGTGCCCTTTGGACACTTAATGGCTCTCCAGGTAGTGTGACGCCGCACTCAACCCTGAACTGCGTTAAAGGAATTGTTGATGCGAAGTAACTTGATTACTCTATAGAAGACATCACATTAGAGCTGACAGAAGACGGTGTGGTTAAGGTCGAATGTGTGATGAGAAAACAGGGAAATGCCTCGAGATCCACCCCTACACCTTAAATCACATTCGACCGTGACAAGCTTCCTGAGTCGGTGGGTGTCGGTTGGTATCGCTACCGCGTGAAAGCATTCGTCCCACTGCTGCGGAGGTGCTACTACTGCCAATGCTTCGACCATACGAATCTCTTCTGTAAGTGTGCGTAAGGTGCGCCAAGGCCGCGCACACTGTCACTATCATGTGTGGCCAAGTGTGTCAATTGTCGAGTGCTGCACCCCCCTTTTTCGAAACAATGTGGTGTGTGTATCATGTAGAAGGATATCCTGGCCATTCAGGCTGTGGATCTTCTCTCATTCCAAGAGGCTAAGGACCTGGTCCTGGTGCGTCCAGCGATCCCCGCGACGTCTTGTGCCTCAATTTAAAAAATAGGAACCCTCTGCTCCTGTCTCCTCCAGGCCTACGAGCACGGTGTTTCCGTGCCCATTCAGAATCCTTCTGCAGGTTCTACCAACTCTAGGCGCTTTCCTGGTAGAGCTGGCGGCACACGGGGTTCACACCCAGCATCGGCTAAAACTAGTGCTCCGACCCCCCTCCCTCAGCGTAACTCTTTTCTCGTAAGGCGTAACCGCCATGCGCCTCCACCTAGTCGTTAGACTCGCATGAGGCAACACTGCTAAAGGTGGTCGTAGGCCGTCTTACGGGATTCCTAAAGCTGTTCCCCGAAAGGAGTATTGCACCACAGGAGCTTCGGCTCCTACGCCCCCTCAGCCAAGCCTGGACTGGGTGGCTCGGGTAGGGAGGATCCTCCAAAGGAGGGACCACCCCTGCCTACAAAGCCGCCGCGACCGCCGAAGGTTTCGATGCGTAAATAGAAAAAGACTCATAACGACCCCCAACCTCCCCCGATAACTCCTCGAAGGCGACAACGTATTGTTCAGCCAACAGCGCCCGGAGTTCTGCCTCCCGAAAGCGTACGACCATCTCGTGCGAGCTAGGCATGGATGGCGTATTCCTTCATTAGAATTGCCGCAGACTCCGGGCCCTTTTTCGTTTAGCTATATAGCGACTCACAAAGCGCCCTGAGTGCTCTCGGGGCATTGGAATCTCCGCATACCCTGGATCGCGATATCCGTGACGCCACGGTTTTGGCGAGCCGGGCAGATGTCGAGCCGGGCAGATGTCGAGATTATCTTCTGCTGGGTTCCTGGACATTTAGGAATTGCGGGGAATGAGCGCGCCGATGAGGGCGCCAAAGAGTCCGCGAGGACTCTGCGACCGGACCAGCGTTTCGCTCTTCCTCACACCGACTACATGGCAGGAATACGGGCAGCTCTTCGAACTGCTTGGCAAAGAAGATGGGAGACGGTCGAAGGGAACTTAAAGTTGCGTGCCATTGCGCCGCGACTGTTCCCATGGACCTATCCCCCAATGCCGCGGCGGCTTCAGGTTGCTTTCTGTCGTCTCCGAATCTGACACACTCGTGTGACGCATCGCTATTTGATGGAGCGCTCGCCTGCGCCCTATTGCAACGACTGCGTCGTCCCCCAAACTGTTCGTCACATTCTTGTCGAATGTCCCAGTCTGGGTGATCTTCGCGCACGATACCTGTCCCGGTACCGGGATGGGCGGGGTCGCTACCGCCTGTCCCTTGTACTCGGGACAGATTCGTGCACATTGACTTGTGGACTTGTTGACTTTTTGGGGGAGGCCGGGCTTCTCCCCTTTATTTAAGGTTCTTTTTTTTTTGTTATTGTTTTGTTTGTAGGTTGCACTCTCCTGCACCAGGGTGAGGGGGACCTCCCCCCGCTGCCGGAGATTGCTTCCTGATTGTTAAGTTTTTCCAATTTATATCATTGTTAAGTTTTCATATTTTTATTTTAAAGTAGCCTAGTTCTAGGCTGTCGCGTTTTTCGGTGACTTATGCCCAAGTGGGCAGTTGCTAGATGGGCTCTATAGAATTAAAAAAAAAAAAAATCGTTTAGCTATCTTTTGAAGGAGGCCATGCTGGGGGCGTGGCCCCCTGCCCTCCCTCCTGGGCTATAAGGGATTTACACCACCATGGAATGGGGCACGAGCAGAAGGATGCGCCATTTACACCCGGCATTATGTGTCCGCTCTTCTCTATGTTTTAAATACCTCCTTTCAGTCACTAGCATTGCAGCTGCACCTGGATAGGATGTTCATTCCCACTGGCAGCCAACTTCGACGCGATGGACTTCCGCCGCATCGTGGCACGGTTGCCGAGGCCCTTTCTCTTGCTCGGGGATTTGAACTGTAGACACAGACTGGGGAGACTACTCGATCAATCCCAGAGGTCAGCTCCTTGCCGACTTGAACGACAATCTGGAGATAGGTGTCTACTTGTGGATAAGTTTACGCACCATTGCCCGAGAACCGCATCATTTTCCTGTCTTGATCTATCCCGTGGCTCCCCCGGATGCATTCTGATTTGGGTGGGAGGTGGTCAATGACCACGGTAGTAATCACTTTCCATTCAAATATAATTTTCTGGACCGCTGCCGCCTGAGAGACCTCCCCGGTGGTGCGCATTTGTGAAATGACTGATGTCTGTCCCGGTCTAGTTGTTTAGGTCGGTGGATGAGGCCGTTGAGTTCTCTGGCAACCTCATCGCCTTGGGCCTAACTACAATTCCTAGAACAGCTATAAGCACCGCCCAAACGATTTCACTGGATGAATCTCGTCGAGCTAGGGCCAGGTTCCTGTATGTTTTGAAGCACAACCGCCTCTTTTCCTGGCGGGTGGGCATATGTGTCTTCATTGAACAGGAAGACCCTCTAGAATAGGTGTGGAAGCGAGTCATAAGGATCCGGGACAAGTTCTCGCAGGATGCTCTGCTACGACTGGAAGATGCTGTCTAGGAGGCCTTTCTTCATAGATACCTCACGGTGTTTTTCGATCTGAACTATACCTATGATACCGCATGGCGATACGGTATCATGGAGAATCTCTACACGACGGAGGCGAGAGGACTCCTCACAATCTTTATCTCTTAAATTTTGTGAGATCGTTAATTCCGCGTGCGGGTGTTGGGAGCCCTCTCCGGCACAATGGAGCAGGAAGAGGGTGTCCCGCAGGGAAGTGCCCTCAGTGTCTCACTCTTTGCCCTGAGCATCAACGGCATCACCTCGGTGCTGCCGGAAGATGTTATCGCTACCCTTTACATGGACGACCTTTCGATCTCTTTTGGCGCGGCCCAGATATCGACTCCAACCGGCACAGGTTTCGGTTTTCCTTGACCAAGACTAAGGTGGTGCATTCTGCCGCCATCCACGGCTCTACCCTGACCCGGACTTGTTTCTCAATGGAGGTCGCCCGGAAGGGGTGGATTCGCACCGTTTCCTTGGTCTAATTTTTCCACCGACGCCTCACTTGGGAGGCTCATATTCATGGGTAACGGATGTTTAGGGTGTGAATGGGGTTGTGAGTGATCGTTCTGAGATGGTATGGGCATGGAAGAAGGATGGATGGCAAGGTGAGAGTGGTTGGAAGACTGCGTCAAAGGTAGGTTTATTATGAGTGTGAGAAAGGGCTGAGCGATGATGTATGGAGGGTGCGTGCTAGGGGATGAATTCTGGCTGAACCAGATGCTGCAGCACATTATGAAAGGCCAATTTGGTGTGGACAAAATAATGGGTGTCCCAGTACTTAATTGGGTATAAATGGGGTGGGGGTAGTCTTTAGTGGCATTGAAGTGTGTCAACCCCACTTTGTGGGAAACTGATTGATGTTGAAGTACCGTCATTGGTTCTTTTTCATTTTAATTAGCCTTTATTTATGCTTTCGATGGTTATGTCCTCGTAGGCTGCTGTCAGATGAGACCACTATAATTAAAGAAAGATTTATCCCTCCCGTCTGCAATGTTGACCACCCTTACCTCGCGCTCTCCAACCTATACCTCACGCTCTCCCACACTTACCTCGCGCTCTCTCACCTTTACCTTACACTTCCACACTTAACACGCTCTCTCACCCCTTACCTCGCGTTCTCCCACCCTTACCTTACACTATTCCACACTTAACTTACGCTCTCCCACCCCTGACCTCGCGTTATCCCACCCTTACCTTACCTCGCGTTCTCCCACCCTTACTTTACCTCGCGCTCTCCCACCCTTACTTTACCTCGCGCTCTCCCACCCTTACTTTACCTCGCGCTCTCCCACCCTTACTTTACCTCGCGCTCTCCCACCCTTACTTTACCTCGCGCTCTCCCACCCTCACTTTACCTCGCGCTCTCCTACCCTTACCTCGCGCTCTCCTACCCTTACCTCGCGCTCTTCCACCCTTAACTTCCGCTCACCTACCCTTACCTCGCGCTCTTCCACCCTTAACTTCCGCTCACCTACCCTTACCTTACGCTCTTTCACCCTTACCTCGCGCTCTCCCACCCCACCTTACGTCTCGTCTTCCTGCGCAGCTGTTGAAGGCGAATTGGAACAAAGACGACGTTGACTTGTGGGAGGTGAACGAGGCGTTCGCGGCACAGTCGCTCGTCGTGATCCGGGCGTTGGGGCTCGATGAGGAGAAGGTCAATGTGAGCGGCGGATCGATCGCCCTCGGACATCCCATCGGGGCTTCGGGTATGTGGCAAGCGCGTTTCAAGGATTCCAAAGCTTGTTGCGTTCCCGGATTGGAATCCTCTTCTCTGGTGTTCACTTTTGAAGACCGCGCACTTTTTCCTCCAACCCTTCATTTATTTTGCTTTTTGCAGGCGCCCGCGTATTGGTGACGCTGTTGCACGGTCTAAAGCGTCTGGGCAAGAAGAAAGGCGTCGCATGCTTGTGTATCGGCGGTGGTATGGGGATTGCTATGTGCGTGGAAGCACTGTAGTGTCAGTGTGCCCCCCGGGGTAAGCTTTGATCATCACTCAGATGTTTTTCTCCCGAAGTCAAGAAGGAATCGCTTTTGCGCCCCATATAGGGAAAGAGTGATCTTTGATAGGGAAAGAGTGATCTTTGGTAGTCTTTGTTCTTCCATTTTTTTTAACGAGGGCTGTTTAGGGATGACCTGGGGTCCATTGAAGCTTCCGTCATTACTTTAAGTCTCAATTTTATTTTCTCCTCCTTTCAGAGCCAATTGCTATGTTTACGTTCTTGTTTAACTGTATTTATCAACCTTGCATGGAATGGTACTACTCTTAGCTGTCCTTACCAATTCTATTATGGGGGTAGGGGGGCAGTGCTTGAGCACTAAATGCAAATTCCTTCCTATTTGTCTTCAGTTACTATCAAGCTGGTTCTATTAGTTCATTCCAAAAAGGTGGTTGTGTTTCAAAATGGCCACTATAAATGTTCAAAACTGAAGAATCAAATGTTTAGTCTTTGGCATTGCTCGAATTAATCTTGAGATTTCAGTCTTCCTTTCATCTGTCTTCCTTTTTAATCCCTTTCAAGACTCAATCAGAAAAATAGTAACATTACACCAGTAATGTAAGTTGCTTTTATAAATTTCCTCTCCCACAAAAACGCAACATTTGTTACAAAAAAAAAAAAAAAATGAATAACCATTGACTCGTTTGGTCAATATTTTGATACTCCCAAATGGGAACTCTGGTGGTGCGGGAACAATTTTTATGATAAGTTGGTTTCATTGTTGTTTTTTTAAATTATGGCCATGCTACATATAATATGATTTTAAAATATCTCTGGTTTCTTGAGTGCTTTCTTTTTTACATTTTAAACGAATGTGTAGGTAGGTACACGGTTAAAGATGCTCTCTCCCCTAATTGAGGGGTTAACTGTTTTTTATATATATTTTTTTGTGTAGCCTTTTTCTTTTTTCTCTTTCTCATTGCCATCATCATCAACCATTTTCCCACAAAGGGTTAGCAATGTTGAGGTGAAGGGCAAGTTTAATTTTGGAAATTCCTCGCTCAGCTTTGGAGTCAAGATAGAACCGTTAGAGAGCAACTTCTGCTTTTCACTTGTTTTTGTTTGAGATTTTGGGGGTTTAGGGTAATTTGATAGTTAATTTAGACTATAGTCAACTTCTCTTAATTTCTAACTTTAGTTAAGACCCCATGAACCATCGACATAGCCTTCAGAGGGCTATACCAGCGGAGGGAGTGACATCACCTCTCCTGGAAGTTGATTGCCATTTTTCCTGTACAATAATTTTGTCAAGTTACGCTTGCCTCGGCTAAAAATATGATAACTGTTTAAAATATTTGTTATTAGTTCGTAATTAATATATATATATATATATATATTTGTCGCTCATATTAAATAGTGAAGTGACTATACAGTTCTGCACACTTCGACCTATTGATTATGTGAGTTCTGATGTGAAATCAGTTTAAATATAAATCCTTGGGTGACCTGGGGAAACTAGTATGGTAGTATCAATTCACTCATGTTTGTAAATGATGTGACAGGCTAATTCTGCTGGGTATGGAAGTGGGTGATCTGTTTGAGTTAGTCAGAAATCACTATCAGGCATCCAGACATGCACTTGGTGATTTCTTTTGGTACGACTGGAGTAAAATGTGGTTTCATAAATAAGGAATTAAGGGATAATGTACACCTCGACATAATTGTGCAAAGGAAGTTAATGAATGTTTAGTTGTTAGGACATTTAATTTTTTTCAATTTTGATAGTTATTTATGTTCAAGTTTATATAGTTTATGGAATATTGAGAAATTGATTGCAAAAAATAATCAAGGACAAGGAATTAGTCCTGGTTTTGTTTTTAAATCTTGTTTTGATCTTAAATAAGTTTTTAAATTGTTAAAAGATGTTTGTCATTATTATTTTAAGCTCGTCTACCGGGAATAGTTTTGTATATTTTATAAGATTTTAACTGTCATATATATTTTAAAACTACAGATGAAATGGACTATAAAAAAATTTATTAATTTGGAATTTATTACTTTATTTTTAGGTATAACTTTTCTTCTTAAACTTTAAAGTACAATTTATGAATTGGTTGCTCATCCATTCCTTCTTAGATGTGCTCATATCGATGGTTGATAAGGTTGTACTTTAATTACCTTTACTAATCTTTCACCCAATAACATCTGATCCAGCTAATCAGTACTCTTCTTGTCATCTAGGGTGCGTTCAAACACGCACAATACGGAAATTAAACATAATTTGATGGCCAAATTTCTTATTAGCACTTCTCTTATAAGGAATTTTTCACTAAGTTTGCGATTTCTTTGAGTCTATTCATGGTACAAAATTTGCATCTTGGCACTTTTGTTTGACACTAGGGTTGGAATCTAGCGAAGTTTTGATGCCCAAGTTTCTCTCACATTTATGAATACTAATTGGTGTATGAAATTCGTAATTGAACTCTTGCATTATGACGACGGATCATGCAGTGTCTTAATGCCATATTTTTATTATTAATCTAGCCATGACTGAAGTGCCTTGCATTTATTTAAACATACATTTTCATGTGCGAACATGCTAGTATTTTTGTAGAATTATTGATGAATCTCAAATGGAAATGTCCATTAAAAAAATTCAATCCCTTAGTGCCATTGTGGTTTTGGGCTTCTGTTTATCCAGTTTCCCAAATGAACCCCCATTGTCCACAATCGGTTCCATACCTGAACATATCAGTGGGAGATTCTTTTCATTCCTTTACTCATATGAATTCTAGTTTCCCTTAGCAATCTGAAAAGGACTGCCATAATATTAGCCTTGATCCAAATTTAATGTCAGTAAGCGATTCTATAAGTTCTAACGCTATTGCCATATCATCATTGTTAGATCTTGCCTTATGACGACTATTTCGTGCTTTCCTCTTCTTAGTTAAATTTTTTGCCCTTAAAATTCACTATATTATACTTTTAGTCAGCTTGGGATAGCTTTTATAGGATTAACACATGGATATATGAATAGTTTGTATTGCTCAAATGTTTATTTTTTTGAAGTTTAACAAATGTTATAAAAGTAGAAAAATTAAAAATTTTATAACAGAAGCTTTTCTACAAACCTTCCTAATATTAAGCTTATTGAGACCTGCTGTATAATAAAAAGATAAGTAATTAATAGCTGCAGTAAAATATATTTAATGGTCAGTTGAACACAGAAAAAAAAAAAAAATCCACCATTCTGGACAGTCTCCTTTTTTAGACCCTGATTGGGCAATGGAGTCTACCCTGAATAGGAGAAACTTTCCCTGGCATCGTGAGTTTCAAAAATCTCTCGAAACTTCCTCCTTGACATAATTAATTTTAATCATTAGAATAATTTGGATATTTTAGTCCTGAACAAACCATTGTTGTGGGTGTTCAAAGTGGCTCCACATCGGAGTCGCAGGTGAATGTAAATTTGCTTTCAACGCTCCCACAGAGAATATTTGTTAAAAGGTTTAGAAGTGTCCCCTGGCAGGCTAATATTTTACTTTTGTAAGTTAACGATTTATAAAGAATGGTGACTGACAGATCCTCTTACAGGCATTAGGGTTGGACGGGCACGCAAGTTGCAAGATATGGCACTTAGCATCCCCTCTCGGGTGCATAAAATGATTGATTAAAAAAAGAGAGGGGGTTAAAAGAGCAGATGTCTCCCGTCCCACCCCACTGAAGAGCTACTGATGAAATCAAACTATTGATTAAAATCATCAGAAATGTTTTCTGCAGCATCTTTCTTGTAGTAGCTTCCCAAATGTCATGTGTAGTTAAATTGCTCATCATGTACCAAGTTTTATATTGGATTAAGGTCGCAACCTTTGGGCGGCCATTACATGTTTAAGTCTCCTACAAATACTTTTGACTCTAACCAGTTCTTAGAGAACTTGGAGGCATATCTAGGAGCATTATCCTTGCATGAAGACAAGCGACTTCATTCTCACTGGATGTCTCTTGACCTAAGGTAAGTTTTTTTTTTTTTTTTCCTCCAAGATATCACAGTACGCCTTCAAATAGATTTTGGAAGATCCTACGTGCTTGGATGCAACAGTTACAGGCGAAGTCATGAATCATCCTTTTTGTAGCTTGGTGAATGCTTCAGCTGAGTCAATTAGCATCCAGCCTTTTATCAAACCAACCAGTGACTATTCGTTTGTGAAAATACTTTGCTAAAGTGGTTTTGATGTATGTCTGAGTCCACAACAAATATATATTTTTTTGGCTGAGAACAGCTTTTTGGCCTTATTCCTAACGGTAAAAAAAAAAATCTGAGAAGTTTGAATTTAGTTTCCCTCGAGACGTAAGGAGATCCCACCCCATCAGCTTGAAAAATAGCTTTGCTGCTTACACGAGGCAAAAAGTCACTTTTCATTTGATTTGAGAGAGTTCGAAATCTGGTTGAACCCTCGTCTTTCTTGGCTGAAGCATTCTCTACAATTTTCTGTCCAAGTACGATGAAATTTGCAGACAAGACTAATTCCTTCACCATATAATTCTTCTCCCCTTGGGAAAGTTCCCTTTTCCTGGCCATTTTATCAGAAAATACTTCTTGCAAAAGATGTCCGGGTAGTGGTTGTAATTAAATTGCAGAAAATCGACTATAAACTAATAAACAAACAAAATTTTTTCTGGAAAATTATAACACGAAAAAGATATTGCATATAATCTCTACACACTTTAGTTATGACTGCCTGGAGCACTGGTGCCAGGAGTAACGGTCTACGCTGGGTACTCCCTTGTCGATTCAAAGGTTAGGAAAGGGGAGTGGGGTAAACAGAAGTGCAGCCCCATCAGAAAGTGGCAGAGCGGAAGGAAAAACGGGTTTTCGATCAGGACTAGACGAAAGGCGATAGAAAAAAAAAGGAAATGGTGGCGACGGGGGATGGAATACAATACAAGTGGTAGGAAAATGAGTGGCCCTGTAAAACTGGCAGAGGTGGTTGCAGATAATTATAAGGGCCAGCATTCCCTGGAGGTCACCCTTGAATGAAGTCTGATAGATGGAGGGAGGGGAGAAGAGGTCAATGGATACTAGCGGGAGTACTGGGGGATGAGAGGATCCGACGGAAGAGTTAGTCTTCGAAAAACTCAATCACAAAGGAAAGGGACATAACAGCGCGCGCGAAGCCTGGCTAATGGACAAAATTGGAAAGCCCCTGAAGCAAAACGTAGACCACGGTTCAGAGTTGGGTCAAGGAAAGGATGCTCGAGGGTAGCGTGGAGTTGTACACCGCCACGCTGGGACGTGCCCTGTGTAGCATGTCGCACTTGGTACCTGGAGGAGCGGCACGACCAGTTTCCCGAGAGAAATTGACGCTCTTTCTTTCTCTTGTCACTCTTGACTTATTTTAAATCTCACTATCTTGGATGTCGTGGCTCAAGCGGAGAGGAGAGGGGGGTTGAGAACACTGCGAAGTTGTCGGAAGCAGAGAAAAGGGAAGGCGAATGAGAGGCGCGAGGCCACCATTCTCCATGACGAAGAGATCAGATAGGCACTACGATAGCCTTGCGCGTGCCCCCTCGACCACTGCCCCAAAAGAGAAAATAGATGCTCTCCGGGTCGTCCTTTCCACCCTCTTTTTTTTAAACTCTCACTATATTTTTCAGTCTGGTGTAGCAACTGTTACTGCTACAACGGAACGGCACGTTCCCCCAGGTCCATGCTCCGTCAGCCCCAATGCCTTCAAGGGGCCTGCGGCTATACAGGGTGACGCAAAATACGGGGCTCCAACTATGGATAGGCTTGATTTCTTAATTATTAAAAACCTTAAGAAATGAAGCCTAACGTAAGTTGGGGGCCCTGTTTTTAGGGCGTTACCCTGTATACCAGTCACTTTTCGCTTCTTCTACCTTCACTACTTTCCTTACTAACTTTGTGGGATCTGGCCTGGTTGCTATTGCGCTTTAAATTTCTAAAAAAAAAAACAACTAACCGGGTAGCTAAGGTCCAGTTTGGACTAGACCGAGGCCCTGCATAGGGTAAATAACGTCCGACGAGGGGGTCAGCTCCCTATGTAGTGGGAATGATCGGCTAAGAATGTTGTGACTGAGCCGAGTGGTTGCAATAAATTGTGAGGCTTCCATGAAAGATTCTCGTCCAAAGTAGGTCCTTAGAAACCTCTGATTTCTTCGCCGATATGTGGTCCCAGGGTATAAGGATGGCACGTCAAGTAGCTGCGGGGACGGAAGAGGGCGTCTGTGGGCAGGAACCCCTGAGAACTATCCCACTCAGTCACAGTGGTGGCAAGTTGGATCTGTCCAGCGACCGCGCGAACAGATCTATCGCAGTATATCACTAGGTAGTAAGGGTAGGTACTACTGAAGGAACGAAGAAAGGACTGCTCACAAAAGGAAAGACTAGTCTTCAGGACCGAGCCCTGGGGTATACTGCGAAACAAAGGTTGGGGTTGAGGAAACCTACTTATCTGGACTTTCAAGGAAAAGTAAGGCGAGAACAGGAACATAAATGTGGGTTGAAACCCACAAAGTCTAAAAGAATGTAAACTAAGACTAATATTGATCCGGCGGGTGGTTTCGCAAGTTTGGTTGATGGCGAAAAATAGCTAGTTTGATAGTACGGCGCGAAAATGCCTCTTGAACATACAAACCAAAGCGAAAGGCTATTGAGAAGATTGCGGAATTGGCGAAGAAGAGCCTGGCAGTCAGGGACTGGGCTTCGGCATGAAAGAAGAAGCCGAGGCAACCATTCCATCCTTGATCTTACCTGAAAAAGTCATGGCTGTGGGAAAGTAGAATGAAACGTACGAGGGCTCAGAGTCCATCTTGAAGACACACTAAGACTACGTTACGCCAGGCTGAGGGAAAATGCCATTAAGCCAAACCGTTATAAAGATTATGGAGGGGGTGGGCTTACCATTAGGCCAGACGTAGACTGACGTCGTCGGGTGAACTGGAGGTAGAAACTTTAAAAGACAGCCCTTCCAGGAGAAGCGACAAGCCAATGTGAGCCAGCGAAGTAGCAGAGCTCTGACATGGTTCATCGGTAATATTAGCGAGTTGCGAGTGTCATAGCGCGAACTGCTTCACTACACTCGGGAGACCACCAGAGGTTGAACTATGCTGGAAGAGTATGAAGGGTGTGATGTAATAGTGTTGAAGGCTAAGGACTTACCAACCAAGGAAAGTATGCATCCTATGGGAGAAGCTGTGCCAGGAGAGTAAACGACCCCGTTTGCCCAGTGGAAATGCGATCTCTGCCGGACGACAGTTTGGCGAGGGTGGAGGAGAGAGAAAATTGCGAGTAGGCATTACCAAAATCCTCCTGGGATAGAGTCCAAGGGAAGTCCAGTAGCGCTTCATTAGAGACGGGGGAGATGGGGACAGGAAGTTGTGTCGGTGCAAGGGTGTCGATACGTGAGCGAGCCGGCATTCATACACGAAAAAGACTGCTCTCCAATAAGGGATAGAAAAGTTGTTGTTGTGGTTCCCCGGGTTCTGTCCTTCCAGGAAGCCCGCACCACACTGACTGGATCCGACCATAACTGATGGGCATGTGAAATGTTGTGGTGTTGTCTGAGAGCTGCCAAGTTAGGGCAATCTGCTATGAGATGCATGACTGTGTGAGGATTAAATTGGCAGAGTGGACAGAGATCTGTATGGGTGTTGTCTATGCGGTGTTTAGTGACTGGTGGCATCCACAGCGAAGTCGTGTAAGATGTACTCTCTCCGACCGTGAGAGTTGCGTTTCTGTGATGCTTATGTCAAGTGGGAAGGAGTATTTTGTTGTGAGGGAGATTGTTCAGTGCTTGCCTGGTGAGGTGTGTGTGAATGTTTTTTATACTGTGTTACATTTGCAGGTTGTGGTATGGTATTTATGATGTTTGTGTAATATCTGTGTGGTGTGTTTACTATAGGTCTGCGGGTGGGTTGGTGGTTTCGTAGATAGTGACAGGAGCTGTTTGCGTTGTTTATGACAGATGCTAGGAACTGTGTGCCTCTCATGTTCAGATGTTGTTTTATAGTTAGTACCTTGGTTTCGGCATGTAGGGGTTCTATGGGTGTTGTTTGTGTGCCACCAAGTATGATTCTAAGTGGTGTTGTGTGATTTGTAACTTGTTTAGCTGTGTGTTGGATATGACAGGGGCCCAGGCAGGGCTGGCATAGTCTATTATGGACCGTATGTGTTGCGTGTATACTAGAGTGAGTGTTTCTTTGTGTTGTCCAAAAGTTGTACTTGTTAGTGCTCTGAATGCGTTAAGTCTTGGCCTGCATTTTGTAATTATGTTTGTGTGATGCGAATGACATGGATGTGTTTATGTGATTCCAAGTATTTTTGTTTCATGTGTGTGGGGCATTGTGGAGCTGTTCAATGTTGTGACTTGTGATAGAAGAGTGGGGGTGAGCAGTCTCCCAATGGGGGACCCTGCTGATGAAATCTCCTCTAAAGACGAAAGCGTCGAGGGAGTTGGAGAGTTTTATTTGCTGATTCCCTGGGAAGAAAGATCTTTTAAGAGGTCGCCGACATTTTATCGGAAACACTGGAGCTTGGTGATTCCCTCGGAAGAAAGATCCTCTAGGAGGTCCTTCACTGGAATATCACGAAGTCCCTTAACAAAAATGGTGCCTTGACAACATGTAAGCCCATAGTATAGTGTTGGGTCACGGAGATAACATACCCATTAACTATCGGGAGAACGGAGTGTGTCCGTGTAGCCAACCAAAAGGAACTTCAAAAGCAGTGACCCATTTGAATGAGGCCAGTCATCAAACTTCTCTATTGAGATATTAGTGTGGAGCGCCTTGGTTTGAGGGAAAGGAGACTGATCTCTGAACCAGAAAACGGTTAATGGAGGAAAGGGTTATCGAGACTGTGCTCGAAAAAAGGCGGGGAATGTTGAGGCGAGCATTTAGAGGCATTGGTTCGTTTCGGACTTGGTGGGGATAATGTTGGATAGCAAGGGGATGGGGCGGAAGAGAGAATGGTCGATTGGGTATCGGACTGTGGAACGGCAACATATGCTGTGGGAGATTGAGAAGGGGTAGGGTTTGTGAGGATGGGTGGGGCTAGTGAATTAAGCCCTCCTAAGGTTCTCCAAGATAGTGTGTTGATCTAGACAATTTGAATCAGTAGGCAAGCCATTATTGGGCTATTTTTTATTTTTTTAAAACTTGATTATTTGAAATAATAACCCCAAATTGGTAAACGGTAAATACACACAAACACCTTTAAAAATTAAGAAATTAATGGATTTTTACGTTCAATTTAAGAAGAAAATTAATGGGGAGGTTCTTTGTTATGTTCAATTTATAAAGGAAATTGATGAGTTTCTTTTTTACATTCAATTAAGAAATTAATGTGTTGTTTTTTCATTCAATTTAAGAATAAAATTAATGGATTTCTCTTTTTTGGTTCAATTTAAGAAGATTAGGGTTTCCTTTTATGTTCAATTTAAGAAGAAAATTAATGGGTTTCTTCCCGCTCGGTAACTTTTCAAACAAGTTTATAAAATCTTAAGCAGAAAAGTGTTTTTTTTTATAGATTATGATCGATAGTTGTAAGACGGACTGAGGAAATAAACTAGTCCCAACAGCAAATGAGGAAACTAATAGTGGGATTAAAAAAAATAGGATAAAGGCTTCATTTGCATTGGCCATGTTAGCCAGCATGAGGAGGGTTTTGACCGGCTCTTCCTTAAACGATGACTGATTTGAAGCCTGCGCAGCATCCAAGTAGGAATCAGTTGCGGACAATACTAATTAGAAGATCGCCAAATGAGGATTCAAAGATGCGAACAGCGCCTTACAACTCGTCGTGTTTGCCTTTCCTTTCGCACTTGCAGTCGCCAAACCGCTTTGCATTCTCCTTGTTAGGCACATGTTCCATCCCCTCCCTCACATTCACTTCTAATGCTAACTTGGCGCTCCATTCCTGAAAAGATTTGAATAAGGTCCATAAACTTCTGTTAAAGGGTTTAACTTAACGTCCTCCTTCACCCTTGGTTGGGGCTAGGCGTGGGAAAGAAAGTGAACAGATAGAAGTGGAGGTGAAAAGGATTGCTACAGCAAAACACCTTTGAGGTTGGGTCGGTTTAGGAAACTTGCACCCCCTCCCGGTCACATTGCCTAAATAGTCTCCTCTTTAGGTTACTCGGGCAATGTACCTTTCACACATCTCATTTCAACCCTCTTCACACACTTTCTGGCAGAGATGCCTTCGTTGGTTTTCATTTTTAAGCAAATGAAAGCAAAATTAATGACCATTAAATGGTTTGGGGCGGGGGAAGGGGGCATTAATAACTTCCTAGAACTTAATAAAGAACGGGTACTAAACATAGAACTCCACTCATCTCCCGTGTTCGAACTCATTGATAAGTGCGATGACTCGTTTAAACAGGTCGAATGGGAGAATGGTGCGTAAGGAGCGAATTTAAGTATGAGCATTGGGCAGAGCCTGGCGTTGGGGCAACGAGTTGCCACTTTGCCGCACTATGAATTTCGGAGTCGTAAACGTTTTGAAAAAGTCCGACTAAGCAAAGTCGCACCGCCGATTGAACAGGAACAAAGAACTTTTTTTGAAAGAAATTGCCGCAGCTGTTTTATATGTGTGTTTTTCTGCCTTATAAAACCATGTTTCTGTTATCGCGCTAAAGTTTACTTTGTAGTTTAGCGGCGGAGTCGCAGTCGCACAGTCGAAGGTCGCACGGGGGTGGGGGGTGGGGGGAGATACAGTCGCAAAGTCGCAGTCGTACCAGATCCGGTGGCAAAGTCGCACCTGAAAAAATTAAAGTCGCGCCCAGCTATGGCATTGGGCAATATGAGTGAGGAGCCGCCCAGGATGGCTTGCCAAGGGCGCATGAACTGGCGGGGGGAGATGGGGGAAAGGGAATAGGTTATCTTGTTAGTGTTGTTTTATTGGTGAAATGAAGTTGTGTAATTTTGTATATTGAATTACTATTATATCCTTTTCTTTAATTTTTACTTATGGTTATTATTATATTATAGTTACTTATTTAGTATTTATGAATATATTTTTGTTGTTACGCGGATAAACAATGATAATTTGTGTGTTATTGTACCAAATTGATGAATAATACTAATAATAACATAGTTGGTCCACTGTTTTGGGGTGGGAGAACGAAACAGTGTGTGGGGGTGATGCCACACCTGCTAGAACCGCCAATGGGTGTGCAAATGTATACATCCATACATTTCATCCACAACAGTCGTAGAATAGCGGTAAATAGACAGGTAAAGGAGGATTTGAATCGAGAGAGTGCATGGAATGTGTGTGTGTGTGTGTGTGCGCGGGGGGGGGGAAATAAGGGGGGGGGGTGGTGAATGAAGATGTTTACGTTATGGGAGCTTTGCAAAGGTTAAACTGTATGTGTGGGTGTAGTGTAGTGTACGAAGCTTGCAATGATAGAAGTGAAGATGAGAATGAAAGGTTCGGAAATGACATGAGATACGTGGTAGTAGTGGTGGTGGTGGTGGTGGTTCGCCAACCTGCCTTTACCCAGGCTGATTCCGACCGGATGATAAAAAGACATAAAGATCAGTATGACAATCGGTGGGTGGGAATGGGAATCGCTTGGTGCTCACAGGGAATATAAGCTGACGAAATGGAGAGAGGGGGAAGGAATAAAAGAAACCTTAGGTACATCTGGTGAGAATGAGAATGTAGAGTAGTAGATTTCTGTGCTAAAAGAAATATGTGGCAAATGTGTTATTTTGACGCACACATGTGCATACAAGACTAATTGGCACAAAATGTACATAATGAGTACACAAGCTATTTGGCACAAACATGAAGATGAGTACTCATTTGCTGGACTAGAAAAGATGAATGCAAGAGTATGACTGATCTGTTCCGGGCTCGAGTTTTACTCTTGAATTTAAAGCTGCTAAATACCAGAGGGGAAAGATAACACAAACTTCGCTTCCAAGAAATAAGACAACTCACAAAAAAAACAGGACAGCCTATGAAAACAACCACGCACCCAACACACCACCGACAACATTAAATTTAACATAACACGAAAAATCCACGCATTGATCCACCACCACCAAAGATGACACAAGCGAGCCAGACACAGGAGGCAGTCTACTCAACACAAACAGGGTCAATTTCACCAGACAGCCAAACACACTCAAACAACACCAAGCAAAAAATCAGAACAGAATCCATAACCTCTCGCACAAAAACCATAAACGCCTATACTCACTTGCAATTAACCATAACACACTAAGACAATTCACAACAGTAATGATACGACAGGCAAAATCATCCTGTGCCTCTGGCCTACAACATATCAACCATTCACCTAAAACACCTTGGTGCAAGAGGCATAGATGCGCTCACAGATCTTTAACCACTCTTATCTCCCATAACTCTATTATAAATGTCTGGAAATCTAATCACATAATACAAAACGTCAAACCAAATAAACCATCCAGTGACTCAGCACCATACCGCCTAATTTCATTACTCTGTCCCCACTCCTAAATAATGGAGCTAGAGCTTCCCAAAATGGATTCTGCACATTACACCCTCACTTCCACTCGGATTTTAGTCGCGTGTGACTCTATATCTCACTATGTCGGTCGGTCCGTCCCCGTTTTGCTTTTATTTTTTTGGCAATGACATCATAACTATTCGGCCGATTCTAACGAAATTTGAAACCATTATGCTGTTTTACATTTTCTTTCGAATGATATAATTAGCAAAGTCCTCCCAAGGTTAGCCGGGAAATTATTTAGCAATAACATCATAACTATCCAGCCAATTCTAACGAAATTTGAAACCCTGATGTTGTTTTGCATTCTCTTTCGAATGATATAATTGCCAAGGTCCTCCCAAGGTTACTCCGGGAATTAGTGAAAGTTTTGAAAATCGTAAGGTCATAAATCAGAATAAGTGAGAGCACGCGACTTTGGTCAGGAGACCTTGTTTTTTTTATGCGCCAATCTGGCGACTGACTTCAAGGGCATAAGTTACTGGTAATTTAAAATTTCAGGCTAGTGTTAGACTACTTTGAAATTACCAAGGCTAAATTAAACAAAAAAAGACAAAAAAAGGGAAAAAAACAAAACAAAAAATAGGAATGAAGCAACATGCAACCTATAACGAAAAGTCAAATAAAATTGAGGCAAGGGAGCAGTGGTAGCGACCCCGCTCATCCCGATAACGGTCCAGGCTAGATCGTGAAGATCACCCAGACCTGGACATTCTTTTTTTCTATTTTTTTAAGGGACCCATCGGGTGAGTACCTACTAAGGCATTTCCAGGAACTCAGGAGAGGATAATCTCGACATCCACCTGGCTCGCCGCTACTATGACGTCACGGATACCACGGTGTATGGAGATTCCAATGCCCCGAGAGTACTCAGGGCGCTTTGTGAGTCGATATAGATCATAATCCGGTCTTCGAACTGGGTACGGGCGTTATCTCGTGGAACGTGCGGTGCATTGCAACCATCTCGGCGGTGAAGATAGACGTAACGCCTGGTAGAGCACCGCTGACTTCAAACAGAGAGGATACAGCGTGGAAACCGAACCCACTTTTCCTTAGAACTTGGAGCCATCCGTATACATTGGCACGGTTCCAGCGTGACACCAAGTATGTGCTCCAAAAAGGTCGAACGTAATACTCCCGACGCTGTAGAAGCTTTGGGAGCTGAGGCGTGGCGACAAATAGTCAGAGGTGGTACCCTCGAGGGTGACGTCCTGGGCAGAACCAGAGGCGCTACACCGAGCTCTCGAAGGAGTTTCCTAGCCCTAAACCTAAAGGTTTTATGGAATGACTGGCGTCTCTCGGCGGCATAGGTACCGTCGAAATCAGCTGCGGATGCAGTGATAACCGTTGGCAACTGAGTGAGACGCCAAGCTCGCATGTGCAGGCGCATAATGCACTGTACAGGGCGCAAAGCGAGTGGAATCTCCCCAGCATCGACAAGTAGGCTCAAAGGGGGACGTGCGGAAGGCACCGGTCGCCCGGCGGAGAGCGGTGTGGTGAATCGAGTCCCCCTTCCGCAATACTCTCTCGGCTGCGGATGCATAAAACTCGCATCCTGTCAAGCTTCGAAGGAATAAAGGATCGATAGAAAATCAAGGCAGTCGCCCTATCAGCAATCCAGGTGCTGAACGTCACGAAACGAAGAATTTCCACGGCGCGTTTACAAAAGACCCATAAGCTGCGAATATTAGCCTCCCAGGTGAGGCGTCGGTCAAAAACAGGGCCAAGGAAACGGTGCGAATTCCCCACTTCCATGCGTACCCCGTTTATGAACAAGTCGGGTGGAGCCGTGCATGTCGGCAGAAGTGCACCACCTTAGTCTTGGCCAAGGAAAACCGAAACCTATGCGCTTCGGCATAGCGAGAGATGCGGTTCAATGCCTGTTGGAGTCGACGATCCAGAGTTGGCATCTGGGCCACACCAAAAGAGATCGAAAGGTCATCCACGTAGAACGTAGCGAGAACATCTTCCGGCATCGCAGTTGTGATACCGTTGATGCCCGGGGCAAAGAGTGCGACACTGAAGACGATTCCCTGCGGGACACCCTCTTCTTGCTCCATTGGGCCGGAGAGGGATCCCCCAAACCGTTCCCGGAATCGAAGATTTCGCCCCCCAAAAATCAGAAATAAAGATTGAGTGTCGTGCCCTCGCCCTCATCGTGTGGAGTCTTCAAAATTCTTTTAGATCGAAAAACATCGTGGCGTAGTGCTGTCTACGAGAGAAGGCCTTGCAGACGGTATTTTCCAGTCGGAGCAGAGGATCTGATGTGGAGTGGAAGCTGCGGAAGCCGCACTGTACAGAAAACAGGTGGCCTCCGCTGTCCAGGAAAAAGGCTATGTAACATTTACCAATTTCTGCATCAACGTGCACACGCAGGTTAGAGAGGTTGGGCGGAATCCAGCCGGGATAGAATGATCTTTTATCGGTTTGCGAAAAACGAGCACAGGAGTTGGGGATGATACCCTCTGTTCAGATCCTGTTGAACAAAAGTTTAACAGAAAGGCCATACCTCGGTCGCTCACCTAAGTGTCGAAACATGTTATAGGGGACATTCTTCGGACAAGGGGCGGTCTCCGCGCACAAAGACAGAGCGGAGCGCAACTCACTAAACGTAAACCTGTCGTTGTAGGGTTCTCCGCCTCTGGAGGTAAGGTACAGACGGAGGCCTTCAGCGATATCATTACGTGAATTGAATGATGGCGGAGCAGCATCCATGATAGAGAATGCAGGGAAAGCAGTCGCGAAGGACTCCGCCACGGACGGGAGGTCCGGGATTGCTGTCCCGTTTTCCTGAAGAACGGGAGGGGTGTCCTAAGAGAACTTGCCCCGAATACTTTTGACTCTCTTCCACACCTCTGCTAGAGTGGTCTTCCCGTTAAGTGAAGATACCTATACCCGCCTGGAAGAGAAGCGAGCATGTTTCTAAAAAAAAAAACGGAACCTAGCCCTAGCTCGACCTAATTCACCGACAGTGAAATCCTTCATGCGGCGCTTATAACGCATGGAGCCTTTTTTTAATTTTAGGAGCCCATCTGGTGACTGCCTACTTGGGCATAAGTCGCCGTACTCATAGGGCATGTACCCATAACGCATCTGTTTGAGGGCCGTCTCACACTCGGCCGACCACCAGGGAAGCGGTCGGCGTGCAAAACGGCCAGACGTTCTAGGAAGAGTAGTTAGGCCCACGGCGATGAGGTTGCCGAAGAAGAACCAAACGGCCTCCCTCATTCACCGACCTAAACTCCTTGACTGGGACAGAGCAACAGTCATTTCACGAAATGCAGACCACCGCGCCCGCCCCAAGCACCACCAGGGTGGATCTTTCAGGCGGCAGCGGTCCATAAATTGATATTTGAATGGGAAAGTGATCACTACCAGTGACGTCATCGACTACTCCCCCAACCCCAAATCAATCTGTGCATCCGGAGAGCAAATGGATAGATCAAGACAGGAAAATAAAGCGGTTCTCGGGAAGTAATGCGTAAACTCATCCACATTTAGGACACCTATCTCCAGCTCGTCAATCAGGTTGGAAAGGACCTGACCTCATTGGATTGATCGAGTAGTCTCCCCACAGAGGGGGTGTCTACCGTTCAGATCCTCGAGCAAGAGAAAGGGCCTCGGTAACCGTGCGAAGTCGGCTGGCGGTGGAATGAACGTAGAAATAACAGTATACCTCCTATCCAGGTGAAGCTGCACTGCTAATGTCTGAAAGGAGTTATCTAAAGCAAAGAGAAGAACATACATTATGCCGGGTGTAAATGGGCCATCCTTCCGCCCGACCCGCATCCCGTGGTGGTGCGATCGCGAAACCGTTATACGCCGGGAGAGTGGGCAGTGGGCGCGCGCCGAGCCTACACAGCTGGTCTCAGCTGGGCCGGAGTCCACGCCAATTTCATTAAAGGAATATACCCTCCATGGCTAGATCAGAGGAGATCGGGGTCCGTCTTCGAAGAGAAGACCCTCACAAGAATGGCCGTACCCTTCCCGGGGGCAGAACTCAGGGCGCTGTTGGCTTCGAAACCTTTGGCGGGAGGGGCGACTTCGGAGGCGGGGCTACGTTCTTTTGAGAATCCACAGTTTTCAAGCCACCCAGTGCAGACTTGGGTGGGGGTATAGGAGCTGAAGCTCCATTGGTGCTGCCCTTTTGAGGGGCATCTTTAGGAACTCCGGAAGATGGCCTCATGACCAACTTCAGGGGTGTTGCCTCCTGTGAGTCTAACGACTTGGTGGAGGCGCGGGGTCGTTTCGCCTAACGGAAAACGGTTACGCTGAGACAGGGGGGGAGGGAAAGCCCTGGTTTTAGTCGATGCTGGGTATGAACCCTTTTTGCCGCCACCTCTACCAAAGGAGCGTCTGGGGTGGGTAGAACCCGTAGAAGGGTTCGAAATGGGCGCAGAAAGAACCGTACTCGTAGGCCTCGAGGGTGCCTTCTTTAAAAATTGACCTATAAGACGTCACAGGCAGCGCCGGGCGGACCATGTCCTTAGCATCGCGAAATGAGAGAGGGTTCGAAGCCTGAATGGCCAGGATTTCCTTCTCCATGATACACACACCAATTGCCTCGAAGAAGCGGAGTACCTCTCCGCAATTGACACACTTGGCCATACATGATAGGAAGTTATCGTGTACGGCCTTGGAGCAACTTACAAAGACTTAGGGTAAATCCGACTTTGCACATCTATACGAACCTAGATTAGTATGGCCGAGCGGTGGCAGTAGTAGCACGAATGCACCGACTCAGGAAGCTCGTCACAGTTGAACATGACGAAGTGTATAGGGGTGGGTCTCGAGGTCCCAACCTGTTTTTTCATCACACGCTCGACTTTGACCGCTCCTTGGTCGGCCAACTCTAATGTGATGTTATCTATGGAGTAGTCCACGAGTTCCCTCGCATAAACCACTCATTTCAACAAGTTCATGGTAGAGTGCGGCGCCACACTCACCAGAGAGCCATTAAGTGTCCGAAGGGCATTAATCATGGCCGTGTCGGAGGGATCCGACGCATTCGCCAGAAGTCTCCCGTTCGAGAAACTGGTTAGCTTCGGCTCTCGACCAATGAAACTAGCTAATGCTCTCCTCTGATTGCCCTAGGCCAACATGCTGCCATCAGTGGAGCAAATAACCAGAAAAGCGTATGAAGCCAGCGGGCTTGAAAACGCCAGGTAGTTTCTCAATGAGGGGCCCCGATCTAATCGAGGCTCCGCTCAGCGCACTTCCAACTTTGGTCAATCTAGGCCCCTCTACTCAGGACATGCTAGACGATCTTGGGCTGGTCGCTTGCCGAAACGGCAGCCAACCTATCTGTCCAGAGAGTTCCCTTTAATCCTCATTGTCTTCCTGTTCTTTTTCTTTTGGGGAGAGGAGGGTGGGAAATAAACCCAAGTCTCTTCACCGCTGGAAGGAACCCCTATGCCGGACGGACCGGCCTCACCAAGATCTTTCTCCGAAATGGAGGTCTTAGCTGTCAAAGGGACACCGAGCCCGCGTTCGATCACATGGAAGATCCTGCCGTCTGGGGTGGGGTCACCTTCGGGACCATGCCACCCAGTGCAGACTTGGGTGGGGGTATAGGAGCTGAAGCTCCATTGGTGCTGCCCTCCCATCTCAGGGAGGGCCTCTATGTGGCCATCCTCCCCAAGCTATCACGAATCCCGTTGGAGGCATCTTTTGTCGTGTATCTGGCCGGCGAACCAACATCTATCGGGGTAGATAGGGGAGTAGGCACGACGACCCCCTGTAAACAGCTAATGCATGAGTGCAGGGGGCACGAACCAGCATGCCCTGCTATCTCTGGCTCCCTAAAGGGGTTGGTTCTATCGAGTCGTTCCCATGGGAAGCATTCAATTTTGGGCCGCCTGTCTGCTCTCTTGGCAGTCCCCTGTGATAGTAAAAGACGGACTGTCGTTGGAGATGGAGCCCTACGTTCAGCGGTGCTGCGATCGCGAAACCGTTATACACCGGGAGAGTGGGCAGTGATAGTGAGTGAGGGAGTAACACACCAATAACTTCGTAGGCCCCATCAGAGAGGTCAAACCAACCCAGTGACATCAGGGCTTCCCTGATTTGCACTCAGGCCGGGAGGAGCTGCAACTCCTCCGGGTACCAAATGTAACAGGCTAACAGGCTCACTCAGGAGAGTAAAAGCAGCAAATTGGCATAAGGAAAGACTTCGCCACCCTACCCATAAGTCATCCACAAAATACTAAACACCCGACTCGACTCCAACTGAAAAAAATGTCCTGCTAATTTTCTCACAGGCAAACAACTAAAATACCACGGCAAGCTCTCACAGTAGGAAACCCTACTCTCCCACGCCTTCAACCTTTTCCTCAATGGCAACCCCTCCTGCAACTTCAACATCACACAAACTACAGCTATGCAGATAACATTACCATTCTCGCACAACACCCGAAACACAACTAAGAGGCTTACAATCTACAAATTCACACCACCAGAATGGAACGTTGGTTGCCGCAGAACCAAATGACTGCCTGACATTCAAAATCTCGTCTCTCTCTTCACACCAAACTGGAGTACAATAAACACCGCTGCAGCCAGAGCAAAAACGCCACTTTCCTTAAATAAAATGTCATGTTTGGTTTCCCACTACATACAGGATGAAATTTTCAATAACACGAGAAATAACAAACAAGCCTAACATAAAAATTAACACACTTAAAGCACTCACAGGACCACATTCGGTCAATGCAAGGAATCTATCACTCACACATACAAAACACTACACTTAACAGGTTGCACCCACAGCAACCACATATACCATTAAACAAAGGTCGTGCCGCTAGAGAAAAACATCTCGATTTCCGAAGAACGCAATTTCTTCACGCTACAAGAAGCCAAAGCCACTCATGGCATTACATGAAAGACTCGCATCACCATCCACATACCATGTGCAAAAACCCCAAGGACATAGCACACCGAGACACTCCAAGAAATTCCTCCACCCCGAACCAGGCTGCCCCCATCACCCACAAAACTATCCACACACACACTTAACATAGCAAGAGGTATAATCTCTGGGTCCAAGCCACCACCTCAACGCCATTCCCCCGGATTTGAATCCAGAGGAAATATCCATCCCACGCCACAAGCGAGTCGTCCTGTCGAGGATCCAGTGCGGTCACTACCACAAATTAAATGCAAATACTCAGCCTGACTGACATAGACCCCCCCCCCCCTCCTCCCACTGCCACCAGGAAGCAGACACGGTCGAACACCTCTTTACAACATGACCAACACCAGCACAACTGAAGCAATACTTCGAGATACACGGAGTACGGGATCTCTAGGAGAACCCTGTTCGGTCATTGGAATTCATCGCATCTCAGGCCTAGAGTGACCCAGGCAGGGGAATGGGGGGGAAACATAAGATATAGCTTCAGATCCTCCTCCAGGGCGGGAGGGCACCAATCTTTCAGATGTCAGCTACGGCAAGGTTGCTCAGGCAGGCCCTGACGGTTGAGTAAAAGAATAAGGGAACGAAAGATAGGAGAGGGGGTAAGAGGCGAAAAGAGTTGGGAAGAATGCAGTCATACAAAAAAACAAAACAAAACAACAACTGGAGCCAAAGAAGGGGGAAACCTCCCACACACCATTCCGGGGATGAATGGACGAAAGCTGGTCGGCGACTAGCCTGCAAAATTAGCCGCCGAAAAAACTAAAATGAAAATATCTAGAAGCAATAAGTAGTATCAATTAGGGTTTGAGAGTGCTGGAGACACTGGTAGCTCCTGGGAAGAATTATGTGAGTGTTTGATTTGAAACCAATGAGAGGGAGGAGTATCGGTCTATTTAACCGCAAGATGTTGGTGTGCATGCTTCAATTGATTGCTCCGCGTGTGAGAAGTGAAAGGCTTGACTCAATGAAAGAATGCTTGAGAGTGGGAAAAAAACAAGTTTAAGAAGTGATAATCGATAGTGTAAAGGCTGTATGAAGACGTGCTAGAATTAGAAATGTGAAATGCGATGATGAATGGTATAATGATGAGTAACGCGCATAGGAGGGGCACTTGCAGACGCTTCATCAAGCAGATGACGTGTACAAATGCATACAAACAAAAAAGAGCAATACAATGATTAATCAAAGAAAAAAAAGAGAGTAGAAAATGAAAGTTAGGAAAGAGAGGGAATGAGAATCCGAATGAATGATCCTTCAAGGTGTCTGGTTGAGTAGCGAAGGAGGTGGGAATGGTAAGAAACCAGGAGAAATAACTGGGTGAATATTAAGGATAGGAATGGATGGTACTTGTGAGCGATGAAGAGATTGAGCGTAAATAGCGAGAGTAATTTGATGGGTAAAATGTGGGAATGCAAGAGGAAGTAAATCCAAAGTCATTGAACGCATTCATAACTTGGACGTCACCCGTGATCGGGCTTCCACACGCCCGCAAGGGGTGGTGGATGGTTTAGTAGGGGTAATCTCCCCTGCCCAAATGAAATCTGGAAGAACGGCATGCCCCCCTCCTGCCCCACAGTTGTGCACCCTACAAATGTCTGCAGCAGAATCTGGGGCTATATATCTTTCATTATTTTCACTTCCTCCATCTTCACCGTTCTTTACAGATCGCTCCTTACTAACTCTTTGCAATTGTGCTTAAGAGAGTGGAAAAATCGTCTCCCACGCAAAACTAAATCCCCACTGAGATATGGGTAAAGACAGCGAAAGAGTGGTGCAAATGAAAAAAACAATACAAAACAACAAAAACAATGGGCGAATTCTACCACTCTGCCTTCCCAATCGAACCGAAAGATGTAGTAAAGAATGGTTTGCACCATCGACGAAGGAACTTAAACACACAAATGAACTTGCTCTCTTACTTGGAACAGGAAGGCGTGATAGCAGTAGACATTTAAGGGAAGAAGGCTGTCCTGCGCGAATTTCCTGCCCTTCCTCGAGATTTCCTCTGCCTCCGCGTCATGGTCAATCGCCCACTGGACCTGCCAAGGATGATAATGTGCTGTCTTAAAAGGTTACATGATCCGCCCAGAATATCAACAAGATCTATCCCACAACCCAACAGTCCTAGATTAAACCATTACATAAATACAAAAAAAGGCGAAAAACAACGATGGCACATATGCCAGTTTTTTTATGAGATTCGCCTAAACTGCGAAGTTGCAGAAGTGAAATGTCTGGATGGAACATAGCCCGAGTTTAAAGCTTGGGGTTCTAAGGATCAAGAGAGTGTTCAACCCTCCTGAACCTACGAGGGGCGGTCAATAGGTTTTGCGAATCGGCAGGGCAAAACAGAGGAAGGGGGATGGCTGTTTGTGGGGGTGTTAGGACAAGTTATGACAAGTCCGGACCTGCAGCCGTACGCTCCTGGCTCGTCTATTTAAGAAGCAGTAGCTGATCGCAAATCGTCAGTCACAAACTTTTCAACAATGGAGAAGGTTGAGCACCGCGCAGTGATCAAATTTTTTACCAAGGAAGGCAAGAATGCAAAAGAGATCCATGAACGCATGGTTGCAGTGTACACCGACACCGCCCCTTCCTATGCAACCATTGATCGCTGGAATAGGGAGTTCCGCCATGGTCGTGAGTCCCTTGAAGATGACTCCCGTCCAAGACTCCCGTCAGACGTGACCAACGAGAACAATGTGGCCCGTGTGGAGAGGATCATCCTCGAAAATCGACGGGTGATGGTCGAAGAAATCGAGCAAGAACTTGGAATATCACATGGAAGTGTTATCATCATCATCCACAACAATTTGGCCATGACCAAGGTCTCTGCCCGTTGGGTCCCTAAAACCTCACGCCCCATATCGACTTCAACGTCGTCAAAGTCCACAAGGGCAGAGTTGCACAAGCTGCCCTGCGCGAGTGCGGATTCGAGGAGCTCAACCATCCCCCCTACAGTCCAGATCTGGCCCCTAGCGACTACTTTTTATTCCGCCAGCTCAAGGTTGCACTGCGTGGACGCCGGTTTGGGGACGATGAAGATGTCCAGCTCGCCGTCCAGGAGTGGATTGAACAGCAGTCGGGAGATTTCTGGTTGTCGGGAATTCGAAGCCTCAGGGACAAGTGGCGCAAGTGCATTGAAGTCGAGGGTAGTTATATTGAAAAATAATAAAACACTTTTCCTCATATCTCGTTTCCTTATATCCGAATTGCAAAACTTATTGACCGCCCATCGTACCTATAATTGACGAGGGCCATGATATTTGAAAGGCGTAAAATGGGCGTATGGGTTAAGTACTGACTTATATAGGGTCTAGCGGATCCCGAAAATCACTTGGAGTTACTATGTATAATATGGAGAGAGTTCACAGTTCATAAATGTAACTAAGTGCCAATCTTTGCCTAAAGAATTGTCAGGCTAACTGGGGCGCAGCCCCCAAAAGGAGAGGCTCACAAAATGTGTTCAAATACTCACAAATATTTCCTCAGGTCTGCGGCAGGAAGAAAGCAACGAAATTAGGAACGAGAAATATTCGTTAAATTCATACACAAAAACAGACTAGTAGGCCTCAACCCAAAACAGACATAGTACTAGTTAAAAACCTAACCAAAGAATACGACACCGTCCCTCGAAATATCCTTATACAAAAAATATCAACACATCCACCGAAACAAGAAATGGCTCACCAACTTCGTGCAGCGTGACTGCGGCTCATTTTAATGGGTTTTAATGACAATGCATACTGAAACTGATCAACACTGATATTACCATCATCATGAGAGACCGCATTCAGACCAATGTATTTGAAGGCTTTTGATGCTGAACTGCCAACTAAGAATATTTCACTCAGCTTGTCTATTACATGTTTTTGAAATCTTTTGTACCTGCCCAAAGATAATCATCGACGTAAACACACATTATACCCTCAACTTTGTCATTCTTATACCAGTAACACAAGCTGAATCTAAAGTGAACATGCTTAAGGGAGTCCATCGTAATCCGATGATGACCTTGTGTCTCAGCGTAATCTTTGATGGGAGCGACGATGACTGAGAAGACCAATACGGGATCTGCACTGCCGTCCACAGATGTTGCACCGGATGTCAGGGTCGCACGGTGGAGGCTGTGCAGCCCTCTCATGTCTCTCCTCTGGACGTCTAATAAGTACATTCTTCCGTTGCTGTTCAAAGTTGTTATTCCTTCACGGCATCTTGTCCTCCATAGTGTCCTATGCGAGGCTAATGTTTCCAATTCACTTGGGTTGATATTTATGCTGCGCAAGGCGTTTTACAATATCTTTATATCTCTTTTTCTGACCACCAGCACTTCTAACACCCTGTTCTAGCTGTCCGTACATTATTTTCTTTGGCATTCGAATTACATGCCCGAGCCATCTCATCTGGTTTTCTAACAATATGCACTCGAGACTGGTGATTCCAGCACGTGTCAAGACCATTGTATTTGGTATTCTATCTTGCAACGTTATCCACAGAATTCTTCTTAAACATCCCATACGGAATTTTTCGAGCCTCATATGTTCTCTGTACAATGTCCATGCCTCGCAACCATATAACAGTATGGACAAGCATACAGCTCTATAGACCGAGACTTTTGTTTCGAATTTTAAATTATGATTTGTTAGTGCGCGCACTCTCAGTCTTCCAAAAGCAGATGATACCTGGTTTATTCTACTTTGTATTTCTTCGTCTATGGTGCAGTTTGCAGACAGAATACTGCCCAGGTACTAAAAAATGGGGACAACCTTTTACAGGGTTTTCATTTAATGCAATGACGGGCACGTTGTCAGGTTATTCATCCCACTGGTACATGATTTCTGTCATCTGCATATTGGAGTTCCAGCACACCTTCTTGTTGTGTCCTTGTATGGGCCTGTAAGCGTCGCAGGTTGAAAACACTACCGTCAAGGCTATAGGAAATTTTTGTCCCATCTTGAGGTTCGAGCAGATTGTGGTATAGTTGGGTGGCTTCTGCCATGTAAATGTTAAATATTACCGGAGCAAGGGACACAGCCTTGTCGGACCCCCAACATTCACTGGAAATGGCTTTGATTCTGCACCAGTCATCACAACACGACATAGTAACTCTCAGAGCTAGCAGTTCATCTTTAATGTACAGATACCAATGTTGAACAGCATCACAAAAGCCATAGAGAATTTTCTTTAGTTTCCAAATCCTACCATTTACATATTCTGGCGGGGAACGTAAATACACCACACACTGAATTGCATTGCCCTGAAGATATGCAGCCTTCACGTCTATTGGCAATCCCACTGGTAGGAGGAGGTTATCGAAAGAGCCAAATGCACTGCCTTTCGAGCAAGTCTGAGAATCTTTCCGAAACTCTGTCGTGTTATCTTTAAATCCACGAGCTACTAATTGCGCTTTTATAACTGATTTACCACTTATAATTTTCTCTTACAACCCAATGGACAGTCAGAGCATCTTGTCCAATGTTATCCACTTCTTCATAAACATTGCTGCGCTGCCAGTTCTCTATCTCCCTCTTCTTAGCAGTTAAATCTTCATCAAAATTGAAGAACACGAGCATTTCTGCATCATAACTCAAGATCCACTCCCCCTCACTGAGATCACACTGTATATCTATCAGATTGATACTGCCATTGGAGTCTCTCTCTAAATTGTAGTAGTGTTTGTACTACAATTTGTACTACACAAATGTCACTAATATATTTCAACATAGTTTCCATTTAGGTCAATGCACTTCTGAAGGCGATGTTTCCACCTGACAAGTCCTTCTCTGAAGAACTCTTGGCTTTTCGAATTGCACAATGTCTTGACTTTACGTTTTACCTCGTGGATCGATTGAAATCTTGTTCCTTTTAAATGTTCTTTAAGCTTAGGAAACAAAAAAACAGTATGAGGGGGCGAGATCAGGGCTATGGTTTGCCATCGAAATTCCCTCAAAGTTTCTCTTGTTAGCCGGGAAGAATGGGCTGGAGCATTGTCAAGATGGAACATGACTCCTTTGTGCAAGCTGATCAGGTCAGCTGTGATGTCACAGCCGTGTACAATCAAGATGGTGGCAAGTGCATCCGGCCCAGAGTGCAGCCTAACACTTACTTCTCTCACTACTCTTCTCCATGAAGATATTAAACAGCCATGGCGTCATCACATAAATTTGTTTTATCTCACCACCACCACACATACCAAACCACTCACTCGAGCTATCTTTACCCCTAACGCACGCCTTACTTCCAGCATTTTGACGAGGACTTTTTATTTGGTCGTTCTCAAAACGATATCAATAAGTTTCATACATTTTATGACCCCTCCGGCAAAAGATATATTTTTATTAAAGGTGTGTGTATGGGGGGGAGGGGCATCATGTAAAAATATAAAATTGAATACCGGGATGGCTGTCCATTTCTAGTTTAATAAACGTTCGAAGGTCGGCATAATGTGCCGCCGGGCTTTTGAGCATCACCCTTAGGTTCTGAATCTTATTAAGATACAGGAAGTAGCCGTGTCTGAGATACATATTTACTTCGTTACATGCGCCCCTTTTTTATTTAACGTGCGTTCCGAACCATGGTTATCTAGTATATGGCAGTTGCTGAGAAGTCAATCCAAATTGTGACTCCATCTGGTGACTAACCACACTCGCTGTGGCTTAACTACGCTAAAATCCGAAGCAGTGTTTTTCCTCGAGTAAGACTTAGCTCACTTGTACCCTACAGCACCTGGCTTTTCATCATGCTGCCAAACGCCAAGATCACCATAGATCGTTCATAGACATTATTCTTAGAAGATATTTTTGTCACAGTGTTTATACAGGTGTGTCTTGGGACGAAATTCTCCTCTGCCCATGACTGTACACAGACCCCATTCATAGGAGATTAAGCCACAAAATATTTGGTCAAACCTTTTCGACGAGGTCCGACAAATCCCTCTTAAATGGAATAAAATGAACGAACGGTTCAAGGTCGTGATAAAAGTGTTCATAATAGGGAGAGTCCTGTTTCAGGATCACCCCCGATCCCGCCAGCAGGTAGGGAAACCGGTAAGCGGCCACGGTGCCATCGATGTTTATCTGGTACTTGTACTGAAAAGGAGAATGGGTCATCGGTTAGGGAGCGATTAGGATGAGTGGGTGGACAATTTGCAAACACGCGAGATATTTCAGGTTTACGAATTATGAAGTGGTTGGCCGCTTCCTGTAACAAGGTAATAAGAATACTACTGCCATACTATCAGTTGTGCACCCAACGCAGCGGCTGTACGTGACAGCATCCATATATAAGTATCAATCCCTGGATAGGAATAGATCTGTTATATTATAATTTGATAAATGTATTAATGGGAGGGGGAGGGGGGGGGGCTGACCAGCCCTGACATGCCTTAAGGCAGTATATACCTTTTAATCAGCCTATGACAAACGCAGGTCCCAACAAAGTGAAATCAATCCAAGTATGATTAATGACAGGATGGAACACAAATTTGGAGTCAACTTTGCTATAATAGCGACCCGTGGTCTGGATCCGACCTTACAGTGTAGGTCACTAGTGAGATAAGCACCATGGGGTGTATCTGTAGCAAAACCCCATCCAAAAACAAGTTAAGAAAGAATTCTTTGACTGGATGTAGTGGCTGCCTGCTAAGATGAATAAGGATTCGCAATAGTAGCATCTTTTAATTGCTCTTCCCTACACCAGGCCTCGGTGATTGTCTTTACTCTATCCCCGGTTCAAAGTGTTTGGGATCACTTATTCTTCAGTTAAATCTGCCCTGTTTAGGGTCTAGGAACATGTCTTCATCTTTACTGCTATAAAGAGCATGTTCAAATCTTCAACTCCTACCAGGAAGATAACCTCGTCTTCACCATTGCTACCAGGAGCATGCGGGTACATTCACAAATGCTATGAGGAGCATGTGCGCATTTTCACCAGTTACCAAGACATGCCCTTATTTTTACCATATATCATCTGCACCACTGCTACCGGAGCATATCTACATCTTCCCCACTACTACCAAGAGCATGTCTTCATCTTCACTACTACCAAGAGTATCTCTTCATCTTCACCACTGATTCCAAGAGAATGTAATCTCCAACACTGCTACCAAAGTAATGTCTTCATCTTGACTGCTACCAAGAGTACGTCATCTTCGCTACTGCTACAAAGAAGGGGACCTGCGATGTCCTGGGAGGGGATGGCCAACTGGAGGCCCCTCCTGTGATAGACATGGTCCTTGAGGAGACCCAGCCTCAGATGGTAGGGCCTTCCATGGGGGGGAATCCGGGCTCGGCGCCAAGCACCGAACCCGAATCCGCCCCTATGCAAGGTCCCCCTCAAACGGCCGAAGGCTCCGAGGCAGTAAAAGGAGGGGAGGGATCTCCTCCGACAGGTGCCCCTACGACGACCAGGACCTTCTCCATTTCAGAGAGGGACCTGTCTGAGGCCGGCCCATCTGGCATGGGGGCTTCTGCCGGCGGAGGTGAGAAGCGGGTTCATTCCCCGCCCTCCTCTCCTAAAAAGAAAAATACTAAAAAGACTAAAAAGACGAAGAAGACTCGGGGCTCCTCTCCATCCGCGGGGGCTGCGGGGACGGATGGGTCTGCTGCCACTTTGGTAGGCGACCAAGCCAAGATCGGCACATCCGGCCCCTCTACCCCCTCGTGTGCGGAGCCCCTGACTAAGACTAACACCAAGAATGCACAGGGCGGAGCCTGGATGACATCGGGGCCCCTCATTCAGAGGTTACCTGGCGTTTTCGAGCCCGCTGGCTTCAAGCGCTTCCTCGTTATTCGCTCCACTGATGGCACCATGTTGTCCAAGGGCAACATGATCCATCAGAGGAGAGGATTAGCTAGTGCAATTGGTAGAGAGCCGAAGGTAACCCGTTTCTCGGACGGGAGCCTTCTGGCGAATGCGGCGAATCCCGCCGAGGCGGCCAAGATAAGTGCTCTTCGGACACTTCATGGCACCCCGGTGAGTGTGACGCCGCACTCTACCATGAACTTTGTGAAAGGAGTAGTTTATGTGAGGGAACTCGTTGACTACTCCATTGAAGACATCACCCTAGAGCTACCCGACCATGGGGCGGTCAAGGTCGAACGTGTGATGAGAAAACAGGGAGGGGCCTCGAGACCCACCCCTACACTCTTCGTCACGTTCGACTGTGACAAGCTCCCTGAGTCGGTGCGTGCCGGTTGGTACCGCTAGCGCGTGAAGGCATTCGTGCCACTGCCGCGGCGGTGCTATTACTGTCACCGCTTCGGCCATACGAATCGATCATGTAGACGTGCAAAATCGGGGTCACCCGAAGTCTGTATAAATTGCTCCAAGGTCGCACACGATAAGTCCATATCGTGTGTGGCCAAGTGTGTCAATTGCGGAGAGCCGCACCCTGCTTCTTCGAAGCAATGTGGTGCATATCTCCTTGAGAAAGAAATCCTGGCCGTTCAGGCCCAGGATCGACTCTCATTCCGCGAGGCAAAGGACTTGGTCCTGGCGCGCCCGGCTCTGCCTGGGACGTCATATGCCTCAATAGTTAGCAAGGCACCCTCTGCTCCTGGCCCATCCAGGCCAACGAGCACGGTTGTTTCCGCGCCCATTCGGAGCCCTTCTGCGGGCTCTACCCAACCCGGGCGCTCCCCTGGTAAAGCTGGCGGCAAAAAGGGTTCATACCCTGCCCCGGCTAAAACCAGGGATCCCCCCTCTTCCCCCAGCGTGACCGTTTCCCGTAAGGCGAAACGGCCACGCGCCTCCACAGAGTCGTTAGACTCACAGGAGGCAACACCCCTGAAGATGGTCGCTAGGCCATCTTCAGGGGTTCCTAAAGCTGTCCCCCGAAAGGAAGACAGCAACAAAGGAGCTTCGGCTCCTTCGCCCACGCCCCGAGGTGGAGCGAGTGGCTCGGAGACGGTGGTTCCTCGAAAAGAGGCCCCCCCGCCTCCGAAGCCGCAACGCCCGCCTAAGGTTTCGAGGCGGAGGGAGGAAAAGACTCGCATGGCGAGCCCAACCTCCCCCAATAAGTCCTCGAAGGCGACAGCGCCTCCAGCGCTTTGTCCGGCCAACAGCGCCCGGGGTTCTGCCCCCGGGAAGCGTACGGCCATTCCCGTGTGGGTCTTCAATTCGAGGAGGGCCCCCGCGTCTCCTCCGAGCTAGGCCTGGAGGGCATATTCCTTCAATGGAATTGCCGTGGATTCCGGGCCAACTGGGAGGAGCTGCGGAGGCTCGCCTCGTCCCGTTCCCCGTTAGCTATTTTTTTGCAGGAGACCATGCTAGGCGCGTGCCCCCTGCCTGCCCTCCCGGGGTATAAGGGTCTTGCGACCCCACCACCGCGGGATGGCCGGGCTGGGGGATGCGCGGTTTACACCCGGCATGATGTCTCCGTTCTTCCTTTCTCTTTAGATACCTCCTTTCAGGCAGTGGCTGTGCAGCTGCACCTGGATAGGAGGTATACTATCATTTCTGCGTACATTCCACCGTCAGCTGACTTCGACGCGGGGGACTTCCGCCGCGTCGTGGCACGGTTGCCGAGGCCCTATCTCTTGCTTGGAGATCTGAACGGCAGGCATCCTCTCTGGGGAGATTACTCCATAAATCCCAGGGGACAAGTCCTTGCCGATCTGATCGAAGAGCTTGAGATGGGTGTCCTAAACGTGGATGAGTTTACGCATCACTGTCCGAGAACCGCTTCATTTTCTTGCCTTGACCTATCTTTGTGCTCTTCGGATGCACAGCCTGATTTTGATTGGGGGGTGGTCGATGACCTCCATGGTAGTGATCACTTTCCCATTCAAATATCATTTTCAGGGCAACTGCCGCCTGAGAGACCACCTCGGTGGTGCTTGGCGCGGGCGCGGTGGCCTGCATTTCAGGAAATGACTGAATTCTCTATCTCAGTCGAGGAGTTAGGTCGGTAGATGAGGCCGTTGAGTTCTTCTCCGGCAACCTCATCGCCGTGGGCCTGACTACTATTCCTAGGACGTCTGGCCGTTTTGCACGCCGACCACTCCCATGGTGGTCGGCCGAGTGTGAGACGGCCCTCAAACAGAAGCGTTATGCCTACATGCGCTATAAGCGACCGCCCGAACGATTTCACTGTCGCTGAATTTCGTCGGGCTAGGGCTAGGTTCCGGTATATTTCGAAGCACGCCCGCCGCTCTTCTTGGCGGGCATACGTGTCTTCACTTAACGGGAAGACCCCTTTAGCTGAGGTGTGGAAGCGAGTCAAAAGGATTCGGGGCAAGTTCTCGCAGGACCCCCCTCCCGTTCTCCAGGAGAATGGGACCGCAATCTCGGACTCCGCGTCCGTGGCGGAATCCTTAGCGACCGCTTTCTCCGCATTCTCTAGCCGTGATGCTGCTCCGCCAGCATTCAATGCACGTCCTGATGTCGCGGAAGGCCGCCGGCTGGACTTTACATCCAGAGGCGGAGAACCCTTCAACGACAAGTTTACTGTGAGTGAGTTGCGTTCCGCTCTCGCTTCGTGCGCGGACACCGCCCATGGTCCGGACGATGTCCCGTACGCCATGCTTCGACACCTGGGTGAGCGAGGCATGGCCTTTCTGTTAGATCTGTTCAACAGGATCTGGGTGGAAGGTCTTCTCCCAGACTCCTGGCGAATCGCTACTGTGCTCGCCTTTCGCAAGCCGGGGAGAGATCACTCTACTCCGACCGGTTTCCGCCCAATCTCTCTAACCTCTTGCGTGTGCAAGTTGATGGAGAAATTGGTAAATGTTAGATTAGCCTATTTCCTGGACAGCGGAGGCCATCTGTCTTCTGCACAGTGCGGCTTCCGTAAGTTTCACTCCACGTCGGATGCTCTGCTCCGACTGGAAAGTGCCGTCTGCGAGGCTTTCCTTCGTAGACAGCACTACGCCACGGTGTTTTTTGATCTGGAGAAGGCCTATGATACCGCATGGCGATACGGTATCATGGAGACTCTCCACACGATGGGGGCGAGGGGACGCCTCCCAATGTTTATATCTGAATTTTTGCGAGATCGTCGATTCCGCGTACGGGTGGGGGGAGCCCTCTCTGCCCCAAAGGAGCAGGAAGAGGGTGTCCCGCAGGGAAGTGTCCTCAGTGTCACACTCTTTGCCCTGAGCATCAACGGCATCACCTCGGTTCTGCCAGATGTTCTCGCTACGCTCTACGTGGATGACCTTTCGATCTCTTTTGGCGCGGCCCAGATGCCAACTCTGGAGCGTCGACTCCAACAGGCATTGAACCGCGTCTCTCGCTATGCCAAAGCGCACAGGTTTCGGTTTTCTTTGGCCAAGACTAAGGTGGTGCACTTCTGCCGCCATCCACGGCTTCACCCCGACCCAGATTTGTTTCTTAATGGGGTACGCCTGGATGTGGTTGAGTCGCACCGTTTCCTTGGTCTTGTATTCGACCGACGCCTCACCTGGGAGGCTCATATTCGCAGCCTTAGGGTCTCTTGTACCCGCGCCATGGACATTCTCCGTTCCGTGACGTTCAGCGCTTGGGGCGCTGATAGGGCTACCGCCTTACTTTTTTATCGATCCTTTGTTCGCTCGAAGCTCGACTACGGATGCGAGTTTTATGCATCCGCAGCCGAGCGTTTATTGCGGAAGGTGGATTCAATCCACCACACCGGCCTTCGTCTTGCGACCGGTGCCTTCCGCACTTCCCCCATTGAGAGCCTGTTGGTCGATGCTGGGGAGATGCCACTCGCTCTGCGCCGCGTGCAGTGCATCACTCGCCTGTACGCGCGAGCCCGGCGCCTCCCTCAGTCGCCAACAGCTCTCACTGCATCCGCAGCTGATCTCGATGGTGCCTATGCCGCCGAGAGACGCCAGTCATACCCTAAGCCCTTTGGGTTTAGGGCCAGGAAACTCCTTCGAGAGGTAGATATAGCTCTCGGGCCGGTGGCGCCCCTGGTTCTGCCCAGGACGCCACCCTGGAGGGTACCACATTTGGCTATTTGTCGCCACGCCTCTGCTCCCAAAGCTTGTACTGCGTTCGACCTTTTTGGAGCACACATCGTGTCACGCTGGTACCGTGCCAGTGTATACGGATGGCTCCAAGTCCCAAGAGGGGGTCGGCTTCCACGCCGTATCCCTCTGTTTGAAGTCAGCGGGGCTCTACCAGGCGCTGCGTCTGTCTTCACGGCCGAGCTGGTGGCAATACACCACTCGGTACGGGAGATTACGCGACGTGCCCGGTTCGGAGACCGGATTGTGATCTATAGCGACTCACAAAGCGCCCTGAGTGCTCTCGGGGCATTGGAATCTCCGCATCCCCAGGTTCGCGAAATCCGTGACGCCACGGTTTTGGCGAGCCGGGCAGATGTCGAGATTATCTTCTGCTGGGTTCCTGGACATGTAGGAATTGCGGGGAATGAGCGCGCCAAAGAGTCCGCGAGGACTCTGCGACCGGACCAGCGTTTCGCTCTTCCTCACACTGACTACATGGCAGGAATACGGGCAGCTCTTCGGACTGCTTGGCAAAGAAGATGGGAGACGGTCGAAGGGAACTTAAAGTTGCGTGCCATTGCGCCGCGACTGTTCCCATGGACCTCTTCCCCAATGCCGCGGCGGCTTCAGGTTGCTTTCTGTCGTCTTCGAATCGGACACACTCGTGTGACGCATCGCTATCTGATGGAGCGCTCGCCTGCGCCCTATTGCAACGACTGCGTCGTCCCCCAGACTGTTCGGCACATTCTTGTCGAATGTCCCAGTCTGGGTGATCTTCGCGCACGATACCTGTCCCGGTACCGGGATGGGCGGGGTCGCTACCGCCTGTCCCTTGTACTCGGGACGAGTGCGTGCACCATGACTAGTGGACTTATTGACTTTTTGGGGGAGGCTGGCCTTCTCCCTTTCATTTAACCCGGTTTGTTGTTGTTGTTGTTATTGTTTTTGTTATTGCTTCTTTATTGTTATTGTTATTTCTTTTTATTGTTTCCTGTTTAATTTTTAAAGTAGCCTAGAACTAGGCTGTTTGTTTACGGCGACTAATGCCTAAGTCGGCAGTCGCCAGATAGCTCCTTAATTAAAAAAAAAAAAAAAAAATGCTACAAAGAATATATCATCTGCACCACTGCTACCGGAGCATATCTACATCTTCCCCACTACTACCAAGAGCATGTCTTCATCTTCACTACTACCAAGAGTATCTCTTGATCTTCCCCACTGATTCCAAGAGTATGTAATCTCCAACACTGCTACCAAAGTAATGTCTTCATCTTGACTGCTACCAAGAGTACGTCATCTTCGCTACTGCTACAAAGAATATATCATCTGCACCACTGCTACCGGAGCATATCTACATCTTCCCCACTACTACCAAGAACATGTCTTCATCTTCACTACTACCAAGAGTATCTCTTCATCTTAACCACTGCTACCAGGGCAAAAGGGGTGATAACCGGAGATAGAGTATGTCATAACTACTCTAGCAAAACTTGTCATTCTCAATCAATTTGTCTAAATACAAACCAATGGGGACTGGTATGTATGACCCCTTCCTCGTGCATGCCCTAACCCACAAACCAACAACAATGCTTACATCGAAGAACTTGAAAAAGGACTCATATTTTGCCTTGGGTCCATACTGGTCCATCTCATCCTTGAAGAAGAAGAAATTGGTGAGAGAGACATTAAAGAGCTTGACGTAGTCTCGACCCAGCTGGATCAGGTCCAGCCTCTCCCTGCGAGAGTCTCGGCCCCGCCAAAAGGCCATAGGGCGCTTCTTCGCCCATGGAAGACGGTTGTTCGACTGCACTGAAAGCACATCCAGGGTAACCCTGAGACAAAAATGAAAAACATCAGATGATTAAAGTCTATCATCTCCCTCTTGAGGATAGGCCACAATACCTTAAGGTGTAATTTACATTTTACATAGAAGGAAAAGGGCAGTTTGGGACAATAAATAGAGAAATGGGCAAAAGTTTTTGAACAGCTTGCAAATTTTAGGAAATTAAATAAATGCAGGGTTGTAGTTTTTATTTGCATATAATATGAATATAAGTGAAATAAGTTGGAATAAATAGCAATAAGTTATATATACCCCAAACAATCAACATGAATGAACAGAATACAAAATTTGCCAAAACATATAACCTCAGCAATATATAACAGATAAGCAGATGAAGCAATGAGAAATTTACAGCAACACCAAACTGACACAGGAAGCTCAGTAGCATGTCAAGAGTCCCTTGGCAGTGATGAGAGTATTTATTCCCAGGGGTGTGTTGCTGACCCACTCCTCAGTGATGAATATCTTCAGTGCTCATTGGAGGCCGAAGTGGCCAGTCCATCATCCCTGTGTGGTCGACACAGACACATTTTTGGAGAGGTCTCGGGCTGAGGGGAGTACATAATCTCTCAAGAGAGCTCGGGTACTTCTCTGAATTCATGGTGGCATCACAAACGGTAATATGAATCGCCCCTGAACTTGACATGCAGCCTCATAACATTATAGAGTCACCATGCACAATTGATTCCACTGCTCTTCTGGCCTCCTGCAGACTCTCAACGTTGTCAGCGATCGATAACCCATGGAACGTAGGCTCGTTTGGCTATAGGACACATCCAAGCCGACGCATGGTCCAGTTGCGGTGAGCATGTGACCCATGCCAGTCAATGTCACACCTGCTAAAGGTTGATCAGCAAGCAGCTTCTGGTGGGGTTTACATGATTTCAGGCCTTGTGCAAGCAGTCTGCGATAGATTGGTCTGACAGATGCATTAACCTGACCACCCTCTGTCCATTTATGTTGCAGATGGACTGCAACATGAACCTGAAGGTTCATGTACAGCAGAGACCTATCCTTACGTTGTGTAATGACCTTGGGTCATCCAAAACGAGATCGGTCTTGGATGACCTCACTTTCTCATATCCTCTTCAACACTTCTGTAACACCAAAATGTGATCCACTGACAGCTGGCACCCTCTTCATGCAGCACGTGTATCAGACTTCTTTCCTCCAAGGTATAGTTATGTTTTCACCATTATCATATCATTATCAGATCCTGTAAACATGGAACATCATATTAATCAACAAATATGAATAGTTATATGAAGACATTTTGACTAAAATACGGCATACTGATACCAGGATTTCATACATTTCCAGAGCATCGCCATTTTAGATATTTTGAATAAATATATAAAAATATATATAAAAAGAAAAACAATGAGGTCAATTCATGATAGAGCCTTGTAAGAAGGTACATACCCCAAATAGACACCTTTGGAAGCTCAGGATGGGGAGGATACATAACTCTCCTGTTTTTTCAAAATTAAATTTAAAGCAAAAACCAATGAGGGGATATCCCACAGAAATTTTGTAAGATCTTTAAACAATGTTATGAAGATGGAAATGAAAATGTGTGGAAGATATACTAACAGATCTTCATACAGGTATTGGTGGAGGTAAAGCAGGTGCCCTTAAGGGAGGGGGGGGGCATGGTAGTAACCTATCAAAGGGGGTCCAAAATGGGCATAGCAATCAGCAATGGATCCCTTCACTTTTCATGTGGTTTGAAACCACCCAAAGGGAGAGAAGGCCAAGTAAACTTCTAGATTGCTGGGGTTTGAAACCACCCAGAGGGAGAGGGTTAAGTAAACCTCTAGATTGCTGGGGTTTGAAACCACCCAGAGGGAGAGGGCTAAGTAAACCTCTAGATTGCTGGGGTTTGAAACCACCCAGAGGGAGAGGGCTAAGTAAACCTCTAGATTGATGGAGTTTGAAACCACTCAGAGGGACAGGGCCAAGTAAACCTTTAGATTGATGAGGTTTGAAACCACCCAGATGGAGAGGGCCAAGTAAACCTCTGGAGTGATGGGGTTTGAAACCATCCAGAGGGAGAATGAATGAATAGTGCCGAAAATAAATGCTGCAAAGCCCAAACGGACTAGCCTGCAGCCAAATTCAAGGATCGGTAATTTGCATGAAAATTCTCAATAAAAATATAGACATCTAGAGAATATACCAAAATATAGCTATGAGATTAAAATCAATAAAATGGAAGTACAAGAATTTAAAACTATCAAGGGGTGTAAAAGGATATAAAAAATAAACTATTGAGAACTCTACAAAGGATAAAAACATACACTATAGATGGATCAACAATAGATACAAGAACAGAGAATATAAAATCATGAAACAATATATTAAATTTTGGCTAAAAGATTAGATTTTTCTAAAAATGTAAAAATTCTATTCACACTAAAAGAGACAAGAGTCTCAGACAAGATGCCCTGCAGAACATGTTGTGGGTGGGGGGGGGGGGGGCATCTGCCCAGTAATGAAAGGGAAGACCTTCCTCCCAAGATTTCTCAAAAGTGGACACTCGGCAAAGATGTGAAGGATGGACAGCTGCACTCCACACAGGATTCACAAAGGTGGGGGCTGCCCATTCATCAAGTGCCCATGAGTGAGGCGGCAATGGCCTTTCCTCAGTCGGCACAAAATAACCTCGAGTCTACATGGTCTCATGGTACGTGGCCATGGGAGGACTGAAGGTTTTATGGAATGGAGCTTAGTGGGAGGAAGCTCATCCCACATCTTCTGCCATAAGCCGACTACATATTCGGTGATGAGGGGATAGACATCACAAAGTGGGACTGGGGCTGATGGGGGTGTCCCCAATGATGCCTCCTCCTTGGCTGCAGCATCTGCCCTTTCATTACCTGGGATGCCCACGTGACTGGGTACCCAGCAAAAAGAAAACTTGTGAATAGGAGAAAGATAAAAAAGCCACCGCTGGATCTTGGAAACCAGCGGATGGCTAGAACCAAAGGCATCCAGTGCCTCCAGAGAACTAAGGGAGTCAGAGAAAATCGTAAGACAACCAGATAGCATAGGAGCAATAACAAAGAGTGCAGCAAGAATGGCAACAAGTTCTGCTGTGAGAACAGAAGCTGCACTTGGTAGGTGAACCAATGCTGTCTGAGATGGGAAGATGCAGCAGCTCCAACTCCGCCCGATGACTTGGACCCATCGGTGAACAAAAAGGTGCTAGGCTGATGGTGGGAGGAGTGTTGATCATACATGGTTCTCAAGGCTACTGGCAAGAACTGATCCTTGGACCTACCAGTAAGCCCCTTGCATACCACTACAGGTGGTATGAGCCATGGGGGAATCTTTGGTAATGAAACTGGAATAATGGAAAACTCCCTAAGACGTTCTGTGTGCTTGGCCATGCACAAAGCAAAGGGGCGAGCCAGGGATGGAAATCTATCATATGAGGCCACTGTTCGCAAATTGAATGTGCACTCATATACTGGCGACCATGGTAATTGCTCATCTAAAAAGATATTTGAGGTTAGACTTGAGTTTGTGAAAAGGAAGAGGAAGAGCCCCGTTCTCTGCATAGAGACTCCACACAGGAGAGGACTTGAAGGCTCTAGAAGCCAGGTGCACACTCTGGTTATGCACAGTATTTAATTTTTCAAAGATGGACAGCAAGGCAGAGGAGTACACCTGTGACCCATAGTTCAGCTTTGACTGGACCAATGCTGAATACAAAAGCCACAGAGTATGTCAATCACTTCTCCAAGAAGTGTGTGACAGTAATTTCATTATGTCCATTCTCTTCAGACAAGACCTTTTCAAGGTGTCCAAATGGGGCTCAAAGGTGACAGGGACACCATAGAGTGACAAATGGGGAGGGTCCCATGTTACCGATCTATGATTGTAAAAGTGGACAGCCTTGGTCTTTATGCGGAAAAGCGGAAGCCCTTGGAAGAAGCATTATCAGCTACGCTATTTATAACTGGCTATAGCTAACAGATGACAAATGGAATTCTAGGCAATGAACAGATAAACGCTACGTCATCCACATATAGAGTTGAGGAAATCTCAGCTGGGAGATTTGCGATAATGCTATTGATGGCTACAGAGACGCAGGTGACACTGAGGACACTTCCCTGTGGCACACCCTCAACTTGCTCTATGGGCTCTGATAGGACATTTCTAACTTTTACACATAGTGTGCGCCACATGAGGAATTGCTCAACAAACCTGGGGAGATCCAGATGGAGAGCGCTAAGTAAATCTCTATATTGCTGGGGTTTGAAACCACCCAGAGGGAGAGAGCCAAGTAAACCTCTAGATTGCTGGGGTTTGAAACCACCAAGATGGAGAGGGCTAAGTAAACCTCTAGATTGCTGGGGTTTGAAACCACCCAGAGGAAGACGGCCAGGTAAACCTCTAAATTGATGGGGTTGAGAAAACTCCTTCAGGGAAGAATTCAGATTCATTGGATTTCTTGACAAGGTCGATGTAAATAAGATGAAAGCACTTGGAATATATTTTTTAACATTTCCAGTGGTTATTCTCCTGCAGGCACTCGGGTAATAATGACATGCTGCTGCTGGTATCAAGTGTTAGCAGTTTACACAAGGCACCCCCTGTGGGAGATGTTAACAACAGCATGCTGGCTCAAACTACACCTGCAGCAGGGTGTTTTACCACTCCTGACCCTCTATACCATTTTTATTAATATGGAATTTCACATCATCACCAGCATGAACCGATTTTCCACAAAGTGAGGTCTGTGGACATCAATGCCACTAACAACTTACCCACCCCTTTATGCCATAGCAAGAATACAGTCACCCATCATTTTTCTTAACTGTGATAGTGATGGGGGCGGGGGGCTGTGCTGTAGTGCTGTAACAACTGACATGAGTGCATTGGGACTGAAAAAGCTATGGCCATTGCCACCAATATATATCATGCATGCAGGAACAAGACTTTCAGAAGTGTGGCTTCCCAGGCTAGCAGTCCCATATCCAGGCTTAGTCATCTTTTATGACAGTGGCGGAAAGAGGAAAATGGTATGGGTATTTGTCCTGCCACACAGATGAAATTTCAAGTTCTAAAGTAAGGTAGGAATTACTAGTGTGGAAATTTTGTTCTAGAATGTACAGGTTTTTTTTTGGGGGGGGGGAGTGATCCCTAGAACATAAGGTCCCTACTCGAGTTATACCCCAATGACACATTTGCACTACCCTAATATTACCCCTTTTATCATAAACCTTAAGTGATACATAGATCACAACACACTCTACAGACCATGTGAGTGTAGATGACATCACTCCACACTAAGCCAAACAGCTGTGCAAATGAAAGCCACCTGAATGAAGCAGCCACATTCCAGTGAACTTGAGGACCTTCCTCATTGGGTGGGTTGGGCACTATGTAAATATCCTCCAATGTTGTTTTTAATTTAACCCATTAGTCACCCGAGGGCCTTCATACATCCTCGATTCAATGCTACATAATCACAAAGACCTTTTGTGGCTTTTCACCTTTAGACTCTATTCGCCCTGATTATTATGATGTCAATGTTTTTATCAAACTCTTATGTTAGTGATTAATCATCCAATTAAAATACATAAATAGCTTAGGTCAGTCATTCTTTGTTTGTAAACAGAGATTTTTATGAATGAGAGTAACTTGACTCAGTTCTAGGCCACACTAAAAAACGAGGCCAAAAAAGGGGCTGATTTACGGTTCACACACATCTAAACAGATATTTTTGATGATTCTTTCTATTTTTTTGTTCAATACACTTATGTTTTCCGATTTTCATTCAATTAAAATCAACTAAAAATCATCCAATTAAAATAAGCATGTTATTCAAAGCGAACTAAGGGAAAAAAAGCCTATTCGTTCAGTCCCAAAATAGGTGAGAAATTTTTTACCCCCAAAATTTAAGAATTCTTTCATATAAAAATGTTATCCATAAATATAAGCAATGTTTTTTTATAAAATGGCAGTGCCTAAAAAGCGATAACTAAAATGTAATAATTAATTTCTTGAGTTAACAAGAATTTTTTTTTTTTTTTTTTTATAGAGCCCATCTGGCAACTACCCACTTGGGCATAAGTCGCCGAAAAACACGACAGCCTAGAATTAGACTACTTTAAAGTTAAAATATGAAAACTTAACAATCAATATAAATTGGAAAAACTTAACAATCGAAGCAATCTCCGGCAGCGGGGGGAGGTCCCCCTCACCCCGGTGCAGGAGAGTGCAACCTAAAACAAAACAATAACAAAAAAAGGAACCTTAAATAAAGGGGAGAAGGCCGGCCTCCCCCAAAAAGTCAATAAGTCCACCAGTCATGGTGCACACACTCGTCCCGAGTACAAGGGACAGGCGGTAGCGACCCCGCCCATCCCGGTACCGAGACAGGTATCGTGCGCGAAGATCACCCAGACTGGGACATTCGACAAGAATATGCCGAACAGTCTGGGGGACGACGCAGTCGTTGCAATAGGGCACATGCGAGCGCTCCACCAAGTAACGATGCGTCACACGAGTGTGTCCGATTCGAAGACGACAGAAAGCAACCTGAAGCCGCCGCGGCATTGGGGGATAGGTCTATGGGAACAGTCGCGGCGCAATGGCACGCAACTTTAAGTTCCCCTCGACCGTCTCCCATCTTCTTTGCCAAGCAGTCCGAAGAGCTGCCCGTATTCCTGCCATGTAGTCAGTGTGAGGAAGAGCGAAACGCTGGTCCGGTCGCAGAGTCCTCGCGGACTCTTTGGCGCGCTCATTCCCCGCAATTCCTACATGTCCAGGAACCCAGCAGAAGATAATCTCGACATCTGCCCGGCTCGCCAAAACCGTGGCGTCACGGATTTCGCGAACCAGGGGATGCGGAGATTCCAATGCCCCGAGAGCACTCAGGGCGCTTTGTGAGTCGCTATAAATCACAATCCGGTCTCCGAACCGGGCACGTCGCGTAATCTCCCGTACCGAGTGGTGTATTGCCACCAGCTCGGCCGTGAAGACAGACGCAGCTTCTGGTAGAGCCCCGCTGACTTCAAACAGAGGGGATACGGCGTGGAAGCCGACCCCCTCTTGGGACTTGGAGCCATCCGTATACACTGGCACGGTACCAGCGTGACACGATGTGTGCTCCAAAAAGGTCGAACGCAATACTCCCGGCGCAGTACAAGCTTTGGGAGCAGAGGCGTGGCGACAAATAGCCAAATGTGGTACCCTCCAGGGTGGCGTCCTGGGCAGAACCAGGGGCGCCACCGGCCCGAGAGCTATATCTACCTCTCGAAGGAGTTTCCTGGCCCTAAACCCAAAGGGCTTAGGGTATGACTGGCGTCTCTCGGCGGCATAGGCACCATCGAGATCAGCTGCGGATGCAGTGAGAGCTGTTGGCGACTGAGGGAGGCGCCGGGCTCGCGCGTACAGGCGAGTGATGCACTGCACGCGGCGCAGAGCGAGTGGCATCTCCCCAGCATCGACCAACAGGCTCTCAATGGGGGAAGTGCGGAAGGCACCGGTCGCAAGGCGAAGGCCGGTGTGGTGGATCGAATCCACCTTCCGCAATAAACGCTCGGCTGCGGATGCATAAAACTCGCATCCGTAGTCGAGCTTCGAGCGAACAAAGGATCGATAAAAAAGTAAGGCGGTAGCCCTATCAGCGCCCCAAGCGCTGAACGTCACGGAACGGAGAATGTCCATGGCGCGGGTACAAGAGACCCTAAGGCTGCGAATGTGAGCCTCCCAGGTGAGGCGTCGGTCGAATACAAGACCAAGGAAACGGTGCGACTCAACCACATCCAGGCGCACCCCATTAAGAAACAAATCTGGGTCGGGGTGAAGCCGTGGGTGGCGGCAGAAGTGCACCACCTTAGTCTTGGCCAAAGAAAACCGAAACCTGTGCGCTTCGGCATAGCGAGAGACGCGGTTCAATGCCTGTTGGAGTCGACGCTCCAGAGTTGGCATCTGGGCCGCGCCAAAAGAGATCGAAAGGTCGTCCACGTAGAGCGTAGCGAGAACATCTTCCGGCAGCACCGAGGTGATGCCGTTGATGCTCAGGGCAAAGAGTGTGACACTGAGGACACTTCCCTGCGGGACACCCTCTTCCTGCTCCTTTGGGCCGGAGAGGGCTCCCCCCACCCGTACGCGGAATCGACGATCTCGCAAAAATTCAGATATAAACATTGGGAGGCGTCCCCTCGCCCCCATCGTGTGGAGAGTCTCCATGATACCGTATCGCCATGCGGTATCATAAGCCTTCTCGAGATCAAAAAACACCGTGGCGTAGTGCTGTCTACGAAGGAAAGCCTCGCAGACGGCATTTTCCAGTCGGAGCAGAGCATCCGACGTGGAGTGGAACTTACGGAAGCCGCACTGTGCAGAAGACAGATGGCCTCCGCTGTCCAGGAAATAGGCTAATCTAACATTTACCAATTTCTCCATCAACTTGCACACGCAAGAGGTTAGAGAGATTGGGCGGAAACCGGTCGGAGTAGAGTGATCTCTCCCCGGCTTGCGAAAGGCGAGCACAGTAGCGATTCGCCAGGAGTCTGGGAGAAGACCTTCCACCCAGATCCTGTTGAACAGATCTAACAGAAAGGCCATGCCTCGCTCACCCAGGTGTCGAAGCATGGCGTACGGGACATCGTCCGGACCATGGGCGGTGTCCGCGCACGAAGCGAGAGCGGAGCGCAACTCACTCACAGTAAACTTGTCGTTGAAGGGTTCTCCGCCTCTGGAGGTAAAGTCCAGCCGGCGGCCTTCCGCGACATAACGACGTGCATTGAATGCTGGCGGAGCAGCATCACGGCTAGAGAATGCGGAAAAAGCGGTCGCTAAGGATTCCGCCACGGACGCGGGGTCCGAGATTGCGGTCCCATTCTCCTGGAGAACGGGAGGGGGGGTCCTGCGAGAACTTGCCCCGAATCCTTTTGACTCGCTTCCACACCTCAGCTAAAGGGGTCTTCCCGTTAAGTGAAGACACGTATGCCCGCCAAGAAGAGCGGCGGGCGTGCTTCGAAATATACCGGAACCTAGCCCTAGCCCGACGAAATTCAGCGACAGTGAAATCGTTCGGGCGGCGCTTATAGCGCATGTAGGCATAACGCTTCTGTTTGAGGGCCGTCTCACACTCGGCCGACCACCATGGGAGTGGTCGGCGTGCAAAACGGCCAGACGTCCTAGGAATAGTAGTCAGGCCCACGGCGATGAGGTTGCCGGAGAAGAACTCAACGGCATCATCTACCGACCTAAACTCCTCGACTGAGATAGAGAATTCAGTCATTTCCTGAAATGCAGGCCACCGCGCCCGCGCCAAGCACCACCGAGGTGGTCTCTCAGGCGGCAGTTGCCCTGAAAATGATATTTGAATGGGAAAGTGATCACTACCATGGAGGTCATCGACCACCCCCCAATCAAAATCAGGCTGTGCATCCGAAGAGCACAAAGATAGGTCAAGGCAAGAAAATGAAGCGGTTCTCGGACAGTGATGCGTAAACTCATCCACGTTTAGGACACCCATCTCAAGCTCTTCGATCAGATCGGCAAGGACTTGTCCCCTGGGATTTATGGAGTAATCTCCCCAGAGAGGATGCCTGCCGTTCAGATCTCCAAGCAAGAGATAGGGCCTCGGCAACCGTGCAACGACGCGGCGGAAGTCCCCCGCGTCGAAGTCAGCTGACGGTGGAATGTTCGCAGAAATAATAGTATACCTCCTATCCAGGTGCAGCTGCACAGCCACTGCCTGAAAGGAGGTATCTAAAGAGAAAGGAAGAACGGAGACATCATGCCGGGTGTAAACCGCGCATCCCCCAGCCCGGCCATCCCGAGGTGGTGGGGTCGCAAGACCCTTATACCCCGGGAGGGCAGGGAGGGGGCACGCACCTAGCATGGTCTCCTGCAAAAAAAATAGCTAACGGGGAACGGGACGAGACGAGCCTCCGCAGCTCCTCCCAGTTGGCCCGGAGTCCACGGCAATTCCATTGAAGGAATATGCCCTCCAGGCCTAGCTCGGAGGAGACGCGGGGGCCCTCCTCGAATTGAAGACCCTCACGGGAATGGCCGTACGCTTCCCGGGGGCAGAACCCAGGGCGCTGTTGGCCGGACAAAGCGCTGAAGGCGCTGTCGCCTTCGAGGACTTATTGGGGAAGGGTGGGCTCGCCATGCGAGTCTTTTCCTCCCTCCGCCTCGAAACCTTAGGCGGGCGTTGCGGCTTCGGAGGCGGGGGGCCCTCTTTTCGAGGAACCACCGTCTCCGAGCCACTCGCTCCACCTCGGGACGTGGGCGAAGGAGCCGAAGCTCCTTTGTTGCTGTCCTCCTTTCGGGGGACAGCTTTAGGAACCCCGGAAGATGGCCTAGCGACCATCTTCAGGGGTGTTGCCTCCTGTGAGTCTAACGACTCGGTGGAGGCGCGTGGCCGTTTCGCCTTACGGGAAACGGTCACGCTGGGGGAAGAGGGGGGAGCCCTGGTTTTAGCCGGGGCAGGGTATGAGCCCTTTTTGCCGCCAGCTTTACCAGGGGAGCGCCCGGGTTGGGTAGAGCCCGCAGAAGGGCTCCGAATGGGCGCGGAAACAACCGTGCTCGTTGGCCTGGATGGGCCGGGAGCAGAGGGTGCCTTCCTAACTATTGAGGCATATGACGTCCCAGGCAGAGCCGGGCGCGCCAGGACCAAGTCCTTTGCCTCGCGGAATGAGAGTCGATCCTGGGCCTGAACGGCCAGGATTTCTTTCTCAAGGAGATATGCACCACATTGCTTCGAAGAAGCAGGGTGCGGCTCTCCGCAATTGACACACTTGGCCACACACGATTTGGACTTATCGTGTGCGACCTTGGAGCAATTTACACAGACTTCGGGTGACCCCGACTTTGCACGTCTACATGAGCGATTCGTATGGCCGAAGCGGTGACAGTAATAGCACCGCCGCGGCAGTGGCACGAATGCCTTCACGCGGTAGTGGTACCAACCGGCACGCACCGACTCAGGGAGCTTGTCACAGTCGAACGTGACGAAGAGTGTAGGGGTGGGTCTCGAGGCCCCTCCCTGTTTTCTCATCACACGTTCGACCTTGACCGCCCCATGGTCGGCCAGCTCTAAGGTGATGTCTTCAATGGAGTAGTCAACGAGTTCCCTCGCATAAACTACTCCTTTCACAAAGTTCATGGTAGAGTGCGGCGTCACACTCACCGGGGTGCCATGAAGTGTCCGAAGAGCACTAATCCTGGCCGCCTCGGCGGGATTCGCCGCATTCGCCAGAAGGCTCCCGTCCGAGAAACGGGTTACCTTCGGCTCTCTACCAATTGCACTAGCTAATCCTCTCCGCTGATGGATCATGTTGCCCTTGGACAACATGGTGCCATCAGTGGAGCGAATAACGAGGAAGAGTTTGAAGCCAGCGGGCTCGAAAACGCCAGGTAACCTCTGAATCAGGGGCCCCGATGTCATCGAGGCTCCGCCCTGTGCACTCTTGGTAGTAGTCTTCTTTGTCAGGGGCTCCGCAACCGGGGGGGCAGAGGGGGCGGATGTGCCGATCTTGGCTTGGTCGCTTGCCAGAGTGGCAGCAGACCCATCCGTCCCCGCAGCCCCCGCGGATGGAGAGGAGCCCCGAGTCTTTTTGGTCTTTTTAGTCTTTTTCTTTTTCGGAGAGGAGGGCGGGGAATGAACCCGCTTTTCACCTCCGCCGGCAGAAGTCCCCAGGCCAGATGGACCAGCCTCAGCCAGGTCCCTCTCCGAAATGGAGAAGGTCCTGGTTGTCGTAGGGTTACCTGTCGGAGGAGATCCCTTCCCTCCTTCTACTGCCTCGGAGCCCTCAGCCATTTGAGGAGGACCTTGCATAGGGGCGGATTCGGGTTCGGTGCTTGGCGCCGAGCCCGAATTCCCCCCCATGGAAGGCCCTACCGTCTGGGGCTGGGTCTCCTCAAGGACCATGTCTATCACAGGAGGGGCCTCCAATTGGCCATCCCCTCCCAGGACATCGCAGGTCCCCTTGGCAGTGTCGCCAGTCTTGTATGGGGAGGCACAGGCCTTGACCCCGGCAAGGTTTAAAATTCTTGCCAGCAGGTCTTTTGAGGGAAGCGACCGAAGGGGCCTGGCTTCCCTCTCCCCCCTAAGGGGGTTTGCCCTACCGAGCCGCTTTGATGGGAAGCGGCTGGCTAAGGGCTGCCTGCTGGCTTTCTTGGCAGTCCCCTTGAAAAGAAAAGATGGGACTGCCGCTGGGAAAAGGGAGGTGCCCGAAAGCACCTCCAGAGAAGGGGGTGAGGGGGAGTCCCCTGCACCCGTAGGCGAAGGAGAGGAGTAAGCCTCCTCTCCGGTTAGAGAAATATGGAGGGTCCCCTGTGCAAGCACAGGGGGGGGGGGACCTCCATTTTTTCGGTGGAGCTGCCCAAGGGCGGCTCCGTCGATGAGCAAGGGGGAGTTAAAGGGGTTTGGGTTTTTTTTTTTGTTGTTCATCTATGGGCATGGTGACCCTATTTTTGCCACGGGACGCAATAGCTCATCACCCCTCGCAGTAGCCCGCACTGCGAGAGGTGCTTACAAGCCCGGCAGAGCCAGGCGCCGCCATTCGGGACCACCCCTCCCGCCTGGTGGCCTGGCAGTCCATCGGCATGGCGGCTCCACCTTGGACACGGCGTAAAAAATATAGGTTGTGAAGAGGAGAGGAAAAGGGATGTGAGGAAGGTATGGGTGGGGATGAAGCAGGTTGTTAAAAAACCCCCATCCCGAACCGGAGCTCAGGGGTTAGGGGACAATGTCCCCTCCCCCCTCAGCCCCGATCCGGGGTGGTTGGCTTGAGAAGAAGGTCAGCATTCTACCCTTTGAAATTAGAGGCTGACCAGAGAAAGTTGTGGGAGAGGTTGTATGAAAAGCGACAAGGTAGGGAAGAAATCGGGCTATCTGAAGGAAGGAAGAGAGGCTAAGCTGGGGCCGGACGGAGCGCTGGATCCCGTCAGCACGGCGGCCAGGATGGCAAATCGCCGCGCCCCTTACGGGGTGAGTTAACAAGAAATAACTTTGAGCAACAAGCAAATATTTCAAATTATAATTCTAAATATGTAGGAGGTTATTAATAATTTTTAGGTTAGATCAATAGAAAAATTCTTTCAATTAAAATGATATATTATTTGATTAATAATAAAGGATTTAAATATTTGATTTTATTATTTTCCCTAACGCTGTACCAAGGCTAATTTCACCCAGGGCAATTTTGAGAAAATTAGATCGGCGCTTTAAGGGTTAAAGTGAAAACCAACCAAGTGTATCTAGTAGAAAGTTTGTAGGAGAAATCTATAAAGAAAGTTGTGAATGTAAGGAATTGAAATGTGTGTGATATATAGCAACATTCTCCTGCAGGATTTGAGAGTGGGAGGACACAATCCTCAAAATGTCAACTGGATTTATTTTAATTGTATGATCCCTCCTGGCAGCTGCCAAAAATGAGTTACCATATAGATAGGCTTGTTTAAAATGCCAAAAACCAAGAAAAAACAAGAACACCAAACCTAGACTGAAGAGACAAAAAGTACAAAATGTGGTAGAGGGAGGTTTGCCTATCTCAAGAGTCAAAACTCTTTAACATTTATTTATTTTTTATCAAACCCATCTGGCAAGTGCCTTCAAGGAAATAATTTGCCGTATTTAAAATTTTAGGCCGATGCTTGGCTACTATAAATATCCTCAAACCAAACAAGAATAAAAAGAAATGCACAAAAAAACGAAGAATAAGGAAGCACGCTCCGGGAGGGGGAGGGGGAAGGCGTGCCTCCCCTCGCACAGGAAAATGTGATAATCACCAAAGAGAATAAAATAAAATGAAGGAGCGAAAAGTCAGATATTCCACAAGTCTGTGTGCACGAACATATTCTGGGTACAAGGGAAAAGTAGCAGCCACCCAGCTTGTCCCTGTAGGGGAACAGACGTGGAACAAAGACACACAACTTTAAATTCCACTGGGCAGTCTATCTTTTTTGGCAGGCAGCACTGATTCCTGCCATGTAGTGGATGTGAGGAAGAGCGAAAAGCTGGTCTGATCGCTGAGTCCTCATGGACTCTCTGGTGAGGTCATTCTACACAATTCCCATATGTCCAGGAACAAATAACAAAATAATCTCAACATCCACCTGGCTCGCAGCAATTGTGGCATCATAGATACCGCAAACTAGGGGGCATGGAGATTCTCATGCCCCAGGAGCCCTCAGGGAGCTAAAGATCATAATCTGGTCTCCAAGCCGGGCACGACGCCTTATCTCCAGTACTCAGCAAGCTGTGAATTGCAAGAAGCTCGGCCGTGAAGACAGACTGAGTGCCTCATAGAGCCCCGATGACTTCAAACAGAAGGGGTACGGCATGGAAGGCGACTCCTTTATGGAACTTAGAGCCACCAGTGTACACTGGAACAGATCCAGCATGACACGAAGTGTGCTCCCAAAAAGTTGAATACAATACTCTCGACGATGTAGAAGCTTTGGGTGCAGAGGCATGGTGACAAATAGTCAAAGGTGGTAACCCTCTATGGTGAGGGCCTGGGTAGAACCAAAGGCGCCACTGGCCCAGAAAACACTGAGCTCTTGAACCAGTTTCCTAGTCTTAAACCCAAAGTGCTTAGGGTATGAATGACATCTCTTGGTAGCAGAGACCATCGAGTACGGCTCTCAATGGGGGACATGGGGAAGGCACCGATTACCAGGCGGAGACCGGTGTGGTGGATCGAGTCCACTTTACACAATAAATACTCAGCTGCTGATGCATAAAACTCGCATCCGTAGTCAAAGCTTTGAATGAACAAAGGATCAGTAGAAAAGTAAAGCAGTAGCCTTATTACCACCCCTCAAGTATTGAATGTCGCGGAATGAACAATGTCCACGGTGCTGCAACAAAAGACCCTAAAAGCTGCAAATATGATCCTCCCAGGTGAGGCATCGGTCGAAAACAAGACCACGGAAACTGTACGAATCCCTCACTTCCATGCACACCCCATTTAGAAAAAAAGTCGGGTTCAGGGTGGAGCCGTGGATGGAGGCAGAAGTGCAGCACCTTAGTCTTGGCCAAGAAAACTGAAACCTGTCTGTTTCGATGTCTGTTGGAATCGACACTCCTGAGTTGGCATCTGGGCTGCACCAAGAGATTAAAAGGTGATAAATATAGAGCATAGAAAAAACATCTTTGGCTAACACTGAGGTGATACCGTTGATGCTCAGGGCAAAGAGTGACAATGAGAACCCTTTCCTGTTCCATTGGGCTAGTGAGGGGTCCCCACCCACCTGTACACAGAATTGATGACCTTGGAGACACTCAGAAATAAAGAATGAGAGGCATCCTCTCACCCCAATCATGTGAAGTTTCCATCATACAATATCGCTATGCGGTATCAGAGGCCTTTTCAAAATTGAAAAACCATGTCATAATGGTCTAGGAAGGAAGGTCTCACAGACAGCATTTTCTTGCCAAAGCAGAGATTCTGATGTGGAGTGGAACTTGTGGAAGTTACACTGTGCAGAAGACAGGTGGCCTCCGCTGTCCAGGAAGAAGGCGAATCTAACATTTACCAATTTCTCCACCAACTTGCAAATGCAGGAGGTTAGAGAGATTAGGCGTAAAAAGATAAGGGTAGAGTGATCTTTCTCCAGGTTGCGAAAAGAGGTAGCCATTCACCATGAATCGGGAGGGGCGGGGTGGAGAATAATACCCTCTTTCCAGATCCTGTTGAACAAATATAACAGTAAGTCCATACCTGCTTTTCAGAGGTGGAGCGGCTCAAAGATGGTAAAGGGAGACCCCTTTGGCAAATGCAGATGGTAAGATGGGAGCCCCCTCTACCGGTCAAAGGGGTATCTCATGTTGCCTCATCCACCCTGACACCTAGAGAGGGCAAGGCGGCGCTTGGAGGGTTTCTTGAGGGGAAGATGGGGTCTGGAGATTGCCCACTTCGGCACAAGTCGCTGTACTCGTACTCGACACAGCCTACTTCTAGGCTATATTGAAAAGAACAAATAACGATAAAAAAGGACAAAGGCTAAAAAAAATGAACAAAAAAAAAAACAGAGCAAGAAGTGGCCTCTGGTCGCTCAGTCTTCGCGGACTCTTTGGCACCCTCATCGGCGTGCTCATTCCCCGCAATTCCTACATGTCCAGGAACCCAGCAGAAGATAATCTCGACATCTGCCCGGCTCACCAAAACCGTGGCGTCACGGATATCGCGAACCAAGGGATACGCAGATTCCAATGCCTGAGAGCAATCAGTGCGCTTTGTGAGTCGCTATAAATAACAATCCGGTCTTCGAACCGGGCACGTCGCGTAATCTCCCGTACCGAGTGGTGTATTGCCACCAGCTCGGCCGTGAAGACAGACGCAGCGCAGCGCATGGCAGAGCCCCGCTGACTTCAAACATAAGCCGCATGGCGTGAAAAACGACACCCTCTTGGGACTTGGGCCATCCGTATACACTGGAACGGTTCCAGCGTGACAGGAATGTGCTCCAAAAAGGTCGAACGCAATACTCTCAGCGTTGTAGAAGCTTTGGGAGCAGAGGCGTGGCGACAAATAGTCAAAGGTGGTACCCTCCAGGGTGTCGTCCTGGGCAGAACCAGGGGCGCCACCGGCCCGAGAGCTATACCGAGTTTGTGAAGGAGTTGCCTAGCCCTAAACCCAAAGGGCTTAGGGTATGATTAGCATCTCTCAGCGGCATAGGCACCGTCAAGATCAGCTGCGGATGCACTGAGAGCTATTGGCAACTGAGGGAGGAGCCGGGCTCGCGCGTACAGGCGAATAATGCACTGTACACGGCGTAGAGCGCGTGGCATCTCCCAAGCATCGACTAGTAAGCTCTCATTGGGGGAAGTGCGGAAGGCACCGGTTGCCAGGCGAAGGCCGGTGTGATGGATCGAGTCCACCTTCCGCAATACACGCTCGGCTGCGGATACATAAAACTCGTATCCGTAGTCGAGCTTCGAACGAACAAAGGATCGATAAAAAAGTAAGCCAGTAGCCCTATCAGCGCACCAAGCGCTGAACGTCACGGAACGGAGAATATCCATGGCGCGGGGACAAGAGATCCTAATGCTGCGAATATGAGCCTCCCAGGTGAGGCGTCGGTCAAATACAAGACCAAGGAAACGCTACGATTCAACCACTTCCAGGCGTACTTCATTAAGAAACAAGTCTTGGCCAAGGAAAACCGAAACCTGTGCGCCTCGGCATAGCGAGAGACGGGGTTTAATGCCTGTTGGACTCGACGCTCCAGAGTTGGCATCTGTGCCGCGCCAAAAGAGATCGAAAGGTCGTCCACGTAAAGCGTAGCGAGAACATCTTCCGATAGCACCGAGGTGATGCCGTTGATGCTCAGGGCAAAGAGTGTGACACTGAGGACACTTCCCTGTGGGACACCCTCTTCCTGCTCCATTGGGCCAAAGAGGGTTCCCCTACCCATACGCGGAATCGACGATCTCGCAAAAATTCAGATATAAACATTGGGAGGCGTCCCCTCGCCCCCATCGTGTGGAGAGTCTCCATGATACCGTATCACAATGCGGTATCATAGGCCTTCTCCAGATCGAAAAGCACCGTGCCGTAGTGCTGTCTACGAAGGAAAGCCTCGCAGACAGCATTTTCCAGTCGGAACAGAGCATCCGACGTCGAGTGGAACTTGCGGAAGCCACACTGTGCAGAAGACAGATGGCCTCCGCTGTCCAGAAAAAAAGGCTAATCTAACATTTACCAATTTCTCCATCAACTTTCACACGCAAGAGGTTAGAGATTGGGCGGAAACCGGCCGGAGTAGAGTGAGCTCTTCCCGTTTGCGAAAGGCGAGCACAGTAGCGATTATCCAGGAATCTGGGAGGAGACCCTCCACCCAGATCCTGTTGAACAAATCTAACAGAAAGGCCATGCCTCGCTCACCCAGGTGTCGAACCATGGCGTATGACCCAGGTGTCGAACCATGGCGTATGGGACATCGTCCGGACCATGGGCGGTGTCCGCGCACGAAGCAAGAGCGGAACGTAACTCATTCAGAGTAAATCTGTCATTGAAGGGTTCTCCGCCTCTGGAGGTAAAGTCCAGCCGGCAGCCTTCCGCGACATCACGACGTGCATTGAATGCTGGCGGAGCAGCATCCCGGCTAGAGAATGCAGAGAAAGCGGTCGCGAAGGATTCCGCCACAGAGGCGGGGTCCAAGATTGCGGTCCCATTCTCCTGGAGAACAAAGGAAAAGGGATGCCTTCACAAATTTTGAAATGAGTGGCTATTTTATTTCACCAGTGTTATTTTTTTAATTAAAAATCTTATTCCAAAAAATGTGGACATCAATATCTTGGTCAAAATTATTGGCGTCACTAAACTGTAAGTTTCCACTCATTTTGAAGGCGAACAATCTCAAAATCCATAGGGTAAAGCTTGCTAATAATCTTTATATCAGTCAAACAACGGTTATTTTTTATGTTAACAGGATTTAGGCATCTGAACCATTTTATAAAATTGCAATTGAAAAAAAACCCCCTCTTTATAAAAACCATGGGAATTTTTTTTAAAATCTCATTTTTCTTCAGGCAGTCAGTCTGTTATACTCACTTTCAATACCACTACCACAAATCACATGATGTTTCAAAAGTAAGGCACTCGTTTCCCATTCATTGATAAGTTTTTTTATATCTTTAGAGCCATTTGCTGAGGTAAGGGCAGAGCTTTTGAATATCCTGGTAATATTTTATTGGCAATATTCATTAACTCATCATGCAGTTGATAAATAAATGGACTGCATGTTTGAAATTTTTTACTAAATTTAGTAAAAATTGGACATGCGCCTACAATAAATTTCATCTCGGCTATAATTGTTGGCTTTTTTAAACATTTGGCAATTTCTTTATAATAAAAATTGCTCATCAAGTTCTTAGTTTTATTTTTCCGGAATATACTTTCAAAAATATTTTTGTATGCCACAAAACTGCTCCAAAAATCTGATAGCTGTTGCTTCCAAAGATAGCCATCTACTGGACATGTTTCAAGATCTTGTGATTGGGCAGTTGTAATTCATTTTAGAATTTGTTTAAAATCTTGCCATCGCTCTGACCAACCATCAAAAAAGTTAGGTAATGCTTCCAATAATAGTGGACAGCATGAGCCATAAGTACCAAATGATTGAATAGCTTTTTTTGAAGGCATTATTAACCACATGCAAATTGCATTTCCTACATCAAGTAAGCTCTTGTCACGTGTCTGTTTTATGATTTCATTCATATTTCTAAAAATTGTCTTATTAACATTTGGACCATCAGATCGTAACATCAAGATGTTTTCATATTTTAAATTTGCACTGTTAAGTGTGTCATTAATTTTATCATCAACAGTTTCTGCAAGAGGATGCCCTAAAGAAATGTTTTCAAATGGCTTGTGACTATTTGCCCTTTAGTTTCAGAAAAATATCTTATACAAATTTGTAATTCATTAGTTTTCAGCATTTGTTGTCTCATCATATAAAATGCTAAAAAATGAATTGGAGATATCCTCAATTAATTTGCCTTCAAAATATGGCCCTAAAGTGTAGGTAATTAAATAAGATAATTTCTTTTCAATGGAATTATAAAGATTAAAAAAGAAGTATCAAAATTCACAGAAAATATAAATAAAAAAATTAAATTCTAAATTAAACAAAAAAAGTGAAAAAGTGACACTGCTCCCAGCCATGCGCACATACACATGGCTCCCACTGAGGGAGAGGAGCGCCGAGTCTATTTGGTCTTTTTTCTCTTTAGGAGAGGAGGGCGGGGAATGAACCTGGCCTCAGCAAGATCCCTTTCTGAAATGCAGAGGGTCTTGACTGCCCCAGGGGCACCAACCAGAGGAGGAGATCCTTCCTCTCCTTGTAAGGTCTTAGGGGCCCTGAGCCATCTGAGGAGGACCTTGCACAGGGGTGGACTTAGGTTCAGTGCTTGGCACTGAGCCTATATTCGACCGCAAGGAAGGTCCTACCATCTGGGGCTGGGTTACCTCAGGGACCAAGTACATCTCAGGGGTACCTCCATGTGCCACTCCTCCACAAGACATCACAGATCCCATTTGAGGTTCTTTTTTTACCTTCTAATGCCGGCGAACCAGCATTCATCGAGGAAGATAAAGGGGCAAGTACACTGACCCCTTGTAAACTAGTCGCACATGCCTCCAGGACATTAAGGGGCAATCCTTTGCTTCCCTAATGGGGTTGGCCTTATCGAGCCACCCCCACCAGGAGTGGTCAATTATGGCCTGCTTTCTTGGCAGTCCCCTTGGAAAGCAAAGTGGGGACTGCCAATGGAGAAAGTGAAGGGCAACTCCAGAGAAGGGGGTGAGGGGTAGTCCCCCTGCACCCATATGCATACGAGAGGAGTAAACCTCCTCTTTGGTCAGAGAGGTTTGGAGCATCTCCTGTAAAAGTATAGAGGGGGGGGAGGGACCTGCCCGTGAGTGGGGGGTCTAACGATGTTACTGACTAAGTGGCTGGGTTTTGTTTTTTTTCTCATCATCAGTCATATTGATCCTATAGTTTTAATGGGACACAAACACTCATCACCCCATGCAGTAGCACGCTCTGCGAGTGGTGAATATGGTGAATACAGGGCCAGCAAAACCAGCTGCCGCCATTTGAGGCCACTCCTCCCGCCTAGTGACCTGGTAGACCATCGGCATTGCGGTTCCACCTTAGGCACAGCATAAAATTGATATAGGCAGTGAGTGAAAGATGAAAGGGGATGTGAGGAAGGTGAGGGTGGGTGTGAAGCAGGTTGTTACCCCCCCCCCCCCTGAAGCTCAGGGGTGAGGGAGCATTGTCCCCTCACCCCTCAGACCCAATCCAGGATGGTTGGGTGAGAGGAAGCTAGTCAGCATCTACCCTGTGAAATTAGAGGCTGACCAGAGAAAGTTGTGGGAGAGGATGTATGGAAAGTGAGCAAGCAGGGTAAGATGACAGGGTATCAGAGAGGAGAAGAGGCTAAGCTGGGGCGGGCGGGGCACTGAGTCCCATCAGCATGGTGGCTAGGAAAGAAAATTACTGTGCCCCTTACAGGGTGCTTAGAGTCAGATCCACTGGGGCATTCCTACCATTACCTTCTATTGTAACCATAGTTTAGAAAAAAAACAAGCAAAAACACAATGAAAGTAGATATTATGTATGACTACCCAATGCCTTGGGAGATTAGAAGAAAAGTCTCCATATGATCAGAAAATTCCAGAATGTCATCATTTAGACATCCAATGTTAATAAGCTTTGCCAACTCAGACTGCCATTTAGGTGAAATTGTCCTGCAACTTTGACCATAAAAAATGGTGCCACCCTAGCCACCTTATATGTGTACTGGAGGAAGCTCAGCAGTGTCATCGCACACCCCATACTTAATACTTGCCCTAGCCAGTGTGCTTTAGGTCCTTATAGTATACATTGCCACTCTGCTAAGGCTCATAAGAGGACAAAAGTGTGCCAGGCAGCCAGAACGGAGAGCAAATTTGGAAATAAGTAGAAGAGTATGTAATAAAGAGAAGTAGAGATAGGCAGGTCCACTAACGAGTAGGGTGAGTGATCACATATTATCATGATACTCTGGTGCTAGGTGATCCCAGATGGCATGCAGATACTTTGAGGTACTGATGTGCAGTGACACTACTTTTTTGTGCAAGTGTGCGGTTATGCCATGATGATTAAAAAATATGAAATTGAATACCCATTCAACCCCAATGATAAATAATTATCCTCTTTGATTCCTTACAATATCCCCTTTAGATATTTTCTGGCAGATATGCTCTTGTTGCTTTTTCCTTTGCTTTTAAGAAAAGAAAATAATGATATAAATTTTACTATTTTCTGAATGTACATCAATGCCCAATACCCAAACAGCCCCAGATGCAGGTACTCACCGCCCCATCATCTCAAGCGTGGATTCTGTGAGCTCATAGGTGGGCATTAATATATCAGCTGTGTCCTCTGACCCACACCAGGAGAAGATGGGCAAGAGAGGCTTCACCTGAAAATCACAAGACAACTTAGGGAAAAATACCACAGCAGCAAAATCAGGCAGATATTTTTCCTTCTAATTACTGAAAAATATTATTACAAGCTGAAGAATACCCATACTGTCTTCTGCTAATGGTCTTAGAATGTTTGCCCACACAATCAAATTATATTTTCCTGTGTGCGTATCAATTCATTTTCGTTAGGGAAGGGGTTCCACAGGAACACCTCCAGGAAATCAGTTTAATGTGTCATGGTCTGAGTCAAGTAGCTATGTGGAATGTTAAGAGGTTTATAAGATGAGTGAAAGAGTGCAGATGTAGCAAATGTGTTAAAGAGTTTAAAAAAAAAAAATTGAGAGCCCATGTGGCAATTGCCAACTAGGGCAAAAGTCACCGTAATTAGTGGAAAATCTAATACTAGGATATATTAAAAAACAAGAAAATAAATAAAGATAAAAAAGAATATATCTAAATTCTGGAAAGTTTGAGAGTAAGTGAGAACTAATGTGCAAAATTTTAAGGAACATTAGCTAATAAAAAGGATGTATGTGAGGGTGATAGAACTTGATAGATAAAATACAATGCTGAATGATATGAAAAGCACAGTAGGGAGGAAGCAAGATAAGGGGGCAAGTACACTGACCCCCTGTAAACTAGTGAAGATGTCATGTCCGTGAGATGAGTAATAATCAAAACAAGGATACATAAAAGCAGTGAAGTCATTAGTTAGAGTTGGAAACAGGAAGATGGTTGGGAAAAAACATGAGAGAATCATGGATAAGTAAGAAGAAAGATACTTTGGAATGAGGTGAAACATGAGATTAGTATATTAAATTTAAAGCAAAAACAATAAAGGCAACTCCTGAAGAAAGCTTGTATAGAGACATGTTTCTAATGAAAGTGTTTAAGATAGGGTAAGTGAAGATGTGTCAAAGATATACAGCCACTTAAAAGCTGACCCATGCTACACCTGAGTCGCCTCACGGGAGTCAAGAGGGTACCCTATTCCTCCAGCTCTCATGTGTAAAATCCTGCTAGACTATCTACTCCATTGTAAGTCAGAAAGAGGATAAAAAAAAATTCTAAAATCAAGGAGAACCATGGGAAAATAATCAACCAATCAGTATCCATTTTTGTATGGCTCTCTTAAATGCTATGGTCCCTCACAGAGAGCATGTCTACATCCTAAGAAAAGGCCCGAGAGAAGAGGTATGTCTTAAATCCCACTTGAAGGAACTAAGGGAGCGAGATGAGTGTCCATTGGGCAGGTCATACTGCATTCTAGTAACAAATATATAAAGTATGATTACTCCTGCAGTACAGAAGACTATGAGGAAAAAGCAGTAAAGGGACAGAGCTGAAAAGTAGGATCTCAAGGGCGGTTCAGTAAAGATCTTATAGGCATGAAGGGAGAGCAGGGGGTGGTGGATGCATGAGAGAAACATTGTTGATGGAGAAGAACAAGAGCTACAAACTTTTAAACAAGTTGAAAGGATTGAAGAGTGAGATTTTCCCCCCTTCAAATTTAGTAGGGCCCATATCATGCAGAAAATTTGTAAGGGGAGATTGGCATAGAAAATGTTGAAACTAGAGAAAGTCAAAGTGCCTACATAGAGCTGCAGATCTTCCTGGATTCATTGGAGCTGCAAGGGAATGCAAATCTCCAGATGTAAGCAGTAGCAAGGTTGCCTATAGTCGCAGAACATCCTTTTGCAGGCTTGATTTGTGTGTAGTATAGTGATTTGTGGTAGTATAGAATTAGGCGAGAAGGAAGTAAATAATTTGGTAGTGGCTTTACACCAACCTTCACCAACTTTAAGGCCTTTTATTTCTCAGCAAGGACCTACAGTTTAATGTGAAATTTAAATGACTAGTATCCACACTTATCCAGTGGATACTTACCACATCAGATGTGGCTTAATTTTGCTGTAATTGGAGGTAGAATTTTCACATGGGTAGGTTGTAATCCCCAGTGAAAATGGAGTTGCAGTGTGAATGAAGTTACGGCAATAAAAGCAAGAGGTAATGAAAACAGGGATAAAAATATCAAAACTATTGTGATCAAAGAGAGGATATGCAAATATTAGCAACATGTGTATTGGGAGATAATTAACTAATGTTAAATGTCTTTGACAACATATTGTGAGTGAAGGATAAGAGAAGACTCCTGAGCTGCTATGAGTCCTTTATTGATGTTTAAGCGAAATATCAATACAGGAAATCATACCAGCTCAAGAGTTTTTCTCCTCTCCTCCCCTTCTCAGATAATTAATTAAAAAAGGTCATACCCAGATTTTGAACTATCAGAAAAGGGAACTTGACCAACAGTTTTACAGTGAGCCACATCTGAAGGAATACCCACCAGTAACACCTATTTTGTCATGAATGAGTTTCAGAAAGTTGTCCGAGAGCCATTCAGTAATGATGTCTGCGACATCAGATTTCTGAGTATCAGCAAACAAGGCAAGAGAAAGAGAGATTTGTGTGTCATCAACATAAAAATGATATGATAAACAAGGACGATGCATAAAAATGAAAAGGTGAAGAGATTGATACATGTAAAGGCTATTGCGGAACCCGGTTTACACAGCCCAAAGCAAAATACACACATAAAATTTATAGAAGACCAGGGATCTAAAGGCCTACCAGAAATTCACCAGAATTTATCAGAACGGTGCTAAATTGTGAGGTATCTGCAAGGGGTTAAATAAATACACACATAAAAGGTATTTACAGTATTATTTACAACAAAATTAAAATGGAATGACTTAACTGTTAACAAATTATACAGGGGTCATCAAACAATAATAAAAGTCACAAATGCTTATCACCATCAAATGACGACAAGTCATTTTAAAATAACTAAAAAGATATTTGCACATACAAAATTTGGTTCTATAAATAAGTTGTTTGAAGCTGAAATGACACGCACCGTTGAAGACGAAAATAGGCTTTGCTACTCTAGTGAGAGGTGTTCCCGGAATAACCTCCCTGTCTTAGGTCCCTTAACTGAAGGCCCAAAGTTACATGAATAACACTTATAACAATTTATTTAATGGGGACGTAAGAAAAAAGAAATACTCCAAAATACCTGATACTAGAGCAGTGAAGAAATAACCCACATTGGAAACCCAGGCGAAGAGGCTCAGCAATGATGAGGGAATTCAACCCAAGTCCACAGGGGTAAATGCGATGATGGTCTTCAGAGAGGAGAAACCCACAGATGGTGATATCAGTTAAAGGCGTCGAGACCACGGGAAACAATGATTCAAAGGCCCAACGATCCGAGAGAAGGAATTAGAGATGACAGAATTCCCCAAAGAGGAGATGGCAAGGTGACAAGGGAAGAGCTTTCACGTGCCCAGTGTGAACGGCTTCCCAAAGGAGAACACTTGCACATGTAACTGGAAGAGCACAATTCGATCCAGCCGAAAGCGACAATGCTGGCATGAATTAGTGTCAGAAAATCCTTGCTGCACGAAGGAATCCAGTATGGGTCTCCAAAAATTAATAACGTCAAGGTAAGTGACAGACAATGATTCAGTGGAGCAATCAGGCAGAATCCTCACAACAGAATAAATTAAAAGGACTCACAGCCCCATTTACCAATTTCTCCATCAACTTGCACATGAAAGAGGTTAGAGAAATTGGGCAGAAACCGGCCGGAGTAGAGTGATCTCTCTCCAGTTTGCGAAAGGCGAGCACATTAGAGAGGAGACCCTCCACCCAGATCCTGTTGAACAAATCTAAGAGAAAGGCTATGCCTCGAACACCCAGGTGTCGAAGCATGGCGGACCATGGGGCGGTGTCCGCGCACGAAGCAAGAGCGGAACGCAACTCACTCACAGTAAACCTGTCATTGAAGGGTTCTCCACCTCTGGAGGTAAAGTCCAGTCGGCGGCCTTCCGCGACATCACGACGTGAATTGAATGTTAGCGGAGCAGCATCCCGGCTAGAGAATGCTGAGAAAGCGGTCGCGAAGGATTCCGCCACGGACGCGGGGTCCGAGAATGCGGTCCCATTCTCCTGGAAAACCGGAGGGAGGTCCTGCGAAAACTTGCTCCGAATCCTTTTGACTCGCTTCCCCACCTCTGCTTGTACAGCGCCGGGAGTATTGCGTTCTAACTTTTTGGAGCAGACCTCGTGTCACGCTGGAACCGTGCCAGTGTATACGGATGGCTCCAAGTCCCAAGAGGGGGTCGGCTTCCACGCCGTATCCCCGACGGTTGAAGTCAGCGGGGCCCTGCCCGGCGCTGCGTCTGCCTTCACGGCCGAGCTGGTGGCAAAACACCACTCGGTACGGGAGATTACGCGACGTGCTCGGTTCGGAGACCGGATTGTGATCTATAGCGACTCACAAAGCAACCTGAGTGTTCTCGGGGCATTGGAATCTCCGCATCCCCTGGTCCACTATATCCGTGATGCCACGATTTTCGCGAGCCGGGTGGATGCCGAGATTATTTTCTGCTGGGTTCCTGGACATGTGGGACTTGCGGGGAATGAGCGCGCCGATGAGGGCGCCAAAGAGTCCGCGAGGACTATGGCTCTTCCTCACACTGACTACATGGCAGGAATACGGGCAGCTCTTCGGACTGCTTGGCAAAGAAGATGGGAGAAGGTCAAAGGGAACTTAAAGTTGCATGCTATTGCGCCGCGGCTGTTCCCATGGACCTATCGCCCAATTCCGCGACGACTTCAGGTCGTTTTCTGTCGTCACCGAATCGGACACACTCGTGTGACGCATCGCTATTTGATGGAGCGCTCGCCCGCGCCCTATTGTGACGACTGCGTCGTCCCCCAGACTGTTCGGCACATTCTTGTTGAATGTCCCAGTCTAGGTGATCTTCGCGCACTTTAGTGCGCGAAGATGGGTGGGGTCGCTACCGCCTGTCCCTTGTACTCGGGATGAGTGCGTGCACATTGACTGGTGGACTTGTTGACTTTTGGGGGGAGGCCGGCCTTTTCCCTTTCATTTAACTAGGTTTAGTTGTTTTTGTTATTGTTATTGCTTTCTAATTGTTATTTCTTTTTGTTGTTGTTTTCTTTTCAAATTTTTTAAAGTAGCCTAGAACTAGGCTGTTTGTTTACAGCAACTTATGCCTAAGTGGGCAGTCGCCAGATAGCCCCTTAAATAAAAAAAAAAAAATCTTCACCTCTGCTAGAGGAGTCTTCCCATTAAGTGAAGACATGTATGCCCGCCAAGAAGAGCGGCGGGCGTGCTTCGAAATATATCGGAACCTAGCCCTAGCCCACCGAAATTCACCGACAGTGAAATCGTTCGGGCGGCGCTTATAGCGCATGTAGGCATAACGCTTCTGTTTGAGGGCCGTCTCACACTCGGCCAACCACCACGGTGTTGGTCGGAGTGCAAAACGGCCAAACGTTTTGGCAATAGTAGTCAGGCACGCGGCGATGAGGTTGCCGGAGAAGAACTCAACGGAATCGACCTAAACTCCTCGACTGAGATAGAGAATTCAGTCATTTCCTGAAATGCAGGCCACCGCGCCCGCGGCAAGCACCACCGAGGTGGGCTCTCAGGCGGCCATTGCCCTGAAAGTGATCACTACCATGGAGGTCATCAACCACTCCCCAAAGATAGATCAAGGCAAGAAAATGAAGCGGTTCTCGGGCAGTGATGCGCAAACTCATCCACATTTAGGACACCCATCTCAAGCTCTTCGATCAGATCGGCAAGGACTTGTCCCCTGGGATTTATTGAGCAATCTCCCTAGAGAGGATGTCTGCCGTTCAGATCTCCAAGCAAGAGAAAGGGCCTGGGCAACCATGCCACGACGCGGCGGAAGTCCCACGAGTCGAAGTCAGCTGACGGTGGAATGTACGCAGAAATAAAAGTATACCTCCTATCCAGGTGAAGCTGCACAGTCACTGCCTGAAAGGAGGTATCTAAAGTGAAAAGAAGAACGGAGACATTATGCCGGGTGTAAACCGCGCATCCCCCAGCCCCGCCCCCGTCTCGTAGTGGTGGGGTCGCAAAACCCTTATACCCCGGGAGGGCGGGCAGGGGGCACGCGCCTAGCATGGTCTCCTGCAGAAAAATGACGAGACGAGCCTCCGCAGCTCCTCCCAGTTGGCCCGGAGTCCCCGGCAATTCCATTGAAGGAATTTGCCCTCCAGGCCCAGCTCGGAGGAGACGCGGGGGCCCTCTTCGAACAGAAGCCCCTCACGGGAATGGCCGTACGCTTCCCGGAGGCAGAACCCCAGGCGCTGTTGGCCGGACAAAGCGCTGAAGGCGCTGTCGCTTTCAAGGACTTATTGGGGGAGGTTGCGCTTGCCATGCGAGTCTTTTCCTCCCTCCGCCTTGCAACCTTAGGCGGGCGTTGCGGCTTCGGTGGCGGGGGGCTCTCTTTTTGAGGATCCACCGTCTCCGAGCCACTCAGCGCACCAATAGGCGTGGGCTCCTTTGTTGCTGTCCTCCTTTCGGGGGACAGCTTTAGGAACCCCGGAAGATGGCCTGGCGACCAACTTCAAGGGTGTTGCCTCTTGTGAGTCTAAAGACTCGGTGGTGGCGCGTGGCCGTTTCGCCTTACGGGAAACGGTCACGCTGGGGGAATGGGGTAGCCCTGGTTTTAGCTGGGGCTGGCTGGGTGTGAACCCTTTGTGTCGCCAGCTTTACTAGGGGAGCGCCCCGGTTGAGTAGAGCCTGCATAAGGGCTCCAAATTGGCGCGGAAACAACCGTGCTCGTTGGCCTGGTTAGGCCAGGAGCAGAGGGTGTCTTTCTAACCATTGAGGAATAAGATGTGTGCGGCCTTGGAGCAATTTACACATACTTCGGGTGACACCGACTTTGCATGTCTACATGAGCGATTCGTATGGCTGAAGCGGTGACAGTAATAACACCTCCGCGGCAGTGGCACGAATGTCTTCACGCGCTAGCGGTACCAACCGGCACGCACCGACTCAGGGAGCTTGTCACAGTCGAACGTGACGAAGAGTGTAGGGGTGGGTCTCGAGGCCCCTCCCTGTTTTCTCATCACACATTCGACCTTGATCGCCCCATGGTTGGCCAGCTCTAAGGTGATGGCCTATATGGAGTAGTCAACGAGTTCCCTCGCATAAACTACTCCTTTCACAAAGTTCATAGTAGAGTGCGGCGTCACACTCAACGGGGTGCCATCGTGTCTCAGGGGAGGGCCCCCAGGACATCATAGGTCCTATTGGCAGTAGTATCATTAGTCATGTCTCGAGAGGCACAGGCCTTGACCCCCGCTAGGATTAAAATTCTAGCCTGTAGGTCTTTTGAGGGAAGCGACTGAAGGGGCCTGGCTTCCCTCTCTCCCCTAAGGGGGTTTGCCCTACTGAGCCACTTCAAAGGGAAGTGGTCAGCTATGGGCTTGCCTGCTGGCTTTCTTGGCAGTCCTCTTGGAAAGTAAAGGCAGGACTGCTGCTGGGAAGAGGGAGGTGCCCGAAAGCACCTCCAGAGAAGGGGGTGAGGGGGAGTCCCCTATACCTGTAGGCGAAGGAAATGAGTAAGCCTCCTCTCCAATTAAGAGAAATTTGGAGGGTCCCCTGTGAGAGCACAAGGAGGGGGCGAACCATTTTCTCTGTGGAGCTGCCTAAGGGCGGCTCTGATGATTGGGACAGGAAAAGGGGGAGGTTTTTTTTTGTATTGGCATCATTGGGCATGGTGGCCCAAATTTTTCATGGGATGCACATGCTCATCACCCCTCGCAGTAGCCCGCCCTGCAAGGGGTGCGTACAGGCCTGGCAGAGCCAGGTGCTGCCATTCAGGACCATTCCTCTTGCCTGGAATCCTGGCAGTCCCTCGGCATGGCGGCTCCACCTTGGACACGGTGTAAAAAAATAGATGGTGAAGTGCGAAGGAAAAGAGATGTGAGGAAGGTATGGGTGGGGATGAAGCAGGTTGTTAAATTTTTTAAATTTTTTTTTTATTTTTAAGAGCTCATCTGGCGACTGCCTACTTGGGCATTAGTCGCCGTATTAAAACTGGCCTAGTTCTAGGCTACTTTAAAATAAAATTAAAGAGAGAAAAAAAAACAACACCCCAAAAGGGGGAAAGGAAGCAAGCTGGTGCGTCGGGGAGAGGTCCCCCTGGTGCAGGATCGTGCAACTAAAGGAGAAAAACAAACAAAAAACAAAACAAAACAAAAACAAATGCAAAAAAAAAACAAAAAAACAAACAAACCTTGCTTAAATAATAGGGAGAAGGCCGGCCTCCCCCAAGAAGTCAACAAGTCCACAAGTCAATGTGCAGGTTGTTAAAAACCCACCACCCCAGACCAGAGCTCAGGGGTAAGGGAACATTGTCCCCTCCCCCCTCAGCCCCGATCCGGGATAGTTGGCTGAGAAGGTTGTCATTTACCCTGAGAAAATAGAGGCCAACCAGAGAAAGTTGTGGGAGAGGTTGTAGGCGAAGTGAGGAAGTAGGGGAGAAATACAGGCTGTCTGAAAGAAGAAGAAGAGGCTAAGCTGGGGTCGGACGGGGTGCTGAGTCCTGTCAGCACGGCAGCCAGGATGACAAATTGCCGCGCCCCTTATGAGGCCAAAGAGGAGGGGTGATCCCATCCCCAACCAGGAATGAATTGATAAAAGATGGTTGGTAACTGGAAATCAAATAGTCCGGGGAGTTGCAATCTAGTTTCAGACTACCAGTGACACTGTGGCCATGAGGACATGCTGGATAGTGTGTGCATTCTTGCATATCTCCAGGAACAAGCATGTACACAAAATTCTAAGAGTAAGGCTTCACCACATGGTCTAAGCAACCCTATTTGGGTGTAAATTTTGAATGTCAAGGAACCAGCATCTTCAAAGATCTACCACACATATCAACACATACAATGAAGCCTCTAATTTCCTTAGCATTTACGATTAATTAAATTTGCTACAGCAGTCCATTCTATCCCTCATCTTTGCCTTTCCTCCAATTATTCATCTTATTATTTCCCTCTTTTCTATGGGGAATAAACAACTTGGAGTAAAAAAGGTTATTAAAGCACTTAAAACACACCCACATACACAGTCCCACCTTTTTCTCAGCAAGAGGCCAATCCCCTAGGTTGACAATGAACTCAAAATCAGGGAGAGTGACCTTACGCGCCAGTGAATGCAGGATGTTGTCCATAAACATGGAGAAGCCAACATGCTCTCCATAGCAGCGCCGAAATACCTGCAGGTACAATAAGGAAACTGGTGTACTAATGTGGGGATTTTAGCTGTGGAAAAATGAGAAAAAATAGGAATAAAAAGAGTAACAGAAGACAATGCAATAGCAAAATCTCATTCACCATAAACGCAGATGCTTGGGGAACATATAAACCTTAAGAACCAAGTTTGTACAAAGAGCAAACGTATACAAAAGCACAAGTTTCGAGGCACTATCCTATAAAGATAGAAAATGAAGTGAACATAAGAAAATGCAAACTGACAGAATAGGAAGAGCAAACTCCAAATATTGGATGGGTACAATGGAGGCATCGCAAAACATAAAGAGCCAATTATCAAGACAACTGGGGGAAAAGAGTGGGGGTAATGAGGGATTGTTAGAAATGAATATTAGAACCAGTTTGGATCAACGATTATACAATATAAATCTTAAAGCTTAACTATTTAATTTCATCAAATCTATATATAGACATTCTTTAAAATATGCTCATTTTGTATAAAGACTAATATGACAGATTTCAGAAAGTTGTAATTTGGTTGGACTATCTATTTATAGATAGTTCTTTTTAACCACTAACATACATAACATAAAATAATTTCATGGATGACAAAAGCTACAAGGGCATATCAAAGGTCATCCACATCTGTCAAAACACACCCACAAAATGCATCCATAGGATTGTGTCAGATCATGCATCTACAATATACAATTCGAACCATCCACAGGAATGTGTCAAAAACAAAAAGCATCATCATCAAGACTCATCAAAATCCAAATCAATCGTAATATACAATAATAAAAAACTGCATCCACAGAAATGAGTCCAGAATACCTCCCAAAGTTAACCCTCCCTCCCCATATAATCTTCTAATCTGCATTTTAATACATTCAAGTTTGGACTGTCTACCATAACAGATGGCAAACTATTCCAGTAATCTACCACTCTATTGGTGAAAAAATATTTTCTAACATACAACCTGCACCTTTGTTTTTTAATTTTTAAGTGGTGACCCCTAGTCCTATTACTACCTTCCAACTCAAATAACTTGCAAAAATCCAACTTATCCATCCCAGAACAGATTTTAAAAAGCTCAATCATATCTCCCCTCACCCATCTTCTCTCAAATGAGAACATATTTAGTACCCTCAGTCTATCTTCATATTCAAGGTGCTTCAGGGAAGGTATTATTTTTGTTGCCCTCCTTTGTACTGGCTCTAGCAGATTGATGTCATGTCTAAAATGTGGTGACCATGCTTGTATACAGTACTCTAAATTTGGCCTAACATATGAGTTATAGAGTTTAAGGATAACCTCTTTACTCTTGTAGCTAACATTCCTCTTAATGTATCCTAGCACCCTATTTGCTCTATTTTTTGCCTCAATACACTGCTTTGAAAACTTCAGTGACCTATTTACTACTACACCTAAGTCCTTCTCATCCTCAACTGAATTCAGCCAATGCCCATACATTTCATAGCTAAATTTCCTATTATCCTTTCCCATGTTAAGAACTTTGCATTTTTTTAAGGTTAAAAGTAATCTACCACTTCTGAGCCCAAGGTAATATCTTATTTAAGCCACTCTGCACTTTAAGGCTATCCTCAAATTCTTTGACCACAGCTGCCAATTTAGTGTCATCAGCAAAAATTGACACTTTGGTATTTAGAGCCTCCCCAAGATCATTTATATAAACTATGAATAATAAAGGGCCTAGAACGGATTCTTGAGGTACGCCACTGATGTTCCTCCCCTGTGACCTCACCCCATTCAGCACAACTCTCTGTTTCCTGTCTTTCAGCCATTCAGTTATCCATTTCAAAACTCTACCACATATCACATGGATTTTTAATTTGTGAACTAGTCTCCTATATGGAACCTTATCAAAAGCTTTGCTAAAATCTATGTAAAATACATCAACATTCTCTCCCTTATCTAATTGTTTAGTAACATAATCCATAAAATCAGGTAAATTTGTTAAACACGATCTACCTCTCCTAAACCCATGCTGAGCATTATTTATTAACCTACCACACTCAAGATGGTCAGAAATCCCCTTCTTAACTATCTTCTCAAGAATTTTACAAATGATTGAAGTTAAGAAGCTTACCAGCCTAAAGTTATTTGGGTCCTCTTTACTTCCCTTTTAAAAATTGGCACTACATTCACTAATTTCCAATTATTAGGTATTTCTTCAAACTCTAGTGATCTAGTATATATCTTCTCAAGATTACTGCAATACTATCTACACCTTCTTTGAGTAACTTAGAATGAACGTTGGCTGGGCCAGATGACTTACTAGTATTTAACTCCAATATAAGCCCTTTAACTATTTCCTTGTTAACAGTAACGGTATTCAACACTACTTCCCTTGACCTAGAATTATCATCAATTAATCTATCTTGATTCTCTTGTGTAAATACTGAAGAAAAATTATCATTAAGAACCTCTATTATTTCCTCATCAGATTCTTTCCAAACCCCTTCATATCTAATAGGTCCAATTTTATCACTGTTAGATTTGTTATTAATTCTATAATAGCTAAATTAACTGCTAATTGGTAAATATATACTGTTCAAGGATATTTCAGCTTCAAGAAGACCTGTCAGTTTTGATATGTTTATAATTACATTTGTTTTTATAGCTTTCAAACAGATTTAATTAATTTTACACTTTATTTTTTAAAAAACATTTTCAAGAATGTAATAGAAATACAGTAGAACCTTGGTTCATGAAAACACCTCACAAACTGAAAAAATTAGTTCACAAACTAGTTTTAGGAACAAATTTTACCTTGGTTCAAGAACAATGCTTTAGGGTATGAATGCACATTATCCACAATCCATGGAACCTCGTGGTCAGTTGTGTGTTGGCCCACTTGGCATAAACAGCGTTCATGAGTGTCATTTTTTGTCCCCCCTTTTTGTGTTATTTTAGCCCCCATTATGCCACCTAAGAAGGAGAAAAGTGTTAGTGATAGCAGCATTAAGAACCCTGAGGGTATTACTATTGAAGTAAAGAAGGAAATTATTGATAAACATGAGAATGGCATTCGTGTTTTCACAATCACCAAGCAGTGCAATCTGCCAAAATCAATGATAGGCATGATTCTAAAAAAAAACAAATAAGCAATAGAGTTGACTGATGTTACTAAGGGAGCGACTGTGTTAATGAAGCAAAGATCTAAAGTGCTAGAGGAAATAGAAAAACTGCTGTTAGTTTGGATAAATGAAAAATACCTGGCTGGAGATAGTGTTAGGTAAAGCAATAATTTCTGCAAATGCTAGGGAGTTGCACAGTGATTTGTTAGCAAAAACACTGACTACAAATGCCAAATGGGTAGACTTTAAAGCATTTAGAGGGTGGTTCAAAAACTTTCACCGATGAAGTGGAATTCATAGTGTTGTAAAGCATGGCAAAGCAGTGTGTTCAAACAAAAAAAAGCTGCAAACAAATTTGCAAAGTTAGTTGAAAATGAAGAGAACATCTCAAAACAAGTGTTCAATTGTGTTGAGACGATTATTCTGGAAAAAAAAATGCCAAAAAGGACCTACATCACCCAAGAGAAACGGCATTGCCTTGACACAAGGAGAGGTTTACACTTTTGTTATGCGCTAATGCAAGCGGTGACTGTGAAGATAAAGGAACTTCTTTTCTAACACTGAAAATTTACATGTCTTTAATTGCAATAATATGTTGAAGGGTAAACACTGAACTGCCTGTAATGTGAAGAGTGAATAGCAAGGAATGGGTAATGCAGATTTTATTTATGGATTGGCTAACTAAGCATTTGCTCCAACTGTCAAGAAATATCTTCCAGATGAGAATCTGCCTCTCAAATATCCTCTTAATGGATAATGCTCCTGCACATCCACCGGGTGTGGAGGAAACCTGGATACCAAATACATCTTCATTAAATTTCTTCCATCTACTATGACTCCCCTACTGCAGTAGATGGATCAGCAGGTCATTTCAAATTTCAAAAAGCTATACACTGAGGCACTTCTTTCCAGGCATTTCTAGGTCACTAGTGACACAGATTTGATCCTTCAATAATTTTGGAAGGAGCACTTTAACATCCTCCACTGCATCAACTTAATTGATACAGCCTGAAATGAAGTCTCTTCCTACATCTTGCAATCAGCCTGGAGGCAACTTTGCCTAGCTGTGTTGCAGAGAAACTTTGATGGATTTGTAGAACAGAGTGGTAAAAGTGATCATGTACATTGACAAGAGTTTGTAGGTTGATTATACTGATGTGGAAGAGCTGGCAGAAGATAATCAAAAAGAACTCATCACATAAGAGCTTGTTGAGTTGCAGAGTGAGCAGGTGAAGGCCCTACCGGAGGATCATTCGTCAGAGGAAGAGAAGGAAATGGAGAAAATTACTAGTGCTCAGATGGATATTTGTAGTAAATGGAGTAAAATGCCGGAATTTATTGAAAACTATCAGCCTAACAAAGTTGTAGTCAATAGGGCAATTAACATTTTGTATGACAATGCGATGTCCCATTTCAGAAAAATTCTGCAGCAAAGAAAAAGACAAATTTCTTTATAGAAATTTCTTGTGAGCAAATCAGAAATGGATTTTTTTTTTAATATCTCATCTGGCGACTGCCTTCTAGGTCATAAGTCACCGTACTCATCCTAGCCTAAATCTAGGCTATATTAAAAGCCAAATAAAAGAAAGAAAAACAAACTAATTGAAAAAATATAAAGCGAGCTCTGTCAACGGGAGAAGGCCTGCCCTCCTCTGGCGAAGGGGAGAAGGCCGGCCTCCTCCAAAAGGTATAAAACTCCACAGGTCAGTGTGCACGAACCCATCCAGAGAACAAGAGACAGGCGGTAGCGACACAACCCATCCCGGTACCTGCACAGGTAACGTGCGCGAAGATCACCCAGACTGGGACATTCAACAAGAATGTGCCGAACAGTCTGGGGAACAACGGAGTCATCACAATAATGCGCAGGAGAGCACTCCATCAAATGGCGATGTGTCACACGAGTGTGACCAATTTGGAGACGACAGATGGGAACAATGGCAGCGCAATGGTGTGCAGCTTTAAGTTCCCCTGGACTGTCTCCCATCTTCTTCTCCAAGCAATCCGAAGAGCTGCCCGTATTCCTGCCATGTAGTCTGTGTGTAGAAGAGCGAAACGCTGGTGCAGTCGCCCGGTCCTCGCGGACTCTTTGGCGCCCTCGTCATCACGCTCATTCCCCGCAATTCCAACATGTCCAGGAACCCAGCAGATGATAATCTCGATATCCAACCGACTCACTAAAACGGTGGCACCAAGGATATCGCGAACCAGAGGGTGCGGAGATTCAAATGCCCCGAGAGCACTCAGGGCGCTTTGTAAGTCGCTATAAATCACGATGGGGTCTCCGAACCGAGTACGTCGTGTAATCTCTCGTACCGAGTGGTGTATTGCCCCCAACTCAGTCGTGAAGACAGAGGCAGCGCCCAGTAGAGCCCCACTGACTTCAAACAGAGGGGATATGGCGTGGAAACCGACCCCCTCTTCGGACTTGGAGCCATCCGTATACACTGGCACGGTTCCAGCGTGACATGAGATGTGCGCAAAAAGGCTGAATGCAATATTCCCGGCGCTGTAAAAGCTTTGGGAGCAGAGGCGTGGCGACAAATAGCCAACGGTGGTACCATCCAGGGTGGCGTCCTGGGCAGAACCAGGGACGCCACCGGCCCAGGAGCTATATCTAGCTTTGCGTCTCTCAGCGGCATAGGCACTGTCGAGATCAGCTGCGGATGCTTTGAGAGCCATTGACGACAAAGGGAGATGCTGCACTTGTGCATACAGGCGAGTAATGCACTTGTGCATACAGGCGAGTAATGCACTGTGCATGGTGCATAGATAGTGGCATCTCTCCAGCATCGACAAGCAGGCTCTTAATAGGAAAAGTGTAGAAGGCACCGGTCACCAAGCGAAGGCCGGTGTTGTGGATCGAGTCCACCTTTCGCAATAGACATTCGGCTGTGGATGTATAAAACTCATATCTGTAAAACAGTAAGGCAGTAGCCCTATCAGCGCCCCAAGTGCTGAATGTCACGCAATGAAGAATATCCATGGCGTGGGTACAAGAGACCCTAAGGTTGCGAATATGAGCCTCCCAGGTGAGGCGTCGGTCAAATACAAGACCAAGGAAATGGTGCGATTCAACCACTTCCAGGCGCACCCCATTAAGAAACAAATCTGGGTCGGGGTGGAGCCGTGGATGGCGGTAGAAGTGCACCACCTTAGTCTTGGCCCAGAAAAATTGAAACCTGTGCGCTTCGGCATAGCAAGAGACGCAGTTCAATGCCTGTTGGAGTTGACGCTCCAGAGTTGGCATCTGGGATGTGACAAAAGAGATTGAATGGTCATCCACATAGAGTGTAGCAAGAACATCTTCTGGCAGCACCCCTCCTCCATTGTATGGAGGGTCTCCATGATACCTTATTGTTATGCGGTATCATAAGCCTTATCTAGTGATTATAATGTATACATCTACTATCCATACTATTGATAAAAATAATGATATAATCAAAAATGCTGTGGCAAAAGGTATTAAAACTCCTAGTGTCCAAAGATTGCAGAGACCATGAAAGAAATGGAAAATTTGTTATTGCTAGGGATCACTGACAAACAAATTGCTGGTGACAGTGTATCTATCTATCTATCTATACCCCCCCCCCAGGCAATTACATAGGGATCTCTTGAAAAACACATCAGAAACTAGTGATAGTGCTGGTTTAATTGTTTTAAACTTAGAACTGGTATTCTTAGTGTAGTGAGGCTGCAAGCGCTGACAAGATGCTAATAAATTTGTTAAGGAATTCAAAGAATGTTGAATGTGAGGGATTTGTGGCATAGCAACTATTTAACTATGATATAAAACATGACAATTGTGGGAAAAAATGCTAATAGTACCTATATTACACAGGCGAAAGCATTACCAGGACACGAGACTATGAAAGAGACTGGCACTATTATTGTGTGGAAATGCTAGTAGAGATTACAAAATTTAAAAATTGCATACGTACCACAATGAAAACCCTAGGAGTATTTAAACAAACCAATGTGCAAAAAAGCAAGTTATGTGTAATATGGTGGTCCAGACAAAACTAAAGCTTAGGTAACCAGGCAGTTTTTTGTAAAGTGGCTGTAGGAAGTGTATGGGCCTAGTGTGAAGGAATATCTACAAAAAAACAAATTACCTCAGAAAGCATTGTTAGTGATGGATAATACACCTGCACATCCCTCAGGAGGAGGATTCAGATGAATTTATTTTATGCAAATTAAATTTTTACCGCCAAACACCGCTCCTCTGATTCAGGTAATGGATCAACAGGTGATACCCAACTTCAAGAAGCTCTACACAAAAGCCTTGTCTCGAAGGAGTTTTAGAAGAAGCACTTTAATATCCTCCATTGCTTGTGACTTACAGATAAAGCCAGGGGAGAAGTTTTACTAAGAGTGATAAATGCAGCTTAGAAGAATTTGTAGCCAGACTGTGTTGCAGACAGACTTTTAGGGGTTCAAAGATGAGCCTCTGTTTGAAGAAATCATTTCTCTAGGAAAGGCTGGAAGTGGACAATGATGATGTAGAGGAGTTGGTAGAAGATCACCAAAAAAAGCTAACTACAGAAGAGTTGCAAGATCTTCATAAAGAACAGCGAGAATTAGTGAGATGAGGAACTTTCTTCAGGGGATAAGTAAGGGAAATATTTTCCTAGCAGAAATCAAGGAACTTTGTTTTCATTGATCACTAACTCAAAACATTTTGAAAAGATAGCACCATGACATTACTCAAGTCAATAGCAAAAATCAATGATTGTGAAAACTTCATTGCCCAGTTCAGAAAAACTTTAAGGAAGAATTGATTCAGACAACGCTTGATCAGTACGTCAACAAACAGGAGAGAATGAAATCATAATATACAAAGAAGTGAATGTGCACCAGTAGGCCAACTCCCCAGATATGTATCTTTAACAATGGGGACTCTGCTTATAAAAATTAACTTCTCTACATCTCTCCAGCTCCCCTCCCTAATATGGTAAGTTCTTATTTGTATTATTGTATTATTATATTTTTTATTATTTGTGTCAATTTTGAGAGCCAAGAATCAATTAATTCAATTTACATGTATTTTAATAGGAAAAATCAGTCCCATATACAGGTATTTCAGAATATAAGCTGGCAAGCCCAAGGGTACCTGGGTTGGTACTTGCTGAGGGGGTGAAGATGCAGGAAGAACAGTGGAAGTGAATTTTGCTACCAACAAGCCAGCATGGAAGCCATCCCACTCACAGGAGAGAGACAACCATTATGTATTAATTTTTTTTTTATATTAACAAGATCATCTGGCTGGTGGGAAATTTTGTGTGAGCCTTTCTGATTTTTTAAAAAGTTTGTGAGCTTAGACTTTAATTTGATGAGACAAGTTCAGTGGCATGAGGCTCACTGCAGTAGGGCAAGTGTTTCCAGAGATAAGGGCCTCTTTAAAGTTGGTATTTTTTTCCCCCTTGTGATAGCCCATCTGGTGAATGCCTACTTGGGCATAAGTGGTCATACACAACACAGTCTACTACTAGGCTATATTAAAAAAACAATATGTAAATAACAAATAATAATAAAGGACAAATGCTAAAAAAATAACAACAATAAGAAAAAGCAAAAAGGCGAGAAGGAAGCGTGCTCTGGCATCGGGGGTAGGCCCGCCTCCCCTGGCGTAGGAACATGCAACCTACAAAAAGAAACACAGAAAAAAGGTCAAATAAAGTGGAAGAGGCCATCCTCCTCCAAAAAGTTGTAAAGTCCACAAGTCAGGGTGCAGGAATCCATCCTGAGTATAAGGGACAAGCAGTAGCGACCCCGCCCAATCTGGTACTGGGACAGGTGTCGTACGCGAAGATCACCCAGACTGGGACATTCAACGAGAATGTGCCGAACAGTCTGGGGGACAACGCAGTCATTGCAGGCGAGCACTCCATCAAATGGTGGTGCATCCTGTGCGTGTGTTCAATTCGCAGATGACAGAAAGCAACCTGAAGCTGTTGCGGCATTGGGGGGGTAGGTCTATGGGAACAGTCACAGCGCAATGTGATGCAACTTTAAATTCCCCTTAACTGTCTCCCATCTTCTTTGCCAAGCAGCCTGGAGAGCTGCCCATATTAAACGGTGGTCTGGTTACCCAGTCCTTGTGGACTCTTTGGCACCCTCATCTAAAGTTGTGAAAGTAATTTTTATTCAAAAAGCAGAGACTATGGCACCAATAAAAGTAATTCCAGTACCACTTTAAAGCTCATGAGTTACTTGTATAACTTTAATTTTGTATATATTTACCCTATGAGGTCAAATAAAAAAGTTGACCTTTAACCTTGATAATGTCATTTGATGTAGAAATCAATTCTTAGGAAACTTCTGCTAATATTTGGTATACGAGTGCATTTAGTCATAAAATCAAAGTATCTTCTAGAAAAGTATATTTTTAGAGCTACAGCAAATAATACAAAAAAAAAATAATGATCTTAGGGATTGAGAGATGTCTAATGTCTAAATAATACAAAAATATAATTATCTTAGGGATTGAGAGATGTCTAAATAATACAAAAATATAATGATCTTAGGGATTGAGAGATGTCTAATGTCTTTATATTTTAACATTGGTATTTACAAACATTTTTGCTTTTCTGTATTTTATTTTCAAAACAAAAAGGAAGGATCATGTGAAGATTCCTCACCCACCCTCTGATATGCTGGGGTGGGGTCTTCATATGATCCAAAAGAATATCAATTTTTTGTTTTTACTGACATTGCTATTAGTATTTGAATTTAATAATTTAATGATATTTGTTTAATAAGCATATATTATGAAAAAATGAATACTAATTTTCTTGTATTATGTACAGGTATTATTTATATATAAATATAATAATTTTAAATGAACAGTAACAGACAGATAAAATAACTAGTGTTCCAGAAACATCAGTTGAAACATGAATTGAAATGTTAATGGAGTGGTCAGTAAACATGGATCTCTGCTCATTAAATATTGGACATAATTGATGTGCCATATTTAAAAGACAAGAAAAATAAAACAATAAAAGGCCTTTGTTTCTTAACCAAAAACATTCGACAAGTGAGTATAGTCAGCACAGTAGCCAGGAAAACACATCACCATGCCCCTTAGAGGGAATAATATGCTAAAAAAGTGTTGGATGAAACTATAACTTACTTTATTCTTCCTTACAACATAGTTGCAGAAACTTCGAGCCCTCGGTTGGTGATATCGCTCAATTGCTGCCTTCAATACAGAATCCATATCTACATCTTGAAAAGGCATCAAATCTCTCTCAATCTGAGGGTAAGACTTGGGACACTCATAAAGTTGCTTCCATTTGTCCAGACTCTGTAGTGGGCAGTTGCAATCCTCACCATAAACAGCCCCTATGGAGGATTGGGACTTTAAGGAGAAATTTTTGATCTACTTATTAAAAAAAAAAGTGATGGTTTTACCACAAATCCCGCTCATTTAAAATCACAAATATTTTCAGTGGGGACCTAGTTCAATGTGGCATCTGAACCAAGAGCAAAATCCCCCTGCCTATCCCACTAAATGGTTCCTACCCATTCTACTCATTGTTACTCAGTTAATAAATTTTGACTCAAAGACAGGACCATTATCACAATAAAAGACAGCCTTCAACACTGTAACCAGCTACATACTCATCAACAAAATCTTGAATACCAGACCGGACACTAGAAAAAATGCCTTGAGAATTTTGTCACTAACTGATATATGTATATAATACATTACTGCAACATATCGGCAACTACAGAGATTGGTACTCTCCCACACCATCTTCAACCTCTCCTTCCACAATATCCTCCCATACAACACAAACAAACATTACATTGTACAACTATGTGGATGGTATCATAATACCTGCCTAATACCCAAATTATACATATGAAACTCAAGCACCACAATATTACATCACCAGAATAGACTGGTTGCAACAGAACATATTCACTCTCTCCTGTCAAAATATTGTTACTCTGTACATTTTTTATCAAAGTGTATTGAACACTCCATTCCACACAAACTCAAAATAAAGGACCAAGATTCAGGCAACATATAGAGAACAACAAAGCAAACATTACATCTTCTCTATACTTACCAATGCTAGCATGGCTTTAGTACTGGATCTTTCTTCCACACATTTAAATGTATGCAAAGACAAAAAATATAGCAAAATACCTTGCAAACATATTCATTCACTGATGAAACCTCAACATCCATGGGGCACCATATGCCCTCTTTGAAACAATGGGACTACACAGGACTATTCCAAGACCCTCGCCCCCAAATCAGGCCCACATCATACACAAAATGATCCACTCAGACAATACAAGCTGGCAAATCCATGCATCTAAACCTTCTCCTAAATGACATTTCACCAGACACTTGAACCTTAAATAACACACAATGGTCACTATGACAAACTTATGATGTTTCCACCCAAAATTAAACACCTACAAACATTCCATCAGCCTAACCAACCATGATATTTGTACTTACTATCAGGAACCAGACAAATTCACATAGTCTCAATAAAGTCAATCTAAATGCAGGACCAAAGACAACCACTTTGATTACTCACGGGTAACTCTTTGTAACAATCCAAGGAATACATCATTCATACCTATAGAAGCAGTATTCTAACCTACACTTACCTATATCAATACGGCTTGGCCCAGGATCTTACAGCCATAGACCTTATAGACAAAAATCACTATGCTTTGCCACAGGATGCATCTGCAGCACCCCAATTAATCAACTAAAGTCCAAAGAAAAGTAGTGCTTGTGAAATAACACCTTGACAACAGCAGTGTGTACAGTTTCTCAACCACATCTGACATTTATGCTACTATATACAAACCAATACCATCTTTCCAGGAATCATTGCAAGATCCTGAGGTTGCAAATTACACTAGGATACTCTAGGGTATCCCACCACACAAAAAAAATGGCCCATATTGCACAAGAGAAAATTCAAATTCAAAACACAACAGCTCCCACTGGAAACCAGACAAGCCTCAATACCATCACTTGCACAATCTAGACAAAATCTGTGGATAGAACTTTAAGCCAGGGGCAGTGGTGCAGTATTCATTCGCATAGTGACTATCTTGGGAAAAAATAAGTGTTTTTATTTATTGAGATATTTTTTCCAATATGGGACAGTTTGTCTTCATGACATGTTCTGTCTATCTCACTCAATGAACCCACCTGTGGGTGGTTGAAAGCCTCCAGGCAACCTCAGAACCGGCTATATGCCTTTATCACTATCTCCCATTTTAGGCCAGAGTAATCCTGGTGCTGAGCTCATCCTTCAATTTGCAGCTTAATTTGTTGGTCTCTCATTCTACCGTACCCTATACAAAGAAGTTGAAGGGGTTGAAGTCAGGTAAGTTGGAAGACCAAATGTCAGGTGCTGTATGATTGAAGAAATTCTTCTACAGCCAAGCCTGGGTCTTCTAGCTTGGATGGGAGGGCATAGAATCTTGCTGCCACATGTAAGGCCTCTGTGCAGATATCCAGTCAATCCAAGGCTTCACCACCTCACTCAGATCACAGATGTAGCTGTTGGTGTTCAGCCTGAGGCCCTCAGAGAAGAAGTAGGGTGGCATGATGTCACCTTCACTGCTGATGACACCAAAGACCATGATTGTCATTGGAAGTTTCCTCTACATGACTGGGCATGTCCTTGGGTGTGATGCAGGACATCTGTTGTTCTGGGAGTTGATCATCTGGCCTTGGCAGAAATTCTTCTCATCAGAAAAAGAACCAAATATGTCTGGCCCCAAAAGGTGTTTCAACTTATCAGTTTCATGGTGAGCTTGAGTAGCATTTTCCTGCATTGCCTTGGACAGAAATTATCCCCTATCTTGTATGAAAAGTAAAGAATGTCCTGAAGCCGCACCAGCTTGATGAGCTTTTCATTCACACCTTTCTCCCTTGTAATGGCACACATCAACTTTATGGGATCATTGTTGATGATCTCCTGGATTTCACTGATGAATTCTGACATTGTGATGATGTCAGTTGGTCAACCATGGGTTTTCCTCTCTGCTATCACATTGTAATCAAATCTTGAATCTTCTAGCTCCTTTCTGACCTTTTCCACCATCCTTCAGCTGACATTGAGAAAGTCTGAAATCTCCTTGTTTGTGCTTGCAGTGGATTCCAAGGAGGACTCCATGCCTATTCAACAAATTTGGGGATTCAAAATTTGCCATAGTAAATTATTCCCCAACAAAATAAAGCAAAATTTGTTAGTTTTTAAGAAGAAAAAAAATTGACAATGAAGGTATAAAAAAATATGCATAAAATTAGTAGTTGAAATTTGTGAACAAATACTGTCCACACCCTGTAGAGTATAGTAATAAAAAGAATTAATAATTAATCTATGATGTATGAGTGAACAATAAAGAGTGAGGGTGAGATCAAAGCAAGTTTTTCAAAGATCAAACTAAGAAGCTAATTACAGGTTGGTCTTTCTACAAGAGAATATAATGGCAAAGAGCCATAAATATGCACTAAGCAGCTGCATTTTGACAAAAATTATTCTTTGAGTAGAACTTAGTCAAAAATATCCCAGGTTGATGCAAAAATAATGCCTATGAATAATCGCATCTCTTAATTCTTCCTACCAGCACTCCCACATTCTTCAGTGCCTTTTCATTACAGCTGTTCTTCGGTTCCAGTTATATTTAACCTCAAGACACCCTGTATATAGCAACAATATTTTCTTTAAAGTATATAACTTACCATCAATTCTGTAAGGAGATTCAGCAATATGTCTATAATTGTATAAAACATTAATGGATACCATATAGCATGTTTCATAAGTACGATATCTGTAAGAGAAATAATATAATCATTAGTTTTCACTGAAATTTTAAAAATGATATAGAAACGTTCATAAAAATTTAATAATTCTGGTATAGAATAATCCCCAAATTAGAAGTAAAATAAAAAAGAGAACTCCACTAACCTGGCAATATAAGTACCATCATATCGATCCAGTACCTGTACCCATATACGACAATTTAAGCCATTTGCTGTTTCTCCTTCAACCTGAACTTTTATTCTATCACCTAATGAGTTATTAATCCTATAAAAAAAATTATATGAATATTAAAAAATTTAATATATGAATAAGGATGATAAAATTCACACAAGTTTTCCATAGTGATGAGATTTGCAATTATTTATTGAGAAATTATACAAGCTAACCTCTTTCCAGTTGTATCATATGATTCAATGAAAAAGTAGCGAGCTGGAAGAACAATCTGATTTGGAATCAGACCTGGACCAAATACTTTTGTTTGATTAACATCAAAAATGATATCTTCACTCTTTTGCTCTGTTGCAAAAATCCATTTTAGATTTAATATAATATTAACAAATAATATTATAATAGGGCCATTTGATAAGCAAAGTATTTTTAAAGCCATGTTAGATCGCTATACTTCTTAATGAAATAATTTTCTATTTTTAAAAATTCATAAATTTATAAACTATATTCAAATTAAGACTTAAAATACCTGGAATAAATTTTAATAAGTCAATATCTAATAAGGATACAGGACATTCAAGTAATTTTAAATTAATTCATGATAAAAAAGAATAACAGTAATGGATGATATAAATATCATAATAATGAATAATAATAAAATATAATGAAAACAATGTAGAAGAACAAATTGAAAATGAGTCACTAGACAGCAGCATGTATGGAGAAGAACAAATTGAAAATGAGTCACTAGACAGCAGCATGCATGGAGAAGAACAAATTGAAAATGAGTCACTAGACAGCAGCATGCATGGAGAAGAACAAATTGAAAATGAGTCACTAGACAGCAGCATGCATGGAGAAGAACAAATTGAAAATGAGTCACTAGACAGCAGCATGCATGGAGAAGAACAAATTGAAAATGAATCACTAGACAGCAGCATGCATGGAGAAGAACAAATTGAAAATGAGTCACTAGACAGCAGCATGCATGGAGAAGAACAAATTGAAAATGAGTCACTAGACAGCAGCATGCATGGAGAAGAACAAATTGACTGGCTAATGCGACTCCCAAAGACAATACAATAGAATGACTAATCAAACTCAAATAAAAACTAAACGGTATTGCAAGTTCAAGTATCCGGAGAATAAGGGATACTGGATGAATGTTTTAGGGGAGTGTTTGGATGGAAAAGTATCAGTTTTTTTCCACATGATCGCGAGTGTGGGTGAGCCAAGGTATGAGGTTGTGAAGGAGAGACTGATTGGGCAGGTGAAATGAAAGAAAGAGTGTGAAGTATAAAAGGCGTGAATGAATTTGAGAAGGCTCGAATGGGAAAGAGTGAAAGGGTGAACATGTATGCACATAGGCTTGAGAGTATGGTGAGAAAGAGGTATATTGATGATGATGTGAATGAATGTAAACAATTGATGAGAAAGTTCTTTGATACAGTCCCGTGAAAGATAAGTGAATGGTTGAATGGAAAGAGAAAGGAGAGAATGAGGCTGACAGGTGAATAGTTGGTGTGGGAGGATGTGTTGGAACTGTTGGAAGATGGACGATTTGATGAGGATGGATGGTAAAGTGTAAATGTTGGGGGTAAGAAGCCCAGGAGCTTTCCTCCACCCCAGCAGTTTGTCAGCTATCGGGATGCCCTGAGGGCTGCGCCAGCTGGGGTGATGTAGAGCTTCCTGGGCTGGCAGCTGGATGGGCAAATGGAGGATGGACAAATGGAAGGGGACAGATGACTATTAAGCACGTGAATGGGGATATGAGGGAGCAGCCGAGGTATGTCACAGCAAATGAGAGACTGGTGAGAAAGATTGTGGAATGTCATAGGTGTGGAAGGAATGGTCATATGTTGGCGGAATGGACGTCTGGTGCATGTTTTGGGTGTAGTAAGAAGGGGCATATGATAAAGGATTGCCAGGAAAGTGTGAAAAGGTGCTTTGAATGTAAAGAAAGAGACCATTTGAAGAAAGATTGACCAAGGTTGAATGGTGGAGTGACTGCTGGGGAGAGTATGAAGTATGCTTGTGGTAATTGCAGAAAGGCTGGTCATTATGCGAGGATGTGTCATGACCAGAGGAATGTATGTACCTATTGTGCGATGGAAGGGCATTCAAGTGAAAAATGTTGGATTAGACTGAGAGCGCAAGGTGTGAATGGAAAGTCTGAAGCGGGAAACTGAATTGTAAGAAGGTACCTGGTGAAGTATCCTCTGGGTGCATGAGTGCGAGTAATGTGTTGGTAAGTCTGTCTAGTGTGAAAGTGCTGTCTGGTAGGAAGTATGAGTGTCTTGAGTGTGAAGGTGGAATTGAACGGGATTGAGTGTTTGGCTTTGATAGATTCTGGATGCAAGATGAGCTTGGTGTATAAGGATGTGTATGGCAAGCTGAATGATAAAGCCCTCCTGTCTGAGTGTAAGGGTAGATTGGGGTAGGGATTGGTAGTATGAGAGTGCCTGTGATTGGAATAATAAGGTCAGCTGTCCGAATACATGGTATGATGATGAATGAGTGTGAATTCTCTGTGATTGATAAAGTGAGTAGTGAGTATGGTGTGATTTTGGGGTATGATTTTATGAAAGTGAACCGTATGGTTGTGCATCCTGCGAGTGATCAGATTGAGAGAAAGAGTGGTAAAAATGGGGTGTATGAGTTGTACGAAGGAAAAGCTGGTAGTGTTTTGAGGAGTGTGTTTAGCGGCATTGAGGCAACTGCTATGGAGAGTGTAAGGCTTGTGAATGGTGAAAGGGTGTCTGTTAGAGTGAGTTGGAGTTAGGATGTGAGTTTAAATGTGGGTGAGAACACTGTGATATTGGATGGAAAGGATGTGTGTTACTTGTGTGTTTGATGGCTTGATGAGAATGAATGATCCTTTTTGTATGTGTGCAGGTGGACCCCAGAGTGAAAGGGCAGGTGAGGGGGATCCAAGTTGGAGATGTACTGGGTCACCTCTCCACTGTCAGTGAGGTAGGTATAGATGATAGCACGGATGCAGGGTAAATGTTACGAATGAAAAGATGTGTGAATGAACGTATAATGAAGTGGAAAGGATGGTGGAATAGGATGGATGTTTGACTGAATACAAAAGAAGGATGTCTATCAAATTCTGTTTGAACAAAAGGGGGTCCTCAGTAAGGGTTATCTGGATTTCAGGGTTGCGAAGCTTCCAGAATTCAAGATTATCCTTAAGGAGGACACCCCAATCTATTAGCATCCAAGACATTTCCTGCGTCTGGTTGCTGATGAGATTGAGGAGCAGTGTGTGGAATTAGAATGATTGGGGGTGATTGAAGAAAGTGAGAGTGCATGAAATAGTCTGATTGTACCTGTACATAAGCTGGATAGAAGATTGCGTCTGTGTGGATTATCAAAAGGGGAATGAAAGACTGTAAAAGAGAGGTTTCCGATGTGTGTGGTATCTGAGTGTGTGTATAGTATGCATGGGATAAAGTGGTTTTCAAAGCTGGATCTGGTACGGGGGTATTACCTGATGCCCATTGCTGAGGAAAGCCAGCTGGTGACTGCCTTTTCCTCTAAAAATAGGATATGAAGTTGGTGAATGATGTGTTAAGAACTAGGAGTGTGTTGGCATGAAGGTGAAAGTAGCGAAGTGTGAATGGTTTGCGAAAGAAGTGGTTCCTTGGGCATATGGTGAGTGAGAATGGGTTGTAAAGGCCGACGAAGTATGTTGAGAAGGTGCAAATGTTTCCAAAGCCTGTGACTGTGAAGCAGCTGAAGTCGTTTCTGGGTTTGATTGAGTTTCAGCAAAAGTTTATGTGATTGTTCGGGTGTGAGTAAGACTCTGACTGAGTGGATGGGCAAGAAAGGTAGTACGATTGTTAGGTGGAATGATAAAATGAATGAAGCATATGAGACTGAAAGAGGCAGCGGCTGAAGATGTTGAATTGGCATACCCAGATTATAGTGTGAATGCTAGATGCTTGAATTGTATATGGATGCGAGTGAGTACTGTATGGGAGGTTTTCTGATGCAAGAGCAGCGCTTGAATGGAGAGAATGTCAGGTGAATAGTTGGGTATTTATCCAAGGCTATGAATGCGGCAGAGTGAGAGTTGGCTGCGATAAGGTATTGTTTGAAAGTGTTGTGTGTTTTTGTATGATGTGAGGTTTGTGATCAAAACAGATCACCAACCTCTTGTGTATGTGTAACGTATGAAATGGGCTGATAGTAGGATTGCAAGGACTTTGGAAGATTTGAGTGATTTTGACTATGTGATTGAGGACGTGCCTGGTGAATGGAATGGAGTGGCTGAATTGATGTGTGATGAAAATGTGTGTGGAGTGAGGGATCCTGAGTATTTGCCGAAAGGGATTATGAATGGAAAGGATAGTAAGGGTGGTGGTGATTCCTTGTTTCAGAGCATATGGAGTGGTTTGCAAGATTTGAAGAGTGATGGAGTAGATGTGAGAGTGCCCGATAGTGTGGATGACTTAAGGAAGGAGGTAATGAGTTAAGTATGTAGGAAGCCTGAGAATATTGGTATGGTGAGGGTGCGGAACCTTATGAAAGAATTGGGAGCAAGTGGTCCCACCATTTCAGGAAGTGTTGATTGTAGTGAGTCGTTTGTATGGAGTGATTATATATGTGCACTTTGGTGGTGAGAGACCAATTGTGCACAAGGATGAGAAAGTGAAGGGTTTTCAAATGCTAATGTGGTACATCTGCAGTGTTTGAGTAGTGTGCATTACAAGTGGGTGATTGAAAAGTGTTCGTATATGAGAGAGAAGAATGATTGTCTGGATGAAGATGAGTGTGTGGTGAATGATGATGTAGGAGTAGATGACAGTGTGTATGTCAGTGCTGATGTTAGTGTGGTTGTTCCTTTGGTGTATTGCAAGATGAGATGGAGTGTGATAATATGGATCTGTCTGGGAAAGAGCTTGTCTTGGTCTCAAAGAGTAGAAAGTATGCAAGGAAGAGTGAAAGGAAGAATGCAAGTCTGAATGAAATTAAGTCTGAGCAAAGTCTTTCTGGTATGGAGGAGCTTGAGAGAGAGATTGAGTGTTTGCATAAGCATGTCAGTGATTTGGCTGGCATAAGTAGACGAGTGAGTGAGCTGCCTGTGGCTGATTTTTCTGGTTTGGAAAACACTAGAAATGATAGTTTATTTGGGCAGAATGAATCTAGTGTGACTGATTTTGTAAATATTTACCCCATATTTTTTGTAGATAAAGGACTGTGTATCCAATCCATTTCATTTCTCCCTCGATTTTTCACATCCGAATTAGTCTAGGAAGCAGGTTGGATCAATTGGGCTTAGAGGATAGATTTTTGGCCCGCTACACCTGTACAGATTCTTATCACCAAGGTTCTGGGAAACGACACAGCTGTACCAACAAATATCAAAACAGGTGCAGTCATTGACACCAAACTGAAGAAAGGAAAGATGCAGACCTTATTTACTGTCAGAAGGCTGCAAAACAAAAAATTGTATTTTCAAAATTTAAGATTAAGAGTTTCTCTATTTCTGTGCACACACAAATAAACATCCAGTAGAGTAAGCTCCACCCAAACTGTGTCATTGGTTAACAGCAGGCCATGTACACTGGTTTTCAAGACATTATATACAGCTCTGGGGAGAGCCTAGGGGCAGTCAGGTCAGGTGAGTCAGCAGTCAAGAGAGTAAAAAATAGTCAGAAATAGACTTCAATATTAGTAGGCCTGCTTCAAATACCCAACACAAGTTTAATCAAATTCTTTGTTCCTAAGACCACTGAGTCCTCCACCCAATAAAGTCCTAGAATCTGCCTTCCGATATTCCTTTTCCTGAGAGTAATCCAACCAGTCCTCTTACCCAGCCTACTTCACTAAAACCAAGAGAGAGGATAATCTTCCCCAAAATTGGAGTCAGCACCTGTCAACTGAATACCCCAATAGTGCTACATAAAGTTAGGTAACACTGGGTAAGGTTAGTAATGGATGGGAAACAGCTAACTCAACTCCCACTGGTAAACTGGTAACTACCAGCCTATAACTGGCAACTGTTGTACTCGCCATGAACAGTGATAACTTGCCATAACAAGTGACCACTTGGACCTGCCATACCATAATCAATATTATTATTTGAAGCAGAGTACATGCCAGTAAAATCTATAAAGACTATGCAGTGGCATGGCATAAAAGGGTATGAGTCCCTAAAATACAAAAATTGGTAAGGTTAAAATAAAAGCAATAAACATTAAAAACATGACTCCGGGGCAATAAATAAATGACATGCCCTGGCATAACCTAACTAAAATAAAAAAATGAATCGAAGGGGACCTACTACCTTGCACCAAGGCAAAAAAAGGAGACATGTACATTCCAACACTTCATTTCAAAATGAATAAAAAGGTACATATAATTACAAGCTATAAACTATTAGAAATTGGAAGAGGAAATTATTGTTCAAAGAGGGACCCTCAGCTAAGAGGAGGCACAGTCTATCGTTGTTACATGCAACATGTTAAATAGAAGGGAAGTATTCCAGACAGGGCTGGTAGTAGTCCAAAAGATTATGTACTGATATAGGAAATGAAAAGAGGGGGCTAAATATCGATGTGTAAGGTATATGTGACCAATTCGAGGGGTAATAAAGGACCACCTCAAAGCTCTGATTAGGTTGATAACAGCTAGCCCAGGGTAGAACTGAGGGGATTAATGGAATTCCATTTGTTCTTGATGCAGCCATCCCATTCTGACTTCCAGTGAACAAATATAGTCCTTAATAAGAGGATAAATGTAATGATAGAGCAAAGTGCAGCAAATCAGTGTCTTGGTGCCTGCAATTCAAGCCCTCATAGAACTAGACTTTGAAATGACTAGGAACACAGCAAAACTACTTTATATGAGAAAGAGGCCTAGGAATACACCTCACTACCATTGGCTAACTTGGAGTAAATGAGGGAAGTTTATAGCCTCCACAACATGAGCCTATCTTGTTATACTTGTTACAATACTCAACAAAGGACACAATGAAAGTCTTGATGCAATTAAACACATTTTTATTATTTTAACATACATATATGTTTAAATTGTATGTCTCCCCTTTATAACCTTTTACCTCTTGAAGACTTTAATCAACTCCCCCCTCAAATTCTTCTCCTTTATAATGTATGAAGATTTAGTCTCTTAAGCCTTCCACCATAAAGTAAGCTCCTCAACACATGAATCATCTGTCATCCTTCTTTACACAGACTAAAGCAAACCAATATCCATCAATAATATGGTGAGGCATAACTGGGTACCTTGCTTTTCCACTTGGCTACCAGGCTTCCTCCTAGAAGGTTGAATTTGAAGAAACTGGAAGATTTGATAATCATAAGTTTGAAGTGATTGGGATATTTTCGATTAAATTGTGAAATAGCTCCCTTTTTGTTTACGTTTCAGAGCGGCCTAATTTTCTCTCACCTTTATTTCAACACTTTTTTTTATTGCTTAATTAAAGGGTTTTAGAAAGTTTTCTCAGTATACCTGTTGATGTAAGTAGTATGTATGTAGTTTGTGATTTTTGTGGTGTTGAAAGAAGAGCAAATGTACCTGAATGCCCCTTGTGTAGTGTGACTCATGCAAATGTGGCTTTGGTAGAGGAGGTGAGTCAGTTGCACGATGAGTGCAAGAGATTAAGTGAATTGGTGCATGAAGTGAGAACATAACATAACATAACATAATTACACGGATGACAAAAGCCACAAGGGCCTATCAAAGGTCATCCGCCTCCGTCAAAACCCACCCACAAAAAGCACCATCACCAGGGGAAGACAAAATCAAAGTCCCCCACAATATAATATAACGGATGACAAAAGCCACAAGGGCTCATCATAGGTCATCCGAGTCAAGCGGCCTCTTTTTCAAGGCACCCAAACTCCCAGGAAAACTAGATCCAGAGGATTGCATCCAGAAACAAGGGTATCACCAATCAAGGCTTGTCAAGAACTAAATCATGCAGCTATAGATATATACAAACAATATTAATATATACAAAACTTAGGAACCATCACAACCTTCCCTTCCCATAAACTCATCCAACCTACTCTTAAATACATTTAGATTTGGACTACCTACTACCCTCTCCGGCAATTTGTTCCAGAAGTCTACCACTCTATTGGTGAAAAAATACTTTCTTAAATCCAACCTACACCCTTGCTTTTTAATTTTCAAGTGGTGACCTCTAGTCCGATTTCCATCATCTAACTCAAAAAACTTGCTAACATCCAATTTATCTATCCCGGAAAAAATTTTAAAGAGCTCAATCATATCCCCTCTCACACACCTCCTTTCGAACGAGAACATATTTAACACCCTCAGTCTATCTTCATATTCAAGGTGCCTCAGGGAAGGAATAATCTTTGTTGCCCTCCGTTGCACTGACTCAAGAAGGTTAATATCGTGTCTAAAATGTGGGGACCATGCCTGTATACAGTACTCTAGATGTGGCCTAACATAAGAGTTATAGAGTTTAAGAATAACCTCCTTACTTTTGTAACTGACATTTCTCTTAATAAAACCCAGCACTCTATTTGCCCTATTTCTTGCTTCAATACACTGCTTAGAAAACCTTAATGACTTATCTATTACTACTCCTAGATCTTTCTCATCCTCTACTGAGCTCAGCCAATGCCCATCCATTTCATAGTTAAATTCTCTATTATCTTTTCCCATGTTAATAACTTTGCACTTATCAAGGTTGAAAGTCATTTGCCACTTATGTGCCCAGGATAACAATTTATTTAAATCCCCCTGCACTTTAAAATTATTATCAATATCTTTAACTACAGCTGCTAATTTGGTATCATCCGCAAAAAATTGACACTTTATTATTAACTGCCTCCCCAAGATCGTTTATATAGATGACAAATAATAATGGACCGAGAACTGATCCCTGAGGAACCCCACTGATAACATCCCTCCACTCTGACTTTACACCATTTAGCACTACCCTTTGCTTCCTGTCTTTCAGCCACTCAGCTATCCAATTTGAAACACCCCCACATATCCCAATCATTTTTAATTTATGAACTAGTCTCCTGTGTGGTACCTTATCAAATGCTTTACTAAAATCTAAGTAAATTATATCTACATTCTCTCCTTTATCTACTTGATCTGTTACAAACTCCAGAAAGTCTAGTAAGTTAGTCAAACATGATCTACCTGATCTAAACCCATGCTGAGCATCGCTGATTAACCCCTCCCTCTCTAGATGTTGGCAAATCCCTTTTTTAACTATTTTCTCAAGAATTTTACAGACTACAGGAGTTAGGCTAACCGGTCTAAAGTTATTTGGATCCTCTTTACTACCCTTCTTGAAAATGGGGACTACATTCGCTCTCTTCCAATCATCGGGTATTTCTCCATATTCCAATGACCTAGTATATAACTTGTCCAGAGCTATTGAGATACTTTCTACCCCTTCCTTAAGTATCCTAGAATGAATATTATCAGGGCCGGAGGCCTTGGTAGTATCTAAATCACCTATTAGTCCTTTTATCATCCTCCGATCCACACAAATGTTAGTAAACACCTCTTTTCCTGACCTATGAGTACTATACATAGGACTATTTAGTTTCTCTTTTGTAAATACTGATGCAAAATGACCATTTAGTACCTCAACTATTTCCTCATCAGTTTCTCTCACAAACCCTTTATATTTGATAGGTCCTATTTTAACTCTGCCAGACTTGTTATTAGTTTTATAGTAACTAAAGAACTTTCTAGGATCTTTGTTGCTATCCTGAGCTAATTTAATTTCTGACACCCTTTTGTTCTTCTTTATAATCTTATTTAACTCATTCCTAGCCATTCTATAATCACTTAAATTTTGAATATTATTTTCTACCTGTAATTTTTTATATGCCCTTTTCTTCTCTGAAATTTTTCTAGCTATCTCCTGATTCCACCATAATGGTTTCCTACTTTTGTTCCTAATGGCCTTCATTGGGATACATTGTTCTTGGACTACATTTATTATATGCTTGAAAGTATCCCACATCCCATAAGCATTTTTACCTCTGAATTCTATATCCCAGTCTACCAAATTTAGCAAGCTTCGAAGTTTTACATAATCTCCCTTATGAAAATTTGGAACTTTTTCAGCATTCTCAGTTATTTTACCCTTCTCAATTCCCAAGTTAAAACGAACTATCTGATGGTCACTATTTCCCAATGCTTCCCCAACAGTCAATTCTTGAACTAAATGATCACTGTTAGAAAGTACTAAATCTAATATATTGTCCCCCCTCGTTGGCTCATTAACAAATTGATTCAAAAAATTATCCTCAAAGCATTCTATGAACCTGCCACTTGTTCTATCCCTACCTATCATATTTTCCCAGTCCACAGAGTTTAAGTTGAAGTCCCCAATAATAACTGCATCTGTTTCACATCCCTTACTTATTTCCCTTATCATTAGTTCATCTATATCATCAGTCTGCCCAGGTGGCCTGTAAAAAGCTCCCAAATGCACCATTCTATTTTTACTGAACCTAATATCTATCCAAAGTGACTCAACTCCATCCTGCTTTATTGAAGTATTTAAACTTGAAACAATGTTGTTTTTTATATAGATAATTATTCCTCCACCAATCCTACCTGTCCTTTGACTAATGTACATATTATAGCCCTGAAAATCAAATTCACTTATAGTGTCACTAAATTCTATTTCATTAACCCATGATTCAGTAACGCATAATATATCTATATCCTCATTGCTAATATAACTAAATAGCTCATCCTTCTTGTTTCTAAGACTACGAGCATTTGTATAGAAACAATTTAACCCCCCTATCCCTGAAGCACCTCTTGAAACTTGAATGACCTCACCTCTATCGCCTTGGAACCTATTTCTGTTATCTGCCAAGTCCATTCTACTTTCAGTACTATAATGTCCTCTCATAATTCCCTGACCACTATTAGTATCTAGTTTCCCGCCCGCAAAGACCTAATAACACGATCATACTCCTCCCACAACACATCTACCCCCCTCCTACTCAAATGCAGTCCATCCATCGCATACATTTCTTTCATTCCAACAAACCTATCCCACACATCCACAAACATGACACCTTCCATCTCACACATCCTCCTCACATAATCATTCAGACCAATTGCACGAGACATCCATTCTACCCCAACATCCATTCTTGGAAGCACACCTGTCACAACACCTTTCATTCTACTTTCTTTCACCTTTTCAATCAACTTCTTGTACCTCTCATGTAACTCACATGCACCCACTTTCTTCACATCATTCACTCCTACATGTGTAATCACAACCGCATCCCTTGCACAGCCAGACACCAGTTCCTCATACCTATCAGACAGATCTCTCACTCCAGCACCCGGCAAACACACCCTCAAACCATTCAATCTACTTGCATTCAACTTCCTATCTAAATATCTAACTCGCGAATCACCCATCACAAGCACTTCAGTCAGACTCCTATTCCTAACCCCCACAGACCTAACTCCATCCCCACTCCTATTCTCATTCAAACTACCAGTCACTCGAACTCCACCCCCACCCCCATCAGTCATATCACTTCCAGTTACTTCCTCTCTTAGGGCACTGAATCTATTAGTCAAGCTAATAGGTTCTGTGTCCCTCTGACTCACACACCTATTCTCCCCCTGGCTAACCACCTCAACAGAGGCAACCCTATTCTCACAAAGAACAGGAGAAGCCTCCCTAGCTTCATGTTTCCTAACCACTCTCCACTGTCCCCCATCCTCACTAGGCCTATTTCTAACTAATCTAAGGGGGCTAACTTCACTATCACTAGAACTATCATATCCTACCTCCTCCACCGGCCCTCTACCTTCACCTGAAACATCTAACTGGCCTACCTCACCACCTAACCTATTCCCAAATCTAGGCCTAACACTAAGTTCCCTCCTGAGCTCAGCAACTAACCCCTCCAGCCTACATATCCTGTCTAAATCCTGCCTTCTCATCCCCTCTAAATCTACAATGCATTCATGCAGCCCACATACAACACATGTATACCCCTCACCTAATACACCACAACCAATGCATACATTCCGACACTCATGCTCACTTTCATCCCCAAACTCCATCACTTATTCAAACAAAGAAAGAATTTAAGTAGCAATAAGAAAAAGAAGAAGAGCAACTTAGCTTTGGCTGATTGTGGTGAGAAAAAAAAACAAAAACAAACAAACTATAGAAAAATCTGAAAAATAGATCAACAGACTGAGAGCTCTATAAAACACGTGCTACCTGTTCGAAGGTCAGTCGAAGACTGACACTTGCGTACATGCAAGTGTACGCATGAAGAATGTGGCTGGGACCAGGAGGGGGGAAGAAAGGCCTAGAATAGGGACTGGAGAGAAAGAAGTGACTAATGTAAGTAAAGATTAATGGTGGGTGAATATGGATTGAATGGATAGGTTAAGACAGGTTAGGTGTGTGAGTAAGTGGAAGTAGTGTTGAATACTATTAATGGAAACAGGGAAATAATTGAAGGGATTATATTGGACTTAAATACTAGTAAGTCATCTGGCCCAGACAACATTCATTCTAGGTTACTCAAAGAAGGTATAGATAGTATTGCAGTAGCTCTTGAGAAGATATATACTAGATTACTAGAGTTTAGAGAAATACCTAATGATTGGAAATTAGCGAATGTAGTGCTAATTTTTTAAAAGGGAAGTAAAGAGGACCCAAATAACTTTAGGCCGGTAAGCTTAACTTCTATAGTTTGTAAAATTCTTGAGAAGATAGTTAAGAAGAGTTAGATTATGTTTAACAAATTTACTGAATTTAATGGATTATGTAACTAAACAATTAGATAAGGGAGAGAATATTGATGTAAATTACTTATATTTTAGCAAAGCTTTTGATAAGGTTCCACATAGGAGACTAGTTCACAAATTAAAAATGCATGGGATATGTGGTAAAGTTTTGAATTGGATAGCTGAATGGCTGAAAGACAGGAAACAGAGTTGTACTGAATGGGGTGAGGTCATAGTGGAGGGACATTATCAGTGGTGTACCTCAGGGATTCTAGACACTTTATTATTCATAGATTATATAAATGATCTTGGGGAGGCTGTAAATAGAAAAGTGTTAATTTTTGCTGCTGATACTAAATTGGCAGCTGTAGTCAAAGAAGTTGAGGGTAGCTTTAAAGTGCAGTGTGAGTGACTTAAAGAAGTTACTAGCTTGGGCTCAGAAGTGGCAGATGAGTTTTAACCTTAAAGAATGCAAGTTATTAACATGGGAAGGGATAATAGGGAATTTAGCTATGAAATGGATGGGCATTTGCTGAATTCAGTTGAGGATGAGAAATCTAAGTAGATCACATCAACTTTCTCACCCTTATCTAATTCTTTAGTTACATAATCCATAAAATCCAGTAAATTAGTTAAACACGATCTACCTTTTCTAAAACCATGCTGAGCATCATTAATTAACCTGCTACTCTGTAGATAACATAACATAACATAACATAACATAATTACACGGATGACAAAAGCCACAAGGGCCTATCAAAGGTCATCCGACTCCGTCAAAACCCACCCACAAAAAGCACCATCACCAGGGGAAGACAAAATCAAAGTCCCCCACAATATAATATAACGGATGACAGAAGCCACAAGGGCTCATCATAGGTCATCCGAGTCAAGCGGCCTCTTTTTCAAGGCACCCAAACTCCCAGGAAAACTACATCCAGAGGATTGCATCCAGAAACAAGGGTATCACCAATCAAGGCTTGTCAAGAACTAAATCATGCAGCTATAGATATATACAAACAATATTAATATATACAAAACTTAGGAACCATTACAACCTTCCCTTCCCATAAACTCATCCAACCTACTCTTAAATACATTTAGATTTGGACTACCTACTACCCTCTGCGGCAATTTGTTCCAAAAGTCTACCACTCTATTGGTGAAAAAATATTTTCTTAAATCCAACCTACACCCTTGCTTTTTAATTTTCAAGTGGTGACCTCTAGTCCGATTTCCATCATCTAACTCAAAAAACTTGCTAACATCCAATTTATCTATCCCGGAAAAAATTTTAAACAGCTCAATCACATCCCCTCTCACACACCTCCTTTCGAACGAGAACATATTTAATACCCTCAGTCTATCTTCATATTCAAGGTGCCTCAGGGAAGGAATAATCTTTGTTGCCCTCCGTTGCACTGACTCAAGAAGGTTAATATCGTGTCTAAAATGTGGGGACCATGCCTGTATACAGTACTCTAGATGTGGCCTAACATAAGAGTTATAGAGTTTAAGAATAACCTCCTTACTTTTGTAACTGACATTTCTCTTAATAAAACCCAGCACTCTATTTGCCCTATTTCTTGCTTCAATACACTGCTTAGAAAACCTTAATGACTTATCTATTACTACTCCTAGATCTTTCTCATCCTCTACTGAGCTCAGCCAATGCCCATCCATTTCATAGTTAAATTCTCTATTATCTTTTCCCATGTTAATAACTTTGCACTTATCAAGGTTGAAAGTCATTTGCCACTTATGTGCCCAGGATAACAATTTATTTAAATCCCCCTGCACTTTAAAATTATTATCAATATCTTTAACTACAGCTGCTAATTTGGTATCATCCGCAAAAAATTGACACTTTATTATTAACTGCCTCCCCAAGATCGTTTATATAGATGACAAATAATAATGGACCGAGAACTGATCCCTGAGGAACCCCACTGATAACATCCCTCCACTCTGACTTTACACCATTTAGCACTACCCTTTGCTTCCTGTCTTTCAGCCACTCAGCTATCCAATTTGAAACACCCCCACATATCCCAATCATTTTTAATTTATGAACTAGTCTCCTGTGTGGTACCTTATCAAATGCTTTACTAAAATCTAAGTAAATTATATCTACATTCTCTCCTTTATCTACTTGATCTGTTACAAACTCCAGAAAGTCTAGTAAGTTAGTCAAACATGATCTACCTGATCTAAACCCATGCTGAGCATCGCTGATTAACCCCTCCCTCTCTAGATGTTGGCAAATCCCTTTTTTAACTATTTTCTCAAGAATTTTACAGACTACAGGAGTTAGGCTAACCGGTCTAAAGTTATTTGGATCCTCTTTACTACCCTTCTTGAAAATGGGGACTACATTCGCTCTCTTCCAATCATCGGGTATTTCTCCATATTCCAATGACCTAGTATATAACTTGTCCAGAGCTATTGAGATACTTTCTACCCCTTCCTTAAGTATCCTAGAATGAATATTATCAGGGCCGGAGGCCTTGGTAGTATCTAAATCACCTATTAGTCCTTTTATCATCCTCCGATCCACACAAATGTTAGTAAACACCTCTTTTCCTGACCTATGAGTACTATACATAGGACTATTTAGTTTCTCTTTTGTAAATACTGATGCAAAATGACCATTTAGTACCTCAACTATTTCCTCATCAGTTTCTCTCACAAACCCTTTATATTTGATAGGTCCTATTTTAACTCTGCCAGACTTGTTATTAGTTTTATAGTAACTAAAGAACTTTCTAGGATCTTTGTTGCTATCCTGAGCTAATTTAATTTCTGACACCCTTTTGTTCTTCTTTATAATCTTATTTAACTCATTCCTAGCCATTCTATAATCACTTAAATTTTGAATATTATTTTCTACCTGTAATTTTTTATATGCCCTTTTCTTCTCTGAAATTTTTCTAGCTATCTCCTGATTCCACCATAATGGTTTCCTACTTTTGTTCCTAATGGCCTTCATTGGGATACATTGTTCTTGGACTACATTTATTATATGCTTGAAAGTATCCCACATCCCATAAGCATTTTTACCTCTGAATTCTATATCCCAGTCTACCAAATTTAGCAAGCTTCGAAGTTTTACATAATCTCCCTTATGAAAATTTGGAACTTTTTCAGCATTCTCAGTTATTTTACCCTTCTCAATTCCCAAGTTAAAACGAACTATCTGATGGTCACTATTTCCCAATGCTTCCCCAACAGTCAATTCTTGAACTAAATGATCACTGTTAGAAAGTACTAAATCTAATATATTGTCCCCCCTCGTTGGCTCATTAACAAATTGATTCAAAAAATTATCCTCAAAGCATTCTATGAACCTGCCACTTGTTCTATCCCTACCTATCATATTTTCCCAGTCCACAGAGTTTAAGTTGAAGTCCCCAATAATAACTGCATCTGTTTCACATCCCTTACTTATTTCCCTTATCATTAGTTCATCTATATCATCAGTCTGCCCAGGTGGCCTGTAAAAAGCTCCCAAATGCACCATTCTATTTTTACTGAACCTAATATCTATCCAAAGTGACTCAACTCCATCCTGCTTTATTGAAGTATTTAAACTTGAAACAATGTTGTTTTTTATATAGATAATTATTCCTCCACCAATCCTACCTGTCCTTTGACTAATGTACATATTATAGCCCTGAAAATCAAATTCACTTATAGTGTCACTAAATTCTATTTCATTAACCCATGATTCAGTAACGCATAATATATCTATATCCTCATTGCTAATATAACTAAATAGCTCATCCTTCTTGTTTCTAAGACTACGAGCATTTGTATAGAAACAATTTAACCCCCCTATCCCTGAAGCACCTCTTGAAACTTGAATGACCTCACCTCTATCGCCTTGGAACCTATTTCTGTTATCTGCCAAGTCCATTCTACTTTCAGTACTATAATGTCCTCTCATAATTCCCTGACCACTATTAGTATCTAGTTTCCCGCCCGCAAAGACCTAATAACACGATCATACTCCTCCCACAACACATCTACCCCCCTCCTACTCAAATGCAGTCCATCCATCGCATACATTTCTTTCATTCCAACAAACCTATCCCACACATCCACAAACATGACACCTTCCATCTCACACATCCTCCTCACATAATCATTCAGACCAATTGCACGAGACATCCATTCTACCCCAACATCCATTCTTGGAAGCACACCTGTCACAACACCTTTCATTCTACTTTCTTTCACCTTTTCAATCAACTTCTTGTACCTCTCATGTAACTCACATGCACCCACTTTCTTCACATCATTCACTCCTACATGTGTAATCACAACCGCATCCCTTGCACAGCCAGACACCAGTTCCTCATACCTATCAGACAGATCTCTCACTCCAGCACCCGGCAAACACACCCTCAAACCATTCAATCTACTTGCATTCAACTTCCTATCTAAATATCTAACTCGCGAATCACCCATCACAAGCACTTCAGTCAGACTCCTATTCCTAACCCCCACAGACCTAACTCCATCCCCACTCCTATTCTCATTCAAACTACCAGTCACTCGAACTCCACCCCCACCCCCATCAGTCATATCACTTCCAGTTACTTCCTCTCTTAGGGCACTGAATCTATTAGTCAAGCTAATAGGTTCTGTGTCCCTCTGACTCACACACCTATTCTCCCCCTGGCTAACCACCTCAACAGAGGCAACCCTATTCTCACAAAGAACAGGAGAAGCCTCCCTAGCTTCATGTTTCCTAACCACTCTCCACTGTCCCCCATCCTCACTAGGCCTATTTCTAACTAATCTAAGGGGGCTAACTTCACTATCACTAGAACTATCATATCCTACCTCCTCCACCGGCCCTCTACCTTCACCTGAAACATCTAACTGGCCTACCTCACCACCTAACCTATTCCCAAATCTAGGCCTAACACTAAGTTCCCTCCTGAGCTCAGCAACTAACCCCTCCAGCCTACATATCCTGTCTAAATCCTGCCTTCTCATCCCCTCTAAATCTACAATGCATTCATGCAGCCCACATACAACACATGTATACCCCTCACCTAATACACCACAACCAATGCATACATTCCGACACTCATGCTCACTTTCATCCCCAAACTCCATCACTTATTCAAACAAAGAAAGAATTTAAGTAGCAATAAGAAAAAGAAGAAGAGCAACTTAGCTTTGGCTGATTGTGGTGAGAAAAAAAAACAAAAACAAACAAACTATAGAAAAATCTGAAAAATAGATCAACAGACTGAGAGCTCTATAAAACACGTGCTACCTGTTCGAAGGTCAGTCGAAGACTGACACTTGCGTACATGCAAGTGTACGCATGAAGAATGTGGCTGGGACCAGGAGGGGGGAAGAAAGGCCTAGAATAGGGACTGGAGAGAAAGAAGTGACTAATGTAAGTAAAGATTAATGGTGGGTGAATATGGATTGAATGGATAGGTTAAGACAGGTTAGGTGTGTGAGTAAGTGGAAGTAGTGTTGAATACTATTAATGGAAACAGGGAAATAATTGAAGGGATTATATTGGACTTAAATACTAGTAAGTCATCTGGCCCAGACAACATTCATTCTAGGTTACTCAAAGAAGGTATAGATAGTATTGCAGTAGCTCTTGAGAAGATATATACTAGATTACTAGAGTTTAGAGAAATACCTAATGATTGGAAATTAGCGAATGTAGTGCTAATTTTTTAAAAGGGAAGTAAAGAGGACCCAAATAACTTTAGGCCGGTAAGCTTAACTTCTATAGTTTGTAAAATTCTTGAGAAGATAGTTAAGAAGAGTTAGATTATGTTTAACAAATTTACTGAATTTAATGGATTATGTAACTAAACAATTAGATAAGGGAGAGAATATTGATGTAAATTACTTATATTTTAGCAAAGCTTTTGATAAGGTTCCACATAGGAGACTAGTTCACAAATTAAAAATGCATGGGATATGTGGTAAAGTTTTGAATTGGATAGCTGAATGGCTGAAAGACAGGAAACAGAGTTGTACTGAATGGGGTGAGGTCATAGTGGAGGGACATTATCAGTGGTGTACCTCAGGGATTCTAGACACTTTATTATTCATAGATTATATAAATGATCTTGGGGAGGCTGTAAATAGAAAAGTGTTAATTTTTGCTGCTGATACTAAATTGGCAGCTGTAGTCAAAGAAGTTGAGGGTAGCTTTAAAGTGCAGTGTGAGTGACTTAAAGAAGTTACTAGCTTGGGCTCAGAAGTGGCAGATGAGTTTTAACCTTAAAGAATGCAAGTTATTAACATGGGAAGGGATAATAGGGAATTTAGCTATGAAATGGATGGGCATTTGCTGAATTCAGTTGAGGATGAGAAATCTAAGTAGATCACATCAACTTTCTCACCCTTATCTAATTCTTTAGTTACATAATCCATAAAATCCAGTAAATTAGTTAAACACGATCTACCTTTTCTAAAACCATGCTGAGCATCATTAATTAACCTGCTACTCTGTAGATAACATAACATAACATAACATAACATAATTACACGGATGACAAAAGCCACAAGGGCCTATCAAAGGTCATCCGACTCCGTCAAAACCCACCCACAAAAAGCACCATCACCAGGGGAAGACAAAATCAAAGTCCCCCACAATATAATATAACGGATGACAGAAGCCACAAGGGCTCATCATAGGTCATCCGAGTCAAGCGGCCTCTTTTTCAAGGCACCCAAACTCCCAGGAAAACTACATCCAGAGGATTGCATCCAGAAACAAGGGTATCACCAATCAAGGCTTGTCAAGAACTAAATCATGCAGCTATAGATATATACAAACAATATTAATATATACAAAACTTAGGAACCATTACAACCTTCCCTTCCCATAAACTCATCCAACCTACTCTTAAATACATTTAGATTTGGACTACCTACTACCCTCTGCGGCAATTTGTTCCAAAAGTCTACCACTCTATTGGTGAAAAAATATTTTCTTAAATCCAACCTACACCCTTGCTTTTTAATTTTCAAGTGGTGACCTCTAGTCCGATTTCCATCATCTAACTCAAAAAACTTGCTAACATCCAATTTATCTATCCCGGAAAAAATTTTAAACAGCTCAATCACATCCCCTCTCACACACCTCCTTTCGAACGAGAACATATTTAATACCCTCAGTCTATCTTCATATTCAAGGTGCCTCAGGGAAGGAATAATCTTTGTTGCCCTCCGTTGCACTGACTCAAGAAGGTTAATATCGTGTCTAAAATGTGGGGACCATGCCTGTATACAGTACTCTAGATGTGGCCTAACATAAGAGTTATAGAGTTTAAGAATAACCTCCTTACTTTTGTAACTGACATTTCTCTTAATAAAACCCAGCACTCTATTTGCCCTATTTCTTGCTTCAATACACTGCTTAGAAAACCTTAATGACTTATCTATTACTACTCCTAGATCTTTCTCATCCTCTACTGAGCTCAGCCAATGCCCATCCATTTCATAGTTAAATTCTCTATTATCTTTTCCCATGTTAATAACTTTGCACTTATCAAGGTTGAAAGTCATTTGCCACTTATGTGCCCAGGATAACAATTTATTTAAGTCCCCCTGCACTTTAAAATTATCATCAATATCTTTAACTACAGCTGCTAATTTGGTATCATCCGCAAAAATTGACACTTTATTATTAACTGCCTCCCCAAGATCGTTTATATAGATGACAAATAATAATGGACCGAGAACTGATCCCTGAGGAACCCCACTGATAACATCCCTCCACTCTGACTTTACACCATTTAGCACTACCCTTTGCTTCCTGTCTTTCAGCCACTCAGCTATCCAATTTGAAACACCCCCACATATCCCAATCATTTTTAATTTATGAACTAGTCTCCTATGTGGTACCTTATCAAATGCTTTACTAAAATCTAAGTAAATTATATCTACATTCTCTCCCTTATCTACTTGATCTGTTACAAACTCCAGAAAGTCTAGTAAGTTAGTCAAACATGATCTACCTGATCTAAACCCATGCTGAGCATCGCTGATTAACCCCTCCCTCTCTAGATGTTGGCAAATCCCTTTTTTAACTATTTTCTCAAGAATTTTACAGACTACAGGAGTTAGGCTAACCGGTCTAAAGTTATTTGGATCCTCTTTACTACCCTTCTTGAAAATGGGGACTACATTTGCTCTCTTCCAATCATCGGGTATTTCTCCATATTCCAATGACCTAGTATATAACTTGTCCAGAGCTATTGAGATACTTTCTACCCCTTCTTTAAGTATCCTAGAATGAATATTATCAGGGCCGGAGGCCTTGGTAGTATCTAAATCACCTATTAGTCCTTTTATCATCCTCCGATCCACACAAATGTTAGTAAACACCTCTTTTCCTGACCTATGAGTACTATACATAGGACTATTTAGTTTCTCCTTTGTAAATACTGATGCAAAATGACCATTTAGTACCTCAACTATTTCCTCATCAGTTTCTCTCACAAACCCTTCATATTTGATAGGTCCTATTTTAACTCTGCCAGACTTGTTATTAATTTTATAGTAACTAAAGAACTTTCTAGGATCTTTGTTGCTATCCTGAGCTAATTTAATTTCTGACACCCTTTTGTTCTTCTTTATAATCTTATTTAACTCATTCCTAGCCATTCTATAATCACTTAAATTTTGAATATTATTTTGTACCTGTAATTTTTTATATGCCCTTTTCTTCTCTGAAATTTTTCTAGCTATCTCCTGATTCCACCATAATGGTTTCCTACTTTTGTTCCTAATGGTCTTCATTGGGATACATTGTTCTTGGACTACATTTATTATATGCTTGAAAGTATCCCACATCCCATAAGCATTTTTACCTCTGAATTCTATATCCCAGTCTACCAAATTTAGCAAGCTTCGAAGTTTTACATAATCTCCCTTATGAAAATTTGGAACTTTTTCAGCATTCTCAGTTATTTTACCCTTCTCAATTCCCAAGTTAAAACGAACTATCTGATGGTCACTATTTCCCAATGCTTCCCCAACAGTCAATTCTTGAACTAAATGATCACTGTTAGAAAGTACTAAATCTAATATATTGTCCCCCCTCGTTGGCTCATTAACAAATTGATTCAAAAAATTATCCTCAAAGCATTCTATGAACCTGCCACTTGTTCTATCCCTACCTATCATATTTTCCCAGTCCACAGAGTTTAAGTTGAAGTCCCCAATAATAACTGCATCTGTTTCACATCCCTTACTTATTTCCCTTATCATTAGTTCATCTATATCATCAGTCTGCCCAGGTGGCCTGTAAAAAGCTCCCAAATGCACCATTCTATTTTTACTGAACCTAATATCTATCCAAAGTGACTCAACTCCATCCTGCTTTATTGAAGTATTTAAACTTGAAACAATGTTGTTTTTTATATAGATAATTATTCCTCCACCAATCCTACCTGTCCTTTGACTAATGTACATATTATAGCCCTGTAAATCAAATTCACTTATAGTGTCACTAAATTCTATTTCATTAACCCATGATTCAGTAACGCATAATATATCTATATCCTCATTGCTAATATAACTAAATAGCTCATCCTTCTTGTTTCTAAGACTACGAGCATTTGTATAGAAACAATTTAACCCCCCTATCCCTGAAGCACCTCTTGAAACTTGAATGACCTCACCTCTATCGCCTTGGAACCTATTTCTGTTATCTGCCAAGTCCATTCTACTTTCAGTACTATAATGTCCTCTCATAATTCCCTGACCACTATTAGTATCTAGTTTCCCGCCCGCAAAGACCTAATAACACGATCATACTCCTCCCACAACACATCTACCCCCCTCCTACTCAAATGCAGTCCATCCATCGCATACATTTCTTTCATTCCAACAAACCTATCCCACACATCCACAAACATGACACCTTCCATCTCACACATCCTCCTCACATAATCATTCAGCCCAATCGCACGAGACATCCATTCTACCCCAACATCCATTCTTGGAAGCACACCTGTCACAACACCTTTCATTCTACTTTCTTTCACCTTTTCAATCAACCTCTTGTACCTCTCACGTAACTCACATGCACCCACTTTCTTCACCATCTTCTCAAGAATTTTACAGATTTATTATTGATTCTATTCTGCTTTCGCGACCTTCCCCAGGCAGGACCTGAACTGGCTGCATGCCTTGTTTTAGGAGTCCTTGGCAATGAATGACATTACCTCCACAATTGTAGCCCTCAGAGATCCTAAGGTATTTTGAGCAGCCTTGTTGACATCCTTCTGAAACAACATCCAGACCCCACATGAAATTATAGGTGGTATGCTCTTTGTGAATGGCATTTTACCAATGGTGAGAGAGGAGGAAGAATAGTTTGCGACCTGGGAAGAGCATTCTTTAAGGAGGGCGATTCAAAAGGCAATCCTCCGAAGTGTCATCATCATGGTGATTTGTCACTGAAATATGGTACCACTTTGGGGAAGCCAAATAGGTTTCTTGGTCCGCCTTGGTGGCTACCGGTTTGATTCTTCTTGGAGTGCCTTGTACATGAGGCACTGAATCTCTTCTTTCTTCATTGTAGACTGGGTAAAGGTACTCAGAAATTTCCTCAAAGGTAAAGAAATCTTAGAGCTAGATTCAGTATTTTTTATTTGGCTGGAACTTGGAATAAGAACAGGAGTATCTTAGGGTTGTTACTTTTTTATCAGTACCCCTTATCAGGTTCAGGTTGTTGAGCCACCCTTTTATCGGGATATGGCATTTATTTTCTGTGGAGAAGAGAAATAATTTATTAGCCTTGTTCATTTCTCTTCTTCCACACACGCTTCAACAAAAAAATTTTTGTTGCTCTTACTATTCTTATTCTCTTATCATCTATATCTTTTTTTCTACACTCAGTCTATAATCCTCCCTTATCTCCACCGCGCGGAGATAAGGCTAGAGGAGTGCGATGCTGTTGAAGACTCTTGGAACAGTTTCAAAACCACATTCATGAGTCTTCAATCGCGTTTTATCCCTCTGAAATGCCCCCGTCGGTCTTCTGTTCAACCAAAGTGGTTTAATCGAGAAATCGGCCAACTGCTTAGGGAGAAGAGAAATGTGTACCGGCAATCGAAGATCTCGGGTGACTTTGACGAATACCGGAGGCTAGCCAGGAGAGTGAAGTCCAGCATAAGGGCGGCTAAGTGGTCTGAGGAACTCCGAGTGGCGAGACTCTGTAAAGAGAATCCCAAAGAGTTTTTTGGATATGTGAACAGCCGTAAACCAATCCGTCGAACGATTGGCCCTTTGAGGAACGAGGAGGGGACATTAAAGCATTCAGATGCAGAAAATGCCAACCTCCTCAACGACTACTTCTCTTCAGTGTTTACTGAAGAGTGTGGTCCCATTCCCCAGCCGACGGATTCCTACTCGGGGGAAAAGCTGGAGGCAATGGACTTCACCGAAGGAGAAATAAAGAAAAAGATCGCTGACCTAAAGACGAATAAGTCCCCTGGACCGGACGGGTTTCTACCTAAAGTGTTGAAGGAAGTGTGCGATGAAGTATCACGACATCTGTGCGCTATCTTTAACATGTCAATCCGGACCGGATGCGTTCCTAGAGACTGGCGTGAGGCGGAGGTGACTCCTATCTTCAAGAAAGGAGACCGTAACCAACCGTCGAACTACCGACCTATCAGTCTGACTTCGATAGTCGGTAAACTCATGGAAAGCATCATGGTGGACAAAGTGACGTCGTATTTAGAGTCAAACCTGCTACTGAGGAGTTCCCAGCACGGCTTCCGAAGGCAACGGTCATGCCTGACGAACCTTGTAGAATTCTTCCACTTCGTTTTCAGTGAGCACGATCGGGACAAGGCGGTGGATGTGGTCTACCTAGACTTTCAGAAAGCCTTTGATAAGGTACCACACCGCCGCCTTCTCCGGAAAGTGCGAGCGCTTGGCATAGACGGAAAGGTAGCCGGCTGGATCGAGAACTGGCTAAGTGGCAGACGGCAACGGGTGGTGGTAAATGGACAGTCTTCTGAGTGGGTGCCCGTTACTAGCGGGGTGCCTCAAGGTTCTGTCCTGGGACCACTACTATTCATCATCTACGTCAATGACATGGACGGTGACATGGTTGCGAAGATTTCCAAATTTGCCGACGATACCAAGCTTGGTATGAACGTTGCAAAGGATGGAAATACTGCCCGCCTGCAGGAAGATCTTGGGAAGATTGGGGAGTGGTCGGACACGTGGCAAATGCCTTTTAACATGGGCAAATGCAAAGTGATGCATATCGGCCACAGAAACCCCCAATCTCAGTATATCCTTAAGGGCACTGCTATTGAATCCACCGACACTGAGAAGGACTTGGGTGTAACAATCACTAGTGACCTCAAGTTCTCGAAACAGTGCATTGAGGCGGAGAAAAAGGCCCAAAGGATGCTAGGCTATATTAAGCGCCAGTTTGGTTATCGGAACCAGGAGATTGTACTGTGCCTGTACAACTCACTTGTCCGACCGCACCTGGAGTATGCCGTACAATTTTGGAGTCCTTCATTGCGAAAGGACATCGCGAGATTGGAACCGTACAAGCCAGGGCAACCAAGCTGATTCCCTCTATCCAACATAAAAGTTATGAGGATAGACTAAGGGAGTTAGATCTGTTCTCACTGGAAACCCGTAGACTGCGTGGTCAGCTCATCGAAGTTTTCAAAATACTTCGAGGGTTCGACAATGTTGACTACCGGGATATTTTCACACTGAGTGAGAAGAGAACGCGCAATCACGGCTTCAAACTTGAACTGAAGCGTTACAACCGCAATCTGTGTGGAAACTTTTTCACCTACAGTATCTGCGGTAAGTGGAACGCACTTCCAGTGGAAGTTGTCAACAGTGAATCTGTTGACCAGTTCAAGTCAAGACTAGACAAAGTCTTGAAAAGTGGCCGTTTAGGGACGCAAAACAATTGAGCAGCCATGTGCCCGCTCGATTGCTAGTCCCAAGGTACCCTCTTTGAATGGACCGTAAGGTCTCCTAGGGTACCTTCTTTCCTTGTAACACCTCCTCCCACTTTTTTCTTCCCAGCTCTATCATCAATTCTTCTTTAAATTTCTCCCTCTTAAGACTGTGGCCGACACTCCACAATCAAATGTTCTATAGATTCGCTCCACCCCAATAGGCACCATTCGAATCTATCCTCTCCTCCATTCCATCTGTATGTCCTCCCCTTCACCTCCAAGGATCCAGTCCATGCTTTGAATAGTAGCTGGAATGCAAAACTCCCATCATACATATTCTCAATGCAAGGCTCCTTTTTGCCTCTGTATACATTCAGACTTCTCTTTCCATTTATTCCTCTTCTCCAGAACCTTTCTCCTATATCTAATATTTTTTGTTTCAGCTTTCCTTTTGCTCTGTCCTCAATATAGATTTCTTCTAATTCATACTTTGTATCCACTCTCATTACCTCTTTGCGCCACTGTCCTATCGTAGGCAGCATACACATAGCCTGCCCATGTCTCTATTCCCATCCCTTGCAGTCTCAACCTATAGTTTACTTTCATCCTTGCCACCCTCTCTTCATACCTACTCCAGCCCATTTCTCCTCTCAGTGCCTCTACTGCTACATAGGGATTGGCCCCTAGTGCAATTCTTGCCACTTTGTTTTGGATCTTTTCTATTCTCTCCAATTCTGTTTTGTCACTTTGCAGACTTCATACCCATACAGGCTTGTTGGGACTGCTATCCTTTTCCACAGTTCCCTTATCATTTTATACTTATTTGCTTGCTTAGTTGCCATGTTCCTCAGCATGCCAGTCATTTTAAGCATATTTACTTCATTTTGTCTCTTATACTTCTCAAATATATCCTTGTGGTTACATACTGTCACACCCAAGTATCTATATTCATTTACCACTTCTAGGATGTCATTTCCTAGGATCCATCCTTCATCTCTTCATTCTCCAAATATCATTATTTTGCACTTTCCTCTATTAAATTTTACTCTCCATTCTTCCCCATACTAGTACACAACATTCAAAAGTCTCTGCAAACCCTCTGCTATTTCACTAACCAGAATCATTATTTAATTATTTTCTATTATTGTTGGTTCATACTTATTCATCCAATCTGTTTTCAATTAGACTTTCTCTTTTCTTCCACATTTTCATTAATATTTCCTTTCCCTTCTCTGTTTTCCTCTTTGACCAGAAATTTACCCATTACATTTTTTTGTATCTTTCTGCATAGGTATTTGCAGATATACTGAATTTAATCTTTCTTGTTGCCGATATAAGAACATAAGAAAAGAAGGAGACTGCAAAAGACCATTCATGGCCTACACTTGGCAGCTCCTGTTCCAGTCACTAAATTCTATTTCATTAACCCAGGATTCAGTAACACATAATATATAAAGATCCTCATTGCTAATATAACTAAATAGCTCATCCTTCTTGTTTCTAAGACTACGAGCATTTGTATAGAAACAATTTAACCCCCCTATCCCTGAAGCACCTCTTGAAACCTGAATGACCTCACCTTTATCGCCTTGGAACCTATTTCTGTTATCTGCCAAGTCCATTCTACTTTCAGTACTATAATTTCCTCTCATAATTCCCTGATTACTATTAGTATCTAGTTTCCTGCCCGCAAAGACCTAATATCACGATCATACTCCTTCCACAACACATCTACCCCCCTCCTACTCAAATGCAGTCCATCCATCGCATACCTTTCTTTCATTCCAACAAACCTATCTCACGCATCCACAAACATGACACCTTCCATCTCACACATCCTCCTCACATACTCATTCAGCCCAATCGCACGAGACATCCATTCTACCCCAACATCCATTCTTGGAAGCACACCTGTCACAACACCTTTCATTCTACTTTCTAAATCACCTTTTCAATCAACCTCTCATGTAACTCACATGCACCCACTTTCTTCACATCATTCACTCCTACATGTGTAATCACAACCGCATCCCTTGCACAGCCAGACACCATCTCCTCATACCTGTTCAGATGTATCTCATAGTCTCCATTTTGAGGGGTTATGTTTTTTGTTTTTTTTTAAGGAAGGGGAAGCACGGTTCGTAAGTCTTCCCCCTTCTACCCCACACCCATGAATAACACAGAACACTTTTAATCACATTTTCTGGTGACTTAGATTTATCTATCAATTTTAATTCGTTTTTTCATGCTGATTTCAAATATATAATCTATTTTTACCTACATACTATATTTATTCTGTAATTTCTATTTTCTCGTTTCCCCGAAAACTGACGTCTGGACGGAGAGAGAGAGTGCTTGTAGAAAGCAAATACTTCACAGTACATAGTAGTAAGATAGTAATAAGTGTTATTGTGCAAAATATTGACATTATTGTTTCTTTTTTTAGGTCTCATGTTAGAGGGATGGCTTCGTCAAGAGGAAATGGCGTTAATGTCCAAACACCTTCTGCTACATATGTGGCTGTTACATGCTAGTTCGTCAAAGGCGCAATATATCAAACTTTGTGATCCGCACTGATAAGGCATATTTTGATGTTCCTCTTGGCGATCAATATAAGAAGTGTACCCCACATGCTGTTTGTCATAGTTGTGTGGAACATCTATCATCTTCGTGAGTGGACGAAAGGAATACGCTTCCTCCGAGGATGAAAACGATGTACCTGATATGGACGTCCACGGATTGGATTCAGAGTCTGCAGATTCATCATCAGATGCTGAACAGTCATTAGCTCCTCACTGTTTCAATCAAGATGGCCAACTTCTTCTTTGGCCAACAGAAGGAATATACAAAGTTTCCATGCTATATCTGTATGTGGGAGAGTCGAGCCCGTGACAAACACTGGTCCCCAAAAGATTGGCCAGTTCGGGAAACTTTGGAAGCAGGAATGCCAAACATTGTTAATGAGCCAATCGTAAGTCGAGAGAAGATCGTTTTTCCTCCACTTCATCTCAAACTGGGGTTGATGAAGCAGTATGTCAAAGCGTTGAGCACTGACAATGATTGTTTTCAGTACATAGTATCGGCGTTTCCTGCTTTGTCATACGAAAAAATAAAATCAGGAGTATTTGATGGTCCCCAAATTCCAAGACTTCTGAGTGATTCTAGATTCGTGAACACCATGAATCAAAAAGAGAAGGCAGCCTGGCTCTCATTTTTTGCCGTTCGTAACTTCTTGGAAAACAAAAAAGCGCATAACTACGAGGATCTGGTTACTTCTATGCTTCTAGCATATTGTGATCTGGGATGCAACATGAGTGTGAAGCTGCATTTCCTAAATAGTCACCTCGACCGATTCCCAGAGAATCTGGGAGCCGCGAGCGACGAACATGAGGAACACTTCCATCAGGATTTGATGACGATGGAAGAGTGCTACCAAGGTCACTCGGATAGACATGAGGGCGAAATACTGCTGGACGATTAGAAGAGATCAGCCACAGAAGACTTACAGGAGAAAGAGTTACCAACGCAAATTTTTGCCCGATTTAAATCAAGAATAGGTCCTCCAGCCTGATGTACGGTCATTAATAAATTAGCATCTACTTGATTACAGTATTTGTAATCCTTATGTGTAATTCAAGTTTCATTTCATATGCAATAAAATGTGTGTGCAAAAAAACCTGCTTTACTATAAATAACGCAAAGGATGATTCAAAATTACTTCAGGGCATGATGATAGGCGTGATAAAATGAAAATTATTGTATAATATTAGTTATTGATATTAGGAAAATTTGTAGCATTTTAAGAGAATCTGATTTCAGATTTAAATTCAGTATGCTCGAATTAGGTAGGAAAATGTACTTTTGTCTATTCACCAAATACATTGTTGCCCAGTGTAATCGACCGACTTGTTCCTAGAGAAACTTCCCACACTTCTGACCTTCAGTTCAAGTGAACCAATGGGAAAGTGCTTAGTGGGAATTCGGAAACAAGGTTTAGAAGAGAGTTTATATTGGAAGATCGGAAAAGTGGCCGAAATTAAAGGAGCGCCTAATACTAGGCTATATTAAATAAAATAACAAAGATAAAGAAAAAGGGGAATAAAGGGCAAGACACAAGATAAAAAAGCAAAAAGAAGGAAGCACGACCCGGCGTCGGGGGTAGCGCCCCCACCCCCTGTGGTAGGAACATAGGACCTACAACAAATAGTCAGATGAAGTCGAAGAGGCCAGCCTCCTCCAAAAAGTCATATAGTCCGCAAATCCGTGTCCATGAACAAGTCCCTTGTGGCTTTTGTCATCCGTGAAATTATGTTATGTTACAAGGGACAAGCGGTAGCGGCACCTGTCCCGGTACATGGACAGGTAACGTGCACGAAAATCATCAGACTGGAACATTCAAGAAGGATGTGCCGAACATTCTGGGGGACAACGCAGTCGTCGAATGGCTGTACGCCCCGCGAGTGGGTCCAATTCGGAGAAAACCGAAAGCAACCTGGAGCCGTCGCGGGTTTGTGGGGTAGGTCCATGGGAACAGTCATGGCGCAATGGCACGCAATTTTAAGTTCCCCGGGTCGTCTCTCATTTTATTTGCTAAGCAGCCCGTATTACTTCCATGTTATTGGTGTGAGGGAGAGCAAAACGTTTGGCTGGTCGACCAGTTCTCGCGGACTCTTTGGGCCCTCATCGGAGCCCTCATTCCCCGAACTTCCCATGTCCAGGAACTCAGCAGAAGATAATCTTGACATCCCCCCGGCTTGCTAAATCCGTGGCATCAATGATATCGTGAACCAGGGGATGTGGAGATTCCAATGCCCCGAGAGCACTCAGGGCGCTTTATGAGTCGCTATAGATCACAATCTAGACTCCGAACCGGCATGTTGCGTCATCTCCCGTGACGAGGGGCGTATTGCAACCAGCTCGGCCGTCAAGACAGACGCAGCGCCTGGAAGAACCCAGCTGATTTAAACTGACAGAGGGGATACGGCGTGGTAACCAACCCCCTACCCCCATGGCACTTGGAGTCATCCGTATATACAGGCACGGTTCCAGCGTGACACGAAGTGTGCTCCAAAAAGACCGAACTCAATACTAACGGCGCTGTAGAAGCTTTGAGAGAAGAAGCTTGGCGACAAATAGTCAAAGGTGGTACCCTCCAGGGTGGCGTCCTGGGCAGAACCAGGGGCGCCACTGGTCCGAGAGCTATCCCGAGCTATTGAAAGAGTTTCCTATCCCTAAACTAAAGGGTTTTGGGTATGACTGGCGTCTCTCAGAGACATAGGCACTGTCGAGATCAGCTGTGGATCCAGTGAGAGCTGTTGGCGATTTAAAGAGGCGCCGGGCTCGCGCGTACAGGTGAATAATGCACTCTGCACGGTACAGATTGAGTAGCATCTCCCCATCATCGAAAAGTAGGCTCTCAATAGGGACGTGTGGAACGCAGTGGTCGCCAGGCGAAGGCCGGTGTTGTTGATCGAGTCCACCTTCCGCAATACACGCTCGGCTGCGAATGCATAAAACTCGCATCCGTAGTCAAGCTTCGAACGAACAAAGGATCGATAAAAAAGTAAGGCAGTAGCCCTATCAGCGCCCAAGGGGCTAAAGGTCAAGGAACGAAAAATGTCCATGGCGCTGGTACAAGAGACCCTGAGCCTGCAAATATGAGGCTCGGATAAGGCGTTGGTCAAATACAATACTAAGAAAACTGTACAAATCCACAACTTCAAGAAGAACCCCATTAAGAAACAACCAGTGTGAGGGCAGAGCCGTGGATGGCGACAAATGTGCACCGCCTTACTTTTGATCGAGGAAAACGGAAGCCTATACGCTTCTGCATAGCGAGAGATGCGGTCCAATGCCAGTTGGAGTCGACGCTCCAGAGTTGGCATCTGGGCTGCGCCAAAAGAGATCGAAAGGTCGTCCACGTATACTCGTAAAGCATAGCAAGAACATCTGCTGTCACACCGAGGTGATGCCGTTGATGCTCACGGCAAACAGTGTGACACTGAGGCCCTTTCCCAATGGCACACCCTCTTCCTACTCCATTGGACAGGATACGCCTTCCCATCAACCGTACGCGGAATCGACGATCCAGCAAAAACAAACATATATAAAGATTTGGAGGCATCCCCTTGCCCCTATCGTCTGGAGGGTCTCCATGATATCGTATCGCCATGCGGTATCATAGGCCTTTTCCAGATCGTAAAACACCGTGGCGTAGGGGCGTAGTGCACCTCTACTAGAGGGGTCTTCCCGTTAAGCGAAGACACGTATGCCCGCCAGGAAGAGCGGCGGGCCTACTTCCAAAGATACCGGAACCTAACCCTAGCTCGACGAAATTCACCAAGAGTAAAATCATTCTGGGGCGTTTATAGTGCAAGTATGCATAACGCTTCTGTTTAAGGGCTTTCTCATAGTTGGCTGACCACTATGTAAGCGGTCAGCGTGCAAAACGGTCAGGCGTTCTAGGAATAGTAGTTAGGCCCATGACGATGAGGTTACCGAAAAGAACTCAACGACCTCATCAACCGACTTAAACTCCTCGACTGAGAGAGAGAAATCAGTCATTTCCTGAAATGCGGACCACCGCACCCACACCAAGCACCACCTAGCAGGGCTCTCAGGAGACAGCGTCCCATAAAATGATATTTGAATGGGGAAGTGATCACTACCATGAAGGTCATCGACTACTCCGTACCTTAAATCGGGCTGTGCATCTGGACGCACAGAGATAGATCAAGACATGAAAATGAAGCGGTTTTTTGGGTAGTGATGCGTAAATGCATCTACATTTAGGACACCTATCTCAAGCTCGTCGGTCAGGTTATCAAGGATCTGACCCCTGGGATTGATCGAGTAGACCCTACTTTCCAAATCCTTGAGCAATAGAAAGGGCCTCGAAAACTGCGCCACGACACGGCGGAAGTCCCCCGCGACGAAGTTTTCTGACAATGGAATGTACGCGGAAATAACAGTATACCTCCTATCCAGGTGCAGCTGCACAGCTACTGTCTGCAATGAGGCAATCAAAGTAAAGAGAAGAACAGAGATATCATATCAGGTAAAAATGTCGCATCCTATATCTTTATATCTCGTGAGGCTGGGCAGGGGGCACGAGCTCAGCATGGTCTCTTGCAAAAAGATAGCGAATGGAAAATTGGAGCACACGAACATTTGAAGCTCCTCCCAGTTGGCTTGTAATCCGCGGTAATTCTATTGAAGGAATATGCCTTCCATGCCTAGCTCGGAGGAGATGCACGGGCCCTCTTCGAAGAGAAGACCCTCACGGGAATAGCTTTACACTTCCCGAAGGCAGAACCCCAGTCGTTGTTGTCCTTGTAAACACTAATCACTCCGCGCAGTAGCCTGCTATGCGAGAGATAAATGCATAGGTGATAAAACCAGCCACCGCCATTTGAGACCACTCCTCCCGCCTGGTGCCACAAAGCCCATCAGTGTGGCGGCTCCACCTTAGGCCGGGCGTAAAATTAATAGACCGTGAAAGTAGAGAGAGAGAGAGAGAGAGAGAGAGAGAGAGAGAGAGAGAGAGAGAGAGAGAGAGAGAGAGGTAGAGAGAGAGAGAGAGAGAGAGAGAGAGAGAGAGAGAGAGAGAGAGGGAGAGAGAGAGAGTATTCGAGGAAGGTAGGGATGGGAGTGAGGATGGTTATTAAAAACCCAACACCAAGTACACACACACAAAAAAAATTACTTGAAATTTACATGTTTATTGAGTGAGAAAAGTGTATGCAAAGCTCCAAATATAGCTGCATGGGTCACTTTGGGTCATATTCAAAAGTTAAACTTCACCAGAGCAAATAAGTCTTGCTTTGACTCATTCCTGGACATCAGACGTTTACTTGTCTCTTGTGCTCAGTGAGAAATACTTGGAAGAAACCTCAGTCACCATTCTTACAACCCTCTCAATGCTGGGATTACCGAAGGCTTAGGGTAATCGAGGTAAAGAAGGACGTTGCAAAAATATATATTTTATTCTAATAGTGGCCTATAACGAGGAAAGCGGCACGTCACGAAGTTACTTTGCGGGCGACTAGCAGTCTATATATGATCAACGCGAAGTATTAAATTCTGGAACGACAAGATTTAGTGAATTTAAAAGGGGCTCCGTAAACGCTAATTCTTAACACTATATTCCTCTCATTGCTCGCCTATATATACAGTTTCATTTCTAAGGGAGCGTGGCCTAGATTCGACTCTGGGACAAATATGTCGTCGGGGGTCATTAGTTCCAACCCCTAAGGGCGGAGTTTTGCACGGCTGTGTATCACAATTTGCTTACATCATCCAGCTAATCTAACTATTCTATGGCCTGATTTTACAGAACTGTGTTATAATTTCCTTTAGTTGGACTTTGTGTTTACTCAGGTGTTCTGTAGACTTCCGTCTTCTAATCATTTTATCGCGAGAGGTGAATTGTTTGTTTATTCGTTTACTCTTGTTGACTTAGTTATTTTCATCTTTTATCTCTTTTCTCGTGTTCGCCCTTTTTGTATTTCCCGCGCGTTAGGATTTAATGAGACCATCGCCGCGCGTCCATTATGTAGAGTTTCTTGCTGGGCTTATTGAATCCTGCAACTTGGTACCAGTAGCCTACCTATTACATAAACCGATCACCACTGGCCTACTGATTAATCTGGATTACGAGCCATCATACTTCTACGTTATTGAGGAAAACGTTTGCTTGTCTACAAGACGTGCGAGACACCGTACGGACATCTCAGATTAATTTTGACTGGATGTATATGACGCGAGTCATACTGAGTCGCATTTATTTATCTTTCTTTCATCCCTGTTCACGTTTATAGACCCTAAGTAGTTTTTAACTCCAGTTTATGGTGGGGCTATTCGGACGTTATATGCCCTTTTATGTAAAGTGCGAAAAGGGAAGCTCTTCTCGTGGAGCAGGCTGGGTAAAGTGATCAAACGAGTTTCCTTAGGATAAAGGAAAATATTCAGCTGGATTCTTTATTTTGTCGTAAATTACGGGAACAGGTCTCGAAAAGGCGAACGGTAAAGATGATTTCTTGCTTCTTGAATAATGACTGATAATACTATCCCTAAACCACAAAATATAGCTATATAAATAGTCATTCTATCTAGTCATAATTATACAAAATTCAACCAATCAGGATTAAGCAGATTTTTAATGACAATCTTATGTTTAATTTATTCATTCAGCTTTAAAATAAATTTTATGTTTTACACATAAACGCTGCAAAAATTAACCAATCAACATCAAATAGATTTTTAGGAACAATTTACGTTCAAACACAATCAAACATAAGAGGCGCTGAAATTGGCTGAAGATTTTTTTTTAGTTTTAAAATCTTGGACGAAATAAATTTGCTATTGGCATGCCGATACCGGGTAAAGGAGGTGACGGTTAAGGTGAGTCTAAAAATGCCTTCGCTCAGTATAGAATTGTGAGGACCGATTTACTGTGAAGCAATTTAGAACCCCATAAGACTTCAAAATGCTCATCTTTGAGGAGGTGGTCTTGAGTCAGATGCGATTCCATAATGTGGTTTCAGCACCACATGTTATCGGGAGATCCGATTGGCAAATGTTAAGATTAGTGGCGCACGATTTTTTTGTGATTTTTACTACAGTTTTGCTATTTTCTTAGCGTTTTTCACTTTGCCTACTAGCCAATCAGCGATGTGCATCTTTTGCTGTAGTGACTATAATTAGTGAATATGGGCTGTAATGAAAGTGTGAATGGGAATTAGGATCTCTCTCTAGTATAGGGCGATTTTAGAGAATAAGTGAAGAGGGAACTGACCTTAATATGAAGCCAACGAGAATACAAATGAGAGAGTCTTTTCGCGTTATTTCACAAGTGGTGAAATGTGTGTGTTTGTATGTGCGTTGTTTGTACCTGTGCGTTAAATGAAATCAGTTTCTCGTCACGGAATGATTGAATTATTAAAGGTTACATAAAATAAATGAATTGAATTGCAAAAAGTTATGCATAAATTAATTGAATGATTGAATTGACAAAAGTTAAGTAAAATAAATAAATGAACTATTAAGTTATATATAAATTACATGAATGATTTAATTGAAAAAAGTTAAGTAAAATAAATGAATGATTTGAATTTTATACATAATATATATATTTAAGTTTCCCAGGAAGATTTTATTATAGGAATGACCAGATGGCATTGCTATAATATAATGGCAATCGATAAGGACCATTGGTATCACAGCAAAAAAATATCCATTAAAATGAAATTGTATATTATAATTACTAATGTAGGATTTAATGACAATTGGACTTAGGTAGTACAAAAAAATAGAAAGTTCCATAGAATGAAATTTCAGTTAGTTATTTATATCAACACTACATTTAAGTAATATCAGTTGCTGAAATGTTTCGTCAGATAAAGACCTCAGTTTTGGAGATAAGGTCAATCCTGCTAAAGAGAAGAGCCATTCCACAGGAGCTGACGACGAAAGGGTGGTGTTGTATTTAATAAATAATTTTTTTATGTTTGGATATCTATCTAAACTTTGAAGTGTTTTATTTGAATGCTGAAGGTAACTGAACAATTCTAAATCTGAGGTTGATCGTGTTTGAGTGTGTTTTGTAAATCCAAAATAATCGTCACTGTCCGATACACCAATGGATGATTCAGCTTCGGGCCCCTCTGCTAAATTCTCAATCACTTGAATCATAATATTTTTAATAGAGTCATGGTGGCTTGAACTGTCCCATGAAATACTAATAGCTAACCGGATGAGTTTGAAGAATGAATGACTTGTTGATGCAATAATGGCATCTGTAACGCTGGCTTCATTTGCCAAGGTCAAATAAGATTGCTAGCACTCTCCATAGACCTTAGTGACTGCACTTAAAAGAAGTTGCAAAAATTTAAGAGAACGTGACTGAAGGTTCTTCAGCTTTTTCTCCACAGTGAGCAAGGTAGGGAGCAATTCGCCATAAAACAGTTTTGTTTTCCCTTTAGGCGATCAATTGCCACTGCAATAGGAGCCAAAACTGAGACATACTCCAGAAGAAATTCAATTTCATGACTTCTCAACATTGAAGTTCAAGGGAGGTCATGAGTTGATGTAATTTCTCCTTGTGTTTCAAAAGTAATGACAATGCATCAAACAGAGAGTTCTACCTTGTAATGCAAGGCTTGATAACAGTTTTGATAATCTCTGCTGATTTTGGACGACCGCTTTTGTTCCATAATGCTGAGCATTTCCCCATCGCAGCATGATTGATATTGCAAAAGTTGACATTTTCAGTGCCTGTTTTGTATCGGTTATGGAGACGAGCCTGAGTGTGTGTGAAGCACAGCCCACATGGTTAGGTAGGCTGAAGCTCCATGTGTCAGACGAAAGGTCTTCTTTCTGACCTAAGGCACTTCTCATTAAGAAACTATCCTCCAGCTGGTGCTCACCCTGATCTTCTTCACCTACCTGGATTCCATCTTCTGAATCTGTGAACACATTTGTAGCAGTGACTGCAAATTCCTTAAACGCTTTAACAAAATTAGAGCCGTTATCAGTGACGATGCCCGTGATTTTCTGCAGGGGAAATCGTATTCATTGATGATATTCTCCATATGTTCAGCAGTCTTGATGTAGTTATGTTCTCCTTTGAAGCGACAGCATGCCAATACTCCACTGTGACGGACAAGAGCAGCTTCCTCAAGCTGAAAAAAAGATAGAAATAACAGTCCAATGTTTGTCTCGTAAATGTTTCCATAAATTTTACATATTAATATAATCGAGATAAATTCCATCAACAAATAGGTCTGCTTTCAGCCAAGAGTTGATAACTCCCTAACTGTAAATACACTTTTCAATTTGCTATTTTATAAAAAGCAAAATCTTAACATACCCAATGAACTGTAACACCCCCAAAACTACGGTGACGAGTTAACCAAATATCTGTAGTAAGACATTAGTAAGAGGTGCTGTCTAGTTTATTCTTCAGTAGAGCTCTTGTCACTTTCTCTTATTCTATAAAATTTATAGCTTCCGCTTTTAAATGATGTCAACTGAAGAATTTAGACCATATATTCTCAAATGAGAATATATGGTAGGAATAGAAAATTTTATATATAAAATGTAGCTATACGAATATCTTATAGCTATATAGGACTGGTAGATTAATTCATAAATATATTATTAGTTCTTCATATTCAGAATTACAGAGTAAAATATTGACTTTCAGTATTTTTAGGAATATATACATTATCAAGCTTTATTTCCTACATTTTTGACGGACAGGCATGGTTGTTTTGACATAATGATATACAGGCAGGTATTGCTACTATAACGAAATACATCATTATAGGAATTCTCTAATAACTACATATAATCGATTAATAATTGTATTAATTATTCCTGAGAAATTTTTAGTCAATAATATCTTCAAGTAAATGATAACGCGTGTGGTGCACACAATATGTGCACACACAAACCCATGAAGTAGTAATGTGTACACTCAGCCAATGTAAATAAATTTGTGTGTGAAACGAAACAAAAAGAAATTCAATTAAAAAAATTGTAACAGGTAACAAGATATTTTAGAACCATTCCCAATATTGATTTCCCGAAAAGACCAAAGTCGCGGTAAAAAGGTAAACTGAGAATGAGACTAATTATTCTGTGGTTGCAAAAGGGAAGCTTAAAATGGGTTAGCCCGGTCATAACGACACTCGGTGAGCATCAAATTACAACCACAATATAATATTTCTATTTTGTTGAGGAATTTCACCGTTACAGTATTTTCTCACCAGAAAAAAAGGTTTTCAAAAGTATTGTATATATATATATACAATACTTTTGAAAATACTGTAACGGTGAAATTCACCGTTACAGTATTTTCTCACCAGAAAAAAAGGTTTTCAAAAGTATTGTATATATATATATATATATATATATATATATATATATATATATATATATATATATATATATATATATATATATATGTTTGTAAATGTGTCCAAGTATAAAACGAAAAAATCGAGGAGGAGAGAAATCATTTTCGAGGAGCAGTTTCACATATCGTTCGGGTCATGCCAATCAAGTAATTTTACTCCTCATTAGGAGATAACATTTACGCAACTAATCTTACAGCAAGACGAGTCTTATTCATTCATCGTATCAAAACACGAACATTAAGAGAGTTGTATTTAAGCATCATCAAGGATAAGCTCGTGAAATCGATAATCAATCTAATTCCAACTCCTCCTCCATTTGCTACCCAAAGCTACTCAATAAATATAACTGCAGTCTTCTTGTTTTCATCACCATTTTGCTCGAAGGCAAAATCATATCAGAATTTCTACTCATCGCCCAGCCAAAATATTCATCCATTACCTTTAGGAGTCAAGTAATAATTTCTCGGAACGCTATCGTATCACCCAAATCCGGTTTAAGGATCAACGTTTCACAACAATCTTATGGGGAGCGCATTGGCAAAGAGGATCACAAAACGAGGTGGAATATAAATATAGCTGGATCCCATCATGAAGGTGATCCTCTCATCATCCAAATCACCACATACAAAACCATCCAAACCTTCCACGCCCTCATAAATTGGTGACCATTTATTAGTGATCGAAAATCAAGTAAGTAAAAATAATATAAGATAGAGTCAAGAACAACCGAACAAATATTCCAAGAAGAAGCCGCAAACTCCATCGCAGTCAAGCCTCCGATTTTCAACGACGCAGCGGTAGCTTGTTGGTTCAGATTCGTGGAAGCACAATTTCACATTGCAAAGATAACCAGAGAAGACACCAAATTCTTCTATACTCTTGCAGCACTACCAGCGTAAACAGTCGATCGTCTCCCTGACGAAGTTATTTCATTGCGGAAGTATACACATCTGAGGACTGAAGTTAACAGCCTATTTCAAAGGACTAAACCCGAATTATTCGAGAAATTGATAGCTTCATCTCCACTCCACGGACGACCATCGATGAAACTTGAAGATTTAAGTAAGACGGCACTCCAAGTCGGCGTTGGTGAAGATCTGGTGAGACATAAATTCGTTCAATCTCTACCTCCGAGCATCGCTCCGATCATCGCGACGATCATCGCGACACAAAAGGAATTGACACTGACGCAGATAGGAAAATTGGGGGACGAATTAATAACGTTTTATAAACCTAAATATGGTTTGTAATTAACGATAACATTTATTCTATTCGCGAAGATAGTGCTAGTGGTTACAATAGGCAGTGCGATAATGCGAATCATAATGTGAAATACGCGAAGGAAGCGCGGTCAATGCTTAGTGGCGCGTACACTGGCACGAATAAATTTACGAATAAGCGTAATGATAGAATACCGCTAGGACCTAAACCGTTTCGTAGCGATCAAAACCTTTAGTATGTCGAGCCCATTTATATTTTGGTCCAGAGGCGAAATATTGCAGGCCGTGGTGCAAATGGCCTAAACGGGGAGAAAATATATAAATCCTACCATCATCTAGACCCTCATCTCCCATTCCCTCGGAAAACTAGTAAGGCGTGCTGAAATTAATGCGACGATAGGTATGCCAATGTTAATCACTGTCGCTATTAAATTGAATAAAGAGAAAAGCGAATTCCTTATAGACACTGGCGCAAACGTCTCGATTATTCCCATCAACCTCGTACAGTATTGCAAAATGAGAAAGTAGAGTGAAAAACTGGCTACAGCCAACGGTGGTAAGATCCAAGTACACGGTGAAGTAAGTCATGCTAGACATAGTCATACCCAGTTTATGCCGTAACTTGAATTAGATGTTCGTAATCGCGGATGTATGTAGGGGAATAGTCACTTCCCCACCCCCCGTTCACTCGCGGGGCAGTCTCAAGGCGGTTACCGCAAAGACATCCGGCCCAGGTATCGGCGGGTCCATTGCGTAACCGCAGCGTGGCACAACTCAGTGCTATGAAAGACCCTAAAGGTTAAAATGTAAGATCTCCCCCAGGAGATTGAGTTCCAGTTTAACGTCAAATTAGAAATTGGAGACGTGTTTCTCCCAATCTCGAAGGCTAACGAGGCGCCGATGTTTGACTTTGTGTGAAAAACCGTTTGGAAAAAGAACTCTCCTGGGGCCGTCCTCAAGCCCCTCCCCCCCTTACCACTCTCCCAGTAGGGTGACGAGGTATAAATGAGGAACACTGAGGAAAATCAGGGTAGTATACGTCAGGCCAAATGACGAAGTCCTCAATTGAAACCGAGCTACCTAGACTGGTTGGTAGTATACGTCAGGCCAGGTGACGAAGTCCTCGGATCACAACCGAGCTACCGAGACTGGAAAGGTAGTTTACTTGGGTTGCCAGACCAAGAAGTACCTTGCAAGAGAGGCAGGGCTACCTACCTTAAGGGGATAAGAAGAAGCTCATCCTCGAGCTAAGTCCCTGGTTGTCAAACCAAACGATAAGTTAACTTTGTTAAGTTCAACTTACTCTCGCCAGAGAGACTCCTCATATCCTGGTGCACCTTAAAACACCAGGGATATTCCTCGTCCTTGAGGAATTAAGAAAAGAAGAAGGAAAAGGCTCCCCCTCGAGCCCGTTATTCGGTGGCCACACCGAACTCCTAGGTTAACTTGGTAAGGATCTAAGTTCATATTATTCTCGTCAGAGAAACTCCGTCTCATCGATCCTCGCCCTTGAAGAAGACCCTCCCCGAGGTCAGTCCTCGTCCATAAGGAAATTAGTAACGAAGGAGAAAAGCTCCTCCTCGAGCTCGTTACTCGGTGGTCACACCGCACTCCAAGTTAACTGGATTTAAGAACCAAGTTCGACTCACTCTCGCCAGAGAGACCACGACTGCCTAGGTGTTGCATAAAGCCCTGTTATTGTTCTCATCCTTGAAGAACCCCCCTCCCCCCGGAAGAACGTGTGGACCTTCTAGCTGCCACCCTCGCCAAAACAACCGTGTGATTTAGCCCAGCTACATCTGGCAAGTCGGCACGCGTCGAGAGTCAATAACATTTCTGAGGCCTTTTAAACTCCAGATGAGTCCGTAAGCCTAATTCTTATACTATTGTTGTGTGTAAAGAAATTATACAATTTTTGAGGAATAAACTAATTTAATTAATTCTTGTTTATAATAATATTTTGAGTATTGCTGTAGTTAATGTTTAAATGTTATGTATTCAATTGATAAAGGTAAAATATAAGTTTATTTTGGAGATTATTTTGTGTTTCTCTTATATATCCTTACGTGTTTCGGAACGGCTCTGTTCTTTAAGGTATTCAGATATCAATATATATTAGACACTCTTAGCACTCTAAGAATAGAACAAAACGGGGGGGGGGGGGCATTCTACGACATAAATAAAAGTGGTGTCTGGTTTGTGGGGTTGTTATTAGATAGAACCCAGCAGTGTCTAATTAAGAAAGAGCCAACACGTAAAGGAATATCAGATCAGGAATAAGAGAATAATTGACAAGGGGAAAATTGGTAGAGTTAGGGGTGGTAACAATCTAAAGGTAATTGGTAGGCCAAGTGGTAAATTTGTTGTCGGGAGTGGTATTTCAATCAGCATAGTAGTGGGATTAAGGGTAAGTTATGCTGAGCGCTACCTGGTGAGTGTTGGCATAATTACCTGAGAGTACAGTGAGGAAAATTCGACGGACCAACACAAAATGGATCCGGTCGAAAGATTTAATCTACAAGCCCAAATTCTGGGATTTGAAGGCGAGGATATGGATGCCTACATCCCTGAAGAATTGAGAATACAAAGAGAAGAAGAAGAAGAAGAAATAATAGAGTTGGATAGAAAAAGGGAAAATATAAAAAGAGAAGGGAAAAGAGAATGCGAAGCAATAAAAATACGGAGAGACATAAAATTAGAGAAAGACAGAATACAGGGGAAAATAGAAACAGAGGAAAGAAGAATGCTGAGAGGAGGTAAAACAAGCGAAAGAATAATCCTGTTGAAAAGAGAAGCACAAGAATTCGGAATAAGGATAGAAAGGGAAGATGAGGAAAGGAGAATAAAGATAAAACGAGAAGATGATGAAAGAAAAATAAAGATAAACCTGAAAGATGAAGAATGAAGAACCCGACGGGAAAACGAAATAGCGAAAGCAGAACAAGAGGCTGAGGAAAGGAGAATGAAGAGAGAAAAAGAACGTGCTCAAGCTGAAAGAGAAGAGAGAGAAGAAAAGGAAAGTTTGGTCGCACTCGAAAGAGCAGCTATCGAGAATCTCATAGAGGCCGAGGAAGTTGTACCCCGGCCTGGACCTAAGAAAGGACCATCGAGGGAAACCCAGCCAAATGGGGTAACGATGGAAGAAGTAGGAAGTAGGGACGAGGTACCAGCATGTGTACCTAAGGAAGAACCTACGAGGAGAACCCAGCCAAATGGGGTTATCAGGGAAGAAGAAGAAGGTAGAGTAGAGGTACGAGCAGGTGTACCTGAGGAACTACCTACTAAGAGAAGTGAGTTAAATGAGTTGACAAGGAAGGAGGAAAGAGGTGCTATTAATACACCCAGGTAAGACTAGTCAAATGGTAGACGCGGATGAGTATCCCCTACCCCTAGTAGTCTTCTCCCCAAACGGAACGTCCACGGAGTTACCGCTAAATCGCCAAGTCGTAGTGAGCGCCACGCCCATTAACGACCTCGCAGGGAAAAGTTTTCTCGATCCCCAAAGATCAAACCCAGACACGATCTTCCCGTGTACCTGGTTAAAGGAGAGCTATGGGACCTACGCTCCCATCAATTATGCCCCACTGCAACAGGCCGCTCTAGCCATAATGTTCAATTTAAAGGTAGTCAAGTACCATAAGAAGGGTAATTCGAGTAGGTTGAAATACCGCTACCATTTAGTTACATACTGGGGAAGACTCAATAACCTGAAGGGCCGACTCAGGCGTGGTAAAGTATTGGTATTAGAGCACCATTTTAGTATTAGCTACATCATACGAGCCGATAAAGGACAGCTGCTCTATAGTCGGAGACGAAATCCCATTGAGGGTTATTTCAGTACCTAATGACCGTGAAACCGTGTTTTCATTTGTGGTTCGTGTTAAAATTTATCGGTAGGATTTAAGTTCTCAAAAACTTAGAAATGTAAGGAAGTAGCTTGTTTTGTTGTTTTTTATTGTGGGTAATCGATGAATTAAGGTTTTGTTATTTTCATGTAAAATTGTAAATCGAGTATGTCTAATTCGACACATTGCCTGTGTAAACGCACGCGAGGGCGCTCATGTGTAAGGAAACTTAATGTAAGAGAGGGCTCAGAGAAAGACAACTTTGCTAATCTCGACTAGGTTGAGTAAGTTGTTTTGAGTTCCCAGGAGTCCCCCCCCCCATTAAGTTCTTCGATGGGAGGTGTATGTAGGGGAATAGTCACTTCCCCCATCCCTCCCGTTCACTCGCGGGGCAGTCTCAAGGCGGTTACCACAAAGACATCCGGCCCAGGTATCGGCGGGTCCATTGCGTAACCGCAGCGTGGCACAACTCAGTGCTATGAAAGACCCTAAAGGATAAAATGTAAGATCTCCCCCAGGAGATTGAGATCCAGTTTCACGTCAAATAAGAAATTGGAGACGTGTTTCTCCCTATCTCGAAGGCTAACGAGGCGCCGTTGTTTGACTCTGTGTGAAAAACCGTTTGGAAAAAGAACTCTTCTGGGGCCGTCCTCAAGCCCCTCCTCCCCTTACCACTCTCCCAGTGGGGTGACGAGGTATAAATGAGGAACTCTGAGGAAAATCGGGGTAGTATACGTCAGGCCCGGTGACGAAGTCCTCAATTAAAACCGAGCTACCTAGACTGGATTGGTAGTATACGTCAGGCCAGGTGACGAAGTCCTCGATTAAAACCGAGCTACCTAGACTGGATAGGTAGTATACGTCAGTCTCTAGGTGACGAAGTCCTCGGATCACAACCGAGCTACCGAGACTGGAAAGGTAGTTTACTTGGGTCGCCAGACCAAGAAGTACCTTGCAAGAGAGGCAGGGCTACCTACCTTAAGGGGCTAAGAAGAAGCTCATCCTCGAGCTAAGTCCCGGGTTATCAAACCAAACGATAAGTTAACTTTGTTAAGTTCAACTTACTCTCGCTAGAGAGACTCCTCATATCCTGGTGCACCTTAAAACACCAGGGGTATTCCTCGTCCTTGAGGAATTGAGAAAAGAAGAAGGAAAAGGCTCCCCCTCGAGCCCGTTATTCGGTGGCCACACCGAACTCCTAGGTTAACTTGGTAAGGATCTAAGTTCAAATTTTTCTCGTCAGAGAAACTCCGTCTCATCGATCCTCGCCCTTGAAGAAGACCCTCCCTGAGGTCAGTCCTCGTCCCTAAGGAAATTAGTAACGAAGGAGAAAAGCTCCTCCTCGAGCTCTTTACTCGGTGGTCACACCGCACTCCAAGTTAACTGGATTTAAGAACCAAGTTCGACTCACTCTCGCCAGAGAGACCACGATTGCCTAGGTGTTGCATAAAGCCTTGTAATTGTTCTCATCCTTGAAGAACCCCCCTCCCCCCGGAAGATCGTGTGGACGCCCCAGCTGCCACCCTCGCCAACAACCGTGTGATTTAGCCCAGCTACATCTGGCAAGTCGGCACGCGTCGAGAGTTAATAACATTTCTGAGGCCTTTTAAACTCCAGATGAGTCCGTAAGCCTAATTCTTATACTATTGTTGTGTGTAAAGAAATTAACTAATTTTTGAGGGTTAAACTAATTTAATTAATTCTTGTTTATAATAATATTTAGAGTATTGATGTAGCTATTGTTTAAATGTTATGTATTTAATTGATAAAGGTAAAATATAAGTTTATTTTGGGGATTATTTTGTGTTTCTCTTATATATCCTTACGTGTTTCGGAACGGCTCTGTTCTTTAAGGTATTCAGATATCAATATATATTAGACACTCTTAGCACTCTTAGAATAGAACAAAACGGGGGGGGGGTGGCATTCTACGACAGTAGTCGCGGACAAAACATCACCCATTCTAGGAGCCTATTTTTCTCGTTCATTTTGATCTTTTGGTAGACTGTGGTCAAGGCATTCAGGTAGACAAATGCACCAATTTATCTTCTAATATCAAACAATCAGAAGCCCCGCTAGCTTCTATAATTATCAATGACCTTTCACACATCCCCGAAAAATGCAAGTCAGTGGTTCAGAAATACAACTCAATATGCAACCCGCAACAAGTAGACGTCGTTAATCCTTCACCAAATTCCGTGTTTCATACCACTCAGACAGGAAGTGCACCACCAACTTTTGCTCGCTCAAGACCCCTTTCTATGGAAAAGCTGCAATTTGCCAAAGCAACTTTTGCTTCTCTATTGAAAGGAGGCGTAGTGAGGCCCTCAAGATCACCATGGGCATCACCGATTCACATGTGCAAAAGTAAAATTCAAAAGAATACACAGTGTTGGGTGATTTTTGCTCGCTTAACGCGATCACCACACCCGATCGTTATCCTCTTCCTAGAATTCAATCTATGGCTAATCATCTTCTCGGCAAAACCATTTTTCCCCGTCTCGCCCTAATTAGCGCGTACCATCAAATCCCAATGAATAAAGCAGATATAGAAAAACCACTGTCATAACTACATGTGGACTTTGGGAATTTTTAAGACTCCCATTTGGCTTGAAGAATGCCAATTGCACTCTTCAACGACATATGGACAGTATATTCCGTGATTTGGAATGTGTATTCGTCTATGCCACTATGCCAATGACATTCTTATATATTCTGAAAAAGAAGAAAAACACGTCGAGGATTTAGAAAAGATACTTAAAATTTTAGCCGAAAACGGACTTCGTGTTTCAATAGAAAAGTGCGAGTTCATGAGAAGGGAAATTAAATTCTTAGGACATTATATCTCAGACTCGGGAATAAAACCACCACCAAATAAAATTTCAGAAATCTCTAATATGCCGTTACCGACCGGCTACAAAGAATTACGCCGTTACCTAGGCATGCTAGGTTACTATCGAAGAAATATACCTAGTTTTATGCAATTGCCGCTCCCCTTACGGAATTGATACGCATGCAACCAAAAGCTCGAGAACTCATATGGAATGATGCCGCACGCGAAGCAACTCCATGATACGAAGGCAGCCCCGGTAGAATCAATCACGCTAAAACATCCACTCCCGAATGATTCTCCGTATCAGTTGTTGACTGATAGTTCCCAATATTCGCTTGGTGCTGCTCTTCATCAAATAATGAATGGTTTTCCTCAACCTATAGCCTTTTATTCGAAGGTTGACAAGTAACTCTGTGCACGGATCATAAACCACTATTTCCGCTTTTTCATCACTGTTACGTGCGAAAACTGAGAGACAGCAAAGGAATTGGACAGTGATATTGGAGTACATTAACGACATAGCCTACATCCAAAGACAAATAACGTAGTTGCTGACTGTCTGTCGAGAAACGTCAACGCAGTCTTAGTAGACCACCTTGACCTTCAAACATTGGCAAGAGAACAAGCGAAAGATGGCGAAGTCGAGAAATTCCAATGTAAACTTAAGACATTTCCATTTCCCGATAATATTACCTTCTGGTGTAATGTTTCCTCTCAATATCCCAGACCATTCGTTCCTTCGGTTTGCAGAAATACCATTTTTAGCCAACTGCATAATCTTTCTCATCACGGTATCAAAGGGTACTTTAAATTAATTCAAACTAGATATTTCTGTCCAAATATGGACAGGGATATACGCTCATGGACGCGAGGATGCACGTCATGTAAATCTGCAAAAATAAATCGACACACGAAATCCCTAGTTCTCCACATCAATGTTACAACGTCGAGATTTGAAACCGCACACATCGATATCATTGACCCCTTGCTCAGTGTAAACCTCATGGCCAATCTTTCTCGTCTAATAATCATTATATACCCTCATGCATTGACAGAGCGACTAGATGGATAGAAGCGATACCGATTCTCGATATAACTGTGGCGACGGTAGCTTTGTCCTTCTTAGACGGCTAGATTTCCCACTTTGGACTCCCTCTGTAGTACGTGATTACCGATCGAGGAACGCAATTCGAGTACGAACTTTTTAAGGAACTCTCGACTCTCGTTGGTTTTCAAAGTCTGAGAATGGATTAGTAGAAAGGACACATCGTACTTTGAAGTCTTTCATTATGACACGTAAATAAGAATGGAAAATGGCCCTTCCAATTGGTCTATTGGGAATCAGATCATTGCCCAACGAATCCGGTTTTTCCCCATCTACCACTGTCATAGGTACCACTCTTCTTAAAACACTTTGACTGCGTCAATTATAATTCAAGGCATCATTCTCAGTGCTAGAGGTTTAAAAAAAATAATTAAATTATCTTCTACTCAGAATTTTATTTAATACATGTCAACATATATCTATTTGTCATAGAGAGGAACTGACTTGGTATAGAGTAAGAGAGAAGGCAGAACCCATATTTGAATCAAGAGCAGTCAATCGCTGTTTCTGAGAGAGACTATATAGAGACCAGCAGCAGGCAAAGAGTTAATCCTAGACCACTTGTCACTTCCTCATCATCTAAAAGTAATTCGAAATTTGTGAATGAATTAGCGAAAACAATGAAACAAATAGATTTCGCTCAAATCTCTCAAGGACATTTACATGCGGAAACAAAAGTGTTCGTTCCTAAAGACTTGTGTGACGCTACCTATGTTTGACTACGTGTCGATCGTATAAGAAAGCCGCTAGAATCGCCATATGCTGCTCCATTCAAGGTTATCGCTCGAAACGACAAAGTGTTAGAAATAGAACTCTCTCATGGACGTGCTGAAACTGTGTCAATAGAGAGACTAAAACCTGTTAGAACGTCACAAATAAATCACAATTCTGTGAATAAGTATACTATTCCGGAAATGACCATATCTTTGTAAATATCCCCGACGATATAAGTAATAGTGAAGTTAATGAAGATATTTCAATAGAGGAAAGCGAATATAATGTGAACAATCAAACAAATAATGATAATGCTACAAATGTGTGTTCGCGTTTTGGTAGGAGAATAAAGTTTGCAAGAAATCCGTGCTATCATTATGTTTAAAGCATGTTGTGTACCGATAGACTCATTGTGAGCTAATAACCAAATGCATTTTATTCTGTATTTCTTTATGTTATCAAGATGTAAATATATAAATAAGAGTATAGAATAGGGTTTGTTGACGCACACGAATATAAAGTGCACATCCGTTTGTAAAACTATATTATCTTAGTCGAACTGGCGAACCCCGAACTATGCTTGTATATATGTGTAAATATGTTCATTAGTATATGATATGTATATATTCTATATTGAAGATACTAAGTATCTCTCTCAGGGGAAAGTGATGTGGGCACACAACATGTGCAAATACAAACCCATGAAGTAGTAATGTGCACACTCAGCCAATGTAAATAAATTTATGTGTGTAAAACGAAATAAAAAGAAACTCAAATGAAACATTGCTACAGGTAACAGTATATTTTAGAGCGATTCCCATTATTGATTTCCCGAAAAGACCAAAGTCGCGGTAAAAAGGTAAACTGAGAATGAGTCTTAAAATGGGTTAGCCCGATCATAACCACACTTGGTGAGCATCAAATTACAACCACAATATTATATTTCTATTTTGTTAAGAAGGCCCGGAAAAAACGTTTGAGCAAATTTCACCGTTACAGTATATTTTCTCACCAGAAAAAGGTTTTCAAAAGTATTGTATATATATATATATATATATATATATATATATATATATATATATATATATATATATATATGTGTGTGTGTGTGTGTGTTTGTAAATGTGTCCAAGTATAAAACAAGCAAGTCGAGGAGGAGAGAGATCATTCAAGAGAAATCATTTCGAGGAGCAGTTTCACATATCGCTCGCGGGTCATACCAATCAAATCATTTACTCCGCATTAGGAGAGAGCATTTACTCAACTGATCTTACATCAAGACGAGTCATATTTATTCATCGTACCAAAGCCCGAACATTAAGAGAATTTTATTTAAGCATCATTGCAAAACTAGATAAGTTATTTGATATATTGACATGCAAATCTAAAATTTCCAGTTGTCGGGAAGTAGGTTGTAATGGCTGTGAGACTGAAGTCCAAATTAACTGCTGCTGTAGTGAAGAGAAAAAAAAATACCTACTAGGGAACTGGCATTTATTAAAGGATAAAAGGAGAAGGTTGGAAGTAAAGGTACCTTTCAAAGTGGATGTCCTGATATTCCAGAGCATAATAGACAATTTCAGATCTTCAGAAAGGAAAGAAAAAGAAAGGATAGAAGTAAGAAAGATAAAAAGTAAGAAGGAAAGCATTGTTTTAGCCGGAAAAAACAGCAAGAAAAAAAATCGAGCATTTTTTGGTGGAAGGTGAAGATCTGGAGGCAGAAAATTCTGATGGTGACAATAGTTTGGGTGATGAAGTAACTTTTGAAGCTGTCCAAGAGCCGGAATCTTCCACCAGGAATAGAAAGAATTATGATGAAATTCTAAATATTGCTCTTGCTAGTATAAGGTATGGTGTCGGATTGAGACCAACTGCAGCTATAGCAACAGAAACATTAATAGATGCTTGATCCATTACTGAGGAAGATACAAGTAAGGTAATGGATATGAATAAAGTTAAGAGAGTACAGGAAAAATCAATGACAGTTATTGAACATGAGTTTGAGGAAAACTTAAGGAAGGATGGGGGAATTTATTGTGTTCTCTTTGATGAACGAATTGAAGTGACAAATTTTATGATGGAGGCAAAGGGAAGTGAAAAATTATTTCCAGCAAAAACAAAAGAGGAGCATTACACTGTCATCAGTGAGCCTGGGAGCAATTATCTCTTCCACTTTGTCCCAGAGAAGGCTACAAAAGAAAAATCACATGCTAAGGCTATGTTTGGATGGCTGAGGGAAAGGGGTTTGGATAAATGCTTAATGGCCAATGGAGGAGACTCCACGAATGTAAACATAGGTGTAAATGCTAGAGTAATGCGAAAAATGGAGCTCCAATTCGGCAGAGAGCTTGTTTGGTTGGTCTGTAACCTGCACGCTGGGTAACTCTCTCTCTGTCATCTAATTATCAACCTGGATGGCCCACCACTATCTGACAACAGATATTCTGGACCAATAGGAAAGCTCCTTGACTTTGTTACAGACTTGGATATCAACCTAAATTTCATTCAAATATATTTAGGTCCTCCTCTAACCAAGATTCTTCAGGAAGTGATGCAAGATCTTTTCATTGATCAACACTACGGCTATAGAATTGTATCGGCAATCAGAGATGGAGTGCTTCCTACAGGGCTTTCTTTATTGGAAATAGGACCAGTAAACCACAATCGCTGGCTGACCACAGCTAATAGACTTCTTCGGCTGTGGGTGTCAAAGCATGAGCTCAAAGGAAAAGTCTTTAAGAATCTACGACTGATTGTTGAGTTCATCATTACTGTATATTACCTATGCTGGTTTAACGTTAAGATTAAGCACTCTTGGAACGAGGGACCTAGGCACATTCTTTATCAACTTCACTGCCTTAAGTCTCAGAGGAAGGAGGTGTTGGATATTGTTTCGCCAACTGTTAAGAGATCAGCTTGGCATGCATACAGTGAAACTATCCTCCAAATCCTCCTATGCTCTGAAGATCAGGCGGAGAGAACTGAAGGTGTAAAAAGAATCCGGACCATCAGGGATGAAGGGGACCCAGATACTCAACTGGGAGACTCCTTTTTAAGGCTTAAAAGGACACCATACATCAATTGTGATGCTACCAGGATTGGAGATCTGATCAATTGATCAGAGGATGTCTCTGAGCCACCTCTCACTTGCTCTTTAAGTGATTCTGAATTGAAAAAACTTCATTGACTCTCCTATGAAAGTACCTGACTGGCCTTGTCACACACATAACATTGAGAGGGTTGTAAGAATGGTAACTGAGGCTTCTCCCAAGTATTTCTCACATGAAAAGAGGGGTGGAGGAATCAGGGTACAAGAGACAAGTATACGTCTGATGTCCAGCAATGAGTCAAAGCAAGATTTGTGTGCTCCAGTGAAGTTTAACTTTTGAATATGATCCAAAGTGACCAATGTAGCTATATGTGTAGCTTTGCATATACTTTTCTACTCAATAACCATGTACATTTGAGGTTACTTTGTGTTTGTGTAACTTGGATTAAAAAAAAATAGGTTACATAAGCTCGTGACGAAAGGAAAGGAAATTCCTCTAACTTAAATGGAAATTAATGTAGGTAGGATTAATTGTATAACAAAATAAAGTTCTTTTTTCAAGATCTACACCGGAAAATCTATCATTTAAGCACTCCTCATTAAAGGTGTGAGGGAATCCCCACGTGGAAGATCTTTAGCAGAAAAGAACTCCTATGTGCAGCAGAAGGTCCGGCTAGACCTAAAGTGGTAAGCCTAAACCACCTCCCCTTCCACAAGCGGTAGCCTCGAATCGACTCCCCCACGATTCACCTTTATGTGGGCTAAAATAGATCTGCAAGAAGATTCGAGGCCCTTCGAGAGTAGAGCTGTTTCCCGCTAACCCCCGACTCCGGGGAGAGCCTCGGACATAAATAATGCTTGACTCCCCGGAAGAGACACAGAGTTGAGAAGTCTCGCCAGAACCCAGAAGATTTTCTCATGGTTCCAAGTCTAGTGCTAGCAACAAAGCAAAGTGACAGCTGGACTATTTTGTGTATTTGGAATTAGCCCCCAGAAAGGAGGTAATTCCACTAACGATCACCCGAGTGATTTTGCCGACTTCTTTCATCAACTTCTGTCGAAGCCCTCCTCACTTCAGGTAGCCGAAATACTCTCCCCTGGACCGGAAGTTACCCCCCCCCCCTTGCCTTTGGAGAACCGTCATCACTCCAACCTCCCACTCTGAAGTCCGAGTGGCCTCACCTCAAGTGCAGAAGACATCCGTAAGCCAACCCCTCTCCCACTTTTAGTGACCTAATTGAGTTAATCCCACCCCCCTCCCATTTGAATAGTCTCCTCCGGGAATACCTTAAGTTCTAACTTCATAGCCTGATTTATAACTACAATTCCCCCTTTCATTTACTGATGTGATTTGTCCCGTTAATTCTCTGAGGTAATTTTACCCATCAATTCTCTCATTATTTTGTGTAAATAAAATTATATTTTTGCTAATGTCTCTTTAAATAACCTTGAGCTTTGCCATTGTCCATAATTTACCTGACCTCGATGCACTTTCTCGCTACTCAGCCCTTCTGAACTCGTGGTTTTCCGTCCCATTTGTCAGTTCGCTTTCAAGTTATTGGTCCCTCCCTGATAGGTATAATATGGTATTGATATAATGTAATGTCATACCACGACCAAAGGATTTAATGAAAATATCTGGTTGCCCCAAATTATGACGCGCCCTAATGGAACATAGGGTTATTCACCCTGGAGATTTCAAATATACCATCGGATTTGGCGCAGGGTGACACCATCTAGTTGCACAAGCCTCATTTAGCCATTCAAAGGCACTTGTAAGTGATTTATAATATGGTATAATACGGTATTGATATAATGTAATGTCATACCACGCTATATATATATATATATATATATATATATATATATATATATATATATATATATATATATATATATATATATATATATATATACATTAATATTCATATTATATAAATCTGGTGTCAAGTGGGTTGGGGTTTTTACGAACACGTGTCATTTGAATTTCGACATTAGAAGTTCCCTTGTTATTCACGTACATCCCTTTTATTTTAATTTTTGTATTGTACTGACAGAAGGCAAGTTCAAGTTATTTGAAGAGCAGTTGAACGTAATCTATTTAGATTTTGTGTTGGACCCCAGGTAATTATTTTTTTTTATTGTGTTCGAATTTTGGAGACTCTCCTGGTTATTAATCCAAAAGAGTTAAGGTCTTTGGTGTCCTAATTCCGGTAGGACCATTTTAATTTTTTTTACGCTTAGAAACAGCAGAGGTCGGTAGCTGTATCTTTTTTTTTGTATGATCAAGGCCTTCACGAATATTCAATGATTCGTTTCGCGTGGGTAGTGTCCTAGCTCGTTCGCGTATCCGCGTTCCCTCAGTTGACTGCGTAAAAATGTCATCCTTCGAAAAATTCAAGAGTCAAGGTGAAATGTTAGGTCTTTCGGGCAAAGACCTGCTAAATTACGTACAGGAAGAAGAGAGGAACGAACGGGCATAGCGAAGGGAATTGGAGATGGAGAATAACAAACTGAAGATGGAGATGGAGGAGAACAAACTGAAGATGGATATGGAGGAGAACAAACTGAAGATGGAGATGGAGGAGAACAAACTTAAGATGGAGATGGAGGAGAACAAACTGAAAACGGAGATGGAGAACAAACTGAAGATGGAAATGGAGATGGAGAATAACAAAATGAAGGAGAACAAACTGAAGATGGAGATGGAGAAGAACAAAATGGAGATGGAAGAACGTGAACAAATTAGGCAGCATGAGCTGGAAATGAGCCGAAATCAAATGGATTCTCAGTCCATCGGTTCCGGGGCTGAAATTCCCCAAACTCCTTCAGTCCACCTTCCCGCTTTCAATGATGGAGAGGACTTTGTGTCATTTTTGGCCCATTTTGAGAGACTATTTCAGATCAATAGATGGGATCTCGAAAATGATGGCGTCGCTCGCTTACTTCCCCTCCTAAATGCCAACTTAAGGGATATCTTCGTATCCCTTCCACCGGAACAACTTCGGACTATTCCACGTTAAAGCCCGAATTGTTAGCCGCTGTTCATATGAATAGCGAATTCTACCGCTCCCGATTCCGCCAGGAGAGGATCCACCCTGGCCAAACATTTCGACAACACGGGTACATCCTCCAAAGAAACCTTCAGTGTTGGCTGGATGCGTGCAAAATTCCCCAGGTCTACGAGTCCCTTCTGGACTTCTTCCTTAGGGATCAGCTTTTAGCTGCCGTGGCTCCCGAAATTCGCGCCTTCATTAAGGATAAACGTTGCGCCACTTTCAAGGAGTGCTTGGGAGAGGCCGAGTTTCTTCTCCCCCGGTTGTGCCGTACCAAAAGAACCCGATCGTCTGCTACACCTGCGGAGTTCCCGGCCATTGCCGCACGAACTCCCGATTCGCAAACTCTCAGTCCAACCAAGTACACCAAATCTGGGCCGCCCTTGATTCTCCTCCGTCGCCTCAGAAGACTCCCGAACCTTCTCGCCCGCCAAAGACCCGGTCCATCAGGTAAATTTTCTCTTTAATGAGAACAACCCTGGTGGATTGAAGTTCGAGAACGGAACTGTGAACGGTCGCCGAGTATCCACCCTCGTTTGTGACACCGGGTGCACCTGTATTATAGTATCTGGGGACCTACTCCTCGCTGTTGGGCCCGACGACAAGAAATTTGCGGTGGTACACGACTACCTTGGCCGGGCGAGTCGTTTCCCAGTAATTCGTTGTCACATTGAGTGTGACTATATGTCCGGTTGGGCCGAAGTGGTAGCGGCCCCAATCCAGTTCTGCTCCGTTTTATTCGGTCAGAACCCCGTAATTCACGACCATCCCGTGGCCCAGCCCGTGATTACCCGTACACAGGCAGACCTGGAATCCCGTGCCCCTGTTCCCTTGAAAACCCCTATCGACCCGGGGTTCCAAGCCCTCCGTAGCGATAAGTTTTCCTGCGTCCAGAAGGAGTGCGCTACCCTCCCCCCTTTGGGAGAAAACTAAAGCCATCGAGCGTGAGTCCACCCGAGGCAACAAACGAGTCTCGTATCCCGTGAAGAAGGACTTATTGAGAGGTTTGAGACCTAATTGGACCTTAAGTCACGAGAACGAAGATTCAAGCCTGGCGCGAAGGTGCTGGTGCTACTTTCCACGGGAAACAACAAAATCCTTAGCTAGTGAAAGGGACCCTACCCCGTCTTCGAGGCTAGAGGACCCGTGAATTACCTCATCCATACTCCGGCGGGAGAGAAGGTTTTCCACGTGAATTGTATATATATATATATATATATATATATATATATATATATATATATATATATATATATATTATATCATCAATGTTCCTAATTATGATTTTTTTTTGGTCCACTAAATTGTTAAGTTTTTTTTTGTCCCATATTTATGCCTCCATTTTATTGTATCCTTTTTTTTTTGGTTCCACTGAGAACCCAGAAGATTTCCCCATTGTTCCAAGTCAAGTGCTAGCAACAAAGCAAAGTGACAGCTGGAATATTTTGTGTATTTGGAATTAGCCCCAGCCAGGAGGAAATTCCACTGAACAATCGCCCTAGTGATTTTCCAGACTTCTTTCATCAACTTCTGTCGAAGCCCTCCTCACTTCGGGTAGCCGAAATACTCTCCCCTGGAACGGAAGTTACCCCTTCCCCCTTGCTTTTGGAGAACCGTCATCACTCCAACCTCCCGCTCTGAAGTCCGAGTGGCCTCACCTCAAGTGCAGAAGACATCCGTAAGCCAACCCCTCTCCCACTTTTAGTAACCTAATTGAGTTAATCCCACCCCCCTCCCATTTGAATAGTCTCCTCCGGGAATACCTTAAGTTCTAACTTCATAGCCTGATTTATAACTACAATTCCCCCTTTCATTTACTGATGTGATTTGTCCCGTTAATTCTCTGAGGTAATTTTACCCATCAATTCTCTCATTATTTTGTGTAAATAAAATTATATTTTTGCTAATGTCTCTTTAAATAACCTTGAGCTTTGCCATTGTCCATAATTTACCTGACCTCGATGCACTTTCTCGCTACTCAGCCCTTCTGAACTCGTGGTTTTCCGTCCCATTTGTCAGTTCGCTTTCAAGTTATTGGTCCCTCCCTGATAGGTATAATATGGTATTGATATAATGTAATGTCATACCACGACAAAAGGATTTAATGAAAATATCTGGTTGCCCCAAATTATGACGCGCCCTAATGGAACATAGGGTTATTCACCCTGGAGATTTCAAACATACCATCGCATTTGGCGCAGGGTGACGCCATCTAGTGGCAAAAGCCTAATTTAGCCATTTAAAGGCACTTGTAAGTGATTTGAACCATGGGAAACCATCGATGCAATAACCATTTTTCATCTTATCACAAAACGCCGCAGGTCATTTGGAGGGAATTTCCCCATTGTTTGGTGTGCCAAATCGTTCGTTGGCGCGGATAAAAAAAGAGAATGGTGTGGTGTTGGTTTAAATCGTACGTTCGCAATGGGACTTTTTCGCCGACTCGTGTCTTTCTGTGGAACAAATCCTGATGGTGTTTTTTGAGTGTTCTAAGTGCCTTTCTAACGTATTTATTAGGTTAGGTTAAGTTAGGTCCTTTTTCATTTATAAATAAATTCTAAACGTAAAAAAGACCTAACTTAACCTAACCTGATAAATACTTTAGAAAGGCACTTAGAACCCTAAAAAAAGCAGTGGTGAGTGGGACAATAGGTAGTTAGAAAAATACCCCCTAAATCGCTATAAAATCGTGCGCCACTAAACTTAAAAAATACCGATAATTCATATATATTTGTGCTTTAACCCTAGAACCACATCGTGGGGAGATTTTCACCCGAGCGCATGGTGTGGTCACGTGATTCATAGTCATGGAAGCCATGGAGACCGTTTTTTCCTGGACAAATTAAAAAAAAGTGCTTTGTTGTTTGTTTTATTGGTTCAGTTTTTGGAATCGCATTGTATGTTATTTTATATCATTTTGAAGAAAATTCGAAATGTGGGCTTCTCCCCCATACCCCTTTTGATTGTAGGGGGTTGCCCCCCCCTCACTATTAAAAAAAATGTCTGCCCTTGATTTTTGGGATAATTCATATATATTTGTTCTTAACAATACTAAGTTTTTTTTATTAGACACTTTTGCTTGGGTAAATTAAAAAAAGGTGTTTTTTATTGGGGGGAGGGGGTTATTGCAATCCTATCAAATAGTATGATATATCATTTTTAAGGTAATTTCGATATGTGAGATGCTTCGCCCCCATCCCCCGCGTTTAAAATAAACTCGTAGTATTCTTAATTCGAATTCAAATGTGATTGCCAGATGTGGTTAGGCCTATTTAATAAAAAAATAGGAAGGGCACCTAATCTTTGGTCTAAGGAGCGACAAAAGGAAAAATAGCACATTATTATTGGCTCTCATTGTTCAGTTTTCGTGTCGCCATTTATGTAAAGTTTCTATCTTAATTAAAGAAACAAAAACCTTGTTTAAATATCTGTCTCCAAGTGAACATAGAAAAGTTACACGTAAGAAAATGTAAATGTTAGATAAAATTATTATGAGCTACAAACCCCAACACAACCTCACCTAAAATTCAATCCAACTTTTGATAAACAAACATTTCGTCATTTTGTGAGCCTCTCTCCACCTCGCTAAACCAATAGTTTACATACTTCACAGAATAAAGGATCAATGTTTTCCATTACAAAATATCCCATTTACTATTTGAGGGCTAATTTTATTGCTGAGAGGATAAACAATTTTTTTATTAAATACCCGCATGATAGTTGCGTGATTAAAGAACAACGGTAAATTCATTTCACTATAAGATGTCAGCGATATTGAAAGGCGATATTGGTAAACACTAGAGTCCAAACAACACTCGACGAACAAACTAGAAAGAATTGAACCTTGAGAGATTTTTATTTGTCTAAATGAAGTTCCCCTTCATCATATCCCGTATGAATTACACAATAGCTGCTTCCCCCCTCTTCCCTTTCGATTTGATGCCTATCAATGAAATAATAAAACTCGATCAATAGCTCAATGTCAGGACCCAGATTGGTTTGTAGTGCAACGCCACCCCCACTTTATATATATATGTATATATATATATATATATATATATATATATATATATATATATATATATATATATATATATATATATATATATATATATATATATATATACCGGGGGTCCCAGAAAAAAGTTAACCGTACTTTGAATTAGTATAACTCAAAAACTATTGGAGATTTTTGGGTCCTGCAAAAAGTGCTTTATTTACCAACTATTTATTTCGTACGTGTTCCTGTCATTTAGCAACTCGTTCAATTTAGCAGAATACTGCTTACTATCCATAATCAATACCTGATTAGTTTTGTGATTATGGATAGTGAAAAGTATTCTGCTAAATGACAGGAACACGTAGGAAAACTAAATAATAATCCTCTGTCAAACAAAACAAAATCGTTTAATAGCTCACTCAAAAATATTCTCAAAGGTCATTTTGATCTTATTAAACAATTAAAAGTGTACAATCCCTCACTACCGTACATGTATGGTTTACCGAAAACACACAAAAATGGTACTCAGCTTAGGCCGATAATTTCCAGCGTAGGATCCCATGTGTACAAACTCTCTCAATGGATAGAGAAAATCCTATCTAAATTAATTGGTGGCATTTCTGATGCTCACATTATCCATTGTGGTGATTTTGTGAATAAAATTAAAGAGGTTGCCCTATCGAATAAGCAGTTGTTAAGTCTTGATGTCAATAACCTTTTCACAAAAGTTCCCGTTGATGAAGCTTTGGATGTAATTATGAAAAACTTGCCCTTGTCTAACCTAACATTACCCCTACCATGTAATAAAATTGTAAATTTGGTTCGTTTGTGTGTGACGGACAATGCGTTCAGAGCTAAAGATTGTTTTTACAGGCAGAAATATGGCATGAGTATGGGTAATCCCCTTTCCCCGATTTTATGCAATCTGTTATGGAGGATTTTGAAAAGCACCTCATTCCCCTCATTTTACCCAATCCCATAATGGGGTTCCGCTATGTAGACGATATACGTAGGTGAGTCAAAAAGTTCTCAGACAAATGGCATAAAATTTTTATTTGTAATAATACTGTAATCATTTTTCTACATAAGCTCCATTAACATCTATACACTTTCTTAATCTATGAATCCAACGGTAAAGACCATCTTTGTAGAATTCACGGGGTTGTCTCTGGCACCAAGTAATGACCTGCTTTTTTGCTTCATCTAATGATTGAAACCGGGTTCCTTTTAGGTGTCCCTTTAAATTTGGTTAGGTTAGGTTAGGTTAGGTTAGGTTAGGTTAGGTTAGGTTAGGTTACCTAACCAAATTTAAAGGGACACCTAAAAGGAACCCGGTTTCAATCATTAGATGAAGCAAAAAAGCAGGTCATTACTTGGTGCCAGAGACAACCCCGTGAATTCTACAAAGATGGTCTTTACCGTTGGATTCATAGATTAAGAAAGTGTATAGATGTTAATGGAGCTTATGTAGAAAAATGATTACAGTATTATTACAAATAAAAATTTTATGCCATTTATCTGAGAACTTTTTGACTCCCCCTCGTATGTGCCACATGGCCTATCAATGATAACATATTTGATTCTTTCTTTGAAAAAAATAATAATATCCACCCAACTATTACATTTAAAGTAGAATGGGAACTAAACAACTCATTGCCGTTTCTGGATGTAAAAATACCTAAAATAAATGACAAAGCATATTGTTCCGTTTATTGAATCGAAACCAACTAATTCTAATGCATATATTCATTATTTCTCGTGTCACGATGTATCCGTTAAAAGGTCTGTAGTTTCTTCCATGTTCCTGAGAGCATAGCGCATTTGTGATCCTTGTTTCTTGCAAGACGAAATTAATACAATCATCCAAACATTCATTGAGCTGCAATATTCACTTTGGTTCATAGAAAAGTGTCACTATAAAGTCAGAACCACCTATTACTCCCCAGCTAATTATAAGGAAAACAGATATGACAAATATTATGTTACCTTCCGATACTCCCTCCAGTTAATCAATTTAAAAAAGTTGGGACGGACCAACAACATCAATGTTGCCTTTCAGTACGAGAATACGATCAAAAATAGCTTATCCAAAAATAGATCGATCGATAAAGAACAGGGAGCTTATTTTGTTCCCTGCAAATCATGTAATGAACTATATATTGGTGAAAGCAGCAGATTTTCCAAGAGGATGAATGAACATAAATGCGATATGTGATGTAGTGCCCTCTCCTCGAGTTTATTTCTACATATGTCCAATGAAAATCATCAAATTGATATTGATAATGCTAAAATAGTTTATAAGTCTCACAATGATATACATGGACGCTTAATTGAATCGGCACTTATAAAAAAATTCCCAACTTTAATACTTCCGACGGGCAATTTAATACTAATACCTTAATAAGCAAGAAATTCATACTTCCGCTTTTCAAAAATGTCGCTACAGTCCCGCATAATCCACCTTAGCCCCACTGATTTGTGTGTTTGTACATTAAGCAACTTTGGTATTTCACTTGTCCACCAGCGACTGACGATGACGGATGATGTTTCCGTCTAAACCTGGTTTCGCATATAAATAAAATTATTCCTATTACTGTGGTTATATATATATATATATATATATATATATATATATATATATATATATATATATATATATATATATATATATATATATATATATATATATGAGCAAATGAGCAAATTTAAGTTTCTTGAAACCCTTATGATTTAGTTAACCCGAAGTCAGCGAGTTTTCATAGCCACAGCTAATCAGAAACTAAAGCTTAAAACAAGTTCTGAATAGCTTCGAATATCAATTTCCTCAAAGAGCTTCTCCAATTGAATGTACAATTTTAAAGATTGTTTCTGAAGTAAAAGAAAGAAAGAACGGATCTCAATATGAACAAAGGACATTCAGTGTATCCCAAAACGGCAAGGACATAAGAGAACATTTAGCATATATGGCATTTTTGGGTGAAAAATCTACAAGTGTCCGCCAGGCCAAATGATACAGAACTCTTATGAATCTCATTTCATCGAATACTTCGTGAAGATTCGAAATTCTACCCAAACCGAATGCAAATTTGACTTCAATTTATTGAAGGAGATCGACCTCGCCGTCTATGATTTATTCAGTGGTTTCTATTTGCCGTCAGTATGCCCCTTAAAATCACCAGCCTGGAAATCACATCTACAAAAAAATGAGTTCACGACAAAATTGGCCGGTAATCTTAGATGGCACTCTAAATGATTAAACTTACCTCGAAATAATACACCTGAAATCGATCTACCAAAGTGTAATTGCTCTAGGTTATGGTATTGAATGGCTGCCGGAACCCCCGACTTGAAGCAGTGTGCTTTCATTTTCGTGGAGTTATTTGAAAAATGGCGTACTTTTTCCCCACCTATCAATTTAAATGAATTTATGACTCGCATTACAGCTAAAATCAGCTTGTAAAAAGAAAATCCATATCTGATAACAAAAGTGATGAGAAACATAAAAACTTGAGCCCATATTTGTATTGCTGAGAATGGCGGCGATGCTGAAAGAAAAAAAAATCTAAAGAATCAAGTTTGCAATAAAGAACAACCCCAAATCTGATTTTTATCTTTTTGAAATTAGATAACGATATCTATTATGTATTAGTCTTTTCATTAGATAGATTACACAGATTTTCATTGACCCATTCCGAGAAATACATATTTTGGTAGCCTTAGACTAAAAAAAGAAAGTTCCAAAAGTAAATCGTTTAAACACGTTTAAATTTACACATTAACAATTTCTATTAAATCTAAAACAGATTCACTATATCTCAATTTTTGGAAGAGATATTAAAATCTTAATTTGAGTATACATTTTATGGGACATACTGTATCTATGTATATATATACAGCTATGGATAAAGGTTTTTGGACACCTAGAAATTTTAGGAAATTAGATAAATGCTGGCTCGTTGTTTTTACTTGCATATCAATATGAATATAACAGTAAAACAAGGAGAAATAAATAACAATAAGTTATTCAGGGTATCCGAAAAGTTACTGGGCAGTGTAACAAAACTTAAGTAAAGTTAAATAAGGGTGAAGTTTTATTTAGTATACTGTTGTTTTTCCTACAGTAAATGCTGAAAATGTCCTCCAAAGGCTTGAAGACAAGTTTGCACACGACATTCCTCGGAAGAAGTTGAGGTTCTTTGATATAAGGTATCCGTACTCCCCTGTATGTATTGAGAGAAAGGCGATGACATCCTTGATGTAACCTTCTTCACCGATAAGGCATGTTTTCTTCTTTTCGGATACAGGAACAGCCAGAACACTCGTCTATGGAGCACCGAAAACCCTCACCAACTCAAAGAAATTCCTTTAGACGACCAGAAGAAGGTTGGGATATTATGTGCTTTAAATCGTACGCGTATCATTGGCCAAATCTTTCTTTGACGACATTATAAACGCAGAAGTTTACCGCACTCACATTCAGGAATCATTCATAGACAAGCTCAAAAGAGCATAAGCTTGAAGAAAGCCGGTTTCAACATGACGAAGCAACTGCACACACTGACGGTGTAACACGACAGTGTTTGAAAGGCTTCTTTACTGATTGGATAATCTCCCGTGGAATGTGGCCTGCTAGGTCTCCGAAACCCACATTCAATCAACAAGAATTAGCAAAATACAAAATTTACTAAAACATGTGACATCCGCAACATAAAACAAATAAACAGATGAAGCTTTGTGAAAATTACAGCAACACCAAACTCATACGGGAAGTTCAGTAGCGTGTCGAGAGTCTCGTGCAGTGAGGAGAGCATTTATTCTTCGAGACATGCTCTCCATGTTAGTGCGAGACCTAAGGGGTGTGTGTCGCTGGCTCACTCTTCTGTGGTGGATGCCTTCATTTGCTCATTAAAGGCTGGCGGACGACGTCCTACAGTGTCTTTAAAGACCTGTCAGAGGTTTTCCAATGGATTTATCGGGAGACTGAGGTAGTTAATGGTATCGTTTCCCGTAACCACTCTAAGGTGGACGCATATTTGTGAGACTAAGCATTGTCAGGTTAGAAAAGCACATTCCGTACATTTATGTAGACGTCTCGGATTGGGGGCAAGAGGTAATCTCTCATAACAGCTTGGTACATCTTTGAATTCATAGTGCCATCACAAACGGTGAGACAACTCACTCTTGAACTTGACAAGCAACCCCATACTATTATAGAGCGCCCACCTGCTTTACTATTGGCACTATGCAGTCTCGATTCCACTGCCACTCTGAGGTCTGAAACAACTGGAACGTGGACTTTTCGGACTATAAGACACGTCCTCACTCACTCATGTTCCAGTTACGGTGAGCACATGCCCAAGCCATCCGACGTCGCTTCTGCTGAAGGTTGATCAGCGGTTTATGGCGCGATTTACATGACTAGACCTTTTGCAAGTAGTTTGGGTCAGACTGTTATCATGGATACATTAACCTGGCCGCCCCTCTGTCCATTCATGTGGAAGATGGACTGCAGTTTCTTTATGAACCAGACGGCTCATGCGACGCAGAGACTTGTCGTTATGTTGGGTACTGAACTTGGGTCATCCAGAACGAGATCAGTATTGGATGTTCCCACTTTCTCGGATCCTTTTCAACACATTTGTAACACTAGAATGTAATCCACCGACTTTCTCACGATTTTTCGACAGCTCCGACCCTCCGAATTCTTTCCTCCACGGTACAGTTACGTGTTTTTGTCATGATCAGATCCTGTCGACATGGAATATCATATTGATCAAAAAATGTTATGTGAAGGCATTTGATTGTAACACCGCTTATTGATACTAATATTCCATACATTTCAATAACATCACCAATTTTTATATTTTAAAAGAGTTATGTATAAGGAAGGTTGTTTTTTTTTTTTGCTTTGCAGATCCATTGTATACATGCATTCAAACTACACCAATATATTTGTAGACATACCCAAAGGATTGAGAACAAACTCCAGGTGTCCGAAAACATTGGGCCGCGGATATATATATATATATATATATATATATATATATATATATATATATATATATATATGATAATTAAAACCACCCACAAGGAAAATTATAAAAACGATTCCGATCGTTTTCGTCTTTATTCTAAAAGACCTCTTCATGGAATAACGTTTTAAGAAGAGATTGTGGGTAGTTTTAAGAAGAGATTAGATAAATCTATGGATGAAGCTGCTAGATGGAACTGACTTTTTTTTATGTACATATGTATATATTTTTCTAAGGAGTGGGGAGATTATATTTTGCGGTTGCATGAATGGACAAAATCCTCTGGATGCATTTTATGTATATTGTAGATTAGATCTGACGAACTCCTTAAAGGGTGACAATGTTGATGACTTTTCACTGGTAAGAAATCTTTTGTGTGTTGACTGGAACAGGAGCTGCCAAGTGTAGGCCATGAATGGTCTTTTGCAGTCTCCTTCTTTTCTTATGTTCTTATGTTCTTATGTAACGTAGGTCAGGACAGACAATGTCTTTTTTATTTTCATTTTTCATCTTTCATCTCATTCACCGTTTCCTCTTCCACACCTAGGCCGTTATTCATTTAACGATGACTGCCTAATTCCCCCCACTCCCCCCCGACCTAGGTCCATGCCCTGAATGGTGATCGCTGTCATTCCAACCTCGTGCTAACTATGCAAGGCACTGGCTTTTGTATAATGGGGGGTACAGATGGAGGGAGGTCTGAGGACTAGCCCGCTGCCAGAAGCCCGCACTAGAGGAACCCCCGGACAATGGGCCGGGCTGCAACCTCTGCAGGGGAGTCTCACAACTCCGACTGTGTGTGTGGGAGGGGGGGGGGACCACTGAGGGACATGCAACCGTCTCAGTGTAAGGTAGCACGCAGCCGTGTGTGATAGAACGGGTTAAGGCCGCGTTAATTTCAACCACTATCACATGTTATTTAAAACCACGATGCTCCCCACGTGAATCTTCGCTTTGAAGCTGGGCGCCTTATCGCAGCCACCTGAGTCAATGTTTAAACAAGGAGGTTTATCTTTCCCCGTTCGCCCCACGCACCGACCTTGCCAGATTAAGTTAGGCTTATGGGCAGATAAGGCTTTTTCTCAGGCTCGGCTGTGAATTCCATCGAAGCTCCCACCCCATTGTTCCCCAGTCCAAGGGAGTGTCTCGACTATTTAGATGGAAACTTTACCACTAAAATCAGATTGGAGATCCAGATTTTCGTCGCGAAACATCACCACGACCCTCTCTCAACTTGTGCGCCAAGGGACTTCGACCTAGAGATTCACCATCACTTGTCCAGAAGAAGGACAATATCCCTTGAGTGCCAAGGTTCGAGCCTTCGACGCCGAGTCCACAAGGCTTCCCCTGTTGTTCAGAAAAGAACAACGTAGAACAGCCATTGTTCGTTTGAGCCCGTTCGCCAAGAAACGGTTCTCACCCTTCCCCCTTGTTGTTCAGAAGCGAACAACATTAGAACAACCATTGTTTTTGAGCCCGTTCGTCAAGAAACGGTTCTCATTCTCAAGACGCCACGTCAGGATCATTTAATCCCCCATTCCCTTCGGCTGGAACTCGCCAGCGGACCGAAAATTCCTTTACGCCGCCTTCCTCTGCACAACAAGTATAAATTACGTAAGCCGAACGTTACCTTTGAGTATTTAACCCTTTTGTCAATTCTATCCTGTGCTTTAAATGGTTTAGCAAACCATCACCTCCCTTTAACTTTATATTTGTTTTACCTTTTTAAATCTTTTAATCCTCGGATTAGCTCGAGTCCCCACGACCCTTTCCATTCTCTGTTTATGTCAATATTTTCCGTTTTTGTGTATTGTTTATAGTTATTATTAATAAAACTCTATTTTATTAATGATAGCAATATTATTATCCTTGAGCTCAGTTCCACTTCTTAAGCATATCGAAGGTACATAATATCGGCCAGCCAGACATCCACGCACTCTTAAAATAATTAAAGAAGTTCCCTCAACGAATAGTTATATATGGTATATCGTTGAGAGTACATTCTACGACACCGCGTTTTTTAATTCCCTCAAGGCGGCGGCACCCCCGGCTAGTGATGGTTGATTCTGCGCTAGCCACCAAAAAGTTCGTTACTTTTCACCCCTAGGGAGGAGTCCACCCGGGTCCATCCATCACCTATCATCATTTAATTTTTGATAGCTAAACCAGTCGGGGCGGGAATACCGAGGAGGAGGGGGGACCCCCACATGAAAACATGAAAGAAAATCCAGACCGCAGACGACTTCCCCTGAGGAGAGAAGCGGGGATGCAAAAACCTGAGAGAGGAGTACTCATTCGTACCCTCTATATAGAATTAAAAATCGCGATTACGAGATTAATAGAAGTACCCAACGGATACATCGTCCTCTGCCACAAGCAACACAACATAGAACGCATGGTGGCACCGAAAGGGCTAAGGGAAATAATTCAGATCGGCCTGGCCCCTAAACTGCCGCCCCAGTTACTAGCCAGCAGATTATTCATCTGCGGCAAGGTAGATCTCTACGTGGGATCCCATACGGCAGAAGAACTAAAGGAAGAGATCGAATGAGAAAACAAACACCTGAAAGTGACTGAGCTGATCCTATTTGGGCACCGCACCCATGTGTTCAAGGAGATCTGTGCCACGCCTGAAATGGCTGTGGCAGAGCAACAAATAACGGACTCCTTGCATTTGGGATAAGGATTCCCCCAGAAAATATCAAGAAAGAGAAGTTCATTAATGTGCAGACATGTTTTCAATGTTATGCCGTTGAAGAACACATTACGAAGAACTGCCCACACAGGAAGAGAAAAATAGGCTCGGAGTGCGGAAACGTTGGCCATAACTTCTGAGAATGTAAAGTGCATTAACTGCCAAGGTGCCCATAGAACTATGGCTGTTAATTGCCCAAAGAGAAAACAAATCCTAAAAGAGAAAAAAGAAGAGGAAAGAAAGGAAAAAGAAAAACGGACCAACCAGACTTACGCGAGCGTAGTGAAAGCTACGGTCAAAGAAATAAAAGAAACTCAGGAGCCCAAAATAAACATTAATGTTAACGAAGGGACAGGGCTAGACTTCTTGGCATGCATTATGTTCGCGCACGTACATAATATCGCGCATCCAGGAAACTTCTTGGAAACACTGAATTTACTCCTTGAGAAGAACGGAATCAGAAAAATGTGGTTCCCGCCCAACCCGCCCAACCCGCCCTTGGCCCTAATATACGGAGTGACGGAAGGAAAAACGCTGCAAGTTAAGGAGATGCTCGAGGCCGGAGCCAAAATGGCCGAAAAAGAAACATCGGCAGACTCGGAAACATCAAGTCAAGAAGAAAAGGAGGCTGAAAACATAGACAATAGACCGATAAAGAAAACAAAAACCACTAAAGAAACCCCAAACGGAGAAACCGCAACAGAAACAGACACAGAGGCATTGGAAGGATGTACCTTTGAGGCAAGGGACTTTAGGCTAATGATATTCGTCCACGAGGCCTCACCCTTACCAAAAGGAGCAAAAACCAATCGACGGCAAAAGAGACATCCAAAGAGGCACGTGCAAATGGACGTACGCCTCAGAACACGATGAAGAATCGATCGGGAAACTGATCGAGGAAAACAGAATAAGATTTTTCCCAAATGACATCAAACCACTAAAAAAGGAGATTTTTGAAAAAGTCACAAGTGGAAATGGAGAACTCAGAGACAGAAAAAGAACGAATAAGACCAAAACCTAAATTTGAAAAGTAAAAGTAAAATGGATTAAAGAAAGTTTCGAATATTGCATATTAACTCAAACGGGTGGAAAAAGAAATCCACCCAATATGGCAACATATTCAGAAATATAGACCCTGACATCATTACGATATCAAAACACGGTCTAAAAGATGAAGAAAAAATGAAAATGTTCAATTACAACATCGTCAGAAAAAACCCGCTAGCAAAAGATACGATGTGACAGCAATTGCCATCAAAAAATGTCTTAAATATACCCAAGAACGGGAAGTCGACAAGGCATATGTGGCCGTTCTCAATCGTAGCGGCCTACCGACTACCCCGCCGTTCATATATTCCAATTCATTCGGTAATGGAGCTGCTGCATAAAAACCATCCAGTCATACTACTGAGGGATCTTAATGCGAGAATTCCGGAATCAGGATATCACAGTAGGAACCCTGCAGGAATAAATCTGGAATTATTAAAGGAGAAGAATATACTCGAAAGAGTAGGCCCGGACTTCCGGACCTACGTCACAAGAAGATCTTCCACAAAGCCGGACATAATAATGACCACGCCCGGACCCTCCTTCAATGTCCATATGGAAACAGTTCCCATAGCGTGTAGCGACCACATTGGAATTTTGGTCACAATCAACCAAAATCCAATTCAAATTCCAATTAAGACCAAAAAGTCCTACAGGATGGCGAACTGGGGTACATACACTGCGATGCTGGAGGGATATACACAGCCCGACCTAAATGGGAAAACCCGAGAAGAACTTTGGGGTTAGAATAAAGAAAGCGGACGAAGCAAGTATCCCTAAAATAAATATAAAACCCTACCACACCCAAAGTGGACATAAAATGAAGAGGAAAGCAAGAAGAATAAAAGAGAAATACTCGTATACTGAAATAAAGGAATTAGGAACAGCAGTAGAAAGAAGCAAGGAATTAAAGAGATTAAAAGAAGAGATGATTTTCCTGATAAATGAACAGCAAGAAGATAAATAGAAAGAATTTATAGATAAAATAGAAAACACAGAAAACCCAAAAGAACTATGGAGCAAAATAAATGCAATAAAGGGTAGACCACCGAAGGAAAAGATAAAAAGTAAAAACGAAAAGGAAGAATTTATAACAAGCGGAAGAGAGTTAGAAGAAAAATTTAGGGAACACTGGGAAAAAATCTATACCATCGAGGAAGAAGACAATGAAAAGTTCGATAGAGAAACAGAACAAATTGTCAACGAAAACCTAAGGATTGACAGAGAACGAATAACACCCCTTGATAAAAGTTGACATTAATATAGATAGCGCACAGGTCCAGGGGCTATAATAACACCCGAAGAAGTGAAGCAAACAATAAGCTCCTTCAAACAGAACACCCCTGGAACAGCAGGTCTCACAAAAAACAACTATGTGAGAATTCCAGAAAATATAATTAAAAATATAACAGATCTCTTCAACGCCTTCCTAAACATGGGAGCATTTCAAAGAATTTTTAAGGCAGCCAAAATGATTTTCATACTAAAACCTGAAAAAACACCAAATATGGTATCCAGTTTCAGACAAAAAAAATAGAGACTCAACAATAGCACTCACCATTATAACCGAAAAAGTCACTAGGCAAAAGCAGAAATGGGATACGTGGACGTGGTACTCCAGGATGTCGAGAAGGCCTTCGACAAGGTCCGGGTCAATGGATTGAAGCACAAATTGCTCCAACTCGAACTCGGCACCCGGATGAAGAGAATCCTGGCTGACTACTCATCAGACAAAAATGCGTACATAAGTATAGATGAGTACGATGGACCCCTATTCCATCTCCAAACGGGAGTCCCGTAAGGGGGTGCCTCAGCCTCACCTTATACTCCATCTATACCGCTGATATGCCAGCCCCAATAACACCAGGAGACATGAATTTCCAGTACGCAGATGATGTCAGTCAGATAATTCCACGCGATTCACGAATCCCAGATGGCAAGCCAGAATAACAGAGCGAGAAATCAACAAAATAAACCAATTTGAACAAAAATGGAAAATTAAAACTAATATAAACAAATTTGAAATAATACTAATTTTAAGAAATAAGAAAGAAAGAATGACTATTGACAGTCGAAATTACGAGTACACAAATGAAGAAAAAGTGTTATGCCTACAATTAAACGAAAGAGGTTACCACGCACACATAGGAGAGAGAATCTCTAAAGCCCAAATGGGGTTACGACTCCTATACAACCTAAAGGATCTCAATACCAAAAGAAAAAAGACTCTATATAAGGCTTTTGTGGAATCGGTGTTTGTATATCTCCCGATTTCCATACATACAATATCAAACATGAATAAGAGAAAACTCCAAAAACAACAAAATAAAGCAGCATATCTCCTTACAAACCGAAAAGAAGAAAGGGGAAAAAACTACGACCATCATAATAACAGCGGGATTAGAACCTTTAAATAAGATTCTTGAGAAACGGGCCAAACAAATCTAGCAGAAAATAGAAGAAGACTAGAGACCAGTACGACTTAGAAGTACGCTACCTATAAGGTACCCAAATCAAATAGAAAAACAATAACTTGACAAGGAAAATACAAGATGAGAAGAATAAAAACCGAATTTAGAATTAACCACAATAGATAAGGAACAAATAAAGAACGAAATGTAAATAGAATATGAAAAGAAATTGAAGAGCCAGTAACCTGGCAAACCAAACCACACTCCCCACACATATATACTTTTAACATACTCCCCCCTATAGTATATTAGGTTTAAGTATTTTTACAAAAAAAAACCCTCTCATACTATCCTCTCTATAAACCCTCTTATCTCACCACACTTATGTTATTCCATGAAGAGGTCTTTTAAAATAAAGAAGAAAGCGCTCGGAATCATTTTTCCATTTTCCTTGTGGGTGTGATTTATCATAATTTTGACTCACGTGGAAGTTGTGAGTTTCTTTTCATATATATATATATATATATATATATATATATATATATATATATATATATATATATATATATATGTATATATATATATTGATGCGTCTGTTTGGAAGTTGTCCTTATGTGTAATAGCCACTTGAGATAAATGAATGAATTGAATTTGTGCCTTTATTTAACGGTCTATTATGTAGCTCTCTTCACACAACTCAAAGGCAATGGGTCCGAAGGAGAATATTTATTACCTCTCCATATTTGGCAAAGTTGCCCTTAAATTACCAAAATGGCTCGAAGTGAAGATGGAGAGAGCTTCATTAGAGCCTGGGTCAAGTAGCCATACGTTTACATAACGACTTTCGAAGTAAATTCGAATTCCACCATATTTTAAATTCCTTGTCACAGTTATTCATATATACTTGAACACAGCGCATGCACATTGTACATATTTGTAGGGAGAGGCACATAAAAGTACATGGATGTAAGTTATCCGCAGGAAATCGGAAGTAAGACTACCAGCGATTTGGTCTATATCTCTAAGGACTTGTCCAAGAAAAGAACAAAATATGAAGAGGACAAAAAAGGGGGAGGGTAAAACTTCTTTAGGAAAAAAGACTTTGATAGTTTGTAATTTTACATAACTCGTCATTTAATTAATAACTTTGCAGAAGTGAATTAAGTGTAATTGTAGGCACTGCGAATAGCGCCTCCAAGGTAGTCTCAACTGACAGTTTACATTTTGGGGATATTTACTGGAATATATAGATACTTTAGGTAGGTTTCTATTCATACCATAAAGGAGATGAGCAAGACACTTTTGTTTACCTTCACGGTCTAGATTCATGTTCTTTTCACTTTTGTTTCACAATTTTTAATTATTAGATTCTGTCTACCATTATAAATGGGCAGGAAATTTTTTTGAGAAGTTACCTATAAAATGTTAAATATAATATTAATGTGAGCCGCTGCCTAGCTGAATAGAATCTTAGCCTCAATTAAGCAAAGTTGAGACACATCGGGGCTTGTTAGTCACTGGGTGGAGTCTTGATTCAGATCCACTTTACGCTTTAGTGAACCGCGGTTCAGATCCAATATTTAAGTGTTGGATCCCACCATAAAATACAAAACTTCAATGCAAGAGCAAACTGATGGGAGAAAAAAAAATACCAAGTTAATTTTATGAATTCCATCTTAGTTTAGCTAAGAGATTTTCACAGTATAAACTGATATATGGCTATTTGCTAAGACTTATCCCCAAAGACCCCCTGGCCGGCGGCTGTTTCGCAGGCTAGCCGCCAGAAAGCTCTTGCATCCTAGCTTGAGCGAGTGGGGGCCTGCGGTACCCTTACTATGTGAGGTGCCGCTGGTCGTTAACTAGAATTATAGGGGCTCGATAACGATTTCTCTCTCGTTGTTTGGTAGGCTAACTCCCTTTTTCTATGAACTATGAACCATGTAAGTGGGTAGAGGATAAAGAAAGGGTGCTGGGACAGATAGCTGAAAAAAGGGTACCAAGAGATGCTAAGCGCCTGGTAATCAGGCCTATCGCTTTTAAATCTTTTCTTGTATCGTGGTTCCTTTGTTGTCTTTGAGATAGTTTATATTATTATGGCGTTCGAGCCATTTGTCTTCAAAAAATTAATGTTTTGGATATGTTATGCGCATTTGCTGTTGTAGTAATATTTTACTTTAATCACTTTTAGTATTATGCTTAGTGTCTTTTTTTTTGTATATCTTGTAGTGAGTATAAATCGCGTACTTTGTTTTTTCTTTGATGTCTTCTTCGTTATAGTTAGGTCTTCATCGGTGAATTTGCTGTCGATATTCGATGAATTCTTATAGAAATTGGTGAGGTTTCGTAATTAGGTTTTCTTTTATTGATCGGTTTTCTTAGTTTAAACATTCTTATTCTCATGCGTAGAACGGCACTTCTGCTCCACCAGCTAAAAGCCCAGGGGAGCTCGGAAATCTGGCGAGACTTATACCTCTTCTGTTCTGGTTATTCATTTTTCGACGATATCATCGTACAATTCTCGAATAACCAGTTCCTGCATATACCTTGTCCGTTCTTCTATGACAATGTTACTGGGACTTAACCTCACCACCCGGAGCGGATCTTCCTGGTGTCTTCTTTCTCGCCTGAGTGTACCTGTAATTAGGTACAAAAATTTGTTCTGCACCACTTGTAGTTTCCTCTTTTGTGTCTTAGATACACACTAGAGGTTGGAAGCGGGGTATAGAAGCGTCGATCTTACAAGTGCATTGTAGATCTTTTTTTTATTGCTTTCACGGAGATTTCTGAACATGTATAGAGTTCTGACTACATCTGTGGCCTTAGTGATTCTTTCATGGACGGGCTTCGTGTACCCGGTTGAATTAGTGCCTATGGGTACTATTTTGAACTTTTCCTGGTTTGTGCGGATTCTACAACGGGCATCGTAGGTGTTAAGGTCTTCAATTTCTGTTGCTATCATACGAGCTTGCTAGGGCGCATTCCTTCATAGACAATTGATTATCTGGGTGAAATCATCGGCGAATTGAACGTTGAGGCAAGTGGGGCTCACAAAGGCTTCGACTTCAGCGGTGTAAATTAAGTCGAGAGTGGAGAACAGGCACTCCTCCCCTGTGGGAGGTCCACAATGAGCAAAAACTTTGGTCCGTCCGTGCACCCTAAACCCCGCTCTCTCCATGACATATTCACAGAAAGTTATTTCTAAGTTTTTACTTATGCCCAGCGTAAGTTCTTGTATTGCATCACCCGTTGCCACACTTTATCAAACGCTTTTGATACATCCTGACAAACAATGTCTACGTTACTTCTTTCCCGTTTTGCTTGGGCTAGCTTTTTCGTGATGATATTAATCGCCATCTCCGTACTTCGCTTCCTCCTAAACTCGAATTGATATGGGTTGAAGAAGGAGTTTTCCTCCAGGTGAGACACCAGTCGAATGGTTGATGATCTTCTCGAAGAGCTTCCCACCAAATTCTAGAAGTGAAATTGGCCAGTAGCTCTCCTTCAACGTTGGGTCCTTTCCGAGCTTAGGCAAGAAAATCATCTTATCCGTTTTATAAGCATCTGGAAAGTAACCTATGTTCAGACAGGCGTGAAATATCCTTCTCATCCCTTCGATGACATTGGATGGTGCCGTTTAAAAGTTTAACTTTGTAAGCCCCGATTGTCCTGGAGCATTTTGTCGGAATGAGCGGAGCGCGCCTAGTAGTTCTTCTTCGATAATCTCGGTCTCTCCGTCGCGCAGTCTATCCACCTGGTGGTAAGTGTGCGTCTTGTGTATTTGGTCGTTAAGCTCGTCTATGATATTGCTTTTAAACTCCAGGTCATACTTTTCGTTTTCATCCTCAGTTATACTGAAATTTTTTTTCCCAATAACTTCGGAATAGCTCTTCAATTCTTCCTTCTTCTGTTTCGATGTTTCCGTCTTCTTTTTGTAGTTCGATCTTCTTTTTCCCAGTCGATCCTTTGAGACGTCTGACCTTATTCCAGAATTCTTTGGGAGTTGCTTCGTGATCGAGGCTATCGATCACATCATCCTATTGGCTCCATTGTTGTTCGAGGATCAACTGGTTGAGTTCTTTGATTTCTTTACTTCGCTACAGTGAGTGAACTGATGCATTCCTGATGTTGACTTCATACAATAATTTCAGCTCACGGTATAAATCCTTCATGTCTTCAGTCCATCTGTAGGTAAAGATGGTCCTATGCTCGGATTTAGGGATACAAGCCCTATCTGCGTTGATGAGTTGGTTATGAGGTCATCGAGTGCCTCGTCCAAGTTGGGCGGATCGTAGACCTCGAGAAGACGCGCATACCATGTCCAGTCTGCTCCTCTGTAGTTCTTTCTGACTACAGCTGGAACTTGTATAGGGTTCCTGTTGATAGTAAGTAGGATCACTATATGGTCACTAAACGGTACCTGGACTGGTTCAATGTAGTGATTGAACGGCAGCTGACGGTTAGACAGACAGATGTCTGGTTTTGTGGCACTTCCACCTCTGACAAAAGTGGGGAAGTCGGGGCCTATTGGCTGGGCAAGGTTTCTTTTCAACAATAGGTCCAGGCTTCTTCCTATACCGAATAAGGTCCTGTAACCGGATTCTCGGCATCTGGGGTTCAGATCACTCATTAATATAGTGGGGGCTCTTCTGCCAAATAGACCAGTGATAGTCTGAATTGGTAACACGTCTCTCCTTGGCGGCTGATATCCGCTAGCAATGACTAACTTTCCTTTGCCGAGTTCGACCTCAATCGCGAAGTAGGATTTTTCTAGATTTCCTATTTGCTTGTATTTAATCCCTTTCTTTATTGCAATAGCGGCACCATCAAACCGCTCCTGCGAATAATTCGTGATCAACAAATCGTTGTTCCAGATTTTCATTTCTGCATTACGCGTGTCGATCACGTGTTCCGAAATTAAGATGATGTCCGCATCAATTTCTCTGAATACATTTCCGTAAAAAGTCCTTTTCGTCGTCCAGCCGTTGGTATTAATTTCCAGTATCTTCAGTGCGTTCTGTAACATGATGAATTGTTTTTACCTATGCTTCTTCTTATTCTTCCTTTTCTTCTTGGGGGCTGGCGGGGAGGTTTTACTGTGCCCATGGTTTTCCTTCTTCCATGGTCTTAGGGTTTTGGACATGCTCTTCGTAGCTCGTGTACGGGTGCAGGGGCCCTCATCGTTGTCTTAAGAAGAAGATCCCTTCTTATTTTCAGCTTTTTTTTCTTCATCGTCCTCTTCGGATTCCTCCGATGAGGGGAGCTTCGATGATCTTTTCCAGTCCGGATTTAATAGTGTTATTTCTTATGACTGATTCCTTGAATACCTTGGAACATTCAGGGTCCGCAGGCATGATCATTGAAGGAAGATTGTTCGTTTTTAAGAGTGCATTGAGGACCTGGTTGTAACAGCCAGGCTTCACTGCGTTGGCCACATTTGCGTGAGTAATGCGGATCAGAATCTTTGCACTCAGATCTCCTGTGATGCTCATCTGTGCAGGTGTTGTCTTCACTTCCCCATTCTTCTTGGCGGCGCTCACATATGTCATCTCCTTAGCTTTCTTCTCTTCTTCTTCCTTCTTTTTGATTATATGTCGGCGCTTTGGTCAGTTTAGGGCCATTGTCCTGTGTTCCTCTATGTAATTGAGTCATTTCTTCTTAGTGCTCTCGCACCTATCAAACCGAAGTCCTTCTGTGCCACATTCACTGCACCACAGTTTGTTCTTGTCCGGGCAGGTCGTAGTTGTGTGATCTTCTAGTTTATAACATACACAGCACATATGTATGCTATTAAACCTCTCCTGCTGGATGTTCTCTCCTGGGATTCTCATATTAAAGACCAAGATCCCGTCCGTCGCCGCTTTCCTGGCAATCTCGGTGGTAGAGAAAGTTATTTTAAATACGTGGGTGTGTTCGCGGAATTTGAATATATCCCGGATTTCGCCCACGGGTTGCTCCTCATAATCTCGCTCAGCTCCTCTCCTGCTAAGACGTGTTATCTCTGTGCTCCTACAAAATTTACGTTTGTGTTGTGCTCAAACCTTCGTGTAGTGAAGTGAAATACATAGAAATTACATTCCGTGTCAGTTATACGTTCCATTAGCTCAATAAATTTCAACTCATTTTAAAAAATCATGTTTTATAATGCTGTAGGGAAATACATATCACGAGGACAAACATACGCTAGTTTGGTTACACAGCGTCAACAGTTACGTTCCATATTGACCGATACTTTAACTCCCCCACCCCGCCCCTTTGCCCCGCTGTCCCCCAAATCCTCGAGATCGCTCGCAAAGAAGGAATACCATCAGCAGATTTCGTAGTCGGTTAATATGAACAAAGGAGGGTGGGATAGCCTCTAGAATAAAAATCTATTAACAGACTCACTGTTCCCTCCTATTGTTTAGGTCTATTTTCGTCAAATAGACGAAATTTCACTTCCTCCGACGTAAACCAGAAGAGCGAATGGTCACAACGTTGAAAAGTGATGCCCTAGGAGAGAGGCTTAAAAGTGGGCACTCATCTCCCCTCCCCCCCAGGGGATAATCGACGTATACATAGTTCGATCTGGAGAAATGAAAAAGGGAAAGGAGGCAGCAATCGAGAGAAGAAGAACAGTCCCTGAGTAAAACAGGGAATCAAGAAGAAGTGGAACCAAGAGGGATTTTTCTTTCCGAGGCTGTTCAATTGGTCACATCGAAGAGTAGACCAGCGGTATAGAGGATCACTCTCATACCAATCTCGTTCAAAGAAACCCCCTATCTCAGTTTTCCGAATAAAACCAGAGATATTCATCACCATTGAGGAATACCAATAGGAAGTTCCACTCGAGAAAAGATTCACCTCTTGTTCAAGTCTCATCATCGAGAAACCCGCAAGTATAACCCAGGGATTGGAATAATCGTACATCCACAATCCCCTCGCATATATCTTCAAGTCAAGAAGCATCGCCACACGCACCTCACTTACCTCGCGATTAGCTTAGCGAGACAGACAGCTGTGTGTCCGAGTCAGCCTCGCACCTCGAATCATCACCTGAATGAAGTACTCGTTCAAGGTCATCCCACGCCAGACTCCCTCTTAGTTACAGGTAAAAGGATCCCAACTTATTTATGTTCGTTAGTTACTATTCCGTACTAAAGTGAATTTTTGCGTCAACCATCGCACAGTTTTCATTGGTGGTATTAGTTTTTATTTGGATCCTCTTATTATAGCCTAAGTATATTTAAAGTTTTAATATTTTATTTTTTCGGTAAATAAAAGTATATTTTTGCCCTAGTTTTTTAATTAAATCCTCGAAATGATGCACATGGCAATATATATATATATATATATATATATATATATATATATATATATATATATATATATATATATATATATATATATAATATTACGAATCCTCCCTGGTTAAAGAATCAAAAAGTATAGAAAAAAGTAAAGCACTCTTAGAGAAAAAAAGGAACGGAGTTACTCATGTACGGAACAAACTTACATACATACTCGGCAGTATACAACGATATTAAAATTGGTGTCAGATTTTGGGGGTATTTTGAAGAACTCAATAATAGTTGATTGTGTTGCATCCCCTTGATTAGTAACAAATTTGTGTCTATGCGTTCCAGGAAAATTAAATATATTAACAGGATCAACTCAGTCTATAATTTTTTGTTAATTGTCTGTGGTTAGCCCGCTAATGGTAATTAGTTTTTTTGTGGTATTACAATTAACAGAAAGTGTCGGTCGTAAGATTGGGTTAGGCAGAGCGCTACTTGTTTCATGGCTGTATAAGTACCTTTAGCGTACATCGGTGAGTTTTTGACGGACATAGATAAAATGTCGTCGTTTTAAAGATCCCACCAAAAAGGCCAGATTCTTGGACTAGCAGGCAAAAAACTAATTGCTTACATCCAGGAACAAGATGATATACAAGATGAAAGAGAAGAAAGAAGAATACAGATGGAAACAGAAGAAAGAAGATAGAAAGAGATGCAAAAGGAAAAAGAATATGGATGGAAAGAGAACAGGCGCAAGCGGAAAGAGAAGATAGAGAATGAATACTCACACATGAAAGGGTATTGAGCGAGGATCAGGTGGAAGTCAAGGCCATTGTATCCCGTCCTGGAGCTACGCAAGTACCTACGACAACACCACAGCAAAATATTGTGACGATGGATGAAGAAGGAATCATAGAAGCCTTATACCCATGTGAACCTTTTCATGTGGTAAACACGGTATACGTAGAATGAGATAACGAGTATCCCCTACCCTCATTAGACTTTTCCCTGGACTACCCGTCCACAGAGTTAGATTTGAACCCCCACCTTGGCCCGCTCATAGATTTACTATGGTCCGCTCGAGTGAAGGAAAAATTCAGTTCAGCCTCCATCCTTCGACTACCCAATCCCCAAAAGAAGTTTGGAATCTGAACCGATGCCAGTGGTGAAGGAATTGGTAGTGTCCGGGTAAAAAATGAAGACGATGATACTCCTGTTCCAATAGCTTATGCAACTATAGAATAGGCAGCGCTAGCCGTAATTTGGGGGATACAGAAATTCAATTTCTATGTAAAAGGTAGTGAGTTTAGCGGAGAATTCAATCACCGGCCTCTCGCATATTTGCGTAACAGCAAAAGCCAGAACGGCAAACTCATGCGATGGAGTCTATTGTGCATCGAGTACTAATTTAACATAAACTATATTAAAGGCTCTGATAAGAATAGAGCCGATAACTTGAGCCTAAACCCTGAAGAGGGCCAATTAAACACTCTTGTGTCGTAAGACAAATTTTTTTGTGTAGATATTAATGTGTTAAGGTTTATTTGTGCACGAATTAACTGCCTAGATACGGCTTAATAGTTAGTTTCTTTTTCTTGTTCTTTGTTGTAATCAATGTTTTTTTGGGGGTTAAATTGAAGTGTGTGATCCGGATTGCTTGGCATTACGAAGCAAGGTTAAAGTCCACCGTTCACCTACCTATGTAGATGCGCGCGTGTGGGTACAATTTCAATAAGCAATAGTTTAGTATGATGGTTGACCACTGTATTTTCATGGTAACCATCGGACTCGGAGTTGAATTCCAAGACATGTGTTTTTTTTGTCGTTTATTTTTTTGCACTTAAGTTCCCCCCCCCCCATTACCTTCTTTAGAAAGGAGGAAATGTAAGGAAATCAATATCGCGAGGACAAACAGACGCTAGTTTGGTTACACAGCGTCAACAGTTACGTTCCATATGGTCCGTACTTCAACCCTCCCCCACTCCCCTTTACCCCGCTGTCCCCCAAATCCTCGAGATCGCTCGCAAAGAAGGAGTACCTTCAGCAGATTTCGTAGTCCGTTAATATAAACAAAGGAGGGTGGGATAGCCTTTAGAATAAAAATCTATGAATAGGCTCACTGTCCCCTCTTATTATTTAGGTATATTTTTCGCCAAATAGACAAAATTCCACTTTCTTCGACGTAAACCAGAAGAGCGAATGGTCACAACGTTGAAAAGTGATGCCCTAGGAGAGAGGCTTAAAGGTGGGCACTCATCTCCCCTCCCCCCAGGGGATAATCGACGTATACATAGTTCGATCTGGAGAAATGAAAAAGGGAAAGGAGGCAGCAATCGAGAGAAGAAGAACAGTCGCTGAGTAAAACAGGGAATCAAGAAGAAGTGGAACCAAGAGGGATTTTTCTTTCCGAGGCTGTTCAATTGGTCACATCGAAGAGTAGACCAGCGGTATAGAGGATCACTCTCATACCAATCTCGTTCAAAGAAACCCCCTATCTCAGTTTTCCGAATAAAACCAGAGATATTCATCACCATTGAGGAATACCAATAGGAAGTTCCACTCGAGAAAAGATTCACCTCTTGTTCAAGTCTCATCATCGAGAAACCCGCAAGTATAACCCAGGGATTGGAATAATCGTACATCCACAATCCCCTCGCATATATCTTCAAGTCAAGAAGCATCGCCACACGCACCTCACTTACCTCGCGATTAGCTTAGCGAGACAGACAGCTGTGTGTCCGAGTCAGCCTCGCACCTCGAATCATCACCTGAATGAAGTACTCGTTCAAGGTCATCCCACGCCAGACTCCCTCTTAGTTACAGGTAAAAGGATCCCAACTTATTTATGTTCGTTAGTTACTATTCCGTACTAAAGTGAATTTTTGCGTCAACCATCGCACAGTTTTCATTGGTGGTATTAGTTTTTATTTGGATCCTCTTATTATAGCCTTAGTATATTTAAAGTTTTAATATTTTATTTTTTCGGTAAATAAAAGTATATTTTTGCCCTAGTTTTTTAATTAAATCCTCGAAATGATGCACATGGCAATATATATATATATATATATATATATATATATATATATATATATATATATATATATATATAATATTACGAATCCTCCCTGGTTAAAGAATCAAAAAGTATAGAAAAAAGTAAAGCACTCTTAGAGAAAAAAAGGAACGGAGTTACTCATGTACGGAACAAACTTACATACATACTCGGCAGTATACAACGATATTAAAATTGGTGTCAGATTTTGGGGGTATTTTGAAGAACTCAATAATAGTTGATTGTGTTGCATCCCCTTGATTAGTAACAAATTTGTGTCTATGCGTTCCAGGAAAATTAAATATATTAACAGGATCAACTCAGTCTATAATTTTTTGTTAATTGTCTGTGGTTAGCCCGCTAATGGTAATTAGTTTTTTTGTGGTATTACAATTAACAGAAAGTGTCGGTCGTAAGATTGGGTTAGGCAGAGCGCTACTTGTTTCATGGCTGTATAAGTACCTTTAGCGTACATCGGTGAGTTTTTGACGGACATAGATAAAATGTCGTCGTTTTAAAGATCCCACCAAAAAGGCCAGATTCTTGGACTAGCAGGCAAAAAACTAATTGCTTACATCCAGGAACAAGATGATATACAAGATGAAAGAGAAGAAAGAAGAATACAGATGGAAACAGAAGAAAGAAGATAGAAAGAGATGCAAAAGGAAAAAGAATATGGATGGAAAGAGAACAGGCGCAAGCGGAAAGAGAAGATAGAGAATGAATACTCACACATGAAAGGGTATTGAGCGAGGATCAGGTGGAAGTCAAGGCCATTGTATCCCGTCCTGGAGCTACGCAAGTACCTACGACAACACCACAGCAAAATATTGTGACGATGGATGAAGAAGGAATCATAGAAGCCTTATACCCATGTGAACCTTTTCATGTGGTAAACACGGTATACGTAGAATGAGATAACGAGTATCCCCTACCCTCATTAGACTTTTCCCTGGACTACCCGTCCACAGAGTTAGATTTGAACCCCCACCTTGGCCCGCTCATAGATTTACTATGGTCCGCTCGAGTGAAGGAAAAATTCAGTTCAGCCTCCATCCTTCGACTACCCAATCCCCAAAAGAAGTTTGGAATCTGAACCGATGCCAGTGGTGAAGGAATTGGTAGTGTCCGGGTAAAAAATGAAGACGATGATACTCCTGTTCCAATAGCTTATGCAACTATAGAATAGGCAGCGCTAGCCGTAATTTGGGGGATACAGAAATTCAATTTCTATGTAAAAGGTAGTGAGTTTAGCGGAGAATTCAATCACCGGCCTCTCGCATATTTGCGTAACAGCAAAAGCCAGAACGGCAAACTCATGCGATGGAGTCTATTGTGCATCGAGTACTAATTTAACATAAACTATATTAAAGGCTCTGATAAGAATAGAGCCGATAACTTGAGCCTAAACCCTGAAGAGGGCCAATTAAACACTCTTGTGTCGTAAGACAAATTTTTTTGTGTAGATATTAATGTGTTAAGGTTTATTTGTGCACGAATTAACTGCCTAGATACGGCTTAATAGTTAGTTTCTTTTTCTTGTTCTTTGTTGTAATCAATGTTTTTTTGGGGGTTAAATTGAAGTGTGTGATCCGGATTGCTTGGCATTACGAAGCAAGGTTAAAGTCCACCGTTCACCTACCTATGTAGATGCGCGCGTGTGGGTACAATTTCAATAAGCAATAGTTTAGTATGATGGTTGACCACTGTATTTTCATGGTAACCATCGGACTCGGAGTTGAATTCCAAGACATGTGTTTTTTTTGTCGTTTATTTTTTTGCACTTAAGTTCCCCCCCCCCCCATTACCTTCTTTAGAAAGGAGGAAATGTAAGGAAATCAATATCGCGAGGACAAACAGACGCTAGTTTGGTTACACAGCGTCAACAGTTACGTTCCATATGGTCCGTACTTCAACCCTCCCCCACTCCCCTTTACCCCGCTGTCCCCCAAATCCTCGAGATCGCTCGCAAAGAAGGAGTACCTTCAGCAGATTTCGTAGTCCGTTAATATAAACAAAGGAGGGTGGGATAGCCTTTAGAATAAAAATCTATGAATAGGCTCACTGTCCCCTCTTATTATTTAGGTATATTTTTCGCCAAATAGACAAAATTCCACTTTCTTCGACGTAAACCAGAAGAGCGAATGGTCACAACGTTGAAAAGTGATGCCCTAGGAGAGAGGCTTAAAGGTGGGCACTCATCTCCCCTCCCCCCAGGGGATAATCGACGTATACATAGTTCGATCTGGAGAAATGAAAAAGGGAAAGGAGGCAGCAATCGAGAGAAGAAGAACAGTCCCTGAGTAAAACAGGGAATCAAGAAGAAGTGGAACCAAGAGGGATTTTTCTTTCCGAGGCTGTTCAATTGGTCACATCGAAGAGTAGACCAGCGGTATAGAGGATCACTCTCATACCAATCTCGTTCAAAGAAACCCCCTATCTCAGTTTTCCGAATAAAACCAGAGATATTCATCACCATTGAGGAATACCAATAGGAAGTTCCACTCGAGAAAAGATTCACCTCTTGTTCAAGTCTCATCATCGAGAAACCCGCAAGTATAACCCAGGGATTGGAATAATCGTACATCCACAATCCCCTCGCATATATCTTCAAGTCAAGAAGCATCGCCACACGCACCTCACTTACCTCGCGATTAGCTTAGCGAGACAGACAGCTGTGTGTCCGAGTCAGCCTCGCACCTCGAATCATCACCTGAATGAAGTACTCGTTCAAGGTCATCCCACGCCAGACTCCCTCTTAGTTACAGGTAAAAGGATCCCAACTTATTTATGTTCGTTAGTTACTATTCCGTACTAAAGTGAATTTTTGCGTCAACCATCGCACAGTTTTCATTGGTGGTATTAGTTTTTATTTGGATCCTCTTATTATAGCCTTAGTATATTTAAAGTTTTAATATTTTATTTTTTCGGTAAATAAAAGTATATTTTTGCCCTAGTTTTTTAATTAAATCCTCGAAATGATGCACATGGCAATATATATATATATATATATATATATATATATATATATATATATATATATATATATATATATATATAATATTACGAATCCTCCCTGGTTAAAGAATCAAAAAGTATAGAAAAAAGTAAAGCACTCTTAGAGAAAAAAAGGAACGGAGTTACTCATGTACGGAACAAACTTACATACATACTCGGCAGTATACAACGATATTAAAATTGGTGTCAGATTTTGGGGGTATTTTGAAGAACTCAATAATAGTTGATTGTGTTGCATCCCCTTGATTAGTAACAAATTTGTGTCTATGCGTTCCAGGAAAATTAAATATATTAACAGGATCAACTCAGTCTATAATTTTTTGTTAATTGTCTGTGGTTAGCCCGCTAATGGTAATTAGTTTTTTTGTGGTATTACAATTAACAGAAAGTGTCGGTCGTAAGATTGGGTTAGGCAGAGCGCTACTTGTTTCATGGCTGTATAAGTACCTTTAGCGTACATCGGTGAGTTTTTGACGGACATAGATAAAATGTCGTCGTTTTAAAGATCCCACCAAAAAGGCCAGATTCTTGGACTAGCAGGCAAAAAACTAATTGCTTACATCCAGGAACAAGATGATATACAAGATGAAAGAGAAGAAAGAAGAATACAGATGGAAACAGAAGAAAGAAGATAGAAAGAGATGCAAAAGGAAAAAGAATATGGATGGAAAGAGAACAGGCGCAAGCGGAAAGAGAAGATAGAGAATGAATACTCACACATGAAAGGGTATTGAGCGAGGATCAGGTGGAAGTCAAGGCCATTGTATCCCGTCCTGGAGCTACGCAAGTACCTACGACAACACCACAGCAAAATATTGTGACGATGGATGAAGAAGGAATCATAGAAGCCTTATACCCATGTGAACCTTTTCATGTGGTAAACACGGTATACGTAGAATGAGATAACGAGTATCCCCTACCCTCATTAGACTTTTCCCTGGACTACCCGTCCACAGAGTTAGATTTGAACCCCCACCTTGGCCCGCTCATAGATTTACTATGGTCCGCTCGAGTGAAGGAAAAATTCAGTTCAGCCTCCATCCTTCGACTACCCAATCCCCAAAAGAAGTTTGGAATCTGAACCGATGCCAGTGGTGAAGGAATTGGTAGTGTCCGGGTAAAAAATGAAGACGATGATACTCCTGTTCCAATAGCTTATGCAACTATAGAATAGGCAGCGCTAGCCGTAATTTGGGGGATACAGAAATTCAATTTCTATGTAAAAGGTAGTGAGTTTAGCGGAGAATTCAATCACCGGCCTCTCGCATATTTGCGTAACAGCAAAAGCCAGAACGGCAAACTCATGCGATGGAGTCTATTGTGCATCGAGTACTAATTTAACATAAACTATATTAAAGGCTCTGATAAGAATAGAGCCGATAACTTGAGCCTAAACCCTGAAGAGGGCCAATTAAACACTCTTGTGTCGTAAGACAAATTTTTTTGTGTAGATATTAATGTGTTAAGGTTTATTTGTGCACGAATTAACTGCCTAGATACGGCTTAATAGTTAGTTTCTTTTTCTTGTTCTTTGTTGTAATCAATGTTTTTTTGGGGGTTAAATTGAAGTGTGTGATCCGGATTGCTTGGCATTACGAAGCAAGGTTAAAGTCCACCGTTCACCTACCTATGTAGATGCGCGCGTGTGGGTACAATTTCAATAAGCAATAGTTTAGTATGATGGTTGACCACTGTATTTTCATGGTAACCATCGGACTCGGAGTTGAATTCCAAGACATGTGTTTTTTTTGTCGTTTATTTTTTTGCACTTAAGTTCCCCCCCCCCCCATTACCTTCTTTAGAAAGGAGGAAATGTAAGGAAATCAATATCGCGAGGACAAACAGACGCTAGTTTGGTTACACAGCGTCAACAGTTACGTTCCATATGGTCCGTACTTCAACCCTCCCCCACTCCCCTTTACCCCGCTGTCCCCCAAATCCTCGAGATCGCTCGCAAAGAAGGAGTACCTTCAGCAGATTTCGTAGTCCGTTAATATAAACAAAGGAGGGTGGGATAGCCTTTAGAATAAAAATCTATGAATAGGCTCACTGTCCCCTCTTATTATTTAGGTATATTTTTCGCCAAATAGACAAAATTCCACTTTCTTCGACGTAAACCAGAAGAGCGAATGGTCACAACGTTGAAAAGTGATGCCCTAGGAGAGAGGCTTAAAGGTGGGCACTCATCTCCCCTCCCCCCAGGGGATAATCGACGTATACATAGTTCGATCTGGAGAAATGAAAAAGGGAAAGGAGGCAGCAATCGAGAGAAGAAGAACAGTCCCTGAGTAAAACAGGGAATCAAGAAGAAGTGGAACCAAGAGGGATTTTTCTTTCCGAGGCTGTTCAATTGGTCACATCGAAGAGTAGACCAGCGGTATAGAGGATCACTCTCATACCAATCTCGTTCAAAGAAACCCCCTATCTCAGTTTTCCGAATAAAACCAGAGATATTCATCACCATTGAGGAATACCAATAGGAAGTTCCACTCGAGAAAAGATTCACCTCTTGTTCAAGTCTCATCATCGAGAAACCCGCAAGTATAACCCAGGGATTGGAATAATCGTACATCCACAATCCCCTCGCATATATCTTCAAGTCAAGAAGCATCGCCACACGCACCTCACTTACCTCGCGATTAGCTTAGCGAGACAGACAGCTGTGTGTCCGAGTCAGCCTCGCACCTCGAATCATCACCTGAATGAAGTACTCGTTCAAGGTCATCCCACGCCAGACTCCCTCTTAGTTACAGGTAAAAGGATCCCAACTTATTTATGTTCGTTAGTTACTATTCCGTACTAAAGTGAATTTTTGCGTCAACCATCGCACAGTTTTCATTGGTGGTATTAGTTTTTATTTGGATCCTCTTATTATAGCCTTAGTATATTTAAAGTTTTAATATTTTATTTTTTCGGTAAATAAAAGTATATTTTTGCCCTAGTTTTTTAATTAAATCCTCGAAATGATGCACATGGCAATATATATATATATATATATATATATATATATATATATATATATATATATATATATATATATATATATATATAATATTACGAATCCTCCCTGGTTAAAGAATCAAAAAGTATAGAAAAAAGTAAAGCACTCTTAGAGAAAAAAAGGAACGGAGTTACTCATGTACGGAACAAACTTACATACATACTCGGCAGTATACAACGATATTAAAATTGGTGTCAGATTTTGGGGGTATTTTGAAGAACTCAATAATAGTTGATTGTGTTGCATCCCCTTGATTAGTAACAAATTTGTGTCTATGCGTTCCAGGAAAATTAAATATATTAACAGGATCAACTCAGTCTATAATTTTTTGTTAATTGTCTGTGGTTAGCCCGCTAATGGTAATTAGTTTTTTTGTGGTATTACAATTAACAGAAAGTGTCGGTCGTAAGATTGGGTTAGGCAGAGCGCTACTTGTTTCATGGCTGTATAAGTACCTTTAGCGTACATCGGTGAGTTTTTGACGGACATAGATAAAATGTCGTCGTTTTAAAGATCCCACCAAAAAGGCCAGATTCTTGGACTAGCAGGCAAAAAACTAATTGCTTACATCCAGGAACAAGATGATATACAAGATGAAAGAGAAGAAAGAAGAATACAGATGGAAACAGAAGAAAGAAGATAGAAAGAGATGCAAAAGGAAAAAGAATATGGATGGAAAGAGAACAGGCGCAAGCGGAAAGAGAAGATAGAGAATGAATACTCACACATGAAAGGGTATTGAGCGAGGATCAGGTGGAAGTCAAGGCCGTTGTATCCCGTCCTGGAGTTACGCAAGTACCTACGACAACACCACAGCAAAATATTGTGACGATGGATGAAGAAGGAATCATAGAAGCCTTATACCCATGTGAACCTTTTCATGTGGTAAACACGGTATACGTAGAATGAGATAACGAGTATCCCCTACCCTCATTAGACTTTTCCCTGGACTACCCGTCCACAGAGTTAGATTTGAACCCCCACCTTGGCCCGCTCATAGATTTACTATGGTCCGCTCGAGTGAAGGAAAAATTCAGTTCAGCCTCCATCCTTCGACTACCCAATCCCCAAAAGAAGTTTGGAATCTGAACCGATGCCAGTGGTGAAGGAATTGGTAGTGTCCGGGTAAAAAATGAAGACGATGATACTCCTGTTCCAATAGCTTATGCAACTATAGAATAGGCAGCGCTAGCCGTAATTTGGGGGATACAGAAATTCAATTTCTATGTAAAAGGTAGTGAGTTTAGCGGAGAATTCAATCACCGGCCTCTCGCATATTTGCGTAACAGCAAAAGCCAGAACGGCAAACTCATGCGATGGAGTCTATTGTGCATCGAGTACTAATTTAACATAAACTATATTAAAGGCTCTGATAAGAATAGAGCCGATAACTTGAGCCTAAACCCTGAAGAGGGCCAATTAAACACTCTTGTGTCGTAAGACAAATTTTTTTGTGTAGATATTAATGTGTTAAGGTTTATTTGTGCACGAATTAACTGCCTAGATACGGCTTAATAGTTAGTTTCTTTTTCTTGTTCTTTGTTGTAATCAATGTTTTTTGGGGGGTTAAATTGAAGTGTGTGATCCGGATTGCTTGGCATTACGAAGCAAGGTTAAAGTCCACCGTTCACCTACCTATGTAGATGCGCGCGTGTGGGTACAATTTCAATAAGCAATAGTTTAGTATGATGGTTGACCACTGTATTTTCATGGTAACCATCGGACTCGGAGTTGAATTCCAAGACATGTGTTTTTTTGTCGTTTATTTTTTTGCACTTAAGTTCCCCCCCCCCCCCCCATTACCTTCTTTAGAAAGGAGGAAATGTAAGGAAATCAATATCGCGAGGACAAACAGATGCTAGTTTGGTTACACAGCGTCAACAGTTACGTTCCATATGGTCCGTACTTCAACCCTCCCCCACTCCCCTTTACCCCGCTGTCCCCCAAATCCTCGAGATCGCTCGCAAAGAAGGAGTACCTTCAGCAGATTTCGTAGTCCGTTAATATAAACAAAGGAGGGTGGGATAGCCTTTAGAATAAAAATCTATGAATAGGCTCACTGTCCCCTCTTATTATTTAGGTATATTTTTCGCCAAATAGACAAAATTCCACTTTCTTCGACGTAAACCAGAAGAGCGAATGGTCACAACGTTGAAAAGTGATGCCCTAGGAGAGAGGCTTAAAGGTGGGCACTCATCTCCCCTCCCCCCAGGGGATAATCGACGTATACATAGTTCGATCTGGAGAAATGAAAAAGGGAAAGGAGGCAGCAATCGAGAGAAGAAGAACAGTCCCTGAGTAAAACAGGGAATCAAGAAGAAGTGGAACCAAGAGGGATTTTTCTTTCCGAGGCTGTTCAATTGGTCACATCGAAGAGTAGACCAGCGGTATAGAGGATCACTCTCATACCAATCTCGTTCAAAGAAACCCCCTATCTCAGTTTTCCGAATAAAACCAGAGATATTCATCACCATTGAGGAATACCAATAGGAAGTTCCACTCGAGAAAAGATTCAACTCTTGTTCAAGTCTCATCATCGAGAAACCCGCAAGTATAACCCAAGGATTGGAATAATCGTACATCCACAATCCCCTCGCATATATCTTCAAGTCAAGAAGCATCGCCACACGCACCTCACTTACCTCGCGATTAGCTTAGCGAGACAGACAGCTATGTGTCCGAGTCAGCCTTGCGCCTCGAATCATCACTTCAATGAAGTACTCGTTCAAGGTCATCCCACGCCAGACTCCCTTTTAGTTAAAGGTAAAAGGATTTCAACTTATTTATGTTGGTTAGTTACCATTCCGTACTAAAGTGAATTTTTGCGTCAACCATCGCGCAGTAATCATTGGTAGTATTAATTTTTATTTAGATCCTATTATTATAGCCTTAGTATATTTAAAGTTTTAATACTCGTATTTCATTTTTTTATTTAAATAAAACTGTATTTTTGCCCTACTTGTTTAATTAAATCCCTGGTTAAAGAATCAATAAGTAAAAAAAATGTAAAACACTCTTAGAAAAAAAAGGAACGGAGTTATTCATGTACAGAACAAACGTACATACATACTTGGCCGTATACCACGATGAATGCCTATCGTCAGACTTGATTGTGATCGCTGCTGGACATTATTTAATAAGGAAATATACGTTCCCTCAAACCCTAATAACGTTAGACTATGTTGCTTTTGTCTTCTAAACGAAGCGTTCGAGCTAAAACTAACCAAGGCGATTAATGAAATTAGATCAGAAGTTAACTCTGTCGGGAGAGACGTAGTAGCAACGAACCGTAAGATTGACGAACTGGCGAGCGGCGTTCAGGCATCCGTTGATGAACCTCAGGGAAGGGAAAATCGCTTTCAAAGCCCCCGATCGAGCCGTATAGAGAGTAAAGACCCGCAAGCGCGTATGTTAAACTTATATAGACCCCGGAATCTCAATTTAGGCCGGTTAAAAACGGGGCTAGACCAACGAGGGCATCTCACCGTTTTGAAATTCCATGCTCTAATCAATTTGCCTTGTTAACTCCAATCGAGGGGGAAACAGAGAGTATTCTAATCGGTGATTCTTTAATAAAGAATTAAGGTTTTGAATTCAAAGACAGAAATCCAGTAAGAAAATCAGCCGACCAGGGAAGGGGGGGAGAGAATTAACCACGTGGTCAGTGAAATCCAAAGTCTGAACGAGCCATGTGAAGATCGAGCTAAGAATGCAGTCAAGGTCAATCTACACAAATGAATCTCTTAAACGTTTATGTCAGGAAATGGGAGTTAGGTTTTTCAACTTTTTGAATGATTTTCATGACAAACCGTCACTTTTTCTTTAATGATGGCATTCATTTGAATTCAGTGGATAATTCAAAGCTTGGCAGAATTATTAATGAAAGCCTCCGTAATCTCTATGGTACGGAAGTTATTTACCCCCAAGTCATAGATGCGCCGGATCGGATTTCACCCGAGGAGTCAATAAAATTAGGCGAGCAGGGAAACGCTGCAGCCATACGAAAGAGGGACACTGTTATTTAAAGGGAAAATTAAAATACATTTACGCAAATGTTCGGAGTTTAAGAAACAAACTGCCCGAATTTAAAACTATGATTCAAGAGGGCGATTACGATATCATATGTATTAGTGAGACGTGGTTAGATACAGCTTCTAGAGACCTTATTGCGGAATTTAATATAGAATGGTACAATATCTATCACAAGGACTAACTAACCTGGAGAGGCGGTGGAGTTTTAGCTTACGTAAAAGAGGGAATAAATGCGATAACGATAGCCACGACGACCGTAAATATGAAGAGCGAAGTTCTGCTAATTGAGCTCGAGTGTGCTAAAAATAATAAAATTAACTTAGCCGTTACCTATCACCCCCCCATCTCTAATAGAATCAGAGAACTTACTACTCTTTGATTGCCTTTTATCTATGGTGAGTAAAGGAGAAACAATAATTTGTGGAGATTTCAATTACTCTAACGTTAACTTTACAAACTATACTTCGGATAAAGTTGAGGATAGATTGATCAATTTCATTCAGGATAATTTTCGTGTGCAAAAAGTAGAGGAAGCTACACGTGATAAAAATATACTTGATTTGATTATCTCAACAGAGGAGATTTTGGTAGAAAACATTTGCGTGGGTGAGCATTTGGCGACGAGTGACCATAATGTAATTAGGTTTGAAATCAATACGAGCGCTGAGGTAAAAGAGAGTTCACAACTAATCTCATGATTTGGGAGTTGTAATTTTGAAACCTTCCGTGACCGGACTTAAAGGATAAACAGGGGAGATGTTTTGATAATAAGACAGTAAAGATAATGTACTCGGATCTACAGCAAAATGTGCTCACGGTGGATTCCGAGTTAGTTAAGTATGTACGTCAACATAATGGAAAGTCAAAGAGAGCACCGTGGGTTAGCTTTTTAATAATTAACTTGATTCGGGAGCGTAATAAAGACTATCAAATTTTCATAAAAAAACGAAACGACAAGAAATCTGGAAAAATACGTAGACTCTCGAAAGCTGGTACAGCGGGCCATTATAGAAGCTAAGCTGAAATATGAAAAAGACCTTGCTATAAATTCGAAACTCGAGCTGAAACGGTTTTATAGTTACGTTAACAATAGAAAGCCTATAAAGGGTTCAATAGGGCCGATCAGAGGTAAAGTTGGTGTTATGACGGACGTCCCAGAACAATTTGCTAAAATATTAAATGAACACTTCTCGAGCATGTTTACCTTTGAGGACGTGACAAAATTAGAAAGACTAGGCGAGGACATAAATTTTGAAAGACAAAATACCCTATCCAACATAAGTATAAATGAAGGGGAAATTCTCACATATATTAATAAAATGAAAAAAAATCGAAGTCACCCGGGCCCGATGGGGTCCACCCAACCCATCTTAAAAACTATTGATCGATTTTCAATCGATCAATAGAGGAAGGCCTAGTTCCAATGGAGTTCAAGCGTGTAAATATTATGCCGATATTCAAAAAAAGGGATAAAACTGAGCCTACTAATTTCCGACCCATCAGTCTAACTTCTGTAATTGGAAAACTCTTAGAATCGATAATTAGATATAGGTTAGTGAGTCATTGTGAGGCTAATAATTTAATTGCAGACTCCTAGCATGGATTCAGACCTGGGCGCTTGTGCCTAACCAATTTACTCGAATTCTTTCATAACATGATTTGCATCTACGATGAAGCTAAAGTGGCGGATAAAATTTACCTTGACTTTAAAAAGGTCTTTGATACAGTTCCGCACGAAAGGCAATTGATGAAAATTAGAGCAATTTGAGTGAGGGGTAACATACTTAAATGGATTAGAAACTGGATATCAAATCGTTCACAGCGGGTTGTTGTAAATAGGGCGTGTTCAGAGTGGGCCCCAGTCCCTAGCTGGGTACCACAGGGGTCAGTCCTGGGCCCATTATTATTTATTGTTTACATTAATGATGACACAAAACTAGGAAGCTGAGCCCCTTCGAGACCCGATGTAGAGCAAATGCAAAGGGACCTAAAATAAAATTGTCGAATGGGCGGATAAATGACAAATGGGCTTTAACATAGGTAAATGCAAGGTCATGCATTTAGGATGTCATAACTTAAAAGTAGAATACCATATGAAAGGCCAATTTCTCGAATCCGTTAACTTAGAAAAAGACCTGAGGATTTTAATCTTGGAGGACCTTAAAGTATTGGAACAATGCGCAGAAGCTCATAAAAAAAGCAAATCGAATGCTAACATATATTGCTCAGAATTTTACTTTGCAATAATTGTCCAATCAGCGTCACGATAGATTTAAAAAGTTAATAATGCTCAAACCGTTTGCATGTAAACACGGCTGAAATACATTTCCCAAATTTTTAGCGCTCAATCAGAGCTCGGATCCAGCTACGCTACCGAATGTGTATTCTCCGTAAAGGAGGTAAAGGTTTAGGAAAACGACCTAGATGGTGTGAACTCTTCCCTACGAGTTCTTACAAGGAGAATGACAGAAGATCTAAGTAGTATCGACTTAACAATATCGCTCGATTTGTGCTCCAAAAGGTCCATCACATTGGCCCTTTACCTCACTACCCGGCACAGGATGCAACAGTTTCGGGAAGCTCTTTCACCGACCGAGTACACTTGGATTTTCGCTCCTTTATTTACAACAGAAAATACTGCATACTGGGGAGTTTAACTTTCCATTTACAAAAGAGAGAATACTACAAACCCGGAAGTTTATCTTACCATTTACGAAACATGATAATACATACCGGGGAGTTTGTCTTGCCAATTATAAGGTTTAATGTGTGAACCGTTTAAATTTTTCCTTCGAATGTTTTACTTGGTTTGACCCGCACAGACTTTTAAATATTTCTTTTTGTCGTAACCTTTCGCTAAAAATTATAAAATCAATATGTGTTAACATCGTAAGTAAATAGCCCTTAGTCACTATTAAAGAGTAGTTAAACATAGAAAGGAGCAAATACCAAAGAAAGATTACTAAAGGCTAAAGAACCACAAGAATAAGATTACCCCCTAATGAGATGGATTTGTTTGCTTATTTTGACATATTAATTCAAATCGTCACTGCTGGTATCATAGCAAGTTCGATGTTCTTAATACTTGAGCGGTATTTTATTTTAGTTGCCGTCATTGTTAAAAATGCCGATTTACGCAAATAAGTGGTAACAAATGGCAAAAAAGCTGCCATCGCTAACTCTGCAAGTACTGGAAATGTTGCTTTAACACCAAGCCAAAAAGTGAACAAGTTTTTTTTTTGTATCTTAGGAGTTTTGCAACCCGAGCTAAGACCACCGCTATCCTGATGTTCAACATTCAACCCGATAGTAAATTTTATAACAGTAAATTCTGTCAACATTATAATCTGTATATCTTCTAACGTAAAAAGAATACACAGCTTAGTGATATTTTTCAAAATTACTCTCATTTTCTTAATCATTTCCTTATTCTTAACTCTAACTAAATCCTTTTTTCTTGCCGAAAACTCGAGGAACTTTAATACCGTTTTCAAAAGAAACAATTATAGAAATAATTATAGAAATCAGTGTAAAAGAGTGCAAGTAATAATTACATTTCAACATCTTCTATCTATTTTATTTAAATTAATCAATGATTTAAAAGAGAATTTGTGCTTTGAGCACTAATATGAGAGATATGGTAGCATTTGGCAACTACTGATAGGGTGGTTCCCAGTCGTCACCGTTTCCGCAAATTAAATATCGAAACTAGCCGTTAAATGAGTTTAATCTTATAGAAAAACAATTTCTATAATAGCTTTGTTTTATTTCAATAAAATGAATATAACATTAATTAAAACAAACCATATACAATACACTACACTCCCCCAAACTTCTATTTGAATCTATGAAATACTCTAAGTATGATCCCATTTTATCGAAGAAATATTAAAGAAAACTATCTTAATAATTAATTATTAATAATGAAATAACAATCGTAAGAATCTATGATGATGTAAAACATTTTAAAATAAAATAATGTAAGTAGAACGTACAAATTTAATGTTATTTGGAACTCACAACGAATGTACAAAAATTAAGTTCATGTATTTGTTATTTACCGATGTGTATATGCGGGCCGTTTACATAACAGGAAAATTGGAACGTATCGCAATATCTCTCTCTTTCTCGCTCTCTCGCTCTCTCGCCTTCGCTCTCTCACCTTCGCTCTCTCGCCTTCGCTCTCTCGCCTTCGCTCTCTCGCTCTCGCTCTCTCTCGCTCTCGCTCTCTCTCGCTCTCGCTCTCTCACCTTCGCTCTCTCGCCTTCGCTCTCTCGCTCTCTCGCTTTCTCACTCTCTCCCGCTTTCTCGTTCTCTCGCTCTCTCACTCTCGCTCTCTCACTCTCTCGCTCTTCCCCCTCGCTCTCTCGCACTTGCTCTCTCACTCTCTTGCTTTGCTCTCTCCCCTTCCTCCCTCTCTGTATATCTCTCTTCCTCTCCCACCTCTCTATCCCTTCCCCTCTCCCCTTCTCTCCCTTTAACGTGGGTAGTAACGATGCATATGACGGTGGTAAAGCCACAAGTAGGGAAATACTAGCTAAGTATAACAAGCTAATAAAAGAAATGAGATCCAAGACAAATAAATGCATAGTTAATGGAATACTGCCACGTATGAGAGCCAACAATCACTACAGTAACATCAGAGCTCGAGGAATCAATGAATCTTTAAAAGAAATGTGTGAGAAAGAACATGTGTTATATAACGACACATGGAGTAGCTTCCATAATAAGCCTTGGCTAACAAACAGAGATGGTATTCATTTGTCACAAGCAGGAGTACAGTTTATGAGTAAATTACTAAACAACGCTGTATATAATATACATAAGAGATGCCAGAGTCAAACAAATAACCCTCCCACACCTGCCACAGAATGGGTTTCCCCTGCCTCACCTGACCGAAGGCACAGGGTAGGGACCCCCTCAACCCTAGCTAACCCAACCCAGATGTCCAATACGCCCTCCCAAGCCACACCTCCAAACCCATTTAATTTCCATGTAACTCCTCGCCCTACCGACAACCCATTTAATTTCCATGTCACTCCTCGCCCTGTTGCAAATCCCTTTAATCCCCGTGGCTACGCTCAAGCAGCTGCCTCCCGTCCCCGATCCCCCCGGCCCTGACCCCCACCCCCACCCACAGACAGGGAAACTAATGAATAGTCTCACCTCCTCACCTTCAAAAGAAATCAGTACAATCAAAATAATAACTTTTAATGCACGTAGCCTTAGAAAACATATTACAGAACTTAAATGTCTAATAGCAACGGAAGAGATTGACATCATAGCCTTAACTGAGACCCATCTACAAACAGGCATAAAAGACTTATTATGTGAATACATGCTAGAAGGCTTTAGATTATTTTACAAAAACAGGGCCAATGGAAGGCTTGGAGAAGGAGTGGGACTATATATAAGATCAGAATTAAAAGTAACTGAGGTAGAACTTACAAATAATGAAGTGGAGCTGATCTGTGTTAAACTAAATTTACGAGATTTTAAAATAAACATAAGCACTGTTTACCGTCACCCAAATACTACCGTTAATGAGGACCTGGAAATATATAGAATCTTACAAGAAACATTACACGAGGAACAAACGCTATTACTGGGAGATTTTAATTTACCTAATATCTGCTGGGACTTGAATATAGGGACTAGCCAACAAGAAAAATTAATGACAAATTTCATCGATACTAATTATTTACACCAATGCGTAAGGGAGCCATCCAGAGGAAATAATATACTACACCTAGTTATTGCATCCCAGGAAAATTTAATATCAACTCTGGCCGTAGCGGATTATATAGGTACATGTGACCATAAACTAATCCGCTTTGATCTAAATGCCAGGTATTCAACTACCAATAACTATTCAAAAGTTCTAGACTACAGTAAAGCTAACTTAGAGGGCCTCAGAGAAGCCCTGGGAAATATTCACGAGCAGCTGATAGAAATAGAAGATGTAAATCAACTTTGGAATAAATTTAAAGAACTATTTTTTATAGCCCAAGAAAACCATGTTCCTCTTAAGACAAGGAATAATATGCGAATAGAGGCAATCCGCCGTGGTTTAATAATGACATCAAACGAGCAATTAGAGGTAGGAACCGTCTCCACACATTATTAAAACACAATAGAAGCTATCAAGTTAACCAACAATATAACACTAGCAGAAGGAAGGTTAAAACACTCATAAGATCAACGAAACGTCAATACGAAATCGAGATAGCGAAAGCAAGCACCACTAATCCAAACACTTCTATACTTATATCAATAGAAATAGGCAAATGAGAAGCGGGATTGGCCCCTTGAAAAACAAGTTGGGTGAAATTATTCAGATGATATGGGTATGGCTAATATCTTAAACGAGTTTTTTAGTTCAGTCTTTACCTTAGGATATACTAATAACGATAACAACGAGTCTATACAGGTCAGACACCCATCACTAAGGAGCCTGGAAGTAAATCCGCAACTAGTAATTGATAAATTAAAGAAAATGAACTCGTACAAGACTCCTGGTCCTGATAAATTTTACCTGAGAATCTTAAAACATGTCCATAATGAGTTAGCAGAGTCACTTGCTCTCATTTTTAACAAATCTCTCGAGCATGGGGTCGTCCCTGATGATTGGAGGGAAGCTAACGTCACACCTATCTTTAAGAAGGGATGTAAAAACCAGGCCAGTAATTACAGACCCATTAGCTTAACCTCAATAGTTGGAAAGTTGCTCTAAACGATCATTAGATACAAGCTAGTAGAGTTCCTCGAAAACAATAACCTTATACGTGATAGCCAGCATGGTTTTAGGTCTAAGAGATCGTGCTTAACAAACCTAATCGACTTTTACCATAACCTTTTCAACCTATATAACGATACTAAATCATTAGATATAATTTACCTAGATTTCAAAAAGGCATTTGACAAAATTCCCCTTTAGAAACTCATGAACAAAGTGCGTACGCTAGGAATTAACGGTAATATATACGGATGGATTAGTAGCTGGTTAAAAAACAGGAAGCAGAGAGTGATAATAAATGGCGTGGAATCGGACTGGGTATCTGTTACCAGCGGTGTTCCCCAGGGATCAGTCCTGGGGCCTATTTTATTTACTATATACATCAATGACATAGACGTTGGAATAAATAATATCATATCTAAATTTGCAGATGACACGAAAATAGGTAACTCAGTATTATGCGAAGATGACAGGGCTAGCCTGCAAGCTGATATAAATAAAATTTACTCAATGGTCTGAGAAATGGCAAATGCCATTTAATATCGACAAATGCCAAATCCTTCAGTGCGGAACAAAAAACAAAAAAATACACCTATACAATGCAAGGCGGCTTAATAAACACAACCCCGCAGGTTAAAGATTTAGGAGTAATAATTACAGAAAACTTAAAAACATCAAACCAATGCGCAGCTGCTGCAAACAAAGCTAACACAGCACTAGGATTTATAAAAAGAAACTTTACTTATAAAAGCGAAGAGATAATTATGCCACTATATAAAAGTATTGTCAGGCCCCATCTCGAATACGCTGTACAGTTCTGGGCCCCTTACTTAATAAAAGACATAGATAAATTAGAAGCTGTACAACACAGAGCGACAAAACTTATCCCGTCAGTACGTAACAAACCTTACCACGAGAGGCTAAAAAAACTCAATCTATTTTCCGTCAGAAAACGAAGACTAAGGGGGCAGCTTATAGAGTGCTTCAAAATACTTAAAGGATTTAACAACGTCAATGCCAATAACTTGTTCACACTGACCAGGGAGTGTCCTACCCGTGGACATGATTCAAAACTTCAGGGTAAAAGAGCCACTATGGATGTAATAAAAAACTTCTTCACTTACTCGATTATTAATGATTGGAATAATTTACCAAACGCAGTAGTGGACAGCAGAACTATAGATTCATTTAAAATGAGATTAGACAAACACTTAACAAATATTGGAATTGTTTAGCATAAGCTACAAAATAAAATAATATTACAAAAATATAACTCTTTTAGGTTTATGTAAGTGGTTTTCATATTCATTTTATTTAATTACTATTTAATGCAAATTTCCTTCAGGTACTGTCTTCTTACACCTGCAAGGTACTTTTCCCAAATTATTTCATGTACGGCTTTTGCCGGAGGGAGTGGAGGGTGGGGAGAGCCTAAAACTTTTCTATCCTTTACTTCTACTATTCTATGTGTAAGTGGCAGTAGATTTAGGGCCAGATCACCTTAGTCTGGGCCGTAAGGCCCGTGTGATCTGTGTAGCTATGTAACTCTCTTGCTCTCTTGCACACATGCACTTGCACTCTTGCACTCGTTTTCACTTTCACTCTCCCTCCCTCCCTCCATCCCTCTCTCCCTCTCTTTATATATATATATATATATATATATATATATATATATATATATATATATATATATATATATATATTCCTAAGATTATTGCCATAAATGTGAATAAAGCCACATATACACAAACGAAGCGTTTGATAATTAATTTATACGAAAATATATTAAAATATATGAGTGCATAGATAGGAATACCATGTTAAGTATATGGATAATTACACCAGAACATACGATAGGGTCTTTTTATGTATGATTCATATATATACTTAGTGTGTAATCAGGTCCGAATATGGCCTCCTACTCATCACTACATTTATTTAGTCACTTTCACACATCACGTCAGTAGTATTGTAGGTGAAAGTTCTAGTGCACACAAACTCGGCCTGCTATGAGCGTATTCAGATACGTACACACGCACATGGACTCGCATTCAAGTATCCTTACCCCCTCCCCCCCTCAATATTCTGCTGAGTGACCTTTTTCGAAGGAATTAGAGTCTACACACACACATTGGGTTAGGTTAGGAGTAAAATGACCCCCCTCCCCCCCCTCCCATCCACACATAAACACTGGAGCTTTCTAACGAATTAGAGTCTACACACATACACATACATACACACTAGAGTTTTCTAAGGCATGGACTCACACTCAAGTCTCCTTACCCACATTCCTTACCACTAAGATTTTTCTAAGGATTCAACTCGACCTCCTATGAGCGTATCCAGATACGTACACCCGCAGCAAACATATACACTTAGCACCGTTTGGAATTTTCAGTTTTTTTTCGTGTATTAAAATAAGCGTGGAGTTGCCATTTAACCTTTTACAATTCTTTGATTGGTCCGTCTAGTTGCCATCTGTATAAATCATTTGTCGTTAAACCTCTTTGTGTGTCACACGTTCTAAGATGATCCGCCATCCACACCGTACCACACCTAGACTTAATAAATATTTTGCACATGAAAAGGTGTGTGGATCGGATTATACATTTAGCTTAGACTATTCATCTACGGTTGATTTCTTCGATCATCTTCGGCGACTTATTCATTAACACCCAATTGATCGGAGTGAATTTCTCTATAGTGGGTCAGTCCAACCACCTTTCAACTATAATAACGGAAAAGAAGTGATTGAAAATCTCCAGTTTATGGATTTAGAAGATTTAATCATCGGTGAAAAATTAAAAAACGAGCTTAGGATCAGTTTTTCTTTGTAGGAGGTCTATCCGATCGTCACAATACATGAAGGGATAGATTTTTCTGCATATTTCATTCTAACATTGTGAATTATGGGGAGAAAGTAGTGAACTTAGCTATATTTGACACAAAACTCTTGTTATTTCTATTTCTCTCATGGTATTCCCATCATCTCACCGATACGATGAAAACCAAGATTGAAGAGCTAAGGATGAAAGAATTTTCCTTCTCACAAGGTCAAGAGAATGTGATGAGTTATTTTTTAGACAAAATAAACCATTGGTAGCATAACGCGTATTATTTCATCTTTATTTTATTCATATAAATCAGAGAGTACTATTAATAATTGAAAAAAATATATATGCACATAAAGAAAGAGCTAATAATAGCTGGCAAGTATTCAATAGACTTTTTTTGTTAAATATCTTGTAAGATCCCTCTGAAACCGAAAGGTATTTTTGGTAACTCTCTGAGAGCTCAACACGTTTCCGAAACGTCTTTCTCAAAACCTTTTCCTTTCTCACCTCTTTCACTCCACCGTGTTTCTCGGCTCTGAAACTCATAAATGGTACAAGGATATGACTATCATCATTCTCTCGATCATCATCGGCTCCAACTATGCGTTTCATAGTATCGAGGTTATTATATCCTTCGTGTGAGTGTTAATGGTTAATCCTTTAGGACAAAGTATATACTTCACTCCACTCGGCGTTTGGATACGTACCGAATATGATTTGGGACCCGTAGAGCAGAATGAATCTCCATACGCATTAGCACCGTACACATCCTTAAAGTCATCGGTGAGATCACCTAGGAATTCTCCGAGTTGAGGTTGTGGATCATCTTTCCTAGCAATGAAGATGGCACTGTCTGTGTCACAGTACAACAACCTTTCACCCAACGAGTCTAAGAGGCCATAAAGCTTGATACGAGCATAGACGGTTGTGAATGCTGCAATTGGAAGATCGTTACGTGGGAGTCAACTTCCACATGTTCAGCATTTTCCACTTTCGCAATGTATGCATTACCAACTACATGCAACGATTTCACAATGTAATGGCCGTTTTTGATCAGGTCGATTACATCATGGTCCAAACTACAGATGACCGTTTGCATTCCGCGGATCCTCTGAGCGAATTTTCCCCAGAGACTGTAAAAGAAACAAATATGATCAGGATCAATGGAATGATTTTTGATTTATTATTACAGTAGTATTATCGACTTTAAGTTTAGAAATTATTGCTATTTCTAAATCAAATCTTGAAAGTAATATATCAAACAGAAAAAAAATCTAATCGCAGGAAGAAATCCTTACCTATTTAGGCAGAGCTTCGCTCTAAAACGCTTTCCAGGATTCCTTGCGAAATTGTTTATTTGAATATTTATCCCCTCAACATGATTCACCCTCTTCACGTATTCCATTTTTTCATTCTCACCAATTACTACTCGTGGGAAGCCAGAAACATCTATTTTTTCTTCTAGATGCAGAAATCCTGTAAACACGAACTGTGTGATTGGAAGTACTAAACTCGATTGTGTCCCCCAATGCAATGTGAGGGAATCCCCACGTGGAAGATCTATAGCAGAAAGGAACTCCCATGTGCAGCAGAAGGCCCGGCTAGGCCTAAAGTGGTAAGCCTAACCGCCCCTTCCTTCCACAAGTGGTAGCCTCGAATCGAGTCCCCCACGATTCACCTTTATGTGGGCTAAAATAGCTCTGCAAGAAGATTCTAGGCACTTCGAGAGTATAGCTGTTTCCCGCTAACCCCCAACTCCGGGAAGAGCCTCGGACATAAATAACGCTCGAGTCCCCGGAAGAGACACATAGTTGAGAAGTCTTGCCAGAACCCAGAAGATTTCCCCATGGTTCCAAGTCAAGTGCTAGCAACAAAGCAAAGTGACAGCTGGACTATTTTGTGTATTTGGAATTAGCCCCAGCCAGGAGGTAATTCCACTGAACGATCGCCCCGAGTGATTTGCCGACTTCTTTCACCAACTCCTGTCGAAGTCCTCCTCATTTTGGGTAGCCGAAATACTCTCCCCTTAGCCGGAAGTTACCCCCCCATCCTTGCTTTTGGAGAACCGTCATCACTTCAACCTCCCGCTTTGAAGTCCGAGCGGCCTAACCTCAAGTGCAGAAGACATCCGTAAGCCAACCCATCTCCTCATTTTAGTAACCCAATTGAGTTAATCCCCCCTCCCATTTGAATAGTCTCCTCCGGGAATACCTTAAGTTCTAACTTCATAGCCTGATTTATAACTACAATTCCCCCTTTCATTTACTGATGTGATTTTTCCCGTTAATTCTCTGAGGTAATTTTACCCATCAATTCTCACATTAATTTGTGTAAATACAATTATATTTTTATACATGCCTCTTCAAATAACCTTGAGCTTTGCCATTGTCCATAATTTACCTGACCTCGTTGCACTCTCTCGCTACGCAGCCCGTCTGAACTCGTGGTTTTCTATCCCTTTTGTCGGTTCGCTTTCAAGTTACTGGTTCCTGCCTGATAGATATAATATGGTATTGATATAATGTAATGTCATACCACGACATATATATATATATATATATATATATATATATATATATATATATATATATATTAATATACGTATTATATAAATTTGGTGTCAAGTGTGTTTGGGGTTTTTACGAATCCGTGTCATTTTAATTTCGACATTAGAAGTTCCCTTGTTATTCACGTACATCCCTTTTATTTTATTTTTTTTGTATTGTACTGGCAGAAGGCAAGTTTAAGTTATTTGAAGAGCAGTTGAACGTAATCTATTTAGATTTTGTGTTGGACCCCAGGTAATTATTTTTTTTTATTGTGCTCGAATTTTGGAGACTCTCCTGGTTATTAATCCCAAAGAGTTTAGGTCTTTGGTGTCCTAATTCCGGTAGGACTATTAAATTTTTTTCCGGCTTAGAAACAGCAGAGGTAGGTAGCTGTATCTTAATTTTTTTTTTGTGATCATGGCCTTCACGAATATTCAAGCATTCGTTTCGCGTGGGTAGTGCCCTAGCTCGTTCACGTATCAGTGTTTCCTCAGTTAACTGTGTAAAAATGTCATACTTCGAAAAATTCAAGAGTCACGTGAAATGTTAGGTCTTTCGGACAAAGACCTGCTAAATTACGTACAGGTTATAGAGAGGAACGAACGGGCAGAACGAAGGGAATTGTAGATGGAGTAGAACAAACTGAAGATGAAGGTGGAGATCGAGGAGAACAAACTGAAGATGGAGATGGAGGAGAACAAACTTAAGCTGGAGATGGAAGAACGTGAACAAATTAGGCAGCATTTGCTGGAAATGAGCCGAAATCTAATGGATTCTCAGTCCATCGGTTCCCGGGCTGAAATTCCCCAAACTCCTTCCGTCCACCTTCACGCTTTCAATGATGGAGAGAACTTTGGGTCATTTTTGGCCCATTTTGAGAGAATCTTTCAGATCAATAGATAGGATCTCGAAAATGATGGCGTCGCTCGCTTACTTCCTCTCCTAAATGCTAAGTTAAGGATATCTTCGTATCCCTTCCCCCGGAAGCAACTTTGGACTATTCCACGTTAAAGTCCGAATTGTTAGCCGCTGTTCATATGAATAGCGAATTCTACCGCTCCCGATTCCGCCAGGAAAGGATCCGCCCTGGCCAAACATTTCGACAACACGGGTACATCCTCCAAAGAAACCTTCAGTGTTGGCTGGATGCGTGCAAAATTCCCCAGGTCTACGAGTCCCTTCTGGACTTCTTCCTTAGGGATCAGCTTTTAGTTGCCGTGGCTCCCGAAATTCGCACCTTCATTAAGGATAAACGTTGCGCCACTTTCAAGAAGTGCTTGGAAGAGGCCGATGTCTCCACTGGTAGTCACAATTTATACCCTAAGGATGTTAAAAAGGCTCCCCAATCACCCCCAAAACTAAATTTTATGGCCCTAAGACCCCCCCTAATTTGGTTCCAAGATTTACCAAAGTTCCTAGTCCCTCGAAGCCAAGAAACTTCCATCCATCGGAACACCGAGACGTTAAGACCCTAGTTTCTTCTCCCCCGTTTGTGCCGTACCAAAAGAACCCGATCGTCTGCTACATTTGCGGAGTTCACGACCATTACCGCACGAACTGTCCTCAAAACTACCGATTCGCAAACTCTCAGACCCACCAAGTGCACTAAATCTGGGCCGCCCCTGATCCTCCTCCGTCGCCTCAGGAGACTCCCGATCCTCCCTCGCCCGCCAAAAACCCGGTCCATCAGGTAAACTTTCTCTTTGATGAGAACAACCCTGGTGCTTTGAAGTTCGAGAACGGAACTGTGAACGGTCGCCGAGTATCCACCCTTGTCCGTGACACCAGGTGCACCTGTATTATAGTGTCTGAGGACCTACTCTCCCCAGTTGGGCCCCGCTACAAGAAATTTGCGGTGGTCCACGACTACCTTGGCCGGGCCAGTCGTTTCCCAGTAATTCGTTGTCACATCGAGTGTGACTATATGTCCGGTTGGGCCGAAGTGGTAGCGGCCCCAATCCAGTTCTGCTCCGTTTTATTCGGTCAGAACCCCGTAATTCACGACCATCCCGTGGCCCAGCCCGTGATTACCCGTACACAGGCAGCCCTGGAATCCCGTGCACCTGTTCCCCTGAAAACCCATATCGACCCGGAGTTCCAAGCCCTTCGGAGCGATAAGTTTTCCCGCGCTCAGAAGGAGTGCGCAACTCTCCCCCCACTTTGGGAGAAAACTAAAGCCCTCGAGCGTGAGTCCACCCAAGGTAACAAACGAGTCGGGGATCCCGTGAAGAAGGACTTATTAAGAGGTTTGAGACCTAATTGGACCTTAAGTAACGAGAACGAAGATTCAAGCCTGGCGCGAAGGTGCTGGTGCTACTTCCCACGGGAAGCAACAAAATCCTTAGCCAGTGAAAGGGACCCTAGCCGGTCTTCGAGGCTAGAGGACCCGTGAATTACCTCATCCATACTCCGGCGGGAGCGAAGGTTTTCCACGTGAATTGTATATATATATTATATCATCAATGTTCCTAATTATGATTTTTTTTTGGTCCACTAAATTGTTAGTTTTTTTTTGTCCCATATTGATGCCTCCATTTAATTATATCCTTTTTTGTGGTTCCACCGAAATGTCGCCAATGTTCTCTTGTGATTTCTCTTTTGTTTAAGATTGTATTAGTTAAATTCTCTATAATCGACCTGTTTAAGACTTATGCCCGTAAATTCCCCGCTGAGCTCAAATGTACGTTTTTTTTTGTGTGTACACCTGTCGTAACAAGTCAGAATTTACATTAGACCTTTGATAATTCTAGTTTGACGGGTTGGAATGATCCCTTCCTACGCAACTGCTCTGTAAAGAATCATCTTTCGGTTGGGAGATGTGTGAGGGAATCCCCACGTGGAAGATCTATAGCAGAAAGGAACTCCCATGTGCAGCAGAAGGCCCGGCTAGGCCTAAAGTGGTAAGCCTAACCGCTGCTCCATCTTCCACAAGCGGAAGCCTCGAATAGAGTCCCCCACGATTCACCTTTATGCGGGCTAAAATAGCTCTGCAAGAAGATTCGAGGCCCTTCGAGAGTAGAGCTGTTTCCCGCTAACCACCAACTCCGGGGAGAGCCTTGGACATAAATAACGCTCAACTCCCCGGAAGAGACATAGAGTTGAGAAGTCTCGCCAGAACCCAGAAGATTTCCCCATGGTTCCAAGTCAAGTGCTAGCAACAAAGCAAAGTGACAGCTGGACTATTTTGTGTATTTGGAATTAGCCCCAGCCAGGAGGTAATTCCACTGAACGATCACCCCGAGTGATTTTGCCGACTTCTTTCACCAACTCCTGTCGAAGCCCTCCTCATTTTGGGTAGCCGAAATACTGTCCCCTGGACCGGAAGTTACCCCCCCCCCCCCTTGCTTTTGGAGAACCGTCATCACTCCAACCTCCCGCTTTGAAGTCCGAGCGGCCTCGCCTCAAGTGCAGAAGACATCCGTAAGCCAACCCATCTCCCATTTTTAATAACCCAATTGAGTTAATCCCCCCTCCCATTTGAATAGTCTCCTCCGGGAATACCTTAAGCTCTAACTTCATAGCCTGATTTATAAATACAATTCCCCCTTTCATTTACTGATGTGATTTTGCCCGTTATTTCTCTGAGGCAATTTTACCCATCAATTCTCTCATTAATTTGTGTAAATACAATTATATTTTTATACATGCCTCTTTAAATAACCTTGAGCTTTGCCATTGTCCAAAATTTACCTGACCTCGTTGCACTCTCTCGCTACTCAGCCCGTCTGAACTCGTGGTTTTCGGTCCCTTTTGTCGGTTCGCTTTCAAGTTATTGGTCCCTCCCTGATAGATATAATATGGTATTGATATAATGTAATGTCATACCACGACATGGAATGCTGTCTAAAATCGTCTCATGATATAACCGAATAGTGTCGACTCACGTATTTAAACAAATGAAATGTGTAAATGGATTGTATCACCGGATACATCCCTAACTCAAAAATTCATATTTACACGATAAATACCGTCTCAAATCCATTGGAGATTTAATATACGTCGTAAAAGCTCACGCACAACTCTACCAAGACCAGCTTCTTCTGAATTCTCCACGATTACATGATATATAATAATCAGAAGATTTTCATATCTGTTTTCTCTTATTGGCGTAATTTTTGCACAAGAACGATTTTCTCTCTGCTATTCTTTTGATAATCTAAAAAGGGAGAAAAAATGCTGTATATATATTTCTGAAATAAGTTTACTTATTCATTATATAGAAAGAAAAAATGAGTGACAAATACGTACTCGGACTCCACACTGACGACACCTTCGCTCGATGAGAGGTTGGATAAAGAGGAGTGGGTTGGATCCTTTTGCTGGATCTTTCGCTTTTTTGCAGGGGAAGTAAACATCCTTTCCGTTTCTGATGATCTATAAAGAAAGAAAACATTTTGAATATAGTTATCTCAAAGATTTTGGCCAATTTATTATTCCCACAGGATAGTATGAGTGAAGGAGGTATGAATTTTTTTTTAGAGAGAGGCTTTTGTATATAGTTACCCCAAAGAAGACGTATCATTTATTGTACATAAGAAAATTATAAGTGAAGGAATTGTGAAAAATTTTAAATTTATATCCATCGATCATTGGGTCGACGTCTGGCGGAAAAACCCACTTCCTATATCGTATACTCCGGAATAGAGATAAAATGTTTACTCAACGTGTTGAGAGAATCATCTGGTATTATACTGTGTGGCAGAAAGATCATGAAGAATTTAAAAACGAAGTGATGTTTCATAAATGTGAACGATGTTTCATCTCTAGATAAAAAAAAATCATACACTCCTTATTTTAGATGACTTTAATGCAGAAGATAGATGCAAATATATCAGAGATATTTATAGTTATCTCCCACCATAAGAATATCTCCATATTCCTAGTGGCTCAAAATCTATTTTATAAAAATTCTTTTATGCGCGATATAACCTTAAATTGTCACAATCTAGTTTTATTTAACCAGAGGAGAGACATTTCCCAGATAAATATATTTGCTGTACAAATAATGCTTGGTGAACGTAAGAGCTTCATGAAGATATATAAAGAAGCAGTGTCAAACCCTTATGGCTACTTGCCCTGCGACTTCAGTCCGAGAAACACTGTACGATTTACCTTACGTACGGGTATATTTCCATACGAAATCGAAAACGTATATCTTATAGAATGAACCATAAAATGAAAAGATACTCGTATCTCTTCCATGCGTTCCCTACACTTTCTAAAAAGATGAAAAAATCAAAAGGTAATGTTCCGATGACAGCATCACAGAAACAAAAGATATCACCATTCAAACGGTTGATACGTATGTTAGCTCGGAAGCCAGGTCATATACGTCTAAAGAAAAAAATAATAAATCAGCGTGGAGGATCATTTCTGCTAATCTTATTCTCTGTTCTAACACCTCTTCTCTCCAACCTTCTAAGATGAAAAAAAAAATTATTTATCCCGAAAGAGAGAGAGAGAGAGAGAGAGAGAGAGAGAGAGAGAGAGAGAGAGAGAGAGAGAAGAGAGAGAGAGAGAGAGAGAGAGAGAGAGAAAGAGAGAGAGAGAGAGAGAGAGAGAGAGAGAGAGAGAGAGAGAGAGAGAGAGAGAGAGAGAGAGAGAGAGAGAGAGAGAGAGAGAGCGCGCTACCCTCAAACTTAATACCATCTCAAGAAAGACTTCTATCTTTCAAGAGAGAATTGACTACTATACTCAATAATTCACACATACCACCAGAGAAACGTATTATACTTTATCAGAACACGTTGGAACATTATTTAAAACAGTATGATAAGGTTGTAAACTCACCTCCCGTTAATTTTAACCAGAATGATAAGGATCAAATAAACGAATATGCAGATGAAGTACTAGGAACGTCGTATTTCTTACTATCACCAACAACCCCAAATAGGGAACTGGTTGAATTATTAATCATTTTCACTGATGGAAATGGCAAATAGACGGTCCAATGAAATAATTGCAAAAGGCTAAGTGGCAACTCCACTCTTATATTAATGCAAGAAAAAACCTGAAAATTTAAACCGCCTCAGAGAAACCCTATCCTAATGGCTTTCGTCTCACTGTCTGTCTAAATTCACACGAGTACTCACGTGTAAAAAGCTATGTCTCGATTCCAGGTGAAGCAAATTATACAACAAGACTATATAATTAATATATTCAGCCTTTTGAAGATTACAAGAACAAAATTCGTTTATGTTAGAGTGATCTTTGAAAATACCTATGGAAGAACCCGCTATAACAATAAACTATTCCTTAGTGAGGATGAGTTTTGGCTTGTGTTTGCTGCAATACACTGGTTAAAACAGGAAAATTTCCCCTATGTTGATCGTTTGGTGAAGGACTACGGTGTAAAGCAGTTAAAGTGTGTAGTGGAGGCCAACCCTAACAGTCTATTTCCAAGTCTCCATTTTGGTATTTACTGGAAAAGGGATGAAGAATTCATTCCTACACGATTTAGAAATGCCCTGTACAATGACTATGAAGTCAACACTTTTCTCAAACTTGAAAACAAGTTTCATCAAAGTTTTTGTCAAGTGAAATGCTTACAGAATGCGGTTGATGTCTGTTATCTTACACTCAACGATGGACTTGATGAATGGCGAAAACTTAAACCCACCATCACAGAAGTTGAGTATATAAAAAATATCTCGTTTGATGAGTTCCAGTGTTTTCTCAACAAGAGGGGGAACAATATCGAACTTGTGAAAGAATTTGTCTTCAGGGATCTTTATGACTACGTCACCATTACGTGTAAAGAAAATTTAATAGAATATCTATTTATCAACCAGTCTCACCATGAAAGTCCAGAGGGTGGAATGTCACCAGCTTGCGTCATCAAGACTTGCAAGAAAAAGTTTATGTTTACCCAAGATAGAAATAATATTTTATCAGAGCACAATTCTTTAACAAATATGTTTATTCAAATACTGGATCATATAAAAAACCTACTGATATTAATTTTAAAAAAATATAAGGTTGGATTAAAAATAAACATTGATCATTTTTACCCATTACATATCGAATACCGATTTCCCGATTCGATTAATCCAGCTCTTTTTATTCAGAGAATCAGTAAATGTGTACAAAGTAATAAGGTTGCGAACATTTATGAAATTCTAATTGAAATTATGTATTTTAATCAAGATGTAAAATAAATTGGGATTTTAAGATAAGATGTCTTTTCATTGAATAGTTATATAAGAGTGTAAACTAGTCAGATATTCAGTTAAAATGAACCGTCGATAGTTACGCTTATATACATCCCAGAGTCTACCAACATCTTTTGGTGGGGTAAATCGACTACACCAATCTGTACAAAAGATTGCCAAAAGATCTGATGTGGAAAGCTTTCTCTCGGGTTTGGATAGCTATACATTACATAAACCCGTTCGAAAAAGATTCAAGACCAAACACGTAAAAGCGCAAGGATCTAACGAGATCTGGCAACTAGATTTAACTGTGATGTCCAAATTTGAAAGTTTTAATTATGGTGTACGATACATACTCTTTGTAATTCAGGTAGATTCTAGATATCTCTGGTTAATTCCTTTAAAGCAGAAGACGGACTAGGTAGTGTCAAATGCTATAAGAAATCTCATGGAAGAATCCGGATGGATGCCAGACTATATATGTTCTGATGATGGAGGAGAGTTTAAAGGAAATAAGATGAAACGTTTATTAAGCGAATTTAATATCGGCATTTATCATGTTCACTCTCTAAACAAAGCTAGTGTTGTAGAGCGTGTACAAAGAACAATAATACTTTATTTTTAATAATACCTGGAAATTCATCGACTTATTAGATGATTTTGCAAAGGTTTATAATAATTCTAGACATAGAATGATTGAGAATACACCATTCAAAGTTATACATGATGTTGCTATACCGAAGCAGAGGGTTGAAGGTAAAAACTAGAGGTTTCTAGATAAGATCGGTGATTATGTTCGAATCTCACACGTTTCCAGTAAATCTAAAAAGGGTACGAAATAGGGTGGAGTGAGGAAATCTACAAGATATATAAAATTTCAAATGTATTAGCCCTGTATTATATTGAAGATTTAAATGGAGAACATATTGAAGGTGGGGTTTATGAAGAACAACTATAGAAAGTAAAATTTGACTCATATCAAGGCATGTGATATCACTCAAAAATCTTGAGCAAATACATTCATAAAATTATATAAAGGTAGGAAATGTGGAAGCTTTTATATCAGTTGTGAAGATGGAGCCAGAGAGTTTTTATGTCACCTTTCCTCGTCCTCCCTGGATGTTTACTCTCAAAATACCATGTCTGACTATAGAAGCGAGTTGCACAAATCCATAATAACAAACCACAGGCAGTATGAAGTAGGACTTTGTGAGTTTCAATTTACAGGGAATATCTATTATGTTACTAAGTCTACACACGCATTCACAGTCTATCGGAAAATCGCGGAAGTAAACAACTATGCATCAACTACTATATTGGCAAGAGGAAAGGTAACAAAAATCAAAGAAGTTGACTCTGCTTATGATGAGATATGGATATACGCTAGATATTACAAAAATGAAAAAGCACTCATAGAGAAAATAAATCTGAAAATGAAACAGAAATTATCATCTCAAGATTTAATGTTTCAATCTGACAGAAAGCAACGGAAAATGCCCACCTATTATATATTAATGCTCACTTCAGTTTTATTGCTCAATGTGAAAAGTAAAGAAAATCTATTAATTCATCTGTCACAAGAATTTTACACTATAATGAAAAGATCTATCAGAGATAAAATCCCCAAATTAAATCAATTGTATAGCGTTCAATATAGATTTTACTGCTCTTACGAGAAGTGGTCAATAAGTTTTGCAATTCGGATATAGGAAAATAAGATATGAGGAAAAGTGTTTTATTATTTTTTAATATAACTTCCCTCGACTTCAATGCACTTGCGACACTTGTCCCTGAGGCTTCGAATTCCCGACAACCAGAAATCTCCCGACTGCTGTTCAATCCACTCCTGGACAGCGAGCTGGACATCTTCATCGTCCCTAAACCGGCGTCCACGCAGTGCATCCTTGAGATGGCGGAATAATAAGTAGTTGCTAGGGCACAGATCTGGATTGTAGGGGATATGGTTAAGCTCCTGGAATCCACACTCGCGCAGGGCAGCTTGTGCAACTCTGGCCTATTAGCTAGGGGTATTTTTCGTGGAAGAGCACGACACCGCGTGTCAAATTGCCGCGCCGCTTCTGACGGATGCACTTCTTCAACCCAGCCAGTTCCTTGGCGTAATATTGGCCTGTGGTGGTCCTTCCACGAGGCGCATAGTCCAGCATCAACACTCCCTCGGAATCCCAGAAGATGGTGGCCATGATCTTTTAGGCTGAGGGTTGGGTCCGGAACTTGATGGGGGTCGGAGGGCCCCTGTTCTTCCAGGCCATGCTTTCGAGCTTAGTTTCGGGATCCCAGTGATGGACCCATGTTTCATCACCTGTCACTATGAGTAACTCGAATCCCGCCGGGTCTTGGTTGTACAGGAGCAGTAGCTCCTTCGAACTTTGACGACGTTGAAGTCGATCATGGGCATGAGGTTTCGTGAGGTTTCTAGGGACCCAACGGGCAGAGACCTTGGTCATGGCCAAATTGTCGTGGATGATGTTGATAACACTTCCATGTGATATTCCAAGTTCTCACTCGATTTCCTCGACCTTCACCCGTCGATTTTCGATGATCATCTTCTCTAGACGGGCCACATTGTCCTCGTTGGCCACGTCTGACGGGCGTCCTGGACGGGGGTCATCTTCAAGGGACTCACCACCATGGCGGAACTCCCTTTTTCAGCGAGCAATGGTTGCATAAGAAGGGGCGGTCTCGGTGTACACTGCAACCATGCGTTCATGGATCTCTTTTGCATTTTTGCCTTCCTTGGTCAAAAATTTGGTCACTGTGCGGTGCTCAACCTTTTCCATTATTGAAAAATCTTTGACTGACGATCTGCGATCAGCTCTTGCTTTTTAAATAGACGAGGCAGGAGCGTGAGATTGCAGGTTTTGATTTGTCATAACTTTTCCTAACACCCCCACAAACAGCCATCCCCCTTCCTCTGTTTTGCCTTACCGATTCGCAAAACTTATTGACCGCCCCTCGTATATCTAATCCGAGATCATGTTACATTTACTCTAACCTTGTAGACTATCAGTTAGTAGGCGGAACACAGGCTGATAAGAATTATTCATCTTCCTTTCAATGATGGTTCATTCAGTATAACTTTTGATAATCCACACTATCTGAATCTAAGCTCTGGGGACTTGAGATCAATATCTATTTATATAAGAACGGTTGAAGGGGAAAACTTTCATTCTTTGTTGGTCATTTGATATAAAACTACACATTAGGAGTAAACATTAAACGATAATTAAAAATGTTGAATGGACCACGCGTGTTTAAAGGGTTAAGAGCCCAGAGGGGACATGGTCTTGGATTCCTCTTCTCTTCCATATTCAGAAATGCACCACTCTAGAGAGTGGTGCTCGTTATCTAGGAAAGAAGGCTATTTCAGCCGGTTTCAATACTGTTCAGGATATTGTTCATGGAACGAGTGCGAAGCCAGCTCTGAGAGACCAGCTTGGAAGGGTAAAAAATAATATCACTAAAGATACTAGACAATATATTAGAAAAAAGTTAAAATCTGAGAGACATAATGAAAGGAAATCAGAAAAAAATAGGTTCCATAAATAAGCGAAACTGGATGAATCAGAAGTTGAAGAATAGAACAAAGTTGAAAATAGATGATGATGAGGCTGGGGATGTTTTTTTTTCTCATAATATAAACCATCAGACATTTCATAGTTGTTCTCATAATGATACCAACGGCTGAAAATCTTACACGTGTAAAATGAATGATCTTTATCCAACAAATGATATCTGTTCGAAGACAGAACTCGATTTGTTTACTGTTCCACCAACCCAAACTTTAATCGTTGAAAGCAATTATCAGTCTTACTCTTCCCTAAGCAATATCTCTTCCGACCTCATACCGATTGAATATTATGTATCTGGTAACGGACAGTATTATGTAGATCCTAGGGAGGTTTATCTTTATATTTAAGCAAGAATTGTGGAGTCAAACGGAAGCCAGCTTCTAGATGGGGAGAATGTTTCTCCTGAAAATAATATTCTTCACACTTTGTTCAGCAATGTTGATATTTATTTAAATGGAACATCTGTAAATTCAATTGGAAATAATTACTCCTATCGTGCATATTTAGAGACCCTGTTGAACTATACTAAAGAAAAAAAATCTACTTTTCTTTCAACTCCAGGATATCATTCTAGTAATAATAATAATATAATAATGATAAAAAGTATTTATAATGCGCCCTTGAGGGCTGTTAGCCCTCACAGAGCGCAGGTAGAGAAAATTTACATGGGAGAGAAGGCAATTCTGAAGAGATGAGTCTTAAAAAGACGTTTAGAAGTAGCAAGGGAGCGAGAGGATCGGACTTCGGCAGGAAGAGCATTTCAGAGTTTAGGAGCACGAAATGAGAAGGAACGGTCACCCATCGAGCAGAGGACAGAACGAGGAGTGTTCAGGATGGGAGTGAGGTTAGACCGGAATGCCTCAGGAGTTTGACGACGGGAGAGGGCAGACGAGAGATAAGGTGGAGCCTCGAGGTTTAGGGCCTCGTAGGTGATGAGAAGAATTTTATAATGAGAACGGAAGCGAATAGGTAACCAGTGTAGCTCCTGTAACAGATGGATCAAAGAAGAGAACCGGGGACGGCGAAGGAGGAGCCGGGTATCATAGTTTTGAACTAGTTGTAGGGGCCGAAGTAACGAAGAAGGGAGATTCACTAGGAGATAATTGCAGTTGTCTAAGCGTGAGGTGACGAAGGCATGAATAGCAGTCTCAAGGCTATTCGATCAAAATGGGAGCAAACACGTGAAAAGTTGCGGAGGAACCCGAGGGAAGACTTACAGATACGATGGATGTGTGGTTTAAACGAGAGTTGCTCGTCAAAAATAACAACAAGATTACTGGCGGAATCAGAGGAGGCGACATTGGTTTCCCCAAGGTTAAGGGAGGGGAAGAGAGCTTTAGATTTCTCCACCATCGAAGCGGTACCAACAAGGAGAACTTCAGTTTTATCGTGGTTAAGTTTAAGAAAGTTAGCAGACAGCCATTCGTTAATGGAGTTGTAGGTTGAAAGGAGCTTGGTAATTGATTGAGGAAATGACAAGGGATGATAAAAGGTATATCTGAGTGTCATCAGCATAAAGGTGGAAGGACAGGCCCAAATCACGAAGAAGGGAGCCAAGAGGAAGTAAGTAGATGCGAAAGAAAATGAGACCAAGGACCTAGACCCGAGGCACCCCAAAATGAATGGGTGCGGGCTCGGAGGAGAGGTTATCGAGCGCGACTGACTGAGGGCGGGAGGAGAGGTATGAGCGGAACCAAACAAGTGCGGTACCCGAGAGACCGAGTTGGACAGTGTCGTCGATAGTATCGAAAGCAGAGGCACGAAGGTTAATAAATTTATCAGAGAAAAATTTAGAAAGAGTAGAGGGGTTGATGGGAGGAGAAGTGGATGAGATGAAGCTAGGCGACGAAAGACGACAGAGGAGACAAAAGTTAGTCCGGGGGTCATTCTTGCTCTCAGACCAAAGTTTGCGTGAATGAGCCCCGTGCGCTGATTTAAATTTGGAAGAATAAGTCGAACTAGCAAGGCAATAGAGAAGTGAGAGGAAGGGCGTGTCCTACCCACGGGAGCGTGCTTTACGAAGGGCACGTTCATGGGCACGTAAGGACTTCCTTGAACGAAGGAGTTCCATGGTGAACCAAGGGGCGCGGTGATGGCGGTTTGAAGATGGAGTGATAAGTGGGGCGTGCACGTTAAGGCAGGCGAGTAATGATTGGTGCAGTGAGTTTAAGGTTTGGTCAGGTGAAGCAGTAGTATCAATAGTAGGTAGGGCAGAAACAACTTATGTTGTGGGAAAGTATAGAAAAGAAATATAGCAGATCTAAGAAAAAACTAATTGATGTATATGGAAAACTACACGCTGATTTCTTCTCACAACATAAGCTGTTAATTAATAGAGTCTCAATAAAGATAAAGTTATTCAGAGCATCACATTCATTTACACTATTTAGAAGCCAGACCAGTTTAGAAGCTAAAATCGAATTATTAGAGAGTTTTCTTTACATTAGATTACGAGTATCTAGAGATAGAAAATAGGTTGCTTTAATCAAACGCTAAGTATCCTATCACACAAGTTCGCATGCGAATTTTGACAATTGTGAGTGGAATATCAATGAGGAGTGTCTTCATGAGGTGAATACCTACACGCATGGTTATAGGAATGGTTGATCATTCTGCATTTATTGGTAGTTTTGATAGATCACCATTTGAATTTAAACCTTATAATGTAAATCGCATCACTATCTATATAAACGGGAATGAAGTTGAAAGACCATTTGAATTAGACTATTCGGACGATACAGATCCAGTTGCGTCAGGGGCCTTTTACTCGTTATATAACGGTATAGGGTGTATTGGAGGTGGGCAGAGTATTGGACTTACGTATGAACAATTTATAAAAAGTAAAAATATTTATTGTATTAACCTAAATCAGGACAAGAGTACTACTTGTCTTGGAGAATGCTCCTTACTATCAAACAGGAAACATTATCAGTACAGTTACAGTTTAAATCTCCATTAATAAAACCGGTCTCCCTTGTTATATATGAAGACTTTCAGTCTGTTATTGAGATAGATAAGTCTAGGAACATATTAGTTTATTCTTAATAAAATGAATGCAGTAGAAATAGAAGAACTATTGTATCGAAATAAAAGTACTAAACTAGTTTTTCAAGGATGTTTCGCGAGAGACACTGATCTATGTTTACCTTTAAAACTGCCAGCAGCTTATATAATTAATCTGGACGGCAGTCATAGACCTGGTTCGCATTGGATCGCTTTGTTTGTTAACAAAAAAGAGTTTGTATTATTTCGACAGCCTATTTCTAGGGTTCCAGAATAATGTTTATATTCGTAAAAACTTAGTAAAAATTAATAAAATTATTATCGTCAATCCATTCAGGGTTCAAAGTTACCTTTCAAACTCATGTGGCTTGTTTTTGGTCTATTTCAGTCAGCAGATGACAAACGGTAAATCATATCGATCTTTTATTGAGCAACTTGATTTATATAATGATCAAAGAAACGAAGGAATCGTTGTAAAGAATACTTTTAATAGAATGTAAAGAAAAAAATTGATCCTGTACACTCAATAAAATTAATTGTGTATCGTATTGACAAATTGTATATATATATATATATATATATATATATATATATATATATATATATATATATATTTTATTTAACCTGGGTAGTATAAATTAAATATTTATTTTCAATTTATTAATCTGGAGAAAATATATGCATATTTCTGTTTAAAAGTAAATAAATATGTATATTTGAGTTTAAAAGTAAAATATATCATTATATCAAGCTAGACTTTTTAAAAAAACCCATTTAAAAAAGAGAAGAAAATCACTTACTCTGTGAAAGGAGCTGTCAACTAAGAAACGCTGAAATGTGTTCAAGAAAATCACAAATCTCCCACACAAGATTTCCACTCATCTTCTGTCAGGTCTTTCATTTTCTTACACTTGGTTAAAAAAATTAAAATACCGTACGAGGGAAAAAGCTTCTTCCCAACAAGCTGTGATCTATAATAATTAAATGAGGGAGGTTTACAATGCCATTTTTATATCTCTACAAATGTAGGGGGAGGGGGGAAAGGTTGAAAAAGTAAGGTTGGTCAATGATCGAGTTTAAACAAAGGATAGCTATCTCTTTATTTTATTGTGACTTCTTTGAGAAAAAAACAAATATGTTTATTCAAGTCGGATGAAGGAGCGGGGTCAAGGTTGGAAAATAAGGTTTGATAGACGGTCCAGTCTATCATTTTTACCTCTTAGAGAAAGAATAAGCAATATTTGTCTCCTTATATATCGATTGGAAAACATTTGGGACAATCAAAGATAACTATCTCTTTGCTTCATCAAATCTCGTGCCCTGAGAATAAAAAAAGAGGAGGAATAAACATCCAAGTAAACAATATTGAAAAGGAATCGTGGAAAGCGTTTTAGAGCGAAAAAATATGTATGTGATAACATCTAAAAGATTGTGAAGGGATGTGCAGTCAGTGTCTTGGCATTTTGTGTGTGTGTGTGTGTGTGTATAGGTGTGCAGACTCTGAATCCTTCGAAAAAAGGTCACCGACCAAAGTATTGGGGAGGGTACACCTGCATGTCACCAAGGCTGTTAGTGACCAATGATAGGGGTGGAGATAGGGGTGGGGGGAGGAAATGGGGTAAGGAGACTTGATTGCGAGTCTATGTGCGTGTTTACGTATCTGGATACGCTCATAGGAGGCCGAGTTTGTGTACACTCGACCCGTCACCTACAATACTACTACTCACGTCATTCTGGATGTGTCACCCTGCCCAACCACACTCATTCTCCTCATTTCTTATTCAATCCCCACGGAGAGTAGCGTGCCCCCTTCCCACTCGAACACATAAACGATTTTGCGTTTTCACTTCTTTAGCTACGTATCTACCTTAACTTCACCACTTTCCTTAACTTCCCCACATTCAGCACAAACCCCTTTTTAAAGGTTGGGTGACTTTTAATCGTTGGTTGTCTATTTATTATTTCTATTAATTAAATCGGAATTGAAGAATATGGTTGGATTATTCATTCCATTCCTTTTCGTTCCGTTCTTTGTCCCCGTAAATCCAGACTCGATCCTGCCCCCGAAATCTGGCCTCGTTCGCGCTCCGTAAATCCAGTCTAATTCGTGTCCTAAAATCACGCTTTGTTCTTGTGCGGCAAATCCCTCCTCTTCCGTGCCTTGTAAATCTGACCTCGTTCGTGCCCTGCTCCTCGAAATAAAACCCTACCCTCCAACCATCGGAAGCGGTGAAATGGACTCCACTTAGCTATCTGGAGTAACTTCAATTACACTTAATTCACTTTTTCCATTTTTTCCTGCGTCACGTTTCAAGTTTCCAAAAAGTAATAAAAGTAGGAAGCAGAGCTGGTACTAAAAGGAAAAAGGGGTGAGGGGGAGGAAATGGTTTTACTTACTGTTGTATTGATTTCCATATAGTGCGCATGTGAGGAATTTTCTCACATGTGCTCATGTATATAAATAAGCGCGTGTGTGTATGTTAGAGAGAGAAAGATATACTTAAACATACATACGTGTATGTAATTAAACCGAACCAACGGCACAAACGAACCAACAGATGGCGAAAAAAAAATAATAAAAAGATCGCATTTAAAGACCAAGTATTCAACGTAAGAACACTTTTGAATTTTTCAGAATGAGATAAAGAAGATCTGTGGAGAGAAACGAATTAAAAACAATATAAATAATAAAGAAACAAAAAGGAAACTAACCTATTCTAAAAACCTTCGGGAAGAATCTCTCGTTCCACCAGAGACAGAGGACACCAAGGACCGTAGCATCTTCCACTCCCCACCATTACAATCATGCAGTTGAATCGCCAATCCGAAACTACTTAGCGCCCTATGCCAGAGGAGTTGAACCCAAGCCTTCACTAATGAAAGTGTTCGAACTACGAAGAGATTGAACATAGTATCATTTTTTTCCGCTTTTAATTAAATGGAAGTTTAACGCATCACCCTTTTTACACCGCTCTCGAAAGCCACGCTTTCTTTCCTGCATTTACATGTACGTTACTCTACTTCTTTGGATATATATTTTATATATATATATATATATATATATATATACCAATAGACTAACATTTAAGTTAAAATTAAAACATTCAAATTATAGAATTAATAGAAGATTTTGGCTGTTAATTTAACGTGTAATGTAACAATTACATGTTATTGCGTTAAAATTTATGTTGGAGAATTTAATTAGTAAAATTTGGCTATGTAAATGAGAAAACAGAAGATGCACATCCAGAAAACACTTTATCCATTCAGTTGTGAATGGAAGAGCGATGGGCAAAGCGTAAAAGAAAGAGAAGATTAGGATGGTAGTTTATATCTTAGAGCAAAAGTAGTGAATGAGAAGAAGAATCTGAATTTAGAGTAGGGAAGGGGAGTTCGAGAGCTTTATAATACTCTCTCCTGTCTTGGGTATTTAAGGCGGATGATGATTACCATTACATTCGTTATCTTACATCACCATTACTACCATTCCCTCTGCTTACTCAACTTTCAATATGATCCATGCTTTCCATCTTATTCCTTTTCCTTCATTGTTTACTTCTATTTCACTCAGTTATCAATACAAAAAAACACGTTTTAATGCTGCCCACCTCCAACTGCTTTGCCTGTTTTTTCTCCCTCTCATTGCGATTTCACGTTCTTCCTCAATCTTCTTTACCTTCTTTACTCCTCGCCTGCCTCGGCTTCATTTTAGCGCTTCAGGCGTCTTTAAGCCGCTCCTTCGGGCTCCAGATTATGAATGGATTCCTCTTTTCATATCTCCTCCCCTCTTTGTATGCACTCCACTACAAATTAAATTTCCGGCCAAATGGGAGGAATTGAATTAAGTGGCATTTTTTACTGACAGTTATCCATTATGGCTTCTATGATCTCGGCTTCTCAGCAGCTAAATTATAGCAATTTACTTGCATAAATATATCAGTCTCACTTATCTCATTGAATCTGAAATTACGTTTGCGAGGCTCGATTTAATTGCAGTGCTTATGGGGCGCTCAAAGTTGTTGCGATGAAGGTGGGATGGAGTTAGTGGGGTGGACAATTTTGGGTTCAAAAGTGTGGGTGAGATTGGGCCAGCATGTGTAGTATATGTGGGGGAGTATGACAATGGGTGCGTGAGCGGGTAGGTGAAAAATACTTTTTTTAGGCTGTTGTGTTGACTATGACAGCATAACTCACTCTCCTCTCTTTCCCCATCGTGATTTCGCCCAATGAACGAGGACCACATATAACTCTCGTTGTAACTAAGCCTTTCTTTTGAAAGGGCATTGTCTTGGTATGACCCGGTGTGCGCCGTTATATGCACATAGGCCGACTGGCCGACTAAAATTAAGGCTCCACTTGGGGATGGTTCTAAGAGTGCTTTGAATACACAGTTGCTAGGCTAAGGAATATTCAAACGGGGCTACAAAAATATTCTTTAATAGGACTAAAGATTACATATACACATAGGGCAAGTTAAATGGCAATGCAAGTAAATATTGACGGTTCAGAGAGACTCCATATATCCGGGTGCATCTTAAACACCAGGGGTATTCCTCGTCCTTGAGGAATTAAGAAAAGAAGGAAGAAAAGGCTTCCCCTCGAGCCCGTTACTCGGTGGCCACACCGAACTCATTAGATTAACTTGGTTGAAGAACCAAGTTCAACTTATTCTTGCCCTTGAAGAAGACTGAAACTAAGAAGAAGCTCATCCTCGAGCTAGTTCCTGGTTACCAAACCGAACTTTAAGTAACTTATTCTCGTCAGAGAAACCCATCCTCATTGATCCTCGCCCTTCAGGAAGACCCTCCCCGAGTTCAGTCCTCGCCCGTGAGGAATTAAGTAACGAAGGAAAAAAGCTCCCCCTCGAGCTCGTTACTTGGTGGTCACACCGCACTCTAAGTTAACTTGGTTAAAGAACCAAGTTCGACTCACTCTCGCCAGAGAGACCACGACTACCTTGGTGCCGCATACAGCACCGTAATTGTTCTCGTCCTTGAAGACCCCCCTTCCCCGGAATACCGTGTGGAAACCCCAGCTCCTACCGTCGCCAAAAGGACCTCGTGATCCCGCCCACCTACATCTGGCCAGGCGGCACGCGTGAGGAATTAAGTAACGAAGGAAAAAAGCTCCCCCTCGAGCTCGTTACTCGGTGGTCACACCGCACTCTAAGTTAACTTGGTTAAAGAACCAAGTTCGACTCACTCTCACCAGAGAGACCACGACTACCTTGGTGCCGCATAAAGCACCGTAATTGTTCTCGTCCTTGAAGACCCCCCTTCCCCGGAATACCGTGTGGAAACCCCAGCTCCTACCGTCGCCAAAAGGACCTCGTGATCCCGCCCACCTACATCTGGCCAGGCGGCACGCGTCGTGAGACAATAACATTCCTGAGGTATTTAAACTCCAGTAGAGTCCGTAAGCCTAAATCTTATATATTGCTGTGTGTAGCGAGATTAACCAATTTTAGAGGGTCAAACTAATTGAATTAATTCTTGTTTATGATAATATTCAGAGTATTGCTGTGGTTTATGGTTTAATTTTGTGTATTCAATGGTTAGAGTTAAAATATAAGTTTATTTTGGAAATTATTGTGCGTTTCTCTATATCCTTACGTGTTTCCAACGGCTCTATTCTTTAAGATATCAATAGGATTAGCACTCTTAGCACTCTTAGAACAAAAAAAGGGGGGTATTCTACGACATATTATAAAAGTGGTGTCAGGTGTGGGGTTTTATATTTGAAAGAACTCCGCAGTGTCTAATTAAGGAACAACCAACACGTAAAAGAATATCAGGAATAAGAGAATAATTGACGAGAGGAAAATTGGTAGAGTTAGGGGTAGTAACAATCTGAAGGTAATTGGTAGGCCAAGTGGAAAATTTGTTGTCGGGAGTGGTATTTCATTAAACATAGTAGTGGGATTAAGGGTAAGTTATGCTAAGCGCTACATGGTGAGTGGAGGCATACGTAGCTCAGAATACAGTAAGGAAAATTCGACGAACCAACACAAAATGGATCCGGTCGAAAGATTCAACCTACAAGCCCAAATTCTGGGATTTGAAGGCGAGGATATGGATGCCTACATCCTTGAAGAATTGAGAATACAAAGAGAAACGGAAGAAGAAATAATAGAGTTTGATAGAAAGAGGGAAAATATAAAAAGAGAAGGGAAAAGAGAATGCGAAGCAATAAAAATACGGAGAGACATAAAATTAGAGAAAGACAGAATACAGGGGAAAATAGAAACAGAGGAAAGAAGAATGCTGAGAGAAGGTAAAACAAGCGAAAGAATAATACTGTTGAAAAGAAAAGCAAAAGAATTTGGAATAAGGATAGAAAGGGAAGATGAGGAAAGGAGAATAAAGATAAAACGAGAAGATGATGAAAGAAAAATAAAGATAAACCTGGAAGATGAAGAAAGAAGAACCCGACGGAAAATTTTTTTTCGATCCCCAAAGATCAAACCCACACTTGATCTTACAGTGTATCTTGATAAAGAAGGATTATGGTACTAAAGTTCTCATCAATTATGCCCCGCTGCAACAGGCCGCTCTAGCTATAATGTTCAGTTTAAAGGTAGTCAAGTACCATAAGAAGGGTAATTCGAGTAGGTTGAAATACCGCTACCATTTAGTAATCTACTTGAGAAGACTCAATAACCCGAACGGCCGACTCAGGCGCGGTAAAGTATTGGTATTAGAGCACCATTTTAGTATTAGCTACTTCAAAGGAGCCGATAAAGTATCGCTGCTCTATAGGCGGAGATGAATTACCATTGAGGGTTATTTCAGTACCTAATAAGCGTGAAACTATGTTTTCATTTGTTTTTCTTGTTAATAGTTATCGGTAGGATTTAAGTTCTCAAAAGCTTAGAAATGTAAGGAAGTAGCTTGTTTTGTTGTGTTTTTTTTTATGCGGGTAATCGATAAATTAAGGTTTTGTTATTTTCATGTAAAATTGTATTGCGAGTAGGTCTAGTTGGACACATTGCATGTGTAAACGCGTGCGAGGGCGCTCATGTGTAAGGAAACTTAATGTAAGAGAGGGCTCAAAGAAATACAACTTTGCTAATCTCGACTAGGTTGAGTAAGCTGTTTTGAGTTCCCGGGAGTCACCCCCCCATTAATTTATTCGATGGGAGATGTGTAGGGGAATCGTTACTCCCCCCCCCCCCCCTGTTCTCTCGTGGTGGAGTCACGAGGCGGTTACCGCAAAGACATCCGGCCCCAGGCACCGTTAGGTCAAGCGCGTAACCGCAACGCCGCCCCTGCTCGGCGCTATGAAAGACCTAAAGGTTAAAATGCAAGATCTCGCCCAGGAGAGTGAGATTCAATTTCACGTCAAATAATAAATTGGAGACGTGTTTCTCTTAAGCTCGAAGGCTAACGAGGAGCCGATGTAAGACTTGGTGAGAAAAACCGTTTGGCATAAGAACCCTCCTGGGGCCGTCCTCAAGCCCCTTCCCCTCTTACCACTCCCCCAGTGGGGTGACGACGTATAAATAACGAACACTGAGGAAAATAGAGGTAGAATACGTCAGTCTCCAGGTGACGAAGTCCTCAGAATTAAGACACCGAGCTAGCTAGACTGGATTGGTAGTTTACTCGGCTCGCCAGACCAAGAAGTACCCTGCAAGAGAGGCAGGGCTACCTACCTTAAGGGGCTAAGAAGCAGCTCATCCTCGAGCTAGTTCCTGGTTATCAAACCGAACGCTAAGTTAACTTTGTTAAGTTTAACTTACTCTCGTCAGAGAGACTCCTTATATCCTGGTGCATCTTAAACATCAGGGGGAATTCCTCGTCCTTGAGGAATTAAGAAAAGAAGAAGGAAAAGGCTTCCTCTCGAGCCCGTTACTTGGTGACCACACCGAACTCATAAGCTTAACTTGGTTGAGGAACCAAGTTCAACTTATTCTCGTCAGAGAAACCGCCCTCCGTTATACTCGCCGTTGAAGAAGACTGTAACTAAGGAGAAGCTCATCCCCGAGCTAGTTCCTGGTTACCAAACCGAACTTTAAGTAACTTATTCTCGTCAGAGAAACCCCTCCTCATCGATCCTCGCTCTTGAGAAAGACCCTCTCCGAGTTCAGTCCTCGCCCATGAGGAATTAAGTAACGAAGGAGAAAAGCTCCCCCTCGAGCTCGTTACTCGGTGGTCACACCGCACTCCAGGTTAACTTGGTTTAAGAACCAAGTTCAACTCGCTCTCGCCAGAGATACCACGACTACCTTGGTGCCGCATACAGCACCGTAATTGTTCTCGTCCTTGAAGACCCCTTCCCGTCCTGGAATACCGTGTGGACACCCCAGCCTCTACCGTCGCCAAAAGGACCTCGTGATCCCACCCACCTACATCTGGCCAGGCGGCACGCGTCATGAGACAATAACATTCCTGAGGTATTTAAACTCCAGTAGAGTCCGTAAGCCTAAATCTTATATATTGCTGTGTGTAGCGAGATTAACCAATTTTAGAGGGTCAAACTAATTGAATTAATTCTTGTTTATGATAATATTCAGAGTATTGCTGTGGTTAATGTTTAAATGTTATGTATTCAATTGTTAGAGTTAAAATATAAGTTTATTTTGGGAATTATTGTGCGTTTCTCTATATCCTTACGTGTTTCCAACGACTCTATTCTTTAAGATATCAATAGCATCAGTACTCTTAGCACTCTTAGAACAAAAAAAGGGGGGTATTCTACGACTCTAATAGCTACACCACCTCTCTACGAATAAACTAACACTAACTAGGAGGAGTTAAAGAGACACATCACCACTAATACACCACACAACCTCAATCTCCAGGACATCAACCCTACACACTTATAAACCCAGAGGAACACACTTATGAACACCATAATCTCTACACATAACCTATACACACCACGCAAGACACAAACATGCATTAAAAATATCATATTTGACATACAACCAAAGTGTCACAACAATGTACAACAATCACCACAGCACCCTACAATAAGTGCTTCTGGATCGGAACCGTCAGTGATCGGCCCGAGATGACCCTTCCTTCGTCTGACGGCGCGTGAAGATGTTGGGGACAAAACCAGCAAAACTACTACCATACAACACAATAACCGCGCACTCACTGATACTAACAACACCTTCGACGCATTCAAGTCCTACTAGGAGATGATATACATACATAAAACGCATCCAAACCACACATAAGAGCAGTTCCAGGAAGTCTGGGAGGGGGATCGGCTCACGCAAGTCATCCCTCTACTTTCCTTTCTATTCACATCATGCCAAACCTGCTAATTACTTCCTCATTATACACACCGTTACATTGTTTTAGTTTATCGTGACGAAGTGTAATTGAAATATGAAACTTACATATTTTTTTAGTAATTGGTATTTTCCTAGAATAATTTGGAGAAACCTCGTATATAAAGTATCTCGTTAAATTATGTGCATACATTTTAGTGTCTCATCATTTTCCAGAACTATAACGACCACCCTGGCATTATATGTAAGATTTTGCTGAAATAGTCGAGAATATAGAAGTTTTCCAAGAAGAAAAGAAATATATGCCGAGTGAATTTGGTAAAAAAGCCTTTTTAGTAGATTTCAAAACATTTGAAACTTGATTATCATCGCAATTCGTAGAAAATTATAGAGAATGGCATTCACCCACGGCTCTAAATGCGGTCCTTCCGTCTCGAGAGAAAGAAGATTTAAGCTCTGAGGAAATTTTCTACCGTTGGGAATAACGTAGAAAATCCCGATCCTAACCAAAGAAAACAACGAAAAACGTCTTTTGTGAGCTCAGTCACACAGGCATGTACAAGAAAAGTGACTTTAGAGTTTAGTCAAGTTATATTCACAGACAAATCAAGAGGCACTAGATGGGAATGATGGTTGGGCAAGAGGATGTGTTGTCAATGGAGGTCAAGTGAAGCAGTCATTCAAGTGACAATACAGAGGGAGATGGTTGATGATCTGGGCTGAAATTTTTGGAGACAAGCTAGAAGGAATTTTCAAAGTGGATGATGGCGTCAGAAGGTATTCGAAGCTGAACTGCGAGTTCAGCTCAAGAGACAGCCAGTGAAGATTAGGAAGTCACTTGTATTCATAAAGAATAATACTCTTAGGCATGTATATAGGTTTTCTAAGAATTAGTTAGAGCCAAGAATAAGTGTAGGAGACTCAATCATGGATTGACCTCCCAACAGCTGCCACCTAATTCAAATATAAAGCTTCGAGAGCATCTAGTAGAGAGACGTATATGTAATACAATATAAGTACAAAAATGACCTTTGGGAAGCTATTCGGGATGCTGCAAAGAACTTTTCTTCTGATTGCACCCAAACTCTGGCCTCAGCAGTTGACAACAGAGTGTTTTAGGTTATTCAGAAGGATTCCTTTGTCCAGTAGCTCTTGAACATTTCATATTTAAAATTATGTTTCAACTAATTTATTATAACTGTATTTCTTAAAATTACTTTATGTATGGTGTGTAAACTTGTTATACTTTGTTAATATATGATTTGTTTATATATTTAGGTTGAAAACTCTATATTCCCACTAATTAAAAATCTACACATCCTCTCTAGAGAGTAAAATAGTCAATTAAAAAATATTTTATCCTATTTTTCTCTCATATGGCATTTAGATTTCAAATATTGACATTTTATTTTTAGTCGCGCGATTATAACGAAATTTGAAACCCTTATGTTGTTTTATATTCTCTTTCGAATACTATAATTGGCAAAGTCCTCCCAAGGTTTGCCCATAAATTATCTTGTTTTAGCAATAACATCATATATATTCGGCTGATTCTAACAAAATTTGAAACCCTTCGGTTGTTTTACATTTTCTTTCGAATGATATAGCTGCCAAAGTCCCCCCCAAAGTTAGACCAGGAATTGTTTTGTTTTGGCAATGACCTCATAACTATTTGACTGATTCTAACGAAATTTTAAAAGCTTATGTTGTTTTACATTTCATTTTGAATTATATAATTGTCATCCTCCCAAGGTTAGCCCAGGAATTATTTTGTTTTTGCAATAACATAACTATTCGGTCTATCCTAATGAAAATTGAAACCTTTATTTTGTTTTATATTCCCTTTCGATTAATATAATTGGCAAAGTCCTCCCAAAGTTAGCCCAGAAATTATTTTGTTTTGGCAATAACATCATAACAATTCGGCCAATACTAACGAAATTTGAAACCCTTATGTTGTTTTACATCCTATTTTGGATGATAGATTTGCCTAAGTCCTTCCAAAGATCAAACCCACACTTGATCTTACAGTGTATCTTGATAAAGAAGGATTATGGTACTAAAGTTCTCATCAATTATGCCCCGCTGCAACAGGCCGCTCTAGCTATAATGTTCAGTTTAAAGGTAGTCAAGTACCATAAGAAGGGTAATTCGAGTAGGTTGAAATACCGCTACCATTTAGTAATCTACTTGAGAAGACTCAATAACCCGAACGGCCGACTCAGGCGCGGTAAAGTATTGGTATTAGAGCACCATTTTAGTATTAGCTACATCAAAGGAGCCGATAAAGTATCGCTGCTCTATAGGCGGAGATGAAATACCATTGAGGGTTATTTCAGTACCTAATAAGCGTGAAACTATGTTTTCATTTGTTTTTCTTGTTAATAGTTATCGGTAGGATTTAAGTTCTCAAAAGCTTAGAAATGTAAGGAAGTAGCTTGTTTTGTTGTGTTTTTTTTATGCGGGTAATCGATAAATTAAGGTTTTGTTATTTTCATGTAAAATTGTATTGCGAGTAGGTCTAGTTGGACACATTGCATGTGTAAACGCGTGCGAGGGCGCTCATGTGTAAGGAAACTTAATGTAAGAGAGGGCTCAAAGAAATACAACTTTGCTAATCTCGACTAGGTTGAGTAAGCTGTTTTGAGTTCCCGGGAGTCACCCCCCCATTAATTTATTCGATGGGAGATGTCTAGGGGAATCGTTACTCCCCCCCCCCCCCTGTTCTCTCGTGGTGGAGTCACGAGGCGGTTACCGCAAAGACATCCGGCCCCAGGCACCGTTAGGTCAAGCGCGTAACCGCAACGCCGCCCCTGCTCGGCGCTATGAAAGACCTAAAGGTTAAAATGCAAGATCTCGCCCAGGAGAGTGAGATTCAATTTCACGTCAAATAATAAATTGGAGACGTGTTTCTCTTAAGCTCGAAGGCTAACGAGGAGCCGATGTAAGACTTGGTGAGAAAAACCGTTTGGCATAAGAACCCTCCTGGGGCCGTCCTCAAGCCCCTTCCCCTCTTACCACTCCCCCAGTGGGGTGACGACGTATAAATAACGAACACTGAGGAAAATAGAGGTAGAATACGTCAGTCTCCAGGTGACGAAGTCCTCAGAATTAAGACACCGAGCTAGCTAGACTGGATTGGTAGTTTACTCGGCTCGCCAGACCAAGAAGTACCCTGCAAGAGAGGCAGGGCTACCTACCTTAAGGGGCTAAGAAGCAGCTCATCCTCGAGCTAGTTCCTGGTTATCAAACCGAACGCTAAGTTAACTTTGTTAAGTTTAACTTACTCTCGTCAGAGAGACTCCTTATATCCTGGTGCATCTTAAACATCAGGGGGAATTCCTCGTCCTTGAGGAATTAAGAAAAGAAGAAGGAAAAGGCTTCCCCTCGAGCCCGTTACTTGGTGACCACACCGAACTCATAAGCTTAACTTGGTTGAGGAACCAAGTTCAACTTATTCTCGTCAGAGAAACCGCCCTCCGTTATACTCGCCGTTGAAGAAGACTGTAACTAAGGAGAAGCTCATCCCCGAGCTAGTTCCTGGTTACCAAACCGAACTTTAAGTAACTTATTCTCGTCAGAGAAACCCCTCCTCATCGATCCTCGCTCTTGAGAAAGACCCTCTCCGAGTTCAGTCCTCGCCCATGAGGAATTAAGTAACGAAGGAGAAAAGCTCCCCCTCGAGCTCGTTACTCGGTGGTCACACCGCACTCCAGGTTAACTTGGTTTAAGAACCAAGTTCAACTCGCTCTCGCCAGAGATACCACGACTACCTTGGTGCCGCATACAGCACCGTAATTGTTCTCGTCCTTGAAGACCCCTTCCCGTCCTGGAATACCGTGTGGACACCCCAGCCTCTACCGTCGCCAAAAGGACCTCGTGATCCCACCCACCTACATCTGGCCAGGCGGCACGCGTCGTGAGACAATAACATTCCTGAGGTATTTAAACTCCAGTAGAGTCCGTAAGCCTAAATCTTATATATTGCTGTGTGTAGCGAGATTAACCAATTTTAGAGGGTCAAACTAATTGAATTAATTCTTGTTTATGATAATATTCAGAGTATTGCTGTGGTTAATGTTTAAATGTTATGTATTCAATTGTTAGAGTTAAAATATAAGTTTATTTTGGGAATTATTGTGCGTTTCTCTATATCCTTACGTGTTTCCAACGACTCTATTCTTTAAGATATCAATAGCATCAGTACTCTTAGCACTCTTAGAACAAAAAAAGGGGGGTATTCTACGACTCTAATAGCTACACCACCTCTCTACGAATAAACTAACACTAACTAGGAGGAGTTAAAGAGACACATCACCACTAATACACCACACAACCTCAATCTCCAGGACATCAACCCTACACACTTATAAACCCAGAGGAACACACTTATGAACACCATAATCTCTACACATAACCTATACACACCACGCAAGACACAAACATGCATTAAAAATATCATATTTGACATACAACCAAAGTGTCACAACAATGTACAACAATCACCACAGCACCCTACAATAAGTGCTTCTGGATCGGAACCGTCAGTGATCGGCCCGAGATGACCCTTCCTTCGTCTGACGGCGCGTGAAGATGTTGGGGACAAAACCAGCAAAACTACTACCATACAACACAATAACCGCGCACTCACTGATACTAACAACACCTTCGACGCATTCAAGTCCTACTAGGAGATGATATACATACATAAAACGCATCCAAACCACACATAAGAGCAGTTCCAGGAAGTCTGGGAGGGGGATCGGCTCACGCAAGTCATCCCTCTACTTTCCTTTCTATTCACATCATGCCAAACCTGCTAATTACTTCCTCATTATACACACCGTTACATTGTTTTAGTTTATCGTGACGAAGTGTAATTGAAATATGAAACTTACATATTTTTTTAGTAATTGGTATTTTCCTAGAATAATTTGGAGAAACCTCGTATATAAAGTATCTCGTTAAATTATGTGCATACATTTTAGCGTCTCATCATTTTCCAGAACTATAACGACCACCCTAGCATTATATGTAAGATTTTGCTGAAATAGTCGAGAATAAAGAAGTTTTCCAAGAAGAAAAGAAATATATGCCGAGTGAATTTGGTAAAAAAGCCTTTTTAGTAGATTTCAAAACATTTGAAACTTGATTATCATCGCAATTCGTAGAAAATTATAGAGAATGGCATTCACCCACGGCTCAAAATGCGGTCCTTCCGTCTCGAGAGAAAGAAGATTTAAGCTCTGAGGAAATTTTCTACCGTTGGGAATAACGTAGAAAATCCCGATCCTAACCAAAGAAAACAACGAAAAACGTCTTTTGTGAGCTCAGTCACACAGGCATGTACAAGAAAAGTGACTTTAGAGTTTAGTCAAGTTATATTCACAGACAAATCAAGAGGCACTAGATGGGAATGATGGTTGGGCAAGAGGATGTGTTGTCAATGGAGGTCAAGTGAAGCAGTCATTCAAGTGACAATACAGAGGGAGATGGTTGATGATCTGGGCTGAAATTGTTGGAGACAAGCTAGAAGGAATTTTCAAAGTGGATGATGGCGTCAGAAGGTATTCGAAGCTGAACTGCGAGTTCAGCTCAAGAGACAGCCAGTGAAGATTAGGAAGTCACTTGTATTCATAAAGAATAATACTCTTAGGCATGTATATAGGTTTTCTAAGAATTAGTTAGAGCCAAGAATAAGTGTAGGAGACTCAATCATGGATTGACCTCCCAACAGCTGCCACCTAATTCAAATATAAAGCTTCGAGAGCATCTAGTAGAGAGACGTATATGTAATACAATATAAGTACAAAAATGACCTTTGGGAAGCTATTCGGGATGCTGCAAAGAACTTTTCTTCTGATTGCACCCAAACTCTGGCCTCAGCAGTTGACAACAGAGTGTTTTAGGTTATTCAGAAGGATTCCTTTGTCCAGTAGCTCTTGAACAATTCATATTTAAAATTATGTTTCAACTAATTTATTATAACTGTATTTCTTAAAATTACTTTATGTATGGTGTGTAAACTTGTTATACTTTGTTAATATATGATTTGTTTATATATTTAGGTTGAAAACTCTATATTCCCACTAATTAAAAATCTACACATCCTCTCTAGAGAGTAAAATAGTCAATTAAAAAATATTTTATCCTATTTTTCTCTCATATGGCATTTAGATTTCAAATATTGACATTTTATTTTTAGTCGCGCGATTATAACGAAATTTGAAACCCTTATGTTGTTTTATATTCTCTTTCGAATACTATAATTGGCAAAGTCCTCCCAAGGTTTGCCCATAAATTATCTTGTTTTAGCAATAACATCATATATATTCGGCTGATTCTAACAAAATTTGAAACCCTTCTGTTGGTTTACATTTTCTTTCGAATGATATAGCTGCCAAAGTCCCCCCCAAAGTTAGACCAGGAATTGTTTTGTTTTGGCAATGACCTCATAACTATTTGACTGATTCTAACGAAATTTTAAAAGCTTATGTTGTTTTACATTTCATTTTGAATTATATAATTGTCATCCTCCCAAGGTTAGCCCAGGAATTATTTTGTTTTTGCAATAACATAACTATTCGGTCTATCCTAATGAAAATTGAAACCTTTATTTTGTTTTATATTCCCTTTCGATTAATATAATTGGCAAAGTCCTCCCAAAGTTAGCCCAGAAATTATTTTGTTTTGGCAATAACATCATAACAATTCGGCCAATACTAACGAAATTTGAAACCCTTATGTTGTTTTACATCCTATTTTGGATGATAGATTTGTCTAAGTCCTTCCAAAGATCAAACCCACACTTGATCTTACAGTGTATCTTGATAAAGAAGGATTATGGTACTAAAGTTCTCATCAATTATGCCCCGCTGCAACAGGCCGCTCTAGCTATAATGTTCAGTTTAAAGGTAGTCAAGTACCATAAGAAGGGTAATTCGAGTAGGTTGAAATACCGCTACCATTTAGTAATCTACTTGAGAAGACTCAATAACCCGAACGGCCGACTCAGGCGCGGTAAAGTATTGGTATTAGAGCACCATTTTAGTATTAGCTACATCAAAGGAGCCGATAAAGTATCGCTGCTCTATAGGCGGAGATGAAATACCATTGAGGGTTATTTCAGTACCTAATAAGCGTGAAACTATGTTTTCATTTGTTTTTCTTGTTAATAGTTATCGGTAGGATTTAAGTTCTCAAAAGCTTAGAAATGTAAGGAAGTAGCTTGTTTTGTTGTGTTTTTTTTATGCGGGTAATCGATAAATTAAGGTTTTGTTATTTTCATGTAAAATTGTATTGCGAGTAGGTCTAGTTGGACACATTGCATGTGTAAACGCGTGCGAGGGCGCTCATGTGTAAGGAAACTTAATGTAAGAGAGGGCTCAAAGAAATACAACTTTGCTAATCTCGACTAGGTTGAGTAAGCTGTTTTGAGTTCCCGGGAGTCACCCCCCCATTAATTTATTCGATGGGAGATGTGTAGGGGAATCGTTACTCCCCCCCCCCCCTGTTCTCTCGTGGTGGAGTCACGAGGCGGTTACCGCAAAGACATCCGGCCCCAGGCACCGTTAGGTCAAGCGCGTAACCGCAACGCCGCCCCTGCTCGGCGCTATGAAAGACCTAAAGGTTAAAATGCAAGATCTCGCCCAGGAGAGTGAGATTCAATTTCACGTCAAATAATAAATTGGAGACGTGTTTCTCTTAAGCTCGAAGGCTAACGAGGAGCCGATGTAAGACTTGGTGAGAAAAACCGTTTGGCATAAGAACCCTCCTGGGGCCGTCCTCAAGCCCCTTCCCCTCTTACCACTCCCCCAGTGGGGTGACGACGTATAAATAACGAACACTGAGGAAAATAGAGGTAGAATACGTCAGTCTCCAGGTGACGAAGTCCTCAGAATTAAGACACCGAGCTAGCTAGACTGGATTGGTAGTTTACTCGGCTCGCCAGACCAAGAAGTACCCTGCAAGAGAGGCAGGGCTACCTACCTTAAGGGGCTAAGAAGCAGCTCATCCTCGAGCTAGTTCCTGGTTATCAAACCGAACGCTAAGTTAACTTTGTTAAGTTTAACTTACTCTCGTCAGAGAGACTCCTTATATCCTGGTGCATCTTAAACATCAGGGGGAATTCCTCGTCCTTGAGGAATTAAGAAAAGAAGAAGGAAAAGGCTTCCTCTCGAGCCCGTTACTTGGTGACCACACCGAACTCATAAGCTTAACTTGGTTGAGGAACCAAGTTCAACTTATTCTCGTCAGAGAAACCGCCCTCCGTTATACTCGCCGTTGAAGAAGACTGTAACTAAGGAGAAGCTCATCCCCGAGCTAGTTCCTGGTTACCAAACCGAACTTTAAGTAACTTATTCTCGTCAGAGAAACCCCTCCTCATCGATCCTCGCTCTTGAGAAAGACCCTCTCCGAGTTCAGTCCTCGCCCATGAGGAATTAAGTAACGAAGGAGAAAAGCTCCCCCTCGAGCTCGTTACTCGGTGGTCACACCGCACTCCAGGTTAACTTGGTTTAAGAACCAAGTTCAACTCGCTCTCGCCAGAGATACCACGACTACCTTGGTGCCGCATACAGCACCGTAATTGTTCTCGTCCTTGAAGACCCCTTCCCGTCCTGGAATACCGTGTGGACACCCCAGCCTCTACCGTCGCCAAAAGGACCTCGTGATCCCACCCACCTACATCTGGCCAGGCGGCACGCGTCGTGAGACAATAACATTCCTGAGGTATTTAAACTCCAGTAGAGTCCGTAAGCCTAAATCTTATATATTGCTGTGTGTAGCGAGATTAACCAATTTTAGAGGGTCAAACTAATTGAATTAATTCTTGTTTATGATAATATTCAGAGTATTGCTGTGGTTAATGTTTAAATGTTATGTATTCAATTGTTAGAGTTAAAATATAAGTTTATTTTGGGAATTATTGTGCGTTTCTCTATATCCTTACGTGTTTCCAACGACTCTATTCTTTAAGATATCAATAGCATCAGTACTCTTAGCACTCTTAGAACAAAAAAAGGGGGGTATTCTACGACTCTAATAGCTACACCACCTCTCTACGAATAAACTAACACTAACTAGGAGGAGTTAAAGAGACACATCACCACTAATACACCACACAACCTCAATCTCCAGGACATCAACCCTACACACTTATAAACCCAGAGGAACACACTTATGAACACCATAATCTCTACACATAACCTATACACACCACGCAAGACACAAACATGCATTAAAAATATCATATTTGACATACAACCAAAGTGTCACAACAATGTACAACAATCACCACAGCACCCTACAATAAGTGCTTCTGGATCGGAACCGTCAGTGATCGGCCCGAGATGACCCTTCCTTCGTCTGACGGCGCGTGAAGATGTTGGGGACAAAACCAGCAAAACTACTACCATACAACACAATAACCGCGCACTCACTGATACTAACAACACCTTCGACGCATTCAAGGTCCTACTAGGAGATGATATACATACATAAAACGCATCCAAACCACACATAAGAGCAGTTCCAGGAAGTCTGGGGAGGGGGATCGGCTCACGCAAGTCATCCCTCTACTTTCCTTTCTATTCACATCATGCCAAACCTGCTAATTACTTCCTCATTATACACACCGTTACATTGTTTTAGTTTATCGTGACGAAGTGTAATTGAAATATGAAACTTACATATTTTTTTAGTAATTGGTATTTTCCTAGAATAATTTGGAGAAAACCTCGTATATAAAGTATCTCGTTAAATTATGTGCATACATTTTAGCGTCTCATCATTTTCCAGAACTATAACGACCCCCCTGGCATTATATGTAAGATTTTGCTGAAATAGTCGAGGATAAAGAAGTTTTCCAAGAAGAAAAGAAATATATGCCGAGTGAATTTGGTAAAAAAGCCTTTTTAGTAGATTTCAAAACATTTGAAACTTGATTATCATCGCAATTCGTAGAAAATTATAGAGAATGGCATTCACCCACGGCTCAAAATGCGGTCCTTCCGTCTCGAGAGAAAGAAGATTTAAGCTCTGAGGAAATTTTCTACCGTTGGGAATAACGTAGAAAATCCCGATCCTAACCAAAGAAAACAACGAAAAAACGTCTTTTGTGAGCTCAGTCACACAGGCATGTACAAGAAAAGTGACTTTAGAGTTTAGTCAAGTTATATTCACAGACAAATCAAAGAGGCACTAGATGGGAATGATGGTTGGGCAAGAGGATGTGTTGTCAATGGAGGTCAAGTGAAGCAGTCATTCAAGTGACAATACAGAGGGAGATGGTTGATGATCTGGGCTGAAATTTTGGAGACAAGCTAGAAGGATTTTCAAAGTGGATGATGGCGTCAGAAGGTATTCGAAGCTGAACTGCGAGTTCAGCTCAAGAGACAGCCAGTGAAGATTAGGAAGTCACTTGTATTCATAAAGAATAATACTCTTAGGCATGTATATAGGTTTTCTAAGAATTAGTTAGAGCCAAGAATAAGTGTAGGAGACTCAATCATGGATTGACCTCCCAACAGCTGCCACCTAATTCAAATATAAAGCTTCGAGAGCATCTAGTAGAGAGACGTATATGTAATACAATATAAGTACAAAAATGACCTTTGGGAAGCTATTCGGGATGCTGCAAAGAACTTTTCTTCTGATTGCACCCAAACTCTGGCCTCAGCAGTTGACAACAGAGTGTTTTAGGTTATTCAGAAGGATTCCTTTGTCCAGTAGCTCTTGAACAATTCATATTTAAAATTATGTTTCAACTAATTTATTATAACTGTATTTCTTTAAAATTACTTTATGTATGGTGTGTAAACTTTGTTATACTTTGTTAATATATGATTTGTTTATATATTTAGGTTGAAAACTCTATATTCCCACTAATTAAAAATCTACACATCCTCTCTAGAGAGTAAAATAGTCAATTAAAAAATATTTTATCCTATTTTTCTCTCATATGGCATTTAGATTTCAAATATTGACATTTTATTTTTAGTCGCGCGATTATAACGAAATTTGAAACCCTTATGTTGTTTTATATTCTCTTTCGAATACTATAATTGGCAAAGTCCCTCCCAAGGTTTGCCCATAACATTATCTTGTTTTCAGCAATAACATCATATATATTCGGCTGATTCTAACAAAATTTGAACCTTCTGTTGTTTTACATTTTCTTTCGAATGATATAGCTGCCAAAGCCAAAGTTAGACCAGGAATTGTTTTGTTTTGGCAATGACCTCATAACTATTTGACTGATTCTAACGAAATTTTAAAAGCTTATGTTGTTTTACATTTCATTTTGAATTATATAATTGTCATCCTCCCAAGGTTAGCCCAGGAATTATTTTGTTTTTGCAATAACATAACTATTCGGTCTATCCTAATGAAAATTGAAACCTTTATTTTGTTTTATATTCCCTTTCGATTAATATAATTGGCAAAGTCCTCCCAAAGTTAGCCCAGAAATTATTTTGTTTTGGCAATAACATCATAACAATTCGGCCAATACTAACGAAATTTGAAACCCTTATGTTGTTTTACATCCTATTTTGGATGATAGATTTGCCTAAGTCCTTCCAAGGTTAGTTCGGGAATTATTGAAACTTTTAAAGGTCATAAATCAGAATAAGCAAGAGCACGCGACTTTTACGGTCAGCAAACCTTATTTGCTGATGATTCTTTAACTCCACGAAGAAAGTTACACAAAAATCAAGATGTTTTAATATAAATTTGGTAATTTTTCAATATTTGTATGCAACTAATCTCTAGATTGTCTTTGTCTGTGTGAGATTGAGAAGGTTTATGAGTAGAGTTATATTTAGTCATTTATATTTATGTATGCATGTATCTGGTGTGATATAACAGGTGCTTATCTATCTGTGTTTGTGCGAATGGTATGAGCGTATAGAAGCGAATGAAACTTCTCGAACCCATGAAACCTACCACTTACAAATGGCTGTGGGGATGGTTGGCATCAAGTTAATACGTAGACCGTTTCTTTCTATGACTGAAGTTAAATTATGTTGAATGTGAATAGCAGTGGAATGGGAGCTCTGATTGGGGTTCGAATTTGTAGCGGCTATCATTGTGAAGACCCAAATTAAGCTGTAGATATGGACCGGATGGGAAAAGATACCAGGAAGGTCCAAAATCTCTCGGCCCAACCTTAATGAAAATTTTTAAATGTGTTTAAATGTGTCAATTCAGGATTTTTCATGTCTGACAGAAAATGCGGACGTTTTTGTTGATTAAAGTACGTTTTGTATCTACGAAGATGCTGATTCAAAGGTACGAACGAGTGTCGGCTTAGCGGACTGTTTTACAGTTAAATTAGCTGCCCATCGAGGTTCATCACGAAGTCCGTTTATCTTTGCATTAGTTATAGAAGAATTTCCAAGAGTTTTCCTTTTTTGCAGATGACTTTTTAATAAATTATGAGAATAGAGATGAGTTGTAAATATAAGTATAGAATTAGAAATACAGTGGAATATAGATGATTAAGATTATATAGGAAGAAAATAGAGTATTGCTGGTTTCATGCTATGAATGTGAATGGAGGACTATTTATGTCTATAGTGAAGGATTAAAAAGAGTGAATGGGAGTAAAGTTGGAGGATCCTCTGGATCTTCCGATGAATCTCTAGATTCCAAAATTAATCTTAAGATCAATTTGTAGTGGAATAATTTGGAAAATATTCAGGGGGATTTGTCTGATAGGGCAATAAGTGCACGAATGATGAATATAGTTTTCACAACAATAGTAAGGACCTCAATCCCCTATTGATCAGAAAACCCATTGAGAAAGAAATCACCTCCCAAAATAAATATAACGGAAAAAGGAAGTTGAGATGTGTGGCATGACTAGTTTAGACAGAATTAGTAAAGATGAGATGAAAGGTGGAAGTAACAAAAGTGATACTGTAATCTTAGGAGAAGAAATTACAGTGTTAGGGGCATGTGAGGAGGCAAGAAGATGCCTATATCTGATGCGTGAAAGAGACACAAAGGGTTGATTAGCAACGAATGCGATGGCAGAAAGAATGGAAACGGTAAGTACAGCACAGTAAACACACACTATGCTTTAATTTGAACAATAACATATACACCCACCCACACACAATTACAATACACTCGCTGATCAACCCGGTAAAACTAGTCAAGGTTCATAACATTTTCACATTTCCATTTCTTTCATTCGTCAATCTTTTCCCCTCCATCAGACTTCCTTTTTGCTTACTCTTTGTGCATTGAGTGAAAATACCTTCGATTGAGTGTACACAAACATTTGCAGTCATAAAGACACACATACAGCGAGTGGACATGTAGCTATTCATACACTTACAAAATCACCCAACTTCTTATCCAGGTGGGAAAAGTTTAGCCAATTAGGGTATAAATGAAGAGATGGGGGAGAAGTGTTCCGTATGTTCTCCCCAGTGAAGGGCGCGTCGCCCATCTGTTCACGCGAGTCCTCATTAGCCCCAAAGTTGGACACTTGCGCACTCGTCTAAAAAAAACGAGAGAATTAGAAGGGCCAAAGGGGAGGGGGGCATGGAAGAAGGGTGGAAATGCATATTTATGAGACGGATTTTTGTTTTTAGAATTAGGTGACCCTAAAGTTCAGTGTTTTGGGAATACAGTCCTTCTAAACATTTTATACGCACTCACACACACACAAACATATTAAACTGTCCAAAATTCTAGCCAACCAATCTTCACAGTAATGAAAAAGACAAAAGTAGACTGAAGAGGAACACCTACAAAGTGACTTCCTGACGATCAACCCCATCGTCAGAACTTTAAGACAGAAAAATATGAGATAAAGTTTTGTATAAATTATAATTAATTAAGGAGTACATTCAATAAAAATGAAAACACATAATATGAAAAGAAATACAAAAAGGTTAATATATCTTTGACACAATTTGGACTCTGATATTTATTTATCAGAAAATGATCAATGGATTAATCTGAATTTTGCTGATTTCATTTATCATCAACCAGATTTAATTAGGAGAAACATTCTAAAATTTTCTTTTATCAGCCGATTTATTAATTTATTTTCACTTCCTGACTTTTAAAACTCTTCTCTATTAAGAAATCTTATTCCTAATAAAATCGTTGTTTACTGTATTTCAGTTATTTTTATTAATTCCAGCATTCAGTGAGTTTCATTTTGTACTCTCTTCCAACTCATTTTTGTGTTCTTAGTTAAGTAATTTTTGAGGTTTCTTCAGGTTAGTTCTAACCTTTATTCCCTTAAGTTTCTTTAAGTTTTTCTAAATTTGTGAGTACCTTTCGTAGTCATTGTCCAGGATTTACTTCTATATGATTAAACTCTAAGATGTATTGGTTCAAAATATTACGTTTATAACCTACAAATGACGATTAGAAAGATATAACGAAGCTTTCCTAACGGCCTACCAGACTCATTTTGCCCGTCTATTGATTTCCATTTCCACGCCGTCGAAAGGATACACAAACTGTCTTAAGGTTTCGTACTCTTGTACCTGTCCTAAAATGAGATAATTAATTAGATTTGCTCTATCTTCTGTAATAAGAGTGATCCTTATTTTTGTTTCTGAAAAGAGCTTATTAAGTCCATTGACATAATGAAAATAATACGATAACATTAGCAAAGCGAAGTTAGTTTAAATATCTTTCAATGAATTTGATTCCATGTTGTTCCCTCTGCCGTAAATGGTTTGATGTAGATGAGCTCTTCCTACCTCAACCTTCCCATTTCGATTTATCCAATGACTGAGTACAGTCAATATGACCATTTTATTCAAGGTGGTTGTGGATATTCCTGAGTGGAGAATATAGAACTTCCACTTCATCTAGGTTTGTTGTAAACCGAGGTTAAAAACTTATAGTTTTCGAAACATCTCAATAAATCTTTCAAGCAAATGCGCTTCGTATTGGCTCTAGGATTTCTCTTCTAAATAAAAATCCCCATATACTTTAAAAGAAAAGTATACAAACAAACCAAAATCTCACTATGGCCAACCAACTAACATTAAAACTTAAAATAACACAAAGATCTCATGAAGCGTTATGATGCGGACAACTTGGCGCGGCAAAATATCAGCTACTTGGATGCAGGAAGAAACCAAACCTCAGGGCATGGGACAAGATTCCAAGACAAAAGATAAACGCGAAAAATTACCGATTGGACTCCACTTGATAACAGACACCGAAAAGAAGACCCCGAACAAGATGGAGAGATGATCTTAAAAAAATATGATAAAAATTGGAAACAAATTGCACAAGGCCAACAAAAAATAAGTGGGTGGGAAATGTTGGAAATGATATATATATATATATATATATATATATATATATATATATATATATATATATATATATATATATATATATAGTTGAATATCACATGACACGTGATATATAATAGAAGTATTTTAAAGGCCCAATTAAATGAAAATTGGTAACACAACCCGGAAAAACGCTAAAGAAATTATTATTACGTGTACCATTAAAGCTTAAGAAGAAAAATGGGAAATATATTGTAACAGAAAAATAGGGGCAAACTATTTTAACTGTTATAAGAAAATGAATAAAGGAGTTGGATTCGAACCTGTGTCATTAAGCGCTCTTCGCTAAAATGACCACGACTTGCCTCTATTCTTCTGTTACTATACCTCCCATATTCCTTCTTAAGCTTTAATGGTACACGTAATAATAATTTCCTTAGCGTTTTTCCGGGTTGTGTTACCAGTTTTAATTTCTTTGGGCCTTTAAAATGCACACACACACACACACACACATATATATATATATATATATATATATATATATATATATATATATATATATATATATATATATATATATATATACATTAGGACAAATTTCTTTTGGGGCTAAACGGAAATCTAAGTGCATATAAAGTATAAAATATATATATATATATCTCTGGTGAAAATGTTTAAGCGAAATACGTTTCTCCGAAAAAAATCCGAAATTAGCATAATTTCGTAGGTAAGGATAAGCTTCTTTAGTAACGAAAGATTTGTCTTTCTTCGATAAAGGCGTTTCCGTCGTCATGGTTACCACTTCTTGCCGCATTGCATCCTTTTTGACGATAAAAACTCGTCTCCATACGACTGAAAGTCGCTCACCAAGCGCTCGTTATCACAGCAATTTTCCTTTCCTAAAATAGACTGTTTTACTTTTTTGTTGTTTTAGGAATCAGTTCATTTTAGAGTTGATTTTCAACGGCTCAAATTTGAGTATGGTTGGGTTGCAAGATCAACACCAATGCAGTTGATTCTTATACTGTTATTTTGATTCCTGGTGACGCTCTTTAGCACACACTAGGAGAGGACCTGCCATTTGCGGGGGTTCGATAATTGCGTGCGCTTTCAGTCCAAAGTGTACTTAGTAGTCTCCTTTTTCGAAAACTCGAGCTTAATCACTTGATTTTTAGTAATGTAGTCGGAATAGTTAGATAGTAGCCTTATCAGTAAATTATTAAAATACTATTAGTATATAATAAATTATTAACATATTGTTCTGGAATATATTTTGGAATTTCGGTAATCATATTATTATTATTTAATAAAATAGGTCCCGATGGGAAGGAGATACTTTGAAATCTAAGTGAACTAAACTTCCCATCTCGGAATCTGTACATTGTATTCATATCTAAATGTGTTGTTCGTCTGCACGTCGTCGTACATGTTAACCCTAAGTGTATGCTAGTCTATACGTGCTCGTACTACATGTACATAATCATAGCTCTATCAAGACACCTTGGAGTGGATATACAGGTATTTGCTATTGTATAATTGTGTACCCACCTAACTACTAATATTACTATTTCTAAATTTTTAGTAATTTATGTAAATGGGATTTTGTCTTTCCCCCTCTGCGCAACCAAGGTGTGGTTGGCAGAATTCAGATACGATACGGCTGACTGAAGTAGGTAGAAAGGTTGGGAAGGAAAGTTATGCGATGATAAATTACAATAAATACAGAGTTGTTGGTCTTAATTCTACATAAACTACATAATGGCGAGAACTCAGAATCGTGGGTTGGGGAGAAAAAATAGATTTCTTCGAATCCATGAAAAATATGTAGCTACATAACAAGATCCCACATCAACACACAAACGTATACAATCTTGGCTAAAGGTTTGGGCAGAAGCACAATTATTATAATGCAAGCTTTAATTATTGCAAGATAATTTAACTGTATCATCTCCATATTTCTACAGTAGCGCAGAAGACAAGAAACTGCATAGTGTCCACTAAATATTGAATTCCAAGGAAAATGTAATACCTTAGGAAGATTAAATTTATCTTAAAATATACATATATTATTAGATAGAAGAAGAGTTGAAGTTTAATAGAATTGTTTTGTAATAAATTATGTCCTTTAAAGAACCGCCTTTATGCCTATAAAATCCATCTAAACTCGCCAGCTTTGCTTGCCGTAAGATGAGGTCGTCAAATACAATTATTCTTGAATATGGCGACCGATTCATTGGAAGTTTACATCTCTTCTGATTGGAAAACTTTCTAACACATTGTGGCCCATTTTGTTTCTTGCTTGATCTGTGAAGCAATTAGTAAAAGCGTTCCAAACTACCAGACGCTGATGTTGCTACATTTCGACCCCTTTGTCTTCAAGCCAACTCACTCATTTCCAATTACTCGACCCCAAACTTCCCTTGAAGTTCTACAATTCACCCCATTAATCGCCAAACAATAGCAAAAGCTACGGCAAAACATTACTTAGAAAATTTTCTTTAAAGATTTTGATTTTGGTTAGCAATTTACTTACTCTTTTCTTTGTTAGTTTGTATGTGTGTGAACGAGACACTTTAATTAAGAAGTATCAATAATCTCCATCAAATGGAACAAAAATACACGTGAAAGAAATTTGAATTGTACTCCTTCTATACTATACAATGCTTACTATTTAATTCTAGACTTTTAGTTGCACAGGAAAAAATTAAGGCCTTATATCCTTAGGGTGGTATGGCATATATCCACGTTATACATAATGACTCAGATTGCAATATAAAACTATCCTCGGTTCCTCTTTTTCTTAGTGAGCTGATCAAGATAATTTGGGGTGAAGCGTTTGGTTGTACAAAGCGCGCTTGACAATAAATAAGAACACGGGGAAATGTTTTGGGTATATTTCCGAACGACTTAATTATGAGGCTTCCTTGACTCTAAACTCCTTCAAGTGTGAATAAATCTTTGACGTTTAACTGAAATATGTTTCTTCTGGAGGATTGGTTGCAGTAGGATTGGTTCTGCAACTATAATTTAAACAAAAATTATTCATCCCATAGTGTTCTCTTTGAATTATTCACTCTTTTAGTTTTTTTCTTTTACGACCACATTTTTCACGGCCACGAGATTGTTTTATTGGCTACAAAAGCAGAGCTGCAGTAGCCTATTAACATTAAAGTAGAAGGCGTAGGAGGTCAGTACTACAGTAGCTACAGATCATTATCAATATGCGCTTGCAAATAGAAAATAAGTTGATGTGGTATATTTACAAAAGGAGAGAGTGTCGATGTATAACTGATACAAATATATATCTATGGAGGGGATTTGATTAGCCAAGTAGTGTAGAATAGGGCGAAAGGACGCTCAGTTGACCTCTCCTCGGTTATGTTACAAGATGATGGGGGTAAGCTAATGAGGGAAGGGGGAAGGAAACCGTTCCCTTGAGTACGCCGGAAAATAACAAAAAGCGAGTGCAGATTGGTCGTTAATTACTTAGCTGTGGCTGAATGCTGTTCTAGGTTATTAAAAAGAGTAGTACAAAAATAATATTTAATAATACAAAATAATATATATTTAGACAAATAAAATGAAATTGCAATATCCAAAACTATCGGGTACTCGATAGTCTGGCAAAAATGGACAAGCTAATGAGCTTAAGGCAGGTAAATAACCAAACTCGGATTGAGATTTTAAAGGCTGCGCTGAGTGAAACTACAAATAAATCTTTATGGGATTACCGGATTAAAAAATACGCACGTGTCGACGCCTTGCAGAAGTTAATGCTTAGACGAACAAGGGAAGGGGCAATTCGAGGAGAAGAGTTGCAGAAGATTGAGATTTACCCCGGGAGAGTTTCTTGCCTTTTCGCTCTTGTAGACAGAAACGGAGCCAATTCAAGAAGTGACTTGTCTCGTGCGTGATAGCAGGCCGGTATTAACTTAAACCGGCTGAGCCTGTCGTTAAATAACGGCTAGCGATGTGATGAAATCGCCTCCGATCATGGAGGGGATTCTCCCAAGGTAAACACAGAGATGGGGGAGGGACGTCTTCCAGCGAGGAATTTGCGATAACAGATTTCCTTCCTTGCCCTCGCATGCTTCAAGATGGTAGGCGGGAGGCAAGATTGCCTGAAGGCTTGGGGAGAAATCTCCATGAGTAAACACAGCTCCGTTCCGAAAGCCTCTTCGCTTGAATGTTAGGCTTATTTCTCTCTTCCTTTGATCTCTTGTTTGAGGGCCACGAGTGATTCTGGGGTCCATGTGGGGCTCCTTCTATTATTTCACATCTCCTCTCTTCCGAAAGATGACACTTTTCAACTTAGGGGAAAAGGGGCCTAAAAAAAATGTTAGACTGGGAAAGGAGCGTTTCAAATTTACGGTCTCGACGGTATACCAATAGGAGAATACCTGACATGTGGCGATAAAGATTTACAGAGCTAAAGCGCATAACTAATCCGAGTATGCAAAAAATTTGATTAAACAGCTAAACTAAAAAACGGGAGAAATTTGACGTACAAAGTTAATCTCGAATGGATGCTCACCCGCCTCGTTCATTAGTTACCACAATTATACAGGAAAAGAAAAAAAGGGGCATAAATACATGGTACAAAATAGAATCATAGAAACATAAATAAACCATGCAATGGCTTCGCCACTCCCCACTACGGGGGAGAGCTTGCGCTTCGTTACTAAGATTAAGATTTAAAATCTACAAAAAGCAGCAATGGTTAAATTTTTATAAATTTTCTGAACTTCGCCAATTATAATAATTTTAATAAAAAGGAACTCTAAACTAAATTTCCCCCTTTTCAAAATATCACGTTGCTAAAATATAGTTATAGAAGAAGATATATAAAAATAGATTTACTGAACTTCCCCATTTTGAATTCTTTTGGTTTTAAAAATTCACAAAATTTCGATATTTATATTTATTTCTGAACTTTGATAAAAAAAAAGTCATAACCAAATTACGAGGAAATTATTATTCACATACTCAAAAATGTCCCTTTCTTAAATTATGGAGTTAGTGATAAATAGGATCGTACAACTATAGACGGAGATATATGTACGAAAGGTTACTAGGAAAATAAAGGTATACAGTACAAAGACCTAAAATAATCACAAGGGCGTCTTCTTCTTGCCAACATACGATAAACATACATAAATATTTATACAAGGAATCAATAAGAACAAAAAAAGAAAAAAGAAGATGTCTCCTCTCTTACAATTAGCTTGGGTTAGAACCCAAGGAGTTTCGGCTGAAGCTGTTGGCCAGACAATTTTCCGACTCTTTTATGTACATAATCTTATACTGATACTCCTGTAGAAGTAAACTCCAATGCATGATTATTCCGTTGTTGTTCTTAACATTATGTAAATATGCGAGATGTCGATGATCCGTCTCGATCACGAACTCTTTTCCTACAAGCTACATTTTGAATTTCTGCTTCCCCAGAAAACAGCAAGAGCTTCTCGCTCTATTACGACATAGTTCTTTTCGCGTGGGAGGAGTTTGCGAATGTCGTATGCTACCGGGTAGCTTTCACCATCGTCTCCATATTGCAATTGGACACAGCCTATGCCCTTGTTGCTCGCATCAGTCCGGATTCCGAAAGGCTTACTGGGATTAGGTAACCTAAGAACGGGGGCGGACGCCAATTTACCTTTTAGTTTGTGGAAGTGAAAAGTGGTTTACGGAGTCTAAATAATGCGGTTGGGAGATTTATTTTCCAGGAGGTTGCATAGGGGAGCGGAGAGCTACGAAAAATTGGGGAAGAACCGCCGATAAAACGAAGCGGATCCCATGAAAGATCTTAACTGCTTCTTATTACAGGGCAGAGGCATGTCCACGATGGCTCGGACTTTGTCTTCTTGGAGGCCAAGTTGGTCATTTCCGATGTGGAACCCGAGGTACTTGATGGTACCATATGCAAAATAGCATTTGCTGGGGATGAACGTGAGGCCGTGTTTACGCAGCCAACGCAACAAGGATTGGAGGGCAACCAGGTACTGGTCCAAATCTCGAGTGGCGACGTAGATATTGTTCAAGTAGAACGTTACGTTCGAAAACACATGCAAAATCCTTCACATCATAGGGTTATAGTTACTACAAGCCGTAACGAGCCTTAAGGGGAGCCGGTGGGATTGTATCAAGTTTTTATCCGTGGGGAAAGCCGTAAATTTCCTTACATTTTTTTTCAGGGAAATTTGGTTTAGGGCCTTAAAAAGGACTAATTCTGTAATAAATTTGGCCCATTTAAAAAGGTGGAGGTCCTGATCGATTAAGGGGATAGGTTTGGCGTCAAATACCGTCACATAGTTAGTTTAGAAAAGTCAACGCACATACGATAGAAACCTTTTGATTTTTTTACTATTACTATGGGGCAACAATAGTTAGAATTGGAGGGCTTGATAATATTTAAACTAAGCAAATTATTTAGTTGGTGTTGCTGCTTGTCTTAAGTAAATGGGGAGGGGTTACAGCTTGGAGCGGACTGGTTCTTGGGTGGTAAGAGCAATGTCGTGCTCAAATTGGTTGACACATCCAGGGACTTCAGAAATCACATCTCCAAACTGACTCAGCAGCTGCTACAGCTGACTTCTCATCCTGTTTCAGCCGCGCGTCGATATCTAGGGCAGAGGGTAGTAACTCAGTGGCGCCGAGCAAGGTGGACAGCAGATAATCTTTGTCCTACTTCACAGAAGCGAACTGTACTACATTCAGTGGATGGGCGGGTAGTTGGCTTCCATAGCCGACTCTTTATCCAGGTTCACGATGTTATTAACACAGGTTTGGCGATAGTATTTATTCAGCATATTAATGTGGAATAGCTTTTCTCCTGAGGGTGTCTTAATTAAGTAGTCAACGGGGCAACGGCTCTAAAGGACCGAAAAGGGCCCCTTACATTGACTGAGAAGTACGTTATTCTCGGTTGAGAGCAACAATAACACTTCGCCACCAGGCTTAAATCTTCATTCCTTCCTTCGATTGGATGTCAAACTACGTCTTGTACTTTTCCAGATTGAGGTCTAGGGGCTGATACGCTCGATAGTTTGAAAAAAAGGGATAAGCTAATGAGCTTAAGGCAGATAAATGACAAAACTTGGATTGAGTCTTCAAAGGTTGCGCTGAGCCTAAATACAAATATATCTTTATGGGATGTCCGGATTAAAGAAATCCGCACGTGTCGACTCCTTGCAGAAATTAATGCTTAGACGACGAAGGGAAGAGGAAATTCAGGAGGACAATTTCAGAAGGTTAAGATTTACCACGGAATATCTTGACGAGGGAGTACTTGCGCTGGCGAACGAGAACGGCCGTTGCTGGAAAATCACCAATTAACTGGGGCGGAGTTCCGACGGGAGAGTTTCTTGCTCTTGCGTTCGTGTAGAAGGAAACGGAGACAAATCGAGAAGTGACGTGTCTTGTGCGTGATAGCGGGCTGGTACTAACTTGATCCGACTGAGCCTGGCGTTAAATACCGGCTGACGATGAGGTGAAATCGCCTCCGGCCACGGAGGAGATTCTCCCAAGGTAAACACAGACCTGTGGGATGGATGTCTTCCAGCCAGGAATTTGCGATAACAGATTTCCTTCTTCGCTCTCGCATGCTTCAAGACGGTAGGTGGGATAAAAGATTACCTCAAAGCTTGGAGGAAACCTCTATGAGTAAACACAGCTGCGTTTCGAAGGCCCCTTTGCTTGATTCTTAGGACCGTTTGTCTCGTCCTTTGATCTCGTGTTTGAGAGCTACGTGGGTTTCTGGAGTCCATGTTGATCTCCTTGATCTATTCTTTCACAAAGAGTTTTATATCTGAATCGAAATTGTAAAAATAGACATTAAATAAAATTATCATTATAGTCCGCTGATAAACTGTGGTGATGTAATAAAGCGAGTTGTAGAACATACGAGTACATAGATTTACGTAGAAACACTTCGTTGAACAGCAGTAAATTGACATTGGAAAAAACAATATTATTCATTCACGCATGCAGTCAACGAAAATTAAATTTTCTGCAGTCAATGAACATGTCAACTGATGCATTAACTGATTGGAAAACTCATTCACACACAAATCTTAGTCCGGAGACGAACGAATCGTATTTTTCGAGAAAATACAACGCTAGTAAAATACGGGGAGAATTTTCCACACTTTGCTTCACGGATCAGAGTGTATTTTACCGGGAAGCATGGATGTATCCGATAAGTAGCAAACTTGCAATAGTATTTCTTCGTTGGGGAGAATGAATTATAAACATACCAAATGGAGAAAGAGTAGAAGAGAAACCACACGTGGTACAAAGTTTTTCTTTACTGACGCTTCGTTCTTCTGGAACTTCTTCAGAGTAACAAGAAACTAGAAACAATAAACTCTGAGGAAGATCCAGAGAAGCGAACCGTCAGTAAAGCAGAACCTTGTACCACATCGGTTTCTCTTATTTTTCCTATCCATTTGTTGTCTAAGACACTCATCAAAAACATATCAAATTAGATTATTCAAATAAATTTCGACGAATTTCGAAGAAAGGCTCAACTCAATCTCTTTAACCGATCCATTAAATTTTGGCTCTGAGTTAACATTCGTCCACCGAAAATTAATCTCAAGTCCGAGGCTAGAACCGAGGTGAAGCTCAAAATAAAAAAAACTTTTTACTCCTGGCTTTTATAACTCTATGGAGGACATTAATCACCGTTAGTGTCAGTGATCGGGCGAAATTATTAAGTTTCGTGGAATTTGTTATATATCTAATGGGGTTAAATTGGAAAGTTGTAATCCATAATTGGCTCGAGGCTGGACTTTTCTATAATTAAAGCCCATAAACACGCTTGCAAAAGTTGTGCCAATCATATTTTTACATGTAATTGAATGGAACTATATTGCGCGTAATTACATGAAATTCAATGAGCTGATGATTAATTGATAACACTATATGTATTTTAAGAAGCAGATTTTTTTGCAGGGGTTGAATAATAATAGATATTTTTCTCTTTGTTTGGTTGTGACCTTGGTATATTTTAAGTTTTTATGCAAGTTCATTCTAAGAGTTCCTTTAGAGTTTGAAAAAAGGAAAGTGGTGATGTTCAGAAAAAATGATTATCAAATGTTTTGGAATTCTTTAAAACAACCCCCCAAAATGGTGACGTTAAGAAAATTGATCAGAATGTAGTTATATCAAAAATAGATTTTCAATTTTAATCTTTATCAGGAAGAAATAGTAACTGGCCCCTAAAGTCGAGTAAAAGAGAATGAAATATTTGAACAAATTTATATTAAAAAGATTAAGAATCGTGAGGATTTTTATTCCATATTTAAAAAAGAATTCTGAAAAATGTTTTATGGCCTTTAAGCCTAGCAAATAAGCATTGATATGAAAAATGTCTGCTGACCAAAATGTCGTGTGTTCTTACGACCTTCAAAACTTTTAATAATTTCCCGGATTAACTTTGGCAATTCTATCATTTGAAAGAGAATGTAAAACAACATAAGGGTTTCAAATTTCGCTAGAATCGGCAGAATACTTACAATGTTATTACAAAAACAAAAAAAAGCAAAACGGTGACCGGCGGACCGACCGACCAACGACTGACATAGTGAGATGTAGAGTCACCCGCGACTAGACTCGCACGTGACTAAAAAATATAGGTGCTTGTTTTTCATATATTCAATGCTCTGATTCAAGTTCTTGCTAAGATTTCTTTTAGATTTTACAAAAATAAGAGGGATGGATGGTTTTCAGTATATTCAATGCTTTTATCAAATTTATTTCTGAAAGTTGGCTTAAAGTTTGAAAGTTTTTTTTAATCGTCTTCAGTTTCTAGTTATGTTTTTTTCGGGAGGAAACAGAAGCTTTTCATTTTCTTAGAAAGAATACTACTGGTTAATATGGCTACTCTCCCCAAGAAGGCTAAAATAAATGCTATCGAAACACTAAAGAGTACAGCTGTCCGAGTGACCATGTATCATACTCTGAACATTGTAGATTAGATGAATTATCGAAGTAAAATGGTTAGCTGCGCCCTTGAAAAACTTAGTGTAAAGGTGGGCGGTTAATTGGAATTCAAGACAGAGTGGTTTCGATAAGGGTCGTCACGTTTGATCTGGGTAGGTTCCTTACTTCGGAGCAAGCTGGCTGGTATATACCCGGGATCGGCCACCAAGCCAGCTGTCGCTCTCATGAATCTAAACTTTCCCTTCCACCTGCTCCTCAGCCCAGTACCACTAACACCTACTGATCCCGTCCCCATGCTAATTACCATAGCAGCGGCTCCTATAACTGTTCCCGCTGCTCCCAGAAAAGATTTCCTGAAGGCCGATTGGAAAGGGTACAGGAAGGCGTTCCCATTGGACCTCACCAATTTGGAAGGCGCTATCGCGGAAGACCTTGGCAAAGAACTAACTGCTGTCAACGAGTGCATTTCCAACGCAGACGCAACAGCAATTTCGACGATCACACACAGAACTCTGCTGCCAACTACCCCTACACAAGAGAAAGTGGTGCTGTAAAATAGGTTCAAAACAGTTTACAACCGCATCCTCGACATGGGCTACACTAGGTCCATGGATTTCCATCTCGTTCATAACCTCAGGAGACAACTAAACAACGCACTGGCCCATGAACTGAAAGGAAAATGGGACAGTCTGATCGAGAAGCTAAAGACTGACAGTAATCCGAAGTCTTTCTTGGCAGCAATAAATAGACTGAAGGGGACCAGCCAAACACGCGACTCAACCGCAATATCCCATGACGGCATTTCTGCAATCTCCCTAATAGAGAAGGAGAGGCTCTTTCGCGGAGTCTGGAGAAATGTTTTTAGAATCGCAGACGAAGAGGAGGAAAACTTTGATCTAGCCTTCGAGGATCAGGTTCTTGAATACATGAAGAGAAGGGAGGACAGAATCATGCCTCATGATACTGTGAACCTCAACCGTCTTCAAAGAAACTCGCAGGAGGGTAACCCCATCACCAGTCAGAATTGTGCGAGGCCATTTCATCGTTTCGGCCAAAAGCCCCAGGCCCAAGCCAGATTACCACCAGCACTGGAAAGAGGCACTGGAGAGACTTAGGAGTAGATTGCTGAACCTCCTTAACGTGTCTCTGGCAATGAGATACTTTCGAGATGGTCTGAAGACGTCTAAAATGATATTAATTCCGAAGCCGGGCAAACCACCCAACCAAGCCATGAACTACATGCCAATCTCACTGCTAGAGACGGTTGGGAAGGTTTTCGAGAAGATACTCAACAGCAGGCTATCGACTCACATATCAGAACACTCTCTATTGAACGAGGAACAACATGGGTTCAGGCAACAGCGAGGCACGGAGACAATCATAGCTCACATGCTGCAGCACGCAGCATTAGGGTGTGCAAGGGGCCTGGATCGACGTCATTTGCAAAGACGTTAAGAAGGCCTTCGAAAAAGTCTGGATCGGCAGCCTGAAGTACAACATCTTGCGACTGAGGCTCACGTCCCTCTTTGAAAAAATCCTCTGTAGCTACTTGGCCAATAGACAAGCCGTTATACATTTCGAGAAGCATACAGGGGGAAGGGGGACCTTCGAATTCCTGTCCGGTGTTCTCCAAAGAGGATTCCTAAGCCCCACTTTCTTGACCATCTACATGAGGGATATACCAAAATCTATTGATCCAACAACTCTGAATAAACAATATGCAAATTATGTCACCCAGGTTGTGGTGAAAAGAACAAAATCCGCAAGGATGATGCCTAGAGCCACGGCCGCTAAGGCTCAAAGGATCTCCAGATTCGAAAGACGCTGGAAGATCCAGACCAACGTGTCTAAATTTAAGGCAATAACAATAGGGAAACACCGAACCGTGCCCCTTAACTTGGAAGACACTGAAATCGCATACTCGCCGAATGTGTACGTGTTCGAATTCAACCTTGCCAATACTGGCATGAAAGCACACATGATCACACAAATAGGGATCACAAGTACCGAATTAGACAAACTAGCAAGATTTAAAAAGCTTTACACCAATTTGGTTAGGTCCAAACTGGTGTATCCTGCCATACCGCTAAATGCTGCTTCGAAGAAGGCTACAATAAGACTCCGGAGAGTGCAGAATCGAGGTCTTAGGTATATCATCAACACATAGTGGTAAGACTTCCGGACGTCAAAGAGCATTCACAAAGAAATAGGACTGGAACCAATAAACATCTATCTCTACAAAAGAGGGAGGGATATATCGTCAAAGATGGAAGACTTCTCCTTCTGGAGGCCCTAACAGCCCTTGAACCTGTAAGAGAAAGAAGTATCTGCAAACGATACTTCCCAACACCAGAAAACCGGAACCAGCACCTATATACTGCTGACCAAATCGAAAGATAACAAAATATAAAGGTAAAGCAACAAAATAAAAGAATAACTCAACAAATCCCAAGTAGTAAAAAAAAAATAATCAGAATAAAAAATAATAATAAATAAATAAAAAGAAAGATATATAATAAATAAATAAATAGATAAATAAAACAATAAACAAGAAAAGAAAAGATCCCTAATTGTACATTAAAATCAAAGGAAATAAAACGATCCTGTAGTGGGACAGGAAAATCAAAGAACGGAGAAGGCCCGAACACCGGGCATCATCTATATCTACTACTTCCTTCATCCTCTAGCTATTTTTTCCCTACCAACTCTTCATTACTTATGCCCCCTCTTATTCTATCTGTCTACATGAAATGAAATGAATACCGCGTGAGGGCTTTCATATTACTGTTATCACTACCATCACTTCGGCCACACGTGTAAATAATATAGAGGTGCAAAGAAGTTTCAATCACAAATTCGTTTAAAATAATCAAGGGTCCTGTGTGAGAAATCTGTTCCATGCATAGCCAAGTCTGTAAATTGCGTCGGGTCGCGCCCTGATACCGCAAAGCATCTCGATTTGTATATATTACAACGGGAGGTCTTGGCCTTCCTAGCTGTCGAGCGGATTTCTTATAGGGGGATTAAACGATAGTCCTTTAACGTTGTACGCGTCCAGGCACCTCCAACGTAACTCATTTGAAGAATATGCTCCAACCCCTGACCCTTCCAAACATAATGACGCAGTACCCTTCACGCCCATTAGGAACAATTCTGCTGGTTCTATTACTCCCGGTCCGCACAACACTCTGGATAACAGCTATAGTGAATAACTCGAGCCATGATCCGGCAAATCCTGGGACCCCATATCCCCCAAAGGAGACTGCCTCACAGAAAACGAAGTAACTTAAGAAACCCCTCCAAAACGCTTGTCTCGGAGGAGACAAAAGGCCAGAAAGGTGACAGTAGAACCAACTCTAATCCTTTTGAACTCTAGTCCTTGCAAGTACAATAAGAATTAAGGAGTCCTAGGTCCCTCACTTCTGCTAGGAGCTAGATATGGTGCAATAAGTGGTCGGCGCGGTTTCTCAACGAAAGAGCGTCACCCAAATACCCCCCTGTATTCAGAAAGAGTCAGAAATAGGAAAAGGATAGAGCTCGCACAGCAGACCAAACCTTTCCTGCTAAAACTTCGAAGGCGACAGCGACAACTTGGCGCTAGGCTGCTAAAAGCACTTTAAGAGGCTTATAGCCATGACTTTGGACCACTTTATCAAATGAAGCCCCGAGAACTTTGTAAAGATAGATCCTCCCACATATAAAGGACACCTACTTAGACTGTTATAACAGTTTCCTTGAGTAGTTGCACACGTTTCTCGCCCCAATGGCATCACCAACCTAAAACTAGTTTGAGGTCACCTGAGCTGTATTTCTTTTAGATCTCTCCATTTTACCTGTTTTTTGTTATTTCCCTACAACTATTTTCTCGCCTCTTTTCTTGGCCCCTGGGTAATTTCGCAGACCATCCAACGAGCACCTCTCATCCATTCATTCGTGGTCGAGTCTAGGAGAATGGATCTACCGCATACCTCTAGTCTTCGGTTGTAGGTAGTAAATTTAAAATGTTCAGTGTATACCCACCCTTTGTCCCTTCTACCCACATTATTCCTTCGCCTGTTAATTCTTTTGCGCCTATACCCCGATTAGGTGACAAAATGTTTGGGCACTATTTGGGAGAGGTGGTCCTTACTAGTACCAAGCTAGTGTAATCGGCACCCTATTTGCCCTGTTTGGATCGGTCACTTTGAGTGGGAAAATGCTTAGTTTTTGTCCCCAGAGATTACATATGGGTCCCATTGCCTCCTGTAGTTTAGATATAGGTCGTCTTGCCTCTCTTTTTTATATGTGCGTCCCTTTGCCTCATGGGATTGCATTGGATCCCCTTGTCTCCTGAATTTACATCTAGGTTATTTGCTTCCAGGTTTTACATATGAGCTTCGTTGCTTTCCTTGATTAAATGTAGGCCCTCTTATCCCCCGAGTTTACATATGAGTCCCCTGGCTGCCCAAGTTTACCTATGGGAGGCCATGCCTCGCGAGTTTATATATAGGTACCATTGCCAAATGAATACTTTTCTACAATTAAGAACTGGACAACTGGTATATATGACGAAAACACTCTTAATCGAACTACAATTAATCTGAGGAGTATACCATTAAGCCGATTCTTGTGGTAAAGGTGTTCCCACTTTCCCAACAATTTACCACTGAGACCCACTCTTAATAGGCATCTTCGCAAGTGCGGAGTTGCTCCTCTTTTATCGTCTATCTGTGTTCTATCCAAATCCCAAACTGGGAATTACGCCTTTTGCTAAAAAAGGTACCCTTTATCCATCATCAATCCCTAGAGACGGGTATTTAGAAACAAATCCATCTAGGAAAACTTCCAGCAATTTGACCATAAAAGCGGAAGAAAGCGGAGCCTTGAAGATCTTGGCGCTGCTCTTTGAGAAATTAGCTGGAGTCTTTGAACCTCTCGGATTAAATGATATGGGAAGTCATCCCTATGATTGAGAGACCAAGACTGTCCGATGTACACTTGTTCCTTCGTTTGGTTTCCTTGTTCCTTCTTGGTAGGAAACCAAATTTCTCACGTTTTCCAAGTGGGGACCCATCTTAATAATATATCCGAACATGCATAATATAACATTACACCCTCATATGCGTAGAGATGGCTTCACTCTCTCTCTCTACTTTTAACTTCGTTTAGGGAGAGATATATGACAAAGAACAGCTAAAGTACTCAATAGCAGAGATTACTAAAGTTTAGTTAAACAGGACAAACCAGGAACGGAGAAAGTTAAACGAATGGTGAGGAGGGCTTCTTGACCCACTCTAACGCTCTAATTCACGTTCGACCTAGTTAGTCTCAAGGAATCCGTACGTGGCGGAAGGCATCGTTATCGTGTGAAAGAATTTGTGGTGTTTGGGCGGAGCTATTATCAGTGCAATGCTTCTGCCGCGTAAACAACACTTGCTGAGGTGCAAAAAGGGGTCAACCATAAATTCATATTAAACTGCTTTAAGACCATGCAAGAGTACAATTGTGGAAATCACCTCTTCTTCTAAACATTGCGGTTAGTAGACGATCTCTGAAGTTCTCCTCACATCCTGCGGACCAAATTCATTTCGAGAAGCTCAGGAGATACCCTTGTGGCGGAGTGAGCGATCATAAACCTCCTACTCCAATCAAATGAGAAGGTAAGCAGTCTTTCGCCTACGAGCAGGGTAGCTCCTGGGCCTAAAATGAAGAATTTTCTTATTTACTTCCCCAAAAAACTACAATAGATTCCAAGGATACAAGGCATCACCTCTCCTCCGCGAGTGACTAAATTTGGGGTGCTAACGCCCATGAAGGTCTGACGAGACACCCTGGGGTATTCAAACGACAACGACTTCTTTCTCATAGAATTTCATAGCTCACTCAGCCCAGCCGACTCCGTTCAAAAAGATCCAAATGGGGGTTCTACGGGAGGCCATCATGTCCCTAGTGGACACGGTGTTCTCAAACTAGAATGAAACTCCCTTGATTTTTTGCTCATAAATATCTTCCCTTTGAGATAATTAACCCACTCTCTTTTCAAACCCCTTTCCTCTAGTTTTTCCAAGCAATTCTCGGGAGGAAGATTGACTCACTAAGAGGCTGTGCCAAATTTTAGTGAGGCAAACCTAGAGAAGAGTGTGTTTCGCCATAGTCATTTTATGCACCCCTTTGCAGCTCCCCCCTTCCCTTTCTCCTACCTTAGACCTTTTAGACCAATACGGAGCCAGCCACCAAACCCGTTTCATCACTCATATCACTTCTATGTGGGTACAGTTTTGCTCTCTAATGAAGTGGATGTGAAGACGCATACTTCCTATTCAAGTTCTAACAGCCAGAGCTCAAAAAGAAGCCCCAGTTGCGACGTGCCCTAATGTCACCTAGTTGTTTTTAAAAATTTCGACTAGATACTTTCATTGATAATTAATTATTCAAGCAACCTTTTGCCAATTAAGAAATCAATCTCCTAACCTGGTTTCATTAAATCTTTGAAATCCATTAACAAATATACGCGGTGATACAAGATTCATAACCATAATTTTCCATCAATCTAACCAAACATGTAGCAACAGTCAAAGCAAAACCCGAAAGTATCTAAAAAAACAACTCTTATCTAATCACGAAATCAGCGTAAATGACAAAAACGAGCATAACACGGGAGTAGACACTGTTTTGCTTGACTGATTTCTGTCAATCCTTCAAAGCTTTGAATAACATAGGGGCAAATTTTTACCACATTTTCTGGTGACTTAGATTTATCTTTCAATTTTAATTCGTTTTTTTCATGCTTATTTCAAATATATAATCCATTTTTACCTACATGCTATAGTCATTCTGTAAAATCTATTTTCTAGTTTCCCCGAAAACTGCCCTCCGGACGGACAGAGAGGGTGCTCGTAGAAAACAAATACTTCACAGTACATAGTAGTAAGATTGTAATAAGTTTATTGTGCAAAATATTGACATTATAGTTTCTTTTTTCAGAGTGATGGCTTCGTCAAGAGGAAATTGCGTTAATGATCCAGACACCTTCTGCTACATATGTGGCTGTTAAATGCTAGTTCGTCAAATGCTAAATATATTAAACTTTGTGATCTGCACTTATAAAGCATATTTTGATGTTCCTCTTGGCGATCGATATAAGAAGTTGGCCCCACATGCTGTTTGCCATAGTTGTGTGGAACATTTTCATGAGTAGACAAAAGGAAAGAGAAATGGTTTTTCTTTTGGAATCTTCATGGTGTGGCGAGAGTCTTCTGAGTAATTCTAGATTCGTGAACACCATGAATCAAAAAGAGAAGGCAGCCTGGCTCTCATTTTTTGCCGTTCGTAACTTCTTGGAAAACAAAAAAGCGCATAACTACGAGGATCTGTTTACTAATATGCTTTTAGCATATTGTGATCTGGGATGCAACAATAGTGTGAAGCTGCATTTCCTAAATAATCACCTCGACCGATTCCCAGAGAATCTGGGAGCCGTGAGCGACGAACAAGGGGAACGCTTTCATCACGATTTGATGGAAATGGAAGAGCGATACCAAGGTCACGGGGATAGACACATGATGGCGGACTACTTCTGGACGATTAGAAGAGATAAGCCAGAGAAGACTTACAAGAGAAAGAGTTACAAACGCAATTTTTTGCCCGATTGAAATCAAGAAGAGGTCCTCCAGCCTGATATACGGTCATTAATAAATTAGCATCTATTTGATTACAGTATTTGTAATCCTAATGTGTAATTCAAGTTTCTTCTCATATGCAATAAAAGGTTTGTGCAAAAAAACTGCTTTACTATAAATAACACAAAGGATGATTCAAAATTGCTTCAGGGCATGATGATAGGCATGATAAAATGAAAATTATTGTATAGTATTAGTTATTGATATTACGAAAAATCTGTAGCATTTAGGGAGAATCTAAATTCAAATTTGAATTCAGTATGCTCGAATTAGGTAGGAAAATGTACTTTTGTCAATTTAGCAAATACATTGTTTCCCAGTGTAATTGATCAGTAAAGGATGACTTAAAAAATTGAAAAATTACCTTCGCCTAAAGACCATCTGTCAAAGCATTAAAGTTGCCGGAATTACAAAACTTGCAAAACCTGAGGGTAGATAAAAAAAGAGCTACTCAGTATAAAACACGTTTAAAATTTTGGACATTCGACGAGATAGTTGCAAAGGGAAGGTAAATCTCTCTTTCAATTGCTCAGAGAAATTAAACATCTGCCAATAATGACATCCTCCGATAAGTGCAACTAGGACCAACACTACTTACTCCTTACGGAAAACGTCCACACTTTCAATGTCATCAAAGTTTCATATAAGCATGATGCACTTTGGTAATAGTAAACGTTTAGCAGAGGCGATCATTGTAGAGGGAGGAGAGAGGATACATACTCCAACCTAGGCCAAAGTAGGAACTTCCTGTGATCCGGCAAATCCTAGCAAAGCCAGGTAAACCCTACAGCACCAGCTCCAGGTAAGCCTAAGTCAAGTTTGATAAAGAAACCTCAACCACTAACGTTTAAACAGTCCAACCAAGAATTATCAAAGGTCTTTACTCAAAAAAGAACCTAAAGGATTTACTCCAAGACACGAAAATAAATCCACAACAAAAAAATAACACCCCAATAGTGGCAACAAGCGTCTTAGCAAAGGAAGTAGTAGAGTCAACTACGATTAGGTTATTAATTTGAGGTCTAATATACAACCCCGAATCCAAAATGGAAGGCCAAATAGATATAATAACAGAACCTGACTTCATGTATGTTATAACTAAACTCATAAAACATAAGAATAAAGCATCGAATTCATTCCCTGCCGTCTTTATCTCTGATGAACCTTATTCAAGAAAAATTTTACAAACAATTCGTGAGCGATACCCAGAGATCTTTGAGCACACCCCATTCTATAATCCCCTATAAGAATCGAAAGTATTGAAATGCATGCATAAAGATTCGAAGCATGCAAAGGCACATATAACAGGTATTTGAGAAGTTTTGAACCTTTATGAAATTAAAGTTTGATATATAAAAAAAGCTATTATTCTTTAACGTCCTTACACTTCAGTAGGTGATTTTTCCATTTTTATAACCCTTCTTGAACGAACGCTGAGCGGTGCAAATCGTATCTCAACAAAAATGTTGATTGTGCATGAGTGATCAAAAGAAATCAAGCTCCTTTGAGTTTTTTTATTTGCCACAATTAAATGAAATCTTAAGAGCCAAAGTCAGAGTTGTAAAGTAGATAGGGCAAAATTTTCCATCAAAATTCCATAAAAATTCCCTGCAGACACTTGAAGAATGAGCTTCTCGTTATCGTGATCAAAGAAAAGAACTCGATGTTCCATTGCGGGTCTTTATCCAAAAAATCCTCTTTTCAATTTTCTAAAATGTGTTTATAATAACAAGTAATGTTGAGTGCAAATTTCTATTAAGTTAGACCTATTAAGCAGTTGTGATCGTTTGTTGCCTTCGAGAAATTGTCAACATTACACACTTAAAATCTTTCAAAATTGTATAAATAAAGAAAATTGCCCACGTCTAGGCTTTGAATTTATCGGAGTTAGCTGATACTTTAGTAACCACTTTTCCGACTGTACATTTATCTCTGATTAATACTTAAAAATTCAAGTCTCATAGACTCATCCAAGGTTAAGATCTGAATGGAAATCTTTTCACTATCGGCCTCGGGGTTAAGATGGCTGTAGTAAATCGAAAAAACAGAATCCATCGGGATTTATCTTCATAAGCTCTCGAATGAAGAGCGGTTCTAATCTTGTTCCACTCTTTTGATAATAGTCACATTTTCTTCATTGACAACGTTACAGTTCTTCCTTGCCTTTGACTATTTTGGTGTCTTCTTTAGTCAACTCAAAACTTAGAATCGATCTCATAACATTTGGGCGCTGGCTGCATCACAATAAACCTGCTGCAAAGCTTCGAGGTTCATCAAAAAGCCTATCAAGTTCCGTTATTTACCTAATTTTCCTCCTCACTCCAAACAGTACTTTATAAAGCCCCCCCCCCCCTCCGAAACGAAGTTTTGTTGATTTTATTTTACTTGAAGCAAAAGCACACGAGAATAACTCCCGTAGAGTGGTTGTAAAGGAAGATCTTTGAGGAAAGTGGTGAAGAAGTAGGAAGTTAAACTGTCTGTAAGATATATAGCGTCCCATCATCTTTCAATTATTGAGGGCCCAAAGGTCACGCAATCTTTCATATATAACCTGCAGTATGGTTGCCCCTGCTACAACTGTTATTCCATTGCATGGGTTCTAAAACAAAGAAAAGTGCAATAATTTCATTAATTTCGTTAGATGGTTCATAGATTCAAAAGACAATTTACTTCACTTTGGTTTTAATAAGTTTCAATTTGTCTCTGCTGGACTGATTAGGGCATAATTTTTCAAATACTCCTTTTATGTACAACATACCATTTTTAAAATGTAAAAATAACATTCCCACTTAAAGAAACCATCGTACATTAAGCCTGATAATGCAGCCTGACTCCAATGTAATCTGAAAAATCAAGCCAAATTTGCATAAGATAATCTCAATAACATTCCGAAAAAAATCCATTGATGTATATTTTATACCAAAATCGCATTAAAACTGAAAACCAAGAAAACCACGCTTAAAAAACATCTTGGAACTATATGCAAAACAAAGAACCAGAAGCAAAGAGTTACCGCCATTCACTGTTAAGATTAAACATCAAAATTAGCTAAAATATTCTTCAAAAAGACGAAGACTATAGATCAAAAAACATAATTTCCTGTGGAAGAATCTATTACTTCCTCTATTGGATTCAGTAATAACAGCTTGGAAACCCGCGCCCCCCAAATCCATTTAGCCTAGTTGATTCCAGCATTCGACGTTCCTCAAAAATTTCTTTTGAAGCAAATCGAAAATTAGATTTAAATCTAGAGACGAACATAATCTTAAAATTACTGATGCCATCTGTTTCCAATCTAATGGCACAACATTAATATTAAAACTAATAGATTCCCCCCAAACTATATATTAGATGAACCAAATAATTTAAATTAAGATAATATAAATAGTTATAACAGAGTCAGTTAATTTACCACACCTTCAACGGCGATTATCTCAATGAATGTACTTGCTCTCAGCATTATTATTATTATAAGATTATTTTTCCCTTTGATGGCATAAGATAGAACCGCTATTAATTAAATTCTATGAATAACACAAAGCATGAATTTAAAATCATGAAATACAAGTTAAAACTCATTTTATTCATCTCCAAAGTAATATAGAAAAACTATAGTTCAAGACTAAAAAGAAATTCTTAAATCTATGAGCCTTCTTAATATTTTGAATATAAAATACCTTCCAATGCAAAGAATCGTTCTTTTTGACCGCTCCAAATAAGACTAAAGCTTCTTAAAGCGAAGGCTATCGAATTAACTTCTTTTTTTTATGGACAGACGCGCGGCCAAAACATTAATCATGCTTCTCTCGGCTTCTCTCGGAATCGCTCGACATCTCGTAGCTCAAAGGAGATTTGAGTGACAGACGAGCCTTCAATATAGGAGATAAACGGATGTTGAGATTGGCTGGTTATTGGACCATTGGTCTTGTGAGCAAAGATATGGAGCGTGTAAAAGGAGCTAAGGGGCGAGATCGTTTACATACCACATTGATTATTATTAGAATATGAGAGTGGATATAGATAGGTTTAATAATAAAGAAAAATGAGTAGGAAAAGTGGAATGAATGAAAAAGGATTTGCCTGAAAGATTTAAATGAACGAAATTAGAAAGATAGTGGTAATGGCAAATATTGGTATACATATGTCTGTATATGTATATGGACAAGTTTAGACACTAGAGCAGCAATTAGGGCTGAGACAGTGATACGTTATATCTCCTTTCAACAGATAATATATTTTTATAATTAAGAAAGTATAAAATGTTGTCACTGAAGAGGGCATTTTCATTTAATAGAGAGAAAAGAGAAAGAGGAGAAAAGAGAAAATAAAAAAAATGAATAAATAAAGAGGATTAGAGAAGAGACTTAAGTCGTACAGAGAATATGATATCACTCATTCAACCTTGAACTTCTGGCAGGAGGGATTTATTTAGAACTACCTAGATTAACTTCTTAATAAGGAGAAAGCCAATTAAGGATTAAAATCTCCCCCTAAATTTTCCCATATCAACTAAATCCCCCTCTAATTCTGGACAAAGCCTTTTTAAACTCATTCCTCGTCCTGAACACCGCAGTCAATCTATAGATCGCTGTGTTTTCACTATGTTCTATTCCACTTTACTTAAAGATCACTCTCTAACTTCTACTTTACACTTACTTTACACGATACACGCCACTCTGCCAAGCCGAATTTGGGCGTACCACTTCTTTCATCCATTCGGATTCTTTCCTCTGAAGTCGATGATCTTTAGATCTTTTCGCCATAGCGCGTGTCAATTGCAACCGGGGGCCCTTTGCTTTCCAAATACATATAACTTACCTTTTAAAATGGAACCGATGCTGAATATTAAAAAAAAATGGGTTCATTTTTGTTGCCTTAAGGTGATTATGAAAAAAGATTTATGGGATAAAAAAAAGGTTTCGATGGAGGTCATGGAATGGTGAGAGGAATGGAAAATTGAGGTGATTAGAGGGGTGCGAAAGCTGTCAGAAATGAATCGCTTCCCTCTTTTAGACTGAATATTCAAATTTACATCCTCTAATGAATTGAAGTAGAAATCCAATAAATTCTAGTAGAAGAATTTGTTGTAGCAATTCTTGTTGAAGTAGTAGTATTGTAATAATAGGAGTAGTAATACTGAGAATAAAAGCATTAATGGTATTACTGATAGTATTAAATCATAACAATTATATATATTCAATTATTAAAACAACAATTAATTACTGACGCTACTACGTGCAACCTTTCTACCAAACTATTTAACACCTAGCTCCAATTGGCTAACTGGATTTCTCCTAGAACTTTAGATTTGAAGAAGGTCTCCGATAGATTTGATATTCATCAAAGGTTTGAAGTGATAATTTGATTTGGCTGTGCAGTTTGGCTATTTGTTTTGATCATACAGTCGTGTGAGTGAATAATACACTTGTCTTGAATATTTGTTCGTTGTTTGGAAAATAAAAGTGATTCCTCTTGTGTGGAAGTGATACCTAAATTAAGTCACATAGTGAGTAAGTGTTCTTTAAAATGTGATTTAGTGTGCTGAACTTATACTTTCGTGAGTGTATTCTATTTTATTATACATTAATTAGATTAAAATAGTTGAGTACGATGTGGTTAAAGAAAGGTGGATTAGCGAGGGTGAACGTGAGCGTGATTATTGTTATATTTGTGTTGAATGTTAGATGGTAGGAGTGGAGACTGATTGTACTGAGTGTGGGCTGCGAGGAAAGAGCATGGGATTTGGAAAGAATAACTATGCTGAAGGTGTTTGCCATTGAGCTTAGGAGAGATCTCAGCCCTAAGTCCATGGAGAATTCTGGGGATAGCAAGTTTAGCCTATTTACTCTAGCTAGGAGTAGGACTAGTGGAGAAAGTAGTGAGCGGAGGGTGGTAAAAAGAGGAGGGAAGAAGATAGCTAGTGAGGCATCTCCTGTCTCGTTGGAAGTAGGGATGCCAGTGTTAAGTGGATGATGATAGTAGACCTAGGTAGACAGGGTAGATCTGTGGCTACTACTTTTAGTATTAGGTTCAGACTCTTAGTAGAAGTAGGATTACAGGTGGAAATGAAGCAAATGAAATGTTGTGGTGGGTGATTAACAGGTTAGGTATTTAGCTGCACAATTATTGAATATGAGCGCAAGGGGAGTGTTGAGGTATAGCTGATACATATATATCTATGAAGGGGATTTGATTATTAGCCGAGTCGTGTGGAATAGGGAGAAAGGACGTTCAGTTGACCTCTCCTCGGTTCCGTTACCAGATGATGGGGTAAGCTAATAAGGGGGGAAGAAAACCATTCCTCTGAGTACACGGGCAAATAACAAAAAGCGAGTGCAGATTGGCCGTTAATTACTTAGCTGTGGCTGAATGCTGTTTTGGGTTATTTAAAAGAATAGTAAAAAAATAATATTTAATAACACAACAAAAAAAGATAAATATTTACACAAATAAAATGAAATTGGAATATCCAAAACTATGGGATACTCGATAGGCGGTAGGCAAAATTGCCTCAACACTTGGGGAAAACCTCCATCAGTAAACACAGATCCTTCGTGAAAGCCTCTTCGCTTGATTGTTAGGCCCGTTTCTCTCGTCCTTTGATCTCTTGTTTGAGGGCTAAGTGGGTTTCTGGGTTCCATGTGGGACTCCTTAACACTATTATTTCACAGGGAGGATAAGGGTTTTTGTCAGGTAGCCGTGTAGTAGATGTGAGGGTGAGAAATGTAAGGATAGTAGATGAACCTGAAAGGGATACAGTTGTTGTTTTACATATGAGAGTTAATGACATAGGAAAAAGTGATACATCGCAACATTTAATACCGCTTTTTTCGCAATCTGCTTCATCTCTACCGCCGTCATTCACAAAACCAAACAGATATTTAATACTTTGAAAATATTAATTGCTAATATTAATTCTTAACCCGCTGTCCACACCCTTTAAATACCTCCCTTCTCACTATTTCACCACTTCTCACACATACCCTTCATCAACCCTGTCTATCTCATTCTTTTTAACTAGTTCTCTTATTGTACATATTTTACCCACAACCTCTATAATTTTACTGAAACTACTAAAACTAGATATATGGTATCACTTTTTGGACATTTGTAATGACCTCTCTTTTTTAATCATTTAAATAGTCTTTTCTTCTTACTTGCCATCAACTGTTCATTGCTTGCCTAAAATATATTAAAAAGCATTGCACACACATATGTTCAACATTTTTATACAGTATTTGGAGTTGTATGTGTCTTTGCACATTCGCAGGGAAAACTCGTTCACAGATCGAACACACCTAAACTAACTATGGTTTTATCCGAATCTCCTTTATGTGGTGCGTCGTATATAACGGGTTCCTAGAAATAGATTTGTAGGTAGTATCTGAGATTTTAATCAATAGCTAACTTGCCCTGATTATGATCAGCAGAGTCTGGCTCCCTTTTGGGCAAAGTGAAATATTAGAAATTTAAAATGTCGTCAAAGTCATTTGAGATTCTTCTGATCGGATATGCCATAAATAAACGAAGTGAAACTTGATTCTTTGAGTTTCGATGTAGGTTGAAGTGTGAGTAGTGTAGCTATCATTGCCACCTATGATATCTGATAAGTATTCCCAATATTTTAGGTACAGTCTAAACCAAGCTCATTTTAGACTACGCAAGTGTTCGTGTAGTAGCCATCTGCGAGTAGTCTCGCATTCAGGTAGGCAGCCTTTAACGCTCTCTGGGTCATTGCGGCAACATTTTTATTTGTCATCCACGGCCATCCACTACTATCCCCTCTTATTGAGACCACTTAATGGTCATTACCATCAATTCACATCAAAACACTTTTGTACCATTTGGCTGTCTTTACCATGTTAAGAATGCCATCTCTTACTCAACATAATGAAGCTTTTTTTTAATGTCATGCCATCAACTATTTAATGTCTGAGGGGATGCCCTCGAAGCACTAGCGCAAAAGGAAGACCCCTCGAAAATACCCCTTTTCAGCTCCTTTATAAACCACGTGCGCCTAGCGTGAGAAGTATGGAAAGTTCATGATGGAATCCGCCCCGCGCCGAATCACCCGACGTAGCTGTATTTGCTTTCTGAAGCCACCCGCTTATCCCCCATTACTTGCGATAACGCTGTGCGCCGTCATCGTAACTCTACCCAAGGCTTCCCAGGCCTGCATAGTCCCACGCGAGGGCAACCACATTAACTCTACCCCCATATCACGAGGCAAGTTTCACAGTCTGGACCGACTCGTTATCACGAAGTGTGTTTGCTTATACTGGCGGTGAGAATCCTCTAGGGACGACCAGGTCCTATAGCTATCTATCGTACCAACCACCGGCTATTTAACCCACAGCTCGCCATTTCTTGAGGAGATTGAAAGCTCGCCCTTCACTCCGTTCAGACTGTCTGTCTGTTTTCCGTGAAGCCCTTTAACCCGTGTTCGAGTCGTACCTAGTCGAAGATCTCGCCAGCAAATCTACCTTTGTTAAGCTTTAGGCCTTGTTCAGAGAAAAGCAATCGAGCCCCCTTCTTCCCGGAGAGTGGTGCGGCCCTCTTATCTTCACCACCCCTTCAATATTCCCGTTCTTTCGAGACTGAGGCTCCCTGCTAATCTGCAGAATCGTCTCGAGTTGAGATTACGTCTTTCGGGAGCTGAGAAAATCTCATTCTTCATCACGATGTAATCAAACCCCATCTTCAAGTCATCCTCGCCAGGACTCCCCGAAGTATCTTTTTGAAGACCTAAGCCGTTGCCTCCCAACACTCGTTAATTCACCTTTCTATTTGACCTTCCGCTACATTGTAATTAATTCCTCTCGTTCGAGTTAACTTTAATTTTGTCCTCTGTCATATCATAAATCAACCTAATTCATTTAGCTACCTTTATTAAGTAATTTGTTCTTCCCTTTTGTATATATATAAATTGCCCCATTTATTATATATGTATATTAAAATTATATTTTTGGGTCATGTTCTTTATATATCTTTAAACTGCAACTTGGCAAGCCATTAGTCAAAACTCGGTTAACCGTAAATCACACTCTCTAGTAATCGCCACAGAACATATCTCAAGCGGCCTTTGGTCGGATGTCTGCCCGTGCTTGTGTAAGACTCTGTGCGCCGAGCTAGTCTACACAGGTATACCTTGACACCATCGATACTTACTCGTTTCGAATCTTCTCTCTTCCTATTATAGATACGTTTATCTAAGCATCAAAACACATGAGACATTTGACACCCCTTCCCTCATATTTGCTCTCAATCAGAAGATTACAATTCCAATAAATTTGACCCCACCATTCATCAAGATATTCATTACTCTAACTATTATCATTAAAAGGCTTGTATTGAATATACATAGAAATATTCTCGTAAGAATGATCGCTATGTTCACGAAAATTCAATTTAAAATTGTTCGGGAACTATGTAATATCGGCTTTTCCAGTTTTTCCACATATGCTCATTTGCAAGACATATTACCATCTGTTTGCGTTTAATGTACGTAATTTCATAGGCTTATAGGCACCATATTGCCGTCAGATCTTTTAACTTTCTTCCTTATTGACATCTAGGCTTTCAGTCAGTTGAATTCTCATCTACGAGAGGAATACACGCTGATCTGGATGCCTGAATTACTCCTTAACCACAGATGTTCTTGGCAAATGGCATAATGTAATGACCAGAAACATAAAAGTAATTACTTTAAATATTTATATCCCAATTAAAATTGAATATGTTCGGTTTTCTTGAATAAAAGTTATTATTTATCGGACAAAACTTGGTGAACAATCTTATATTATCAACACGGTGTTTTTCGCTCCTCATAAAACTACCTCAATTGCAAAATCACATGTGTTCCTATTCAATTTTTCATCTCTGTGAGTAATTACTAAAATAGATGTACATATGTACTATGTTCTATGTTGTTGATTTTATTTCTTTGTATATTTGTTGCAATGCTATGAGGAGTATGGTAGAATACTCTCAGTTTTTGCTCCTAGATATTAAGAAACTGTGATCCCGATTGACTTGAAATTGAACGGGTGTTATCTGTGGTCATTTTGCCTTGATTAACGCGGATTGATTCCTAAAAGTGCCAAAATCAATATGACTTCCAAGATTAACACAATTTTTCTTTCTCACGTACATTTATTTGTTTGTATTTTTGCCTTTATCTATTATTCTTGCATTATGTCTTTCCTACACTTCTTAGTGCCATATCGGCTCATACACCTTCTCATTCTCAAACAAGAATCCTGAACAAATTATATTCTTGTGATAACTTTTAAAATGTTACTTAGGTCCTAAATAAATCAAAAATGCTATTAAACAGTTATAAGTTTAGGTTTGTCAAAATTATAGGCTAACCACTAGCATTCAACCTAAGAAAATTTTATAATTGCAGTAAATCAATTTATGTCATATTTTCGGGTCCAATTGGTGCTGCATTATTTTAAGTGAATTCATTTCTTATTTTTTATGTTTCTTGTGTTTAAATGAATGGTCAATGCACTTTCCTTTATTTTTTATATTCAGATAAACTCGTTAAATTTTTTTTTCAAAATTGAATGACTATAGCATGAATTAACCTACTTATTTTATACATGTATGTTCATTTAATGTTTATAATTTATATTTACAGATCTATAAGATCCATATTTTCAGATTATATCTATTTCTATCTTTTCAGATGGCCGCAAGGGGCTGCCGGCACCACCCTGACTCCTTCTGTTATTTATGCATTGAGTATTTAAAGAAAAGAGAAAAAAAATTGTCCTTGGAAACGTCGGTGAAGGTTTGCGAAGCCTACCATAAATACTAAGGGATGCTAGTTGGGGACCAGGAAAAGCCCTGGTCCCCTCACTACTGCCGTGAGCACTGTAAGAAGATGCTAAAAGGGTAGTTGCGAGGTGAGAAAAGGTCCGAGAAATTCTCCAACCCACGGATCTGGCTAGAGCCAACAGACCACTCCACAAACTGCTTTTTTCATGGTGGATGTTAGCAAGTGGTGGACAGGAAAGAATGCTGCTGCTGTGCATTACCCAGATCTCCCATCATCAATTGCTCCAATTTCTCACTTCTCCCGTGCCAGTACCACCTGCTCCAGATGAAGTCCAAGACAAGTCTTCTGATGTAAAGGAGGAGATGGATGCTGATGACTTGGATTACCTGCCTGAGGCACCAAAAATGGTCCTCACTGCCCAAATCAAAAAGAATCAAATAACTTGGTCAGGGATATGGGTCTGACCAAGTCCAATGGAGAGCTATTCATCTCCAGGATGAAGCATTGGAACTTGGTCAATGAGGAGGTGCAGGTGACAAGTCAGAGAAGTTGGCACGATCCTTTTTTTCAGGCTTTTACACTCTCAGGGATGGCCTCTGCTTCTGCTATGATGTTCATGAGCTGTTTGACGTCATTTGAGTGCCGTTGTGCCTGTCATAGGACAGCCGAGCTTATATATATATATATATATATTTATATATATATATGTATATATATATATTTATATTTATTTGTTTTATTAATTTTTAAAAACCAAATAAACTTTGACATGAGGCGTAGGTTCGTGCCTCGGTGATTGCTTGAGGATCATCCTCTAAGAGTGCTAATCTTTATTTTTATTCTAGTGAATGAATAAAAGCGGTTTCTTTCTAGACTTTATCAAATATTGCCACTTCAACTCGTTCGGGGATAATAAAAACAGTGCATTTACTAAAGAAAAATAGACTTTAATGAACATAAACCATCTCACTAAATAACCTAAAACAAATACAGATCTAATACACATAAAAAAGAAAAATAGGATTACTGGGTGAGCTCTCGCAGCTCGCTTCGAGATAAAATTTTACGGGGGGAACAATGTTTAAGTTAATATCGTTGTCCTTGGCCAGACATTCACTAAACTAATTATTATGCACGGGCACATAAACAACAGGATTATTCTTTACTAAAATAAGGAAATGGAGATTAAATACTCGCGACAAGTTAAACTATCCTCGGAGATTTCGATCGTAGTGGGCTGTTTGCTCGATAGATGGCGTTCGTCGATCTGCCTGTCGAGTTGACGGGTGACGTCACGAGGGATCTGGAGTGGAGGCGAATTCAAGCGTAAGCTTAGTACTTCTACTTTTCTTCCGGACGAGATGAAATCGTTTTCTTCTTTTTAATTTTTCTATCTAGTTGTGGTTTGTCCAACTCAGATAGAGTAACATTTAGAGTTCTCAAACTGGCTAGCTTGATACCTAATATCTTGGGGGCTCGAACGGCGCCAGGCTTCATTGGTACAATCTGTTTTTGTACAAGGACTTCAAGTTCTCCTTAACTTGCAGAAAACATTCTACCGGTGATTTTTCTGTTTCCTTCTCGAACTCGAAAAATCTCCCAACCGGTGACTTACTTGTCTATTCCGTTAGAACGAACAAAAAGCCTCGTTTACTAGGGTCAACCTGTTCTATACACAAATTACTCCCGAGGGGTAAAGGGAGAGGTGAAGGGGGAGACTCGCAAGGTGAGACCTCAGGCTGGTCTCCCGCGCTTAGTGTCTTGTAGCTCGGAGAGAGGGTAATACGAGATCGGCAGTTTGCACTTTTGAATGGATTGTTTATATATATATATATATATATATATATATATATATATTTATATACTTAACTCTTATTATACTTCTACAGTGCCCAAGGAGTGGTGGCTCTTCATAGAGAACTCTATCACAAGTTTAAAGGCTGTCCTCTTCCACAATGAAAACAAGTTTCCAACGCTGTCCCTAACCCATTCAGTCTGCCTGAAGGAAGACTACTACAGTGTTAAAGTCCTCCTGGAAGCTCTGCAATTCAACCAGTACAATTGGGAAATCATTGGAGACTTCAAGATGGTGGATTTCCTGCTTGGTCTCCATGGAGGTTTTATTAAATTCCAATGCTTCCACTTCCTTTGGAACAGCAGAGCCACCTCTCACCTTTACAACAGGAAGAACTGGGAGCAGCGAACAGAATTTGTAGTTGGGACCCGGAATGTTATGTGGGATCCTAAGGTTGACCTCAGGATTTTGCTCATGCCACCACTGCACATTCAGCTGGAGTTGATGAAGCAGTTCGTGAAGGCTCTCAACAAGGAATCAGTCGCTTTTAAGCACTTTCTTGATTTCTTCCCCAAGTAATCTGAGGCCAAAATCAAAGGTGTCATTTTTGTTGGATCTCAGATAAAAAAGGTGCTTGAGTCTACCGAGTTCTCCAATAAGCTCATTAGGATTAAAAGAACAGCATGGAACTGTTTCATAGCAGTTGCCAAGGGTTTCCTGGGCAACCACAGGGTTAAAATCTACCAGCAAGCTGGTGCAGGATCTAGTAAAGGATTTGGGCGCCATGAGATGCAGCGTGTCCCTTAAACTTCATATGCTGGACGCTCATCTGGATAAATTTAAGGACAATATAGCGCCTACTCAGAAGAAGAAGGCCAATGATTCCACCAAAATGTGAAGGAGATAGGACGGATGTAACAGGGCCACAACAATGAGAAAATGATGGGGGATTTTATCTGGGGGCTGCTGCGGGAGTGCCACCTGGACTACAACCGCAAATCCAGGAAATCCAGTCATTTCTGACGTGTTTAAGTTGCTTTATAACTGTTATTTGTTTTAATTTGTTTGTTTTTGATAAGCTTGTGTCATAAAATAAATATATACTCTGTTAATTTAATTATATGAACGGAAATTTTTTAAAAAATGTGTCTTTTCTAGAGAAATATGAAAATTTCGAAATATCATTGTCCTGATCACAAACCCAAAGTTCTGATTAAATGATAGTGTTTTTTATAATAATGGGATATAACCAACCAGGAAATGACACTTACAACCGAGGAACAAAGAATGTGTTAAACGGTGATCTGTTAATTGGATCTTATTTTGACCAAAATATAATGGAATTTCTACCATATAATGAAAGCACCTCCTTCCCACACATATCGGCATGGGTTGCACACAAAAGCACAATCAACACCTGGACTCGTTTATTAAGCGTTAGGAACACATACGCACACATAGTTCTACTTCTAAACTGAAACGCGCCCGCACACATACATTCAAGCATATATGCACAAACACACATACTAATGGCATTATGCACCCAGCCGTGTTTTGCACAGAGACCTATGTCATAACTACTTGCTCATTTTTCACTTGTATATAAATAACATGATTTTGTGGGCGTGATCGTGTACTCACGCACATGCCTAAAAATACTAAACATCTTAATAATCCATTTTTTGACCCCCTGAACTGTTACATGATGTGATGAAAGATGTCCCAAAAGTAAAAACAAAATTTCTAAATTTTATTAAATAGTTAAGCTCTTTTCTCTTGACCCTATATTTCTCTTAACAAACTTACCTCCCAACTCTTACAATCCCTTCTACTACTCAATTTCGTAAGCAGGAGATGGAGTGGGCTAAGAATAAGTGCGTTTGTGTGTATATGATTATTGAGGAGAGAGAAAACAGTCCGCTTTACTAGAGGAGTAGTAAGTGGGGGAGAGAACGATAAGATGTAGTGTTAAAGGTAGAACTTGGAGTAGTAACAGTAGAAAATAGGATTATCCACATCAGATTAAAAATATGTAATGAAGCTTTTAAACCCAACCATCGATCACGTTACGCTTCATTCATTTTATTCCACTCCCAACTCAACCATAAACCTCCCTCCACCATAAACCTCCCTCCACGATCTCAGAGCGAGGAGTCTCTATCCCCCAGGTGCACCAAGTAAACCAGTCCTAATATCCCACAGTCTCACTCTGAAACAAAACAGAGGTTCGTTTTCGGGGTCCAATTAACCTGGGAAAGTTTTCATTTTGCTCCCTTAAATGTCTTGTAGTCGACATTAGTGGGTATTTTAAGACAGCCAATCGATTTGAGCATTGTGGAAGGAAATTTAAGAATCCGTTGTCCTGAGAAACATTTTTACTCCATTGGCGTAGTCGTAGCTTAAAGAAAGGGGGCATTATTATCATCAGTTTCTTTGGTATTATATACAGTAAGTCATTCTAACGCTAATAGATATTTACCGACTCTAGAGCAAAATCAAGTATTTAGAAAAGGGAGAAAAATAGTCAGGAACTTCATAGATAGAAGTTATCATTTATTACTAGGTGCCTCTTTCTGTGATAACTTAAAGAGAGCGAATCATTTATCAATAATAAATCGAGTAAAGAAATTATCAAAACCTCTAATCTCGTGAATCTTCCGTAATGCGATATCCCTAAAGGCCAGCTTAAATTTAGAAAGATTTGAATAAATTATAGGTCAAAATAAGATATTATGCGGATAAAAGACGTTGATCTGCAATTGGACATACAATGGAATAAATGAAAGGAAATTAGATACTTAATGATATACGAAAAAGGTGGGGAACTTATGACACGCGTGTCCAAAGTGACGCGCCTGTAATGTGTTTCTGGCACGAAAATCTCAGGGTAGCCGTCTGTATTGGAATCCAGAATTAATCTCGAGGCTTAGGATCTTTTTTTAATATAATATATTTTAATTATGTCGAGTAGTGATAGACCGAATATTATCATGTTGAGGCACATTAATGAAAATCTATATATATTATGAGTCGTGCCCGCACGAAAAATGTTTACCTCTCCATAACTAAAAACCTATAGAATCGCCACAGAAATTAGTTTTACAGATATAGAATTAGTAAGTCAAGGTTTAGAAGTACCATGTGATTGTTGTTCAAAAACGCGATTAAAAAATTCGAATTTTGCCCTCTCTCGGTTTTGGGGACAAGTATTCGCGGCTAAGATTTATAATTAAAACAAAAACATTGCCAATGAAAAATTAAGGTTTGACAGACCAATTCTGTGACTGCAATGTCTCAAAAACATGATAATAGATATTATCATAATGCTCATAACTTCAATAATCTGCTTCAAGCGCGCTGTAAACTCTATGGCTGCCATCCACGTATTCATACCTGCTGCTTGCCCTAATTCGTACATTTGCTGAACCTTGACTTAATCTTTCCTTGAGTTTAAGACGTAGCTTTACCTGAAGCATTTTACTGTGCGACATTCCTCCATGGCTCTCATATTTAATTTTAGCCAGCTCTGACGTAGACTAACTCCTTCTTAAATACAGTGAACTTTACAAACCCCACAACGAGCAGGATAATGGTTAGAAAGTGCCTAGAGTTTTCACTTCATATTACCACATGATATGACGCAAGGCCCGCTGGTTACCAAGTGGCCGAGGAATTTATACCCAAAGCTATTAGGTTTGGTAAAAGATAACATTCAGGCTCTGTTAAAATCCTCAAAGCTTAGGCAAGTAGATCTCTGTATGGGTCACCCATTCATCTTGTAAATTATTTTTACAACAATTACCGTATTACCTGTGACTACCGTCGTTGAAATTCTATCACTTTTAGGGATAAATACAAGGACCTTCCTGCTCCAATTTTACTGCAACCTTATAGAATTTTTAGGTGTTTTCCAAAATCGATTAAAAGGACTCGCTTTCGAGATCGCCAGTGGGTCTCTATGAATTCCTCGATCTTTCTCTAGGTATGTCTAACTATTCTCAGACATTTCAATAGTATATCAATCATTTCTGTTGTAACTGAACTTCGTGTTTGCATATCTTAATGATCTGCTCATCGAGAGAAAAAGGTCAACAGTTAAAACATTTTAAACAACTATTTGCAATATCTGAAATTGCATGAGTTGCAAATTCAAATTATACTTTCTCAATAGATTCACTTGTTTCTTTTCAAGATATAGAGTTAACTCACAAGGTATATCACCGCAATATGATAAGATAACAGCTATCAATGATTATCTTATACCAAAAACGTTGCAAGGGACAAGGAAATTCCAGGCTTTAGGTAATTTACTTCGTAGATTTATTAAAAATGCTGTCAAAACACTAATTCCTCTCACGAGATTGTTAAAAAACTCAAACAAGACTTTCCTTAATCAATATTGCAATGGAATAACCGAGCAAACTTCGATTTTGACAGTATAAAAAAATGATATGTTAAATGCCCTACTTTTATCTCCCCCCCCCTCCAAAAAAAGAAATCCTGCAATTCGTTTAATTATGGATACGTCTGGCTTAAACGTTAGAAGTGTTTAGCAACTTTTTTTGAGGAAAAATGTGATACAAGTATATTAAGAAATAATTGAGTGGGTTAGAATATGTCTTGAATGTCAGGTGTCCAAAATATAGAATACGAAGCCACCCTTTACACAATTTCTCCACCTGGATAAAGGTTTTATACCATCCATGTAGAAATATTAATTGCTTTTCTAACCCAAAAAAGAGGGTGGTAAATATCTTCGGACCATAGCCTGTCGCTATTTTAAGTGGTTATAGGTATATCAGGTTAAGGAGATAAAATCAGAATCTGTAGTTGAAGCCTTTTTCACCAAATACATACAATATCATCCTTTGGTACTTCTTTTAACATAATCTCAGGTAAAGGATCACAATTTCATGCTGGGATGTTTCAGGAGTCGTTAAAAATAGCTGCTAAACAAAACACTTTCAATTCTCCTCCTAATATGATCGGAAATGCTATTTTCGAAAGACAACACAAAACCATTCGTTCATCTTTCTTGGCAAAAGGACAAACTTCAGAATAGTTACTCTATTTTTCATCCGCTCTACAAGCCACACGAACGGCAGTAAGCCAAGAAACAGAATTTATCACTATTCAATTGGTTTATGACACATCATTACTCATTCAAGGTGACCTTTTTGTGACTAAAGATCCCGACTCTTCACAACACAGGTCGATACAACAACATCGATCAGCTATGAATCAGTTAAACATGGGCGTGCGAGTCGAAAGCTATGTGTGTTTCATTTATTATGTTATTTAGCTTCAGAGCCCCACGATCCAATCTCTAACAATGGATTCTCTGAGTTGACCAACTATCGAAGTAAGAGAAAATGGAATATATTTTATAGGATCAGCCTTTCTGTATTTAAAAAAAATATCGTTATGTTCGCCTTTTTGAACAATTTCGGAACTATTCTCTTGCTAATATCATATTTGAAAATTATACAAAGGTGTTTAATAGTTCGCTTTCTAATTTTTTAAGGTAGAACGAATAGATTTTATCGGAACAGACGCTTTTCTTAATATAAAACCGATTTCATTTTGGTCTATATCAATATTTGATAGATAGGTGAATTCGCCAAATTTGATTACATTTGTATGGTGGCTACTCAAAAGTTATTTTTTGTCTTCGACGGTTAAAATATTCACACAATGTTCATCAAATATCTTCCCCGGGTCTTACGGTTCATCATTATGAACACCTTCGGTATTCTGAAGTGATGCCAGGGATTATTTTCATATGTATAAAAATGCTTTGGCTCATGTTTGGCCAACATAGTTCTTTTTCATATTTTCTTTTGTCAATTCTTATTTTGCGTTTAACAAGACGACGATCATAAATGTATCGGTTTCGATTCTCAGCACTATTATCGGTATTATAAATTTTATACACTCAGTTATATTGCTCTTATATACTTTATAGTTTTACTCTTTATCCACAGAACCTGATTTCATCTATTAGAATTTCAAGGTTTATACCACACTAATTCGTTATAGTGAAAACAAACAATAGAAATCCTTATATCGTTGCTGTGTTTCTAAACATTTAAGATTTTTGTCTAATTTACTAGCTTTCAACTAATATACCATACGGCTATATTATAACTAGAATATTTGAATGTATTGTAAGAGTTCAGCCATAAAAAATTGAATGGTTAAAATCCATTTACTTTTCTATTTTTCCAGAACCGGGACGAGGACCCACTCTTACCCGCATCCAACCAACCTTTTTTCCTAACCTCCACCATTTGAAAGAGGATAACTACTTCAATAATTTACAGAGTTACAGCTGAAAGTATGATTAATATTTGAACTCTATTATTAGAAGGTTTTACTTCAAAAACAACTATTTTTAAGCTCTCTCAGCATCTGGTCTGCTACGTTTTTCATTATAGACTAGACTGATACCACTAAAGAAACGTTCGCTGGCAACGCTTGATGGCGGACAAGCAATGTAAGATCTTGCTAACTGAGAAAGTTCACGATACATCTTCGCATGCATCCTTCACGATGTAAAAGGATCTTCGTCAGTGGCAATGCGTTTCTATTTGAGGTACTGGTCAATGATTTTTGATGCCTGCTGAGAGAGCTACTCATCTTCATCATCATTCCTTAAAGATAGAATTGCATTAATAATTTACAAAACGTGGCGCTTGTGGATGGTTTTGAAGCATCTTCTAGGGTACTTTGTTTTGCTTGAACTGATTCAGACCTTCTTTTATAAATTTCTTCACATGTTCAAACGACGCCGTCTTTAACTCTGTTCGTACCAAACTGAGAACTGAAAAATTTGTTTTGTATCTCGGATCCAAAAACGCAGCTATGGCACATAAGTCCTTGTTGTCTCCGAAATAAAACCTTTCGTTATTTATGTCAATATGGTCTCTCTCATCACCTTAATATCTTGACTTTCTTCGGCTGAGGATGATAATACTCTCTTCAAACTAGTAACGAGAGGAATGACGTCTGGTATTGATGACGAGTTATTGCTGATTTTATTGGTGATATCTTCAAAAGGTTGGAGTAAAGTGATACAGTTGGTTAGAATAGCATTGTTTTGGGGTGTTAAGCATTAGAACTGGCGTACAAGCAGAGAGATTCCGTCAGATCTTTCATCCTTAATATAATTTGCACAGTTGTGTTCCAGCGCGTAGGAACATCATGTATTACAGAAAGCCTTGGAGCATTTATTCTACCCTGTATTTTCTTGGGCTCTTCTTGAGCCATGGTTGAATGATTAAAATGTGTCACACTTAACCTACATTTTGAGATAAGTTCAATGACTGATTTTTGAGATGTCAAGCCATGTTTAATGGTAAGGTGCAGTTGATGAATGGTACAGTATGTGTTATTCGCGCCACAAAGAAACATAGCTCTCTTGATATTGGCACCGGCATATCTCATGGCACAGTGAAATCATCTGGAGACAGGTTCTATCTCTCTAACAGTCCATTAAATACTTCACTGAGGCTTTTACCTGTGTGATGTTCAGTGAGTGGTTCAACGCACACCATGAAACTTTGGCGTTTGAAGTCCTTGTCTACAGAATGACTAATCAGAGATAACAGATAACAAAGAAACTCCCAATTCAGTATCGGACCATTCGTCGGTGGTGAAAGCTAGCTTAGTTGATAGTCTGATAGAGCTGATTGATTCTGAATTTTTAGTTTTCCCGTAGCAATACATTTTCTCACAAATAATATCTTTGTGATATTTCCTAATATAATGGGACCGCTTCTTTAATTAGCCATACAAAAGCAAGATCTTCCAGGTGACAAAAGGGAAGATTGTCCATTACTAGCATTTCTGCAATTTTACTATTCATGTTTTGGTTTTTGTATTGTTAGCATCCCATAATATTTTATTTTTATCCATGTTTTCAGGAAAGCTTGCTTCATTCTTAAAGCCGGTGTTAGAGATTCTTTTCCTTTTTGAAAATAATTAGAATAGCATAGTTTACACTTTGCATTATCACTAGAGATAATCTCGAAGTAATCCCAAACCACACTAGACGTGGACGCCATTACGCATCAAGGAAAGTTGATCGCGATCGTGGGTGACAGAGAAGAGCACGTATCTGCATGCTTACTCGGCTAAGGCTCACGAAACACTGAGGTTACTGACTCACTACAGGGCTGCCCCTGCTGGGTTACTCTACCCAGATCTAGGCTTAACGGATTATATCTGTGTTGCTAGGTTATTATTTTGGTAATATAATATAATCTGGGGTTTTCTTACTTTCAATAAGTAAGACCATCATAATTATTCACTATTCGTTTAATATTATCTTAATATAACCTATAATAACATCGATTTATGAATAAAAAACTACTGCAATAGTCTACGGTTCATATAAACACATTTGAGTCAATTTGTTCATTACATGTACAGAACACTTTACAAGGCCGCTGTTACTGGTTAGAGACTGGGTATGTTTCAGTGCCCGCGTGAATAGTGCGGTGTGAGGTTTTAGTCACAAAGGAAATAAAAATTGCTAAAATTGATGGAGTAAAAAACAAATTGATGTATTAGTCAAGTAACAAACTAAACACACGTTGATATTTCTCCAGTACATGCTAAAAATGTTAACACTCTAAATTTGGAGTTTCAATCAAACCATTTCTGCTTATACATGCTTTATTTATATATATCAACTGAGTACAAATCTAGCCTTAGTTTTTTATCACATAGGAAATCCTCACGGTAAAAAACAATCAGAAATTAATCCCAGCAATAATAACTATCGCAAACACATTGATGACATATATCTTGGAGGAAGAACAATGTCACATCTGATGAAGGAACAATTTGCAAAAAACATTAATCCATAGAAATTGAAAATATTCTTTAAAATTCCTAGTGGAACTGTGTTATTAGAAAGTTGAAAATCTTGGAACTAGTTGGATCTTGATGTCAACGATCCTCTGAATTGATAGCACAACTACCTGCGCATTTCCATTCATTTGTGAGAGAAAAAGAGCTGGATGCGCTCGATGATCAGTGGCGATATTTTAGATTGCCTGGAGACAGTCTGACATTAAGTCCTAAATCTATTCCTGAATACTGGAAAAAATTGATTACCGTCAAAGATGGTGTAAATAATTCTAAGTTTTTGTTGCTCTCTATGTCTTTTGGCAGTGCTGCTTAGTTCTTTTAGCATGTGTAGAACGAATATTTTCTGATATAAACTGTGTCAAAACCAAGACCACAAATCCCTTAAAAGTAGAGACCACGAAAGAAAAGCAACTTGCCCAAGTCATATAGTGAAGTGTGCGGGAACGTGTACAAAATAGGATTAGAACAAGGAATTAACAAAAATGTAGTTGACAGAACATTAAACATGCGATAAAAAAAGCGAATAAGTCAACTAAAGGAAGACGAAAAAATAACACCACAAATAATTTAATGTCGATGAGTCCATTATGTAACTGAGAACGCGTACGTTAGCAAAAGTAATTAATACTACTAATTACATTGTCGTGTCAGAATAATTAAATGCTATACCTATGTGTTTTTAACATATTACTTAATTTTGATTTTTAATGTGCAATTTCTGCAAGGAAGGTTAAATCTTGGTTGATTGGTAGAATCTCAAGGGCAGCCCTATAACTGAGCACTGTAGCCTACTAGTAACCGTCGGTAGTTCGGGGAGAAAATGACCAACCTCTTCCCAACTTATGCATTTGCTTTTGTAATATTTGTTCATTGTTTATAATTTAGTTAATATTTGTTTATTTATTGATTTTGCCAAACTATTTGCATGTCTGGGTGCGAATGCGAATGCAAATAATTAAAAACATAGCAAATATTCACAATTGTAATGCAAATGTGAATATTCGGTCCATTATTACTCGACATAATAAAAATGTATTATATTAAATCAAGATCCTAAGCCTCGAGATTAATTCTAGATTTGCGTGCCAGAAACGAATTACAGGCGCGTCACTTTGGACACGCGTGTCATAAGTTCTCCACCTCTGTCGTATATCATTAAGTATCTAATTTCCTTTCATTTATTCCACTGTTTGTCCAATTGCAGATCAACGTCTTTTATCCGCATAATATCTTATTTTGACCTATAATTTATTCAAATCTTTCTAAATTTAAGCTGGCCTTTAGGGATATCGCATTACGGAAGATTCACGAGATTAGAGGTTTTGATAATTTCTTTACTCGATTTATTATTGATAAATGATTCGCTCTCTTTAAGTTATCACAGAAAGAGGCACCTAGTAATAAATGATAACTTCTATCTATGAAGTTCCTGACTATTTTTCTCCCTTTTCTAAATACTTGATTTTGCTCTAGACACGGTAAATATCTATTAGCGTTAGAACGACTTACTGTATATAATACAAAAGAAACTGATGATAATAATGCCCCCTTTCTTTGAGCTACGACTACGCCAATGGAGTAAAAATGTTTCTCAGGACAACGGATTCTTAAATTTCCTTCCACAATGCTCAAATCGATTGGCTGTCTTAAAATACTCACTAATGTCGACTACAAGACATTTAAGGGAGCAAAATGAAAACTTTCCTAGGTTAATTGGACTCCGAAAACGAACCTCTGTTTTGTTTCAGAGTGAGACTGTGATATATTAGGACTGGTTTACTTGGTGCACCTGGGGGATAGAGACTCCTCGCTCTGAGATCGCGGAGGGAGGTTTATGGTGGAGGGAGGTTTATGGTTGAGTTAGGAGCGAAATAAAATGAATGAAGCATAACGTGATCGATGGTTGGGTTTAAAAGCTTCATTACATATTTTTAATCTGATGTGGATAATCCTATTTCTACTGTTACTACTCCAAGTTTTACCTTTAATACTACATCTTATCGTTCTATCCCCCCACTTACTACTCCTCTAGTAACGCGGACTGTTTTCTCTCTCCCTAATAATTAAATACACACAAACGCACTTATTCTTAGCCCACTCCATCTCCTGCTTACGAAATGGAGTGGTAGAAGGGATTGTAAGAGTTGGGAGGTGAGTTTGTAAAGAGAAATATAGGGTCAAGGAGAAAGAGCTTAACTATTTGATAAAATTTAGAAATTTTGTTCACCTTTTGGGACATCTTTCATCACATCATCTAACAGTTCAGGGAGTCAAAAAATGGATTATTAAGATGTTTAGCATATACAAACGAAAAATGGACAAGTAGTTATGACATGGGTTTTTGTGTAAAGCGCGGTTGGGTGTATAATGGCATTAGCATGTGAATTTAGTTGGAACTACTTGATTGTGCAAATATGCTTGGAAGTATGTGTGTGCTAGAATTTCAGTTTAGAAGTAGAATTATGTGTGCGTATGTGTTTTAACCAATTAATAAATGAGTTCTGGGGTTGATTGTGCATTTGTGTGCAACCCATGTTCATATGTGTAGGGAGGAGCTGCTTTCATTACATGGTCGAAACTCCATTATATTTTGGTCCAAATTAGATCCAATTAACAGATAATTCATTCAGGATTTTCGTTGTTGAATGAGAAGGTGTATGGGCCGATATGACACTAATAATTATAGAAAAGACATAATGCAAGAATAATAGATAAATGCAAAAATACAAACAATTAAATAAACGTGGAAAAGAGACATTGTGTGCAAACATGGAAGTTATATCAATATTGACTCTGTTACATTTATGTTTCTGGCCATTACATTATGCCATTTGCCAAGAACATCTGTGGTTAAGGAGTAATTTAGGCATCCAGATCAGCGTGTATTCCTCTCGCAGATGAGAATTCAACTGACTGAAAGCCTAGATGTAAATAAAGAAGAAAGTTAAAAGATCTGACGGCAATATGGTGCCTATAAGCCTATGAAATTACGTACATTAAACGCAAACAGATTGTAATATGTCTTGCAAATGAACATATGTGGAAAAACTGGAGATTCCGATATTACATATTTCCCGAACAGTTTTAAATTAAATTTTCGTAAACATAGCGATCATTCTTACGAGAATATTTCTATGTATATTCAATACAAACCTTTTAATGATAATAGTTAGAGGAGGAAGGGGAGGCGATTGCTCTCATGTGTTCTGATTGCTTAGGTACACGCATCTGTAACGAATTGGAAGAGTGAAAATGGTTATTATGTTTGCCATAAATGGATTGTAGAGGTTTTTATTTGTATGGTTGTTTTATGGCGCTATCGAGAAGATTCGAACCTGGTTAGTGTCGACAGTAAATTGTTCGATGGCATTGCATTAAAAAAAAAGAAATATATTTCCGTAATTACATTAAGAAATTTAGTTTAATAATTTAGTTTTTGACATATAATTAAGTTTGAGTTATTAGTTATCGTACACCTTTCCTTAGATAAGATATCAGATTATCGAAAGAAATTGTTAAAATATCCTTTTCCTAAAACCTTCCTTTGTATTAAGAAAAAGGCCTCATTCATTTCCTTCGCTCAATAACTTAAAATTAAGTAAAAATCGTACTATAAAAATAATAGAATTTGGGTGGAAAACTCCTAAGAGTTGAGAAGCTTCATTATGTAGAGTTAGAGATGCATTATTAATATGGTTGAGGCGGCCATTTGGTACAAAAGCGTTTTGATATGAATTGATGGTAATGAACATCAAATGGCCCCAATAAGAGGGGATAATAGTGGAGGGCAGTGGATAACAAATAAAAATGTAGCCGCAATGACCCTGAGAGCGTTAGAGGCTGCCTACCTGAATGCGAGACAACTCGCAGATGGCTACCACACGAACACTTGCGCAGTCTAAAATGAGCTTGGTTTAGACTGTACCTAAAATAGTGGGAATACTTATCAGATATCATAGGTGGCAATGATAGCTACACTACTCACACTTCAATCTACATCGAAACTCAAAGAATCAAGTTTCACTTCGTTTATTTATGGCAGATCCGATCAGAAGAATCTCAAATGACTTTGACGACATTTTAAATTTCTAATATTTCACTTTGTCCCAAAAGGAAGCCAGACTCTGCTGATCATAATCAGGGCAAGTTAGGTATTGATTAAAATCTCGAATACTACCTACAAATCTATCTCTAGGAACCCGTTATATACGACGCAACACATAAAGGAGATTCGGATAAAACCATAGTTAGTTTAGGTGTGTTCGATCTGTGAACGAGTTTTGCCTGCGAATGTGCAAAGACACATAAGACACTGAATACTGTATGAAAATGTTGAACATATGTGTGTGCAATGCTTTTTAATATATTTTAGGCAAGAAGGAAAGACTATTTAAATGATTAAAAAAGAGAGGTCATTACAAATGTCCAAAAAGTAATACCATATATCTAGTTTTAGTAGTTTCAGTAAAATTATAGAGGGTGTGGGTAAAATATGTTCAATAAGGCAACTACTTAAATAGAGTGAGATAGATAAGGTTGATGTTTGGTATTTTAAGGAGTAGTTAAATGGAAATGTACTAAAGAAGGAGGTATTTAGTGGGTGAGGACAGCGGGGTGAGATTCGATTCACTGTTGTTGACAATTAATATTTACAAAGTATTAAGTAGCTGTGATGTGGTGTGAATGACGGCGGTACAGATAAAAAAATTGCAAAAAAGATGTATTAAATGTTGCGATGTATCACTTTTCCCTGTTATTCACTGCCACATGTAAAACAACAACTGCTTCCCTTTCAGCTCCATCCACTATCCTTTTATTTATTCCACAAACATTCACTACACGTGCACCTGGCATAAATGCTTCATCCTCCTCGTGTGCTCATGTTCAATAAAAGTCCTTCTAAATACCCAACCTGTTAATCACCCACCAGAACATTTTATTTGCTTCATCTCTACCTATATACCCACTTCTCTTTGAATAGACCGTAAGGTCTCCGAGGGTACTTACTTTCATTGTAATTCTCCTAAGACACTGAACCTTTTACTAAAAATAATAGTCACAGATCTACCCTGTCTACCTAGGTCTACTATCACCATCCACTCAACACTGGCATCCCTACTTCCAACGAGAACAGGAGATGACTCACTAGCTATCTTCTTCCCTCCTCCTTTTACCACCTTCCGCTCACTATTCTCTCCACTAGTCCTACTCCTAGCTAATGTAAATAGGCTAAACTTGCTATCCCCAGAATTCCCCATGGACCTAGGGCTTAGATCCCTCCTAAGCTCAATGGCAAACACCTTCAGCATAGTTATTCTTTCCAAATCCCAGGCTCTTTCCTCGCAGCCCCCACACAGTACAATCAGTCTCCACTCCTACCATTTAACATCCAACACAAATATCACAATACTTACGCTCATGTTCACCCTCGCTAATCCACCTTTCTTTAACCACATCGTACTCAGCCATTTTAATCTAATTAATGTATAATAAAATAGAATACACTCACAAAAGTATAAGTTCAGCACACTAAATCACACTTTAAAGAACACTTACTCACTATGTGACTTAACTTAGGTATCACTCCAACACAAGAGGAATTACTTTTATTTTCCCAACAACGAACAAATATTAAAAACAAGTGTATTATTCACTGACACAAATGTATGATTAAACAAATAGCCAAACTGCACAGCCAAATCAAATTATCACTTCAAACCTTTGATGAATATCAAATCTATCGGAGACCTTCTTCAAATCTAAGGTTCTAGGAGAAATCCAGGTAGCCAATTGGATCCAGGTGTTAAATAGTTTGGTAGAAAGGTTGCACGTAGTAGTGTTAGTAATTAATTGTTGTTTTATTAATTGAATATATATAAAATTGTTATGATTTAATACTATCAGTACTACCATTAGTGCTTTCATTTCCAGTATTCCTACTCCTACACATACTGGATAATGTTAATAATTTAACAAGAATTACTACAACACACTCTCTTACTAGATATTTTTGAACTTCTACTTCAATTCATTAGAGGATGGAAAAGATTTTGCCGATCATTTCATGTTTTTGAATATTTAATCCAAAGGAGGGGCAGACATTCATTTTTGACAGCTTTCCCACCCCTCTAATCACTTATCATGATTACATGACCTCCATCGAGACCTTTTTTTATCCTATAATTCTTTTTTCATAATCACCCTAAGGCAACAAAAATGAACCCATTTTTTTAAAAATTTCAGCTTCAGTTCTATTTTAAAAGGGAAACTCTCTGTATTTGGAAAGCAAACATCTTTTCGGTTGCAATAAACACGCGCAATGGCGATCGACTTCAGAGGAAGGAATCCGAACGGATGAAAGAAGTGGTACGTCGTAATTCGGCTTGGCAGAGTGGCGTGTGGCGTGGAAAGAAGGTGGAAAGTAAAAGTGAAAGGGCGATCTTTAAGTAACGTGGAATAGAACGAAGTGAAAACACAGCGATCTATAGATTGACTGGGGTGTTAAGGACGAGGAATGAGTATAAAAAGGCTTTTCCCAGAATTAGAGAGGGGTTTAGGTGATATAGAAAAATTTAGGGGAAGATTTTAATCCTTAATTGGCTTTCTCCTTGTCGAAATATACTTTTGTTGAAGAATTCTATTTCTGTTATTTTAAGGAAGCCGGTCGGATCCTATTAATTATGCAAGACAACAATACTTCAATATTGGCTGGATGGACTTTTTAAGTACTCATTGCCGAGAGGATGTCACAGCGTTTAATCCATTATTAAGGAAGAGCCGTCTCAAACACGTAAGGATTTAGTGAAACGCCCAGGAATTATCCCCCAATGAACATATATTTTAAAATTTAAAAATTAACTACAAAAAAACAGTAAACACATGTATATCCACCTACTAAGCTAACAGAGGCTAAACTTGTTGGCAACTGGGCCTATTACAATATCTATTCATGACTAAAATAACAAATAGGCTCCACTTAAACAAAATAATTGCCGATTAGTTATTTTATCGTGACCCTTTTAGATTAGCATTATACATCAAATTAACTTACACTCTTCTTCTAGTAAATATGACGGGGTTCACACACATTTGTTTCTACTTCCGTTAAATCGTGTAACGTAATAAACTCATACTAACGAAATACGAATATAAATATTCTTTCTAACTTACATTACAGAAGGAATCGGGGGTTGCCGGAGTTCACTGGAGGGCTCATCTCGCTCTTCAGAGAGTTGGAGTGGCCGATGATAGATTTTCTTCGAGATAGGATGGAGGTAAAGGGGGGTGGGCGATGTCAACTTCTTATTGCAACTTTGTCTCCTGTTACTTTTCAAAAAACAGAGAGAGGTGTAGTGCTCTATAGTTCAAAGAGTCTTCTTCTCGATACTCTTGAACTTATTTGTATCCTAGTCTTTAGCGCCGAGTGCCCAACTAGTTTTTGGGTATACAAGGTGATTTCTACTGTACTTATCAAATGGAACCTTGTTGGGGCTTGGTTCTTCTCCTCTCACTCTTAGAGAGCTTGCGTTGTGTTTGTCACTTGAGTGTGAGTGGGCTTTCTTTTCTCCAGTCAGACTTCTTCTAAGTCTGTAAGGGATTCTTCAGTATGGAACCGATACAAAACTTTACGTTCTAGGTTAATTAGGCACTAGGGGGAGGATCGATCTTCTCGAACTGATCCTTTATCGTTTCTCCTCGAATAATCTTGACTGGCTGAAGGATCGATCTTCTCGAACTGATCCTCTAGCGTCTCCCACCCAATAATAATCTCTTCTCTTTCCTTCAAGGGCTTATTTTATAGGCGAACGACCGCTCCATCTAAGGGGAAAGGGGCGAGGCCGCATCTAGGAGAGCGAGGAGTGAGGAGGTTGGCACCGAGGTGCCCAAGTCGGCTTGTTAATTAGAAACACCACCAACCGTCATCATCCTTGACGTGCCTTTTGACTGGCAACGCTTTTTGGTGATATAACCACGGGCCTACGGATCTCGTAGGTAATTAGATCTTTTGAACGCCATTTAAGGGCCTTTGTTGGTTTCCTTTACACAGATGGTCGCTCCAACTACCTATACGGCGGGGAGATCAAACAGGGTAGGCAGTTAGACTGTTATTCGCCGGCTACCGTTCCCACGAGTCTCCTCATGTGGCTCGATTCTCCGGCTTTCTCCACACGGTGATGGGGGAGACTTTAATGTATATGTCCGCCTGGCCCGCTGGGAGGCCTCATGATGCCATTCCTCTACACTTCTTATTAAGAAGTTAATCCAGGTAGTTCTAAATAAATCCCTCCTGCCAGAAGTTCAAGGTTGACGAGAGAGTGATATCATATTCTCTGTACGCCTTAAGTCTCTTCGCTAATCCTCTTTATTTATTCATTTTTATTTTCTTTCTTCTCCTATTTGCCTTTTTTCTATTAAATCAAAATTCCCTCTTCGGTGACAACATTTTATACATTCTTAATTATAAAAAATATACTATCTGCTAAAAGAAGATATAACGTATCACTGTCTCAGCCCTAAATGCTGCTATATTGTTTCTAAACCTGTCCATATACATAAACAAACATATGTATACTTATCTTGTCCATTACCTCTATCTTTCTAATCCCGTTCATTTATATCGTTCAGGCTAATCTATTTTCAATCCTTCACATTTCTTACTTCCCTTTTCCTATATTATCAAACCTATCTCTATAAACTCTCATATTCTAATAATAATCGATGTTGTATGGAAACTATCGCGCCCCTTAGCACATTTTACACGCTCCACATCTCCGCTCACAAGACCAATGGTCCAATAACCAGCCAATATCAACATCCGTTTATCTCCTATATTAAAGGCTCGTCTATCACTCAAATCTCCTTTGAGCTATGAGATGTCGAGCGATTCCGAGAGAAGCCGAGAGAAGCATGATTAATGTTTTTGCCGTACGTTTGTGCACAAGAAAGAAGTTAATTCGACAGCCTTCGAATTAACAAGCTTTTGTATTATTTTGAGATGCCAAAAAGAACGACTCTTCCAATTTAAAGGTAACTGATACATATGTAAAATATTACGAATGCTTACAGATTTTGGAATTTCTTTTTAGTCTTGAACTATAGTTTTTCTATAATATTTTGGAGATGAATAAAATGAGTTCACGATTTTGAATTCTTACTTTGTGTTAAAATTTAATTAAAATGGATTTTATATTATGATATTAGAATAGATACTAATGTTATAATAATGATAATTTAGGTATGAGGGAGTTCAATCCATGATAAATAATGCTGAGAGCGCGTACATTCATTGAGATGATCGCTGTTGGATATGAGTTACCACGTGAAAGCGTGCTAAATTGGTTATAAGTAATATATAATATATTATGTTAAGTTAAATTATTTGGTTCAGGTAATATATAGTTTTGGGGAATCTATTTTCTTTTAATATTAATGCTGTGCTATTACATTTTAAGGAGATGGCATCAGTAATTTTAAGATTATGTTCGTCTCTCGATCTAAATCTAATTTTTGATTTGCTTCAAAGAGAGATTTATCTTAATATATATGAGGAACGTCGAGTCCTGGAATTTACTATGCTAAATGGATTTTCCGGAGCGCGGGTTTCCAAGCTGTTGTTGCTGAAACAATAAAGGAAATGATAAATTTTTCGACAGGAAATTATGATTTTTCATTTGATTTATAGTCTTCGTCCTTGTGAAGAATTTATAAGCAACCTTTGATGTTTAATCTTAAAAGTGAATGGCTGTTACTCTATTCTTTTGGATATTTGCATTACGAGTATGTATAGTTTTAAGATGTTTTAAGGGTGGCTTTATTGCTTTATCTTTTCTAATACAATTTAGGTATAAAGTATACATCAATGGACCTTTTTAGGAATGCTATTGAGATTATCTTATGCAAACTTTGGGTTGATTTTACAAATTATATCGGAGTCTAGCTGCATTATTAGTCTTAATATACGGTGGTTTCTTTAGGGAGGAATGTTATCTTTACATTTTAAAAAGGGTATGTTGTACATACGAGAAGCTTCCGAAAAACTATGCCCTAATCAGTCCAGCAGAGACAGGAAGGAACATATTAAAACTATAGTGCAGTAAAATGCCTTTTGAATCTGTGCACCATTTAACGAAATTAGTGAAATTATTGCACTTGTCTTTGTTTTGGGACCGTGCGAGAAATATGAGTTATAACAGGGGCGATCATACTGCAGCTGAAGCTATATATCTTACACATAGTTTAACTTCCTCCTTCCTCACTGCCGTGCTTAAAACTCTTCTCTTACAACCATTTTAAGGGAGTTCTTCTCGTCTGCTTTTGCTTTAAATAAAATAAAATAAATCATGAAAATAAACGAGAGTTTGGAATGAGGGGAAAAATTAAGTTATTAACGCACCTTGATAGGCTTATTGAAGAAACTCGAAGCTTTGCAACAAACCTATGTGGATATGGTCCCCAAATGTTTTAAGACAGATTCAGCGTTTGGAGTTGACTAAGGAAGACATCAAAATGATAAAGGCAAGGAAGAGCTATAACATCGTTAATGAATAAAATGGGGCTGTTATGATCAAATTGGTGGAACAAGACTGTAGGACTGATCTTCATTCGAAAGCTTATGAAGATAAATCCCGATAGTTTCTGTGGATTTATACCGAGCATCTTTACCCTAAGAAACACATTGCTCAGTGGGTACTAAAATACTTGGGCCCACAACAGCTCATTTAAAATGCCTACCTTTTATTGTTTATTTTAAGCAAGATCGAGGAAGATAGTCGAAGATTTTTGAAACAAAAGTTAACCTTGGATGGCACTTGGATTTTCAAGTATGACTCAGATAGAAAAGTACAGTGGAAAAGTGGTTACTAAAGTATCAAATTCAAAGCCTAGACGTCGGGAGTTTTCTTTAAGTATACAATTTTGAGTGATATTAAATGTGTAATTTTGGTAATTTCTCGAAGGCAACGAACGATTACCACTGCATAATAGGTATAACTTAATAGAAATTTGGCCTCAACATTACTTATTATTATTAACACGTTTTATAAAATTGAAAAGAGAATTCTTTGGATAAAGACCCACAATGAAACATCAAGTTGTGTCCTTTGATTACGATAACGAGAAGCTCATTCTTCAAGTGTCTGCAGGGAATTTTTATGGAATTTTGATGGAAAACTTTGCCCTATCTACTTTACAACTCTGACTTTGGCTCTACGGATTTCATTTTATTGCGGCAAATAAAAAAAACTCAAAGGAGCTCGATTTCTTTTGATCACTCATGCATAATCAGCAAATGGAAAATTCGCCTACTGAAGTGCAAGGACGTTAAAAAATAATAGCATTTTCTCGTATGACAAACTCCAATTTCCTAAAGGTTCAGAACTTCTCAAATACCTGTTATATGCGCCTTTGGATGCTTCGAATCTTCATGCTTTTCTTACATAAATTTTTATACTTATGATTTTTAAAGAGGATTATAGAATGGGATACGGTGAAAGTTCTTTGAGTACCGCTCATAAATTGTTTGTAGAATTTTTCTTGAATTAGGTTCATCAGAGATAAAGAGTGCATGGAATGAATGCCATGTTTTATTCTTATGTTTTCGGAATTTAGTTATAACATACATGAAATCAGGTCCTATTATCATATCTCTTTGTCTCTTAATTTTGGATTCGGAGTTGTATATTCAGACCTGGGATTAATAACCCCAACGTAGTTGACTCTACTTCTTCCTTTTCTAAGACGATTGTTACCCCTTTTGAGGAGAAAGTAGTGTTGGTCCTAGTTGCACTTATCGGAGGATGCCATTATTAGCAATGAAAGAGAGAGAGAGATTTACTTTCTCTTTGCAACTATCTCTTCGAATGTCCAAACTTGAAACGTGATCGATACAGAGTAGCTCTTTTTATATGTGTCCGCAGGTTTTAGAGTTCCTGCAAATTTAATGCTTTGACAAATGGTCTGTTATTGAAGGTAATTTTTCAATTTTTAAGTAATTTATTGGACAGGCGACTTTTCAAGGCATATGGATCAGGCTTTTATAAGATGGATATTATCTTTGAATAATATGTTCATCCTTTTACAGATAAATTATTCAAAGCTTTGAAGGATTAACAGAAAATCAGTCAAGCAAAACAGTGGCTAGTCTCGTGTTATGCTCGTTTTTGTTATTTACGCTGATTTCGTGATTAGATAAGAGTTGTTTTTTTTAGATATTTCGTGTTTTGCTTTAACTGTTGCTACATTTTTGGTTAGATTGATAAAAGATTATGGTTATGAATCTTGTATCACCGCTTATATTTATTAATGGATTTCAAAGATTTAATGAAACCAGGTTGGAAGATTGATTTCTTTATTGGCAAAAGGCTGCTTAAATAATTAATTATCAACGAAAGTATCTAGTCGAAATTTTGAAAAACAACTAAGTGACACTAGGGCACGTCGCAACTGGGGCTTCTTTTTGAGCTCTGGCTGTTAGAACTTGAATAGGAAGTATGCGTCTTCACATCCACTTCATGAGAGAGCAAAACTATACCCACATAGGGCAAGGTGAGGTGATATGAGTGATGAAACGAGTTTGGTGGCTGGCTCCGTATTGGTCTAAAAGGTCTAAGGCAGGAGAAAGGGGAGGGGGGAGCTGCAAAGGGGTGCATAAAATGACTATGGCGAAACACCCTCTTCTCTAGGTTTGACTCACTAAAATTTGCACAGCCTCTTAGTGAGTCAATCTTCCTCCCGAGAATTGCTTGGAAAAACTAGAGGAAAGGGGTTTGAAAAGAGAGTGGGTTAATTATGTCAAAGGGAAGATATCTATGAGCAAAAAATCAAGGGAGTTTCATTCTAGTTTGAGAACACCGTGTCCACTAGGGACATGATGGCCTCCCGTAGAACCCCCATTCGGATCTTTTTGAACGAAGTCGGCTGGGCTGAGTGAGCTATGAAATTCTATCAGAAAGAAGTCGTTGTCGTTTGAATACCCCAGGGTGTCTCATCAGACCTTCATGGGCGTTAGCACCCCAAATTTAGTCACTCGCGGAGGAGAGGTGATGCCTTGTATCCTTGGAATCTATTGTAGTTCTTTGGGGAAGTAAATAAGAAAATTCTTCCCTTTAGGCCCAGGAGCTACCCTGCTTGTAGGCGAAAGACTGCTTACCTTCTCATTTGATTGGAGTAGGAGGTTTATGATCGCTCACTCCACCACAACGGTATCTCCTGAGCTTCTCGAAATGAATTTGGTCCGCAGGATGTGAGGAGAATTTCAGAGATCGTCTACGAACCGCAATGTTTAGAAGAAGAGGTGATTCCCACAATTGTACTCTTGCATGGTCTTAAAGCAGTTTAATATGAATTTATGGTTGACCCCTTTTTGCACCTCAGCAAGTGTTGTTTACGCGGCAGAAGCATTGTACTGATAATAATAGCTCAGCCCAAACACCACAAATAGAGGGAGAGGTGACGCCCCCTTGTCGCGGGAAGAGAGCTTGTGTGGACCTTGGACTTTTCGAGCTATGTCGGCGGGGGTACCTCTTCTGGGTACCCCTGGTAGGGCTTCCCCTATCGTGTCACTCTTTCCCTTTCTTCCTCTATCTACCTATAAGGACCTGGCAGCTACCTCATGCGTCAGAAGAGAGGCTTTGGAACCTCTATAAACAACGCCAATCGACGCTCACTGGTTGCGAGAGACTAGGACTAGAGGTGTCCTAGGCGTTGGGGCACGATTAATAAGATGAGGGTAGTGCCTCGTTAACCCCTTCCCTGGCGCGTAATTATTGACCGTTCCCAGTGACTGTTGACGGGTGCTTATGGTAGCATTGGTCCGAGGTGACGGCCCTTTGTTCCCATGTTGGTTGCTAGGCCAATAAAAAGCCTTGGGTCGAGTTCCTTAGTGTGGCGGGATATCCATTGAACGCTACTCCGAGATCCTGGCCGTTGTGAAGGGAACTAGTAGGAGTTTAGTACGGGGCGTGCTTCGTTGTTGTTCACCTGGTGAGAAATCGATGGCCCCTTCGGGGACAGTCAGTGCTGCTTGGTTGGGAGCCACGGCACGCCGAGGTTTGACGACTCGGTCGGACGAACAGCAGCACATGGAGCGTGCCTTCTGAAAGATCCGAAACCTCTCCGATCAATAGGCGGGAGCGACTCACGCTGGGAGAACTCACCAACCCCCCTTTTTTATCATTGATTGGTCACGAGTTTTCAGAGAGAGAGAAAGCGCTCAAAATGACAGGCAAAAAAGGACCCGTTCGTCTCAAACACAACTGTGCAATATGCCAGTTAGAAAAGTGGTGCGTTGACTTTCCGGAGGGCTGCTACTCAAAATGCAGCCCTGAAAGTATCTGCACTACTTGCATATTGACGTGAGAGGTGGAAAAATTAAAAGACCTCTATAGAGCCTCAGAGGAGAGAGCTAAGGTCCTTGAGGGAAAGTTGGAGAAGCTCAAAGCCCTTAACGTAGCTCAGGTTCGATGCCTAGAAGAGGCGCCGCCCACTGACGTTCCGGAATCCCCTGGTAATGAAGCGGACATTCCGGCATCATCTGAGGCTAAGCCAGCTGAGGTGAGAGAGAAGGAGAAAAAGAAGAAAGGAGAAACGAAGAAAAAAAAGAAAAAGGTGATAGTTGAAACAAGAGTAGAACCCAAAATAGGAGAAAAACAGATAAAGAAGAAGAAAAAGAAAGATAAGAATGTGGAGAGTAAAGAGGAAAAGGGGAGGCCTCTTCCACAAGGGAAGACCCCGTCTTCAGAGACCAAGTGTCCGAAGGTCACCCTCATTGGTGACTCGCAAACACGGGATCTGCAGCCGCTGCTAGCGGCCCGCCTTCGCACTAGCGTGAAGGTAAGCTGCCTGTCAGGACGGGGTAACCACACCATCAGAGTAGAGGCAGAGAAAGCTCAGATTTCTGAGAATTCTGTTGTTGCTCTGATGGTGAGCGGCAACGACATCTACCTCAGAGGGGGTAAAGTGGGCCTCAGTGGTAAGACCATCCAAACAGTGATGGGAGCCGTGGACGACATAGGGCTTAAAACCCGCAAACGTGTGGTGGTTGAGATGCTTCCGAGAAGAGGTCTATCCCGAACCGCTCACGAAAGAAACGTGGCAGTGAACAAAAGGTTGGCGGATCTCTGCACGGCAGAAGGAGTCTTCTTCGTGGACCCCTATCGTACCTTTATCGGTAGAGACGACCTCTACCAAAGGGACGGGGTACATCTCTCCTTTAAAGGGAAGGCCTTTCTCGCCAATCTAATTCAAGATGTCGTGGAACGCACCCAAAGAAGCGTTTGAAACAGAGCGAAAGCGGACGTGCGCCAGCATGCCCGTGTCACTCCTGGAACGACCTTCTCGGAGGTGGTCAAAAAGGGTGTGACCACGAAAACAGAGAAGCCGGGAAACGGAAGAGCGTAGGGAGTCCTACACTAGGGAACTCCCTCAAAGTTCTTCTGTTCAATGCGAGGTCAATCAAGAATAAGTTTCTTGAGCTCCGTGGCCTCGTAGTAACAGAGGAACCTGAGATGGTGGCCATAACGGAGTCGTGGATAAAAACCTCAAGCCGAGATTTTGAAGGTGAATTCACGATTCCCGGTTACCAGCTCTTCCTGAAAGATAGGCCAGACAGAGAGGGTGGCGGTGTGATGTTGTATGTCAAGGATACTCTCAACTCGACGGATTGCAACATCATATCCGACCATGAACTACTAGGTGTTGACCTAGAGATAGGTCCTGCCAAATACAGGACCCTGGGGCTTTATAGACCTCCTGCCCAACTCGTTGAAAAGGACAGAGATCTGTACCAGCTACTAGGAGAACTTGTCGAAGACAGAGTGTGTATCGTCATGGGTGATTTCAACACACAAGTTGACTGGGAAACCAGAGAACCCTGTGGCGAGAACGCACTACTCCTGGAGTTCACGAACAACGAGTTCCTCACTCAATGGGTGAGAGAGCCAACGAGAGGAGACAATATCCTCGACTTGGTTTTCACCTCTGAAGATGACATCGTTGAGGACCTCTCTGTTGGCGAAGAGCTCGGTGACAGTGACCACCGACTAATTAGATTTGTAGTCAAAGTCCTCAAGGCAGAGCCTGCAACTAGTAAATCAAGGAAACTGGATTTGAGAAGAGCAGACTTTGCAGGTCTACGCGCGGGACTGACTGACGCGAGGCTAGAAGAGTGCGATGCTGTTGAAGACTCTTGGAACAGTTTCAAAACCACATTCATGAGTCTTTAATCGCCTTTTATTCCTCTGAAATGCCCCGTCGGTCTTCTGTTCAACCAAAGTGGTTTAATCGAGAAATCGGGCAACTGCTTAGGGAGAAGAGAAATGTGTACCGGCAATCGAAGATCTCGGGTGACTTTGACGAATACCGGAGGCTAGCCAGGAGAGTGAAGTCCAGTCTAAGGGCGGCTAAGCGGTCTGAGGAACTCCGAGTGGCGAGACTCTGTAAAGAGAATCCCAAGGAGTTTTTTGGATATGTGAACAGCCGTAAACCAATCCGTCAAACGATTGGCCCTTTGAGGAATGAGGAGGGGACATTAAAGCATTCAGATGCAGAAAATGCCAACCTCCTCAACGAGTACTTCTCTTCAGTGTTTACTGAAGAGTGTGGTCCCATTCCCCAGCCGACGGATTCCTACTCGGGGGAAAAGCTGGAGGCAATGGACTTCACCGAAGGAGAAATAAAGAAAAAGATCGCTGACCTAAAGACGAATAAGTCCCTGGACCGGACGGGTTTCTACCTAAAGTGTTGAAGGAAGTGTGCGATGAAGTATCACGACATCTGTGCGCTATCTTTAACATGTCAATCCGGACCAAATGCGTTCCTAGAGACTGGCGTGAGGCGGAGGTGACTCCGTTCAAGAAAGGAGACCGTAGCCAACCGTCGAACTACCGACCTATTAGTCTGACTTCGATAGTCGGTAAACTCATGGAAAGCATGATGGTGGACAAAGTGACGTCGTATTTAGAGTCAAACCTGCTACTGAGAAGTTCCCAGCACGGCTTCCGAAGGCAACGGTCATGCCTGACGAACCTTGTAGAATTCTTCCACTTCGTTTTCAGTGAGCACGATCGGGACAAGGCGGTGGATGTGGTCTACCTAGACTTTCAGAAAGCCTTTGATAAGGTGCCACACCGCCGCCTTCTCCGGAAAGTGCGAGCGCTTGGCATAGACGGAAAGGTAGCCGGCTGGATCGAGAACTGGCTAAGTGGCAGACGGCAACGGGTGGTGGTAAATTGACAGTCTTTTGAGTGGGTGCCTGTTACTAGCGGGGTGCCTCAAGGTTCTGTCCTGGGACCACTACTATTCATCATCTACGTCAACGACATGGACGGTGACATGGTTGCCAAGATTTCCAAATTTGCCAACGATACCAAGCTTGGTATGAACGTTGCAAAGGATGGAAATACTGCCCGCCTGCAGGAAGATCTTGGGAAGATTGGGGAGTGGTCGGACACGTGGCAAATGCCTTTTAACGTGGGCAAATGCAAAGTGAAGCATATCGGCCACAGAAACCCCCAATTTCAGTATATCCTTAAGGGCACTGCTCTTGAATCGAGTGACACTGAAAAGGACTTGGGTGTTACTATCACTAGTGACCTCAAGTTCTCGAAACAGTGCATTGAGGCGGAGAAAAAGGCCCAAAGGATGCTAGGCTATATTAAGCGCCAGTTTTGTTATCGGAACCAGGAGATTGTACTGTGCCTGTACAACTCACTTGTCCGACCGCACCTGGAGTATGCCGTACAATTTTGGAGTCCTTCATTGCGAAAGGACATCGCGAGATTGGAACGCGCACAAGCCAGGGCAACCAAGCTGATTCCCTCTATCCGACATAAAAATTATGAGGATAGACTAAGGGAATTAGATCTGTTCTCGCTGGAAACCCGTAGACAGCGTGGTCAGCTCATTGAAGTTTTCAAAATACTTCGAGGGTTCGATAATGTTGACTATCGGGATATTTTCACACTGAGTGAGAACAGAACGCGCAATCACGGCTTCAAACTTGAACTGAAGCGTTACAACCGCAATCTGTGTGGAAATCTTTTCACGTACAGTATCTGCGGTAAGTGGAACGCACTTCCAGTGAATCTGTTGACCAGTTCAAGTCAAGACTAGACAAAGTCTTGAAAAGTGGCCGTTTATGGACGCAAAACAATTGAGCAGCCTTGTGCCCGCTCAATTGCTAGTCCAAAGGTACCCTCTTTGAATGGACCGTAAGGTCTCCTAGGGTACCTTCTTTCCTTGTTGTTACTCCTTGTTGTTGAGACTAACTAGGTCGAACGTGAATTAGAGCGTTAGAGTGGGTCAAGAGGCTCTCCTCACCATTCGTTCAACTTTCTCGGTCCCTGGTTTGTCCTGTTTAACTAAACTTTAGTTCTTTGTCATATACCTCTACCTAAACGAAGTAGAAAGTAGAGAGAGAGAGAGCGAGAGAGAGAGAGAGAGAGAGAGAGAGAGAGAGAGAGAGAGAGAGAGAGAGAGAGAGAGAGAGAGAGAGAGAGAGAGACGCCATATCTACACATATGAGGATGTATTGTTATATTGTGCAGGTTAGGATATATTATTAAGATGGGTCGTCCCTTGGAAAAATGATACATATGGTTTCCTACCAAGAAGGAACAAGGAAACCAAATAAAGGAACAAGTGTACATCGGACAGTCTTGGTCTCTCAATCGTAGGGATGACTTCCCATATCATTGAATCCGAGAGGCTCAAAGACTCCAGTTAATTTCTCAAAGAGCAGCCCCGAAATCTTCAAGGCTCCGCTTTCTTCCGCTTTTATGGTCAAATTGCTGGAAGTTTCCCCAGATGGATTTGTTTCTAAATACCCGTCTCTAGGGATTGATTATGGCCCAAGGGTATCTTTTTTAGGCGTAATTCACAGTTTGGGATGTGGATAGAACACAGATAGAGGATAAAAGAGGGCCAACTCCGCACTTGCGATGATGCTTTTTAAGAGTGGGTTTCAGTGGTAAATTGTTGGTGAAGTGGAAACAACTTTAACACAGGAATCGGCTGAATGGTATACTCCTCAGATTAACTGTAGTTCGATTAAGAGTGTTTTCGTCATATATACCAGTTGTCCAGTTCTTAATTGTAGAAAAGTATTCATTGGGCAATGTTACCTATATATTTTTTCGCGAGGCATGGCCTCCCATAGGTAAACTCCCAGCAGCCAGGGGACTCATATGTAAACTCGGGGGATAAGAGGGCCTACATTTAATCAAGGAAAGCAACGAAGCTCATATGTAAAATCTGAGAGCAAATAACTCAGATGTAAATTCAGGAGACAAGGGGATCCAATGCAATCCCATGAGGCAAAGGGACGCACATATAAAAAAGAGAGGCAAGACGACCTATATCTAAACTACAGGAGGAATTGGGACCCATATGTAATCTCTGGGGACAAAAACTAAGCATGTTCCTACTCAAGGTGACCGATCCAAACAGGGCACATTGGGTGCCGATTATACCGGCTTGGTACTAGTAAGAACTACCTCTCACAACTGCTGCCCAAACATTTTGTCACCTGAAAGAGATATAGGCGCAAAAAAATTGACAGGCGAAGGAATGATGTGGGTAGAAGGGAAAAAGGGTGGGTATACACTAAACATTTTAAATTCATTACCTACAACCGAAGACTAGAGATATGCGGTAGATCCATTCTCCTAGACTCGACCACGAATGAATAGATGAGAGTTGCTCGTTGGATGGTCTGCGAAATTACCCAGGGGCCAAGAAAAGAGGCGAGAAAATAGTTGTAAGGAAAATGACAAAAAACAGGTAAAATGGAGAGATCTAAAAGAAATACAGCTCAGGTGACCTCAATCTAGTTTTAGGTTGGTGATGCCATTGGGGCGAGAAACGCGTGCAACTACTCTAGGAAACTGTTGTAACAGTCTAAGTAGGTGTCCTCTATATGGGGGCGGATCTATCTTTAAAAAGTTCTCGGGGCTTCATTTGATAAAGTGGTCCAAAGTCATGGCTATAAGCCTCTTGAAGTGCTTTTAGCAGCCTAGCGCCATGTTTTGGCTGTCGCCTTGGAAGTTTTAGCAGGGAAGGTTCTTTCTGCTGTGCGAGCTCTATCCTTCTCCTATTTCTGACTCTTTCTGAACACAATGGGTTATTTGGGTGACGCTCTTTCGTTGGGGTACGGCACCGACCATTTATGGCACTATATCTAGCTTTTAGCAGGAGTGAGGGCCCTAGGACTCCTTTATTCTTATTGTACTTGCAAGAGTAGTGATCAAAAGGATAAGAGTTGGTTCTACTGCCACCTTTCTTCCCTTTTATCTCCGAAATGAGCGTTTTGGAGGAGTTTCGTGAGTTACTTCTTTTTTTTTGCGAAGCAGTCTCCTATGGGGGATAAAGGGTCCCAGGATTTGCCGAATCATGCTCGAGGTATTCTCTATAGCTGTTATCCAGAGCGTTATGCGGACCGGGAGTGGTAAAACCAGCAGAATTGTTCCTGATAGGCGTGAAGGGTACTGCAACATTATGTTTGAGGGGTCAGGGGTTGGGGCATAATTCTTCAAATCAGTTAATTTTGAGGTGCCTGGACGTGTACAACGTCAAAGGACTATCGTCTAATCCCCAATAAGAAACCTGGTCGACAGCTGTTGTAATATATACAAATCAAGATCCTTTGCCTATCAGGGCGCGATCCGACGAAATTCACAGACTTTGCGATGCATGGCACAGAATTCTCACATACGTCCCTTGATTATTTTAAACGAATTTGTAATTGACACTTGTTTGAAGCTCTATATTATTTGCTCGTGTGGCCAAAGTGATGGTAATGATAACAGTGATATGAAAGCCCTCACGCGGTGTTGATACCAGCCAGCTTAGTCCGAAGTAAGGAGCCTACCCAGCTCAAACGTGACGACCCGTGTCGAAACCATTCCGTCTTGACTATCCAATAGTCGCCCACGTTTACAATAATGTTGTCAAGGGCACAGCCAACCATTTTACTTCTACCACTTATCTAATTTATATTGTTCAGGCTAGGATACAGGGTCATCTGGACATCTTTACTCTAAACTGTCTCGATTTCACTTATTTTGGCCATCTTGTGGGGAGTAGCCATATTAACGAGTAATGTTCCTTCCGAAAAAAGGGAAAGCTTCTGTTTTCTACCCCAAAATTCATAACTAGAAACTGAAGTCGATTGAAAATGTGTCGGTTGACGAACCATGTTCTGCCAATTGAGCGAATGAAATAGACAATCTTCAAGCCAGCGAGGCTTAGCTCTCTTTTATCTCTAGACTTTTATCTGCTAAAACTAATCAGGAACAGGTCCTATTGTATGTGTTACTGTTGGCAATTAGAAGTAAAGTCAATTCAAGAGGTGATGAAGTTTTAACCTACGGTATGACTCTTAATGCTTTAATAAAAATATTGAGAAAAGAGTGGAGTGTTAGAACTTTTACACGAAGCAATATTTTCCCTAATATCAGCAAAGGTTAAATCAGAACTGATATTTCGAGCTGTTGCCTCTCTAGTGTCAAAGCCTGAGGTAATGGTCGCGCACTATTATGTGATGAATTAAACGTGCTAATACCATTTAAGAGAGGTCTCTACCTTAAGATTATTTTAATGATAAGTAGATGCTGTAAGTTATATATTACCTGCAAATATAAAGTTAATGATTATCAAGGCAGTTAAAGGAAGACAAAATTGAAAAACTTCAAGTTCACTTCCTTCGTTCATTATAAATTTGCCAGCGAATCGGTATCATACCTGCTGTTAACTTCATCTTATGAACGTTTAGAATTTACATTATCACATACATATCCTGCATACATTGCCGTAAATCTGCTAGATTAGAATTGATCAATAATTACCGGTAATTGTGAATAGTTTGCTAGCATGTTTGGAGAATGTAATGAATCTTCGAACGCTTTACACTGTACCATTACGAGCAAATATGATTTATTTCTTTTAAATAAAAGAACTATCAACATCGACACTACAATTATAGCAACCTTAATCTATATAATAAATATAGTAATTTCATGACAGAAGCTGAATAACATGAAAAATTAGAAGTCAATTTGAATATTTTGCTTAAATTAATCACATTTAACCAATTTATTAGTAATTATATATAATTACTATAAATCTGATTTCATGTCTTCTCTATCACATTAACATAAATCGTATCTTTTCCTGCGGTCAAAACTTTATTCACTCTTAACTACCAGTCATTCACGCATGCGTGTAAAGTGCCGGGCGAGCTCGGTCAAAAGTTTATTCATTGTAAGTATATTATATGATATTATATGATAGGGATAGTGTGGAACTCTCCTGAATCTGCCTGCACCCAACAAATAATAATAATAATCAGCAATTAAACATATTTTTTTGCAACAATATAAGGACTTCAAACAATATGCATCTGTATTTATTTGAGACATGACTTTTTATTAAATGTTTTTACGCGCCCCGGAATTCTAAGATGGCGAGATTTTGTACGAACACAATTGTGTGTCGTGGTATAGCACTTATACATATATATATATATAACAGGAAATGGCTTCCCTACTAAGATTAAAATTCAAAGTCTAAAAAAAAGCAGCCATGGTTAAATTTTTATAAATTTTCTGAACTTCGCCAATTATAATATTTTTAAAAAGGAACTTTAAATTACATTTCCCACTCTTTCAAAATATCACGTTGCTAAAATATAATTATAGAAGAAGATATATAAAGATAAATTTTCTGAACTTCACCATTTGTAATTCTTTGGGTTTTAAAAATTTCACAAAATTTCAATACTTATATTTATTTCCGAACTTCACCATTTTGTTTTTTGATATTATAAAAGAATTATTAGAAATAACTTTGATAAAAAAACATAAGTCATTAGCAAACTAGGATGAAAAAATTATTATTTAAATACTCAAATAAATTCCCTTCTTAAATTATAGAGTTAGTGATGATATATATATATATATATATATATATATATATATATATATATATATATATATATAAGGACACTTACACGTTAACGGCCCGACCAGTTGGGAAGGGGGATAATGAGAGTGCAGCTTGGCTTAAGGGTTGAATGATGGCCGAGAGTCATTCAAAGTTATTTAAAGAATGCCACAAAAATAAAGTTTAATAACAAAAAATATTTAATATATACAGAAGAGGTTTAAGTGAGGTACGTGATTAACTAAATAACGGACACATTCGGTGTCAGCAAAGGGGGAAAATCCAAGGGATTAAAGCAGTTAATTACCTGACTCGGATCGGAGTCTTAAAAAGGTCCTCAGCATCGACGTCTTGCACGGGGTAAGCGTTACTCAGGAAGGCGGAGATGCAACAAGGAAATATGTTCTACCTAGGAATCCTCAATAGGGGGGGGGAGTGTACTCGTTCTACCCCAGAATGCTGATGGAAGAGGATGGGTTTACCTCAGGGTTCTCGATGAGGGCGTACTGGCACGAATTTACGGAAGAACGGCCTTTGTGAGGAGCAGACAATTGACTGGGGCGACGTCCAGGTCGGAGAGATTCTAGCCCTCGGTACCCGAATAAGCCACGGAGGATCCAACTAGAGAATGTAATGTGTCTTCGTACACGGGCGAGCTGTACTACTTATCCAGCGGAAAACCTCCGGTTATATAGGTCGTCGGCGGGCGGCAAAATTGCTTCGGGCCATGGCGTGCTCTCCTGGGATTTGGAGTCGCCGGCTTTCAGATGGAGCGGGGGAATCCGAGATAGGAGGCCAGTTGAATAGCCCTTCGGGTTCTTTCTCGAGTCACAAGTATGGGAGGCGAGATTAAATCGCCCCTGGCGTGGGAAATAGGCCTTGTAAGGTAAACACAGATGGTCTGATAAAGCCATGTTCACTTGATTTCTTCCTTGCCTCTCTCGCTCTTTGTTCCAGGTTTAAGGCCACGTGGTTCTTCTAAGGCTTCAAGGTGGACCTCCAGTTTCTATTAGACTATATTCCTCCACATTGTCTTTCATTTTTCTTTTACTGAAATAGTAATTTTTTAATTTTGGGAGATGAGAATGAAAAAAATATTACTTATTCTTGAAGTTTCATTCGATAATAGTATGGTAGTAACTAAAGGAATCAAAGATAGTCTTGGTGATGAACATAAATAGGCTTGATTAAGTAGCATGTTGTTTTATTATCACATCATCCATGCGCTTAGTCGCCCGCGACTCTATATCCCACTATGTCGTTCGGTCTGTCTGTCGGTCCACGTTTTGATTTTTTTGTTTTAGTCATAACATTCTAACTATTTGGTTGATTCTAACGAAATTTGAAACACCTATGTTGTTTTACATTCCTTTTCGAATGATATAGTTCCCAAGGTATTATTTAGGTTAGCCCGGGAATTATTTTGTTTTGGCAATAACAATATAACTATTTGGCCAATTCTAAGTAAATTTGAAATCCTTATGTTGTTTTATATTCTATTTCGAATAATATAATTGCCAAAGTCTTCCTAAGGTTAGCCGGAGAATTATTTGGGTATAACATCATAGCTGTTCGGCCGATTCTAACGATGTTTTAAACTCCTATGTTGTTTTACATTTCCTTTCAAATGATATAATTGTCAAGGTCCTCCCAAGGTTTCTGATAGATTGTTGCTCTAATTTATTTATTACGCGCAAATATAAATTCAATGATGGAGGTAGGTAAAAGCACACACACCTCAAAAAAGTCAGTATCAGCCTATGTAAAATATTAAAACGTCCAGGGCCAATGAACGGAAAATTAAGCTAGATAGGAAAAGAATAGACATCCGCTGTCCAAGACAGTTAAATATACACACTCCTCAAGCACGAATAAGACGAAACCTCGAGTGTATAGAACGATAGATGCCAGTGATGAAAACAACTTCGAGTTCGTTATCAAGAGAGTGGTAGAGAGAGCGTCACCAGAGAGAGCCTCAGTGTGGATGCTGGCGGGTTAGAGATTGCAGCGAGTTGCATCATATAAATTCGAGCACGGTTGCGGACGGAGAGAAATGGCTCAGTACCTTGCCAAAGTGGGTCTTATGTTTATCAACTAAACAATGGAAGCTCAAAACTTAAAGAAGTATGTATTCGTTTTGTAGCCTTGGTGGATAGGCATACGGCAAGAGAAGGGTTCCGATGATTGTTGCCTGTTATTCGCATATTGAGTCTGTGGCGACAAATAAGAGGGTAAACAGCCTCCTGTTTAGGGAAAAAGTACTTTATCGAAGTAGAGCGAAAGTGGCTGAGAGAAGTGTGCCTCAGTAGGTCGGACTCTCGTTCCGTCTAATTTAAGGAGACTCCTGCTGTTTAGAGGCATCCAGGGTGTGATAATGAGTTTGTTTGGGCTAACTTCTTTACTAATTAACAAGAGGCCAAAAGAGGACAAGGCTTAACATACATGATGAAATTGACCTTAAAGAGGGAAATATAAAGGGGAAAAGCTCAGTATGATTTCGAGCCCATGAGGATGAAAGGACTATGTCTGTCTATCCTATTTTTATCCCATTATAGATAACTAAAAGGAAAGGGCGCTTTAGGGAGAATTGCGCATGCAAAATGGCTTTAAAAGCGCTTCTTATCTTAGTCTTGGTAGAGTGGAACTATAGAAGTATCTTCAGATGAGCCTGTCATCGATATATGAGGATCTTGTCCTACTCCGATATGAACTTTAATATCCTGCGCATGAATAATATTTGATACGACACGATCAATGGCATAGTTCTCCGGCCAGAGTAAACATTGGGTCGCTTGAGGAAACTTGCGGGAAAGTCTCGTCTCCTGTCCCATTATATGAAACACAAGTAGGCATCGAAACTCATCACAAGCCAGACTTTTATGAGAATCGATTGTGGTTTAACTTAGGGAGAAGGCGAGGATCTTCCAATGCAAATATGGAAGAATGGAGAGAGAGATATCACCCAGACTTCGGAGACAAAGAGCGTTAGAGCAGTATATAAAATGGAAAAAAATCTTTTTAACATTAGACATAAAGCCTTTCTTAAATTGGTAACAATTGATCTGAAACGATCTGGTTATACTTTTGTTGTGTCTTATCCATTCTTTAAAATTGAGATAGTTTTACATGTTTTTATATAGGTTTCCACGTTTGAGGAGGGGAGGTGGTTTCAGCTTCTTGTGGGCGATTAATGAATATGGAAGAAACATTATATACCTTATTTATACAACTCAAAGGCAGAAAACTTACCAACTTCAAACTAATTTTGGTGAACCTGTTAGGAGAACAGAAGAAATGAAAAGATTATGTATGTATAATCCGATTTTGTGTTTAAGACTCAATCACACATACGATTTCTGTCCTTAGACTGCATTTCTTTGTTGATCTGGCGACAAACTACTAGGGTATAAGTCGCAGTAATTATCTTAATGCTTAATTCTAGGCTAAAAAAAATACAAACACAAAACCAAAGCCAAAAAACACAAAAACAAAGCAAGAAGCAATAAAAGAAAAACAAGAAGACACGCTCTGCCTTTGGAGGGGAGGCGGGCTTTCCAGGACGCGGGAGCAAGCAACCAAGGGCAAAGATAATCGAATGAAATGGAATAGGTAAGCCTCCTCCAAAAAGTCAAATAGTACTACCACTTTGTGTGCACAAACAAGTTAGTAGTACAAGTGACAAGTGGTAGCGACACATATCGTATCAGTACGGGCCAGATAACGTGCGCAAAGATCACTCAGACTGGGACATAAAACAAGAAATGTGCCGAAAAGTCTGGAGGACACAACGGTCGTCGCAGTAAGATGAAAGAGAACGGCTCCATTAAATCTAGATGCGTCCCACGAGTCTACCCAATTCATGCCAATAGAGGAAAAGGACCAAGAGGATCATCGCGGTGCGATGGCACGCAACCTAAGTGCTAATTGGCTGTCTCCCATCCTATTTGCTACGCAGTTTGGATCCTGACCTGATTCCCTCTATGTAGTCAACGTGATGAAGGCCAAAACGCTCGTTGGTCGTTCAGTCCTTGCAGACTTATTCCCCGCAATCCATACATGCCCAAAAAATCGGCAGAAGATAATATAGACATCTACCCGGATCGCCAAAACCGTAGCATCAGGGATACAACTAACCAGAGGGTGAGATTAATCCAATGCCCAAGAGCAATCAGGCCATTAAACATAATATCCTTAAACATTATTTTTCTTGTTACAATTGAATATTCCCTCTTTCATTTTATTTAAACTTATTTGTTATCATCTAATTCTATTCTCTGATTTGCTTCTTTGTCTATCGTAATCTGATTGTTAACTGTAACTAATTTCAATGCTTCGATGCCTTGGTTGATCAGTGCCACGGTAATAGCTGTAAGTTTACTTTATTCGTAAGTTATAAATTAGCCTGCGAATGAGTATCTTAACTGCGTGTAACCTCACCATATGAACGTTTAACATACACAAAAGCACATAAGTATTCATATATTGCATAAATCGCTGTAAATCTGCAAGATTAGAGTTTATCAATAATTACTTGTAATTGGGAATAGTTTGCTAGCCTGTTTGAAAATGTGATCATCATCAAATTTATCATCCGTCTCAGTCAAGTGACGTCAGCGACTATGGATCTTCATATCCCCTTGTTGCTCGCCAGTCTGAGCAGGTCCACAGCTCTTCGTCAATCACCAAGGTGATGAAGAATCGTGTCAATAGCTTTGATCTTTGTCTTCCTCTCGCTCGCTTCCCTATAATTCTTTCCAATAGGCAGCGTTTCTCAAAGTCGTCTCCTCTCAGGATATGTCCAACGAATCCAAGTTGCTTCCTCCTCCCGTTTCTTAACAGACATATCTCTGTACAATTACCGGCAAATCTGATTTATTTATTTAAATAATAGACCTATTAATGTGTATTCTTTAATAATACCAATCTCAATTTCAGGACACATTTACCAAATATATTATTAGTTATACATAATTACTATAGATCTGTTTTAATATCGTCGTCTATCACATTTAATTAGCAGATAATTCTTTCAATTCTCTGAACATTTGCATTGGTAGACGTTGATATTTCAATGAGCCATGGATGTGTAGTTACTGCCAAAGAAATTTATGAATACAGGAATTATTTTAGGGTACATTGGCATTAGAGACGTGATTCGTAATCATGCATTTAAACTCAAAATTCTACAAAATCGCATCCAGTTTTGTATTCCTCTTCGAAAAACTTCTCTCATTGGATGTGAAATTTTAAATTCCTATTTATTTCCCTCGGTGAATTCTTTATACATCTTGTGAATTCTCTTTTCGATTTCTCTTCATATCTTACAATCTTCCTTCTTGTGCTAGACGTGATAAGAAAGACTGTAGAAATATGAGTTGCATTGAAAACGGAACTTTCTTTACTCCTGCCAAATTGTAAATTTATCTTCTTCCAAGATTTGCACGAAATTGAATGAAGCCATTGGAGTCTGTCTTCTTTCGTATTAAATGCTTTTACGCGACCCGGAATTCAAAGATGGACGAACAAAATTGTGTTTCATTTTGTTTTTACTGAAATATAAATTTTTTATTCTTTGGGGATGAGAGGGAAAAATATTACTTATTCTTGGGGTTTCATCCAATAATAGTATGGTAAAAACTAAAGGAATTGAAGGTAGTCTTGGTTATGAACATAAATCAGCTTGATTAAGTAGCATGTTGTTTTATTATCACATCATCTTCGATGCGTCTCGCCATAAAAAATGTATTATTTTAAGACCAAATATAAATTAGTTTTATTTCAAGCAGGAGTGGGTAAAACACTCCTAAAAAGGAAATGAATAAAAAAGGTATTATTTTAAGGCAAAATACAAATTCTTAGGAGAGATAATAGATTCTAAGAACAGACAGCTGCCTGTTTTCCAAGAAAGATTACAGGCGTGTCCCTTTGAACACGCGGGTCAAGGATTCTCTAGTCCCATTCCCTCTTTTATATTATTAATTATCGTATTTTCTTTCATTTTTTCTCCATTCATCTTATTGAAGATCAAAGTATTTTACTTTGCAAAATATTTAATATAATGTACAATTAATTTATTTTTGTGTAGCATACGAGAAGTGCAGACGAGCGGCTTAAAAACTTCGCTTGAATGAGTATCTTCGAGATTCAGAATAGCTGAGTGGATTTGCCGTTGCCAACAGTGGTCTAGCCAAGAGAAAAGCTGTTCGCAACTCGCCTATGCTATTATTATTCCCTTCTCCTCTTCTAACTCTCCTCTATCTACAACTCTATTAATTTAAGCTAGCATTTTTGCTATATGATACTAAGGGGGATTCATGATATTATAGGTTTTATAATTGAAGACATTTAAGTATGAAATAATTTTGTATGTAATTAAATTCTTTAATTATTTATATTCGCTTTATGTGAGAATAACGAGGAAGGTAATTCATTTCTAGAAACAGTGGAGTATATGAATTTACAGTGGATGAGTGTTTCACTGAATCTTGCTTGAAATTCGACTACAGCAACTGATGAAATGAACCTTCCCTCGGATTAAAAGGGCCCAGAAAATGAATACTTATTTTATTTCACATTTAAAATGTGATTAAGGGATATTAAAGAGGTGGTAAAGGGATGTTAAAGAGTCCTCGCTATGTGTCAGAGGTAACGAAAATTCATTGCTCCTTAAGGTCTTTGAGGAAGCTAAAATTAAGGAGGTGGAAAAATGTTTTGTTTTATATATATTCTTTAATAAAGATAATAAAAGATAATTAAATTTCTGTGGTAGGAAGATATTTAAATTAATCACTCCATTATTTTCACTCCATTTTTACTCTTTTCCTACTGATTCCCTGATGCTATTTGCCAAGAATATCCGTAGTTTAGGACGAGTTTAAGCATCCAGAGGAGCGCGATCTCCTTTCGCAGGTTAAAAGTCAACCGACCACGAACCTAAGAATTAACTAGCTAAGAAAAGCTAAAACTCAGACTGATATATGAGGCTTTAGGCCATATTAGATTACGTACATTAAACAACAAAACACAAACAGATGGTAATATGTCTGGCGAATGTTAGGATGTGGCAAAGAGTAAAAGCCGATATCGCGTAGTTTCTGAACAATTTTTAATCGAATTTCCGTGAACGCAAGAGATAATATTTATAAGAAATATTCTATGTATATTTATCGAAGAAGACAATGTGCACAATGTTGTTTTTGATAGTCGTTAGATAAAAGAGTAATTGGTAATGGTTGGGTCTAATTAATTAACATGGTAAGCTTCTGTTTAAGAGCAAAGACCGAGGAATAGTAGGGGGTTGATGTATTATGTTATGTTTGATTTGATAAGTGCATCAGTAACAATTGTTTGAGTGAAAGTGTTAGTTGTTCACCATAATTGGATTGTATATGAGTTTTACTTTGTTCAGTTCTTTGATGACGCCATTGAAAGGTTTCCCACCTGGTTAGTATCGATTGTAAACGTTTGATAGCATGGCAATAAATAAAAGAAGCACAAATTTCCCCTAATCTCATTAAAAACTTTAATGTAAGAAGTGAGTTTTTGACACAACTAATCATCAACTTCGTCCGTGATCATTGCGCATAAGGGCCAGTGAAGTACTATCCTCTTTATAATACTTTCTGTTCTATTAAGAAAAAGGCCCCATTCTTTTCATTTGCTCAACGTAAAATTTAAGAAAATTACTAGAAAAATATAGAAATAATATAATGTGAAAGGAAAACCCCTTAGAGTTCAGAAGCTTAATTAGAGTTAGAGATTTTCCTTGTTAATTTGCAGGCGGTCATTTGGTACAAAATTGGCTTGATGTATATTGATGGTAATGACCAATAATTGGCCCACATAACAGGGGCTAATAGTAGATGGCGCTAGATGACAAGTGAAGCTTTAGATGCAATGAATTTGAGAGCGTAAAGGTCTGCCTACCTGCACACGAGACTTCTCACAGATGGCTACGACATAACCACCTAGGCAGTCTAAAATGTGCTTGGTTCAGACTGCATTAAAAATAGTGCGAATAGTTAACATATATCATAGGAGACAATGATAACTACACTATCAGCACTGCCAACTACTTCAAAACTCAAAGAATCAAGTCACACTTTGTTTTTTTTTAGGGAAGATCTTATGACTAGAAAGACATAAAATTCGGTCGATTTTTTTCTTTGTTCCCACAGGGAGGCGAACTTCTTCGTCATGAAACTAAGATGGAAGTTCAAGCTAAATGCATGGTCCAATTTACTGATCATCATCGGGTCTAGATGACTACTGATAAAAACCTCAGATAATACGTCCAAATCAATCTATTATATCCCACTATATGTATATGACGCCACATATAAAGGACATTATGATAAAGCCATAGTTAGTTAGGTGGATTAGATCTGTGAACGAGTTTCGCCTCCGAATGTGCAAACACACTAAAATACTCCGAATACTGTATGATAATGCACATATGTGTGCATAACTGTGTAATATATTTTAAGTAAGCAGTGAACATTTGATTACGAGTAAAAGGAAAGTCTATTTTATTAACTAAAAATAAGGTCATCACAGAACTCACAAAAATGATGTCGTGTAGTTAATTTGAGTAGTTTCAGTAAAATAAAGACACTTTGAAGTTATGGACATTGTTTAAGCGGTGAAAGAGGGTGTTATTCAAATATGCGCTGTAAGAAAAATAGTTTAAAAACAAATGATATGAGATGCATGTAGGTTGTATGTATTGCTGATAGTGGAAGGGACAGGGTTAATGTAGGTATTTTGCTGGGTATCTGTTGGGGCAGGAGGTAATGGAAATTTAATGAAGGATGGGGTATTTAGGCAAGAGAACGGCGTGATAGGAATAGATTCACTGTTTTTAACCATTAATATGTGCAAAGTATTGAGTACCTGTTAAGTAATTGTTGTGAAATACGGTGGTAGAAGTGAATCAGTTTGCAAAGAAAAGTTATTAAATGGTGGAAAGAATTAGAGAAGACCGCTAGTGAAGGAATGCTAAGGGATTTGGTGTGGAAGATACCAGGTTCTGAATGGGAGTATGATGGGGCCAATGGTGGTGTATGAAAGTGAGGTTATAGTATGTAAGAAGAAGGACTCATGGTAATTGAGAATAGTGCGAAAGAAGAATCTGAGAGGAATGGTTGTATACAAATCGGAAATAAAGTAAGAAAAGTGTGAGTAAGAGATATCTATGTTGTGAAGGAGGTTGTGGACGAGGTTGCAAAAAAATTGAGAAGGATTTGTGAGCAGAATATATGAAAATGACTGTGAATATGTGCAAAGGGTTTGAAAACCTCGTTAAAGGTTAATTGATAAAGTTCATGGTTGAGAAAGAAAGAGATGACGTAAATTGGTGATTATGTCAATGATATATTTGCTTATTTAAGGTTTGTGAGGGGAGTGGTTTAGGGCCTAGTGCCCAGGCAGGAACCCAGACTGGACGAGGGGTTACAGCACCCATCCCTATGAAAAGTCTTGTACTTGACAGAGCATGGAAGGCTTGGGGCGGGTGGATTTAGTGAAGTTGATGCCCGGCGATTACACTTTATCGGAAGTAGATACATAGTTAAGGGGTAATAAAGAGGGAATTGGATCATTTACAACTTTAAAGCAATTTGACCTGAAAAAGGGTTTGCGTAACTTAATTTATTTTCTTTCACAAAGAAATTGATACCAAAACGGGCTAACTTGGGCCCTGATAACATTACTTTAACTAAACTTAATTTAAATCTTCTGTTTAGTTGCTAATTTTATCATTATTATAATTACTAGTATCAATTTACCCCTTTGTGTGTAGCATGTGCTCTATAAACTACAGGCAAGCAATCTTAAAGTTTTAGATGAACCAAATTTTCATCCTCTTATAGCCACGCATATCCGATTGCTGAACTCAGAGGGCCTTAAGAAGAGATACACAGATAGGGATAGAAAAAGAATAATTGAAATAAGCAGTGAAAAAATAATTAGGCGAGCATGAAAAAGAGTGACAAGGCCAAAAATCTGTATGAAATATTTAGGTCAAAATGTAGGAAAAAATGGATGAAAAGACGTTTTAATCGTTGGTCCGATAAGAGGACCCGGTTTGGGTCTTCTTAAGGTGACGAATGAGCACTGGTAGTTTAATGATTAATTCATTAAAAAAAATACAAGTGCAAGTGATCGAAAGAAATCCATTAGAACAAAGGATAAACACGATAAGAGATTAATTCATTTATGTTGTTAAGATGACGTCGGAATAGTTACTATAAATCTTTTTTAATTAATAACAGCGAATTACATATGACAGGAATGAACTAGGATTAAGGAAAAGACATACGGGAGAAAACAGCTTACTCATATGCCTTGATGAAGCCAGTGGAACAATGACAGAGGTTTAATGAAGTAAAACCCAAACATTTTTGTCGATTGCCGATCTTGAGGACGAATTTCGGGGGCTTTTAGGCCTCTTGAGTTGAATTGATAATTAAGGTCTCTAAGCTATGTAATAGGAGTTGATACTCCATTACTAATTCCGCTCTTTCTTCTCTTCTGTACCCATACTTGGCTTACTAAACGAGAAAATCAATTATCTTTAATGGAGGATTAATAAAACGCGCCCCTTTCTCCCCTTCCAAGGATGGTGGCAAGACTCTTTCTAGAATCCAGTGTTTACTTGATAAATTCAACTTTCATGCAAGTGAACGCAGCACGACTGATATCGCTAGCCACTGACCCGTTTTATGCTGAGACCTGATGAAAGTAGATTTAAAGGCCCCAGGATCAATGTCCGCTCTTTACCTAAAGTCAAAACCGAAATCCGATGATGAAACTTTGTCATAAAGTTTGTAAAGAGATATTTGTAGCAAAGTTGTGAAGGTGTATGGGAGATTCACCTGCTTCAATGGGTACAGTGATAGACGCACTTCTTCAGATATCTTGTGAAGCAAGCTTGCCAATACTAAACATACAAAGCGTTGCGGGATGGTAGCAGGTATTACGATCTAGTAAAAACAACAAGGACGTTCAAAATTCCAAAGATAGCCAACATTGGATGGACAGTGGGGAAGGAGCATTACGAGTAAATTTAGCCTCAAGAATCAAGGGATAAGAACCAATCGGGTTTTTAAGGGCCATGTATTGATATACAACTTACCGATGGTTTGAACTCCATCCAGTTGTTCACAGTGAAGTGTATGTCTGTCAGACAAAGGAAATCAAAATCCTAATTTTGCGTACCATTGCTTCTTAGTCAAGTATATTCTATAAGCCTTACGGAGTGATCAACTACCTCTTATTTATTATTTTCTTTCCTAATCCATTTTTCCTAACTTGTTGTATTGTCCTCTTTTTCTTATTTTGTGGCCTATCCCCTCATTCTTTCTCAGGTAAGCATAAATTGATTTTAAAGGAAGTTACGGTATTGAATCATTGAAGGGAGTGGCCATATCTTCTTCCCTCCTCCTGGTTTGGACATTGCGCAAGAACCGGGGGCTCTAGCTAAATTTTGACCCTAATACCTGAGCTCTTTTTGTGTCCATCTTCATCTTAGCTTCCATTCTAACTCACTTTATCTTCAAACCCACTCTGGGTGAAGAACTCCTCGCATACACCCAAAATACAAGGAGCAGATGGACCCTCAACTTTATGCCATCCATCTGACCTAAATTAATGAACGTTCTTTGCGTGCATCGTCAATTGCTGAGCGTTAAATGAGTACGCACATGCCGGGATGCACCCACGCAATAAAATAAAGATGGTCGTATGTTCCCACATATGTTTATTACCATCTTTTTATAAAGAGTGTGAACGCTAATAACGTATTTAGGACGCAAATCGAGAAACGCCAAGATAGGATCGCCTAGATAAGCAGACATTGCTGGAGAGGTTCTTCACCACCAACTGTAAAGTGGTTTGGTAGAAAGGTTGCACGTAGTAATGTAAGTAACTAATTATTTTTTTAATTATTGAATATATGTAATTGTTATAAACTAAGGCTCTCAATACTACCATTAATAATTCCACTCCCACTGTTACTACATCTACTTTTACAATACTACTAATTCAACAAGAATTTCTCCAACAACCTCTACTACCAGAAGTTATTCGACTTTAAATCTAATTCAGTAGAGTATGAAGAAACATATTGCTGATCATTTCATGATTTTGAATTCTTAATCCAAATGTGGGCAGAAACTCATTTCCGACAGCTTCCCCCGCCCCTCCAATCTCCTCAATTTTCTATTCCTTTCAAGATTCAATGGCGTCAATCGAAACCTCATTTATCGCTTATTTTTTATCCTATGCACTTTAAGGCAACGATAATGAACCTATTTTTAGTCGCAACTTTCTTTATTTTACATACTCCGTTTATTTAAATCTTTCAGGATTATCTATTTTTTTTAATTCCACCTTTCAAACTCCAGTTTTATTCTTTAATCAAACTTATCTCTATCTACTCTGTAATTATAATAATCGATATGATAGGGAAATTATCTTCCCTTTTAGCTCCTTTTCCACGCTCCACACCTTAGCTTACACGACCGAAGCCCAATAACCAGCGAATCTCAACATCCATTTATCTCCTATACTGAGGACTCGTCTGTCACTCAAATCTCCTTTGAGCAACGAGATGCCCAGAAAAGCCGAGAGAATCCAAGAGATTCATGATTAATGATTTGCATTCGCGTCTGTGCAGAAGAAAAAGGTTAGGTCGACAAACGCTTAACACGTGAATGTAACTGATGTGCAAAATAATACTAAATAAGAGTTTTGTTTGGCCATTATGAAGCTATGGTAGAGTAGTTTGAGAATAGACCATTAGTATCTTTTGCGTTAAGGCTTACAGATTAGGGAATTTATTTTTAGCCTTGAATTTTAGTTTTTAAGTATTATTTTGAAGATGAATAGATGAATGATTTAAAATTTTTAGGCTGTTTTATTGAATGAAAAGCGGTTTTATCCTATGACATCAAAGGAGAGAAAAATTTTATAATCTCTCATTCATAGTTATATGTACATGAGCATGTAATGAGGTGGGTAGTAGAGAAGATATAAACTAATTGCAGTATGAGGTAGTTTAATTCCAGATAAATAATGCGTAGAGCACGTGCAATCATTAAGATGATCGCTGTTAGCTATGAGTAACAATCTAGTGATGAGTAAAATCATTTGGACGCTTTGCTATAGCAATTTATATTACGTTAATTACAATTTTTGATTAATGCATTATATATACTTCTGCGAGAATATAATAGTATTAATATTAATGTGGGGACACTATACTTGGAGAATATGGCATTAGTAATTTTAAGGTTATGCTCGTCTCTGTATCTAAATATAATTTTCGATTTGCTGCAAATAATGGGTTTATTTTAATATATTTTTGGAATGCCGAGAGCTTAGGTTTTACTATGCGAAATGGATATTGTGGGGCGCCTGTTTCTACGCTGTTGGTGCTGAAGCCAATATAAAAAGTGGTAAAGTCTTCCACGGGGAATTATGATTTCTTTTTAATTCATAGTCTTATTCCTTGTAGAGAATTTAAGAGCTATTTTGATGTTTAATCTTAGCATTGGATAGCTGTTATCCTTTCCTTCTGGGTCTTTGTTTTTACATATATTTCCAGGATGTTTTTAAGCGAAGTTTTGTTGGTTATTTATTTTTAATGCAATTTGGGAATAAACTATTCATAAATGGATTTTTCTTTATCTGTGCCATTGAGTTTTTCTTGTGCAAACTTTATGTACATTTTCCAGATCGTAGCAGAGTTTGCTGCATTATTAGGCTTAGTGTATGATGGTTTCTACAAGTGGAAAATATCATTCTGGCCTTTGATAATGTTCTATTGTACATAAGAGGGGTTTTTAGAAAACTTATGGCCCAATCAGTCCTGAAGAGACAGATAGAGATTTATTAAAACCAAAATGAGGTAAATTGTCCTTTGAATCTGTATACCATTTAACAAAGTTTTATGAAATTAGTGCACTTGTCTTTGTTATGGGGAATCTGTAAGGGAGAAACATTTGTAGCAGGGGTGACCATACTTCAACTGATCAATTGCGTGACCTCCTTGTCTAGGTACTTGAAGGAGGATGATAAGTTATATATCTTACGGACAGTTTAACTTCTTCTTTCTTCACTGCTTTCTTTAAAGATCTTCCCTTACAACCATTCTACGGGAGTTACCCTTGTCTGTTTTCAATTCAAATAAAATAAAATAAAAATAACTTCGTTTTAGAGCGGTGGCTTTATAAAGGAATTTTTTGATTCATGACAAAAGCGAGAGTTTAGAGTGAGGGGGAAAATTAAATTAGTAACACACCTTGATAGGCTTTTTGATGAACCTCGAAGCTTTGGAGCAGGTTTATTGGGATGCGGCTCCCAAATGTTATGAGATAGATCCAACTTTTTGAGTTGACTGAAGAAGACACCAAAATGAGCAAAAGAAAAGAAGACCTGTAACGTCGTTAATGGAGAAAATGTTGCTATTATGAAGATAAATCCCGATGGTTTCTGTTTCTTCGATTTATAACAACCATCTTCACTTCGGGAAACAGATTGCACAGTGGTCCTAAAATAGTTGTCCACCAAACAGCTCATTCAAAGTGCCACCCTTTCATTCTTTGTTTTAAGCAAGATCGAGATGATGGTGAAATATTTTTGAAGCAAATCTCAACCTTGGATCGGCGAAGTCCGTCAAATTCAAAGCTTAGAAGTGGGTGCAGTTTTGGTTATGTTTACATTGTTGAAGAATTTTTAAAGGTTAATGTTAACACATTCTCGAAGGTAACAAACGTTCACAACTGCTCAATAGGCCCACATTCATAGAAAATTAGACTCAACATTACTTATTATTATGACCACGTTTTAGAAAATTGAAAAGAATATTCGTTGGATAAAGGCCAGCAATGTCGCATCGAGTTGTGTTTTTTGATCACTAAACGAACAGCTCATTCTTCAAGGGTTTGTTGGGAATTTTTTAGGAATTTTGAGAGAAAACTTTGCCCCATATACTTCACAGCTCTGGCATTGTCACTTTAAGTGTCTTTTTATGGCAGCAAATAAAATAAATCTCAAAGGAACTTGATTTATTTTGATTAATTATGCACAATCAAAATTTAGTCGAGGTTCGTTTAGCAATCTCATTGTTCGTTCAAGAAGGGTTATAAAAATAGAAAAATTGCCTACTGAAGTATATTGACGTTAACAAATAATATATATTTCTATTTAATTTCAAATTGCTTTAGGACTTCTCGAATAGCTGGTATATACGCCTTTCTATGCGTTATGTAGTCTGCTTTCCTGATCGTTTCGTCACTTTGCAATAGGAATTTATGTGTTAGAAGTAGACATTAGAATCTTTATGCTTTTCCTGCATGAATTTCACTACCTTGGATTCTTGGAGGTCAGTAAAGGAAGAGGGTATGTTAAAAGACCTTGTGGTATCGTTCACGACTTATTTTTAGAATTTTTCTTGAACTAAGTTAATGAAAGATATGGAGGAAACTGACCGCTAAGTTGTATTTTCGTGTTTTTCGAGTATAGTTCTAACCTATATGAAGATAAGTTCTGGAAGGGTATCTCTTTAACTCTTTAGTTTGCTTTCGGGGTTGCATGGAGATCTTTTGGGCGACTGCCACCTGAGTAGGGGACGCAGTATAAGACAATCGTAACCACGCTAGAGGTGTGGTTTATTCTCGGGTTTTGGGGTGAATCCTTTATGGCTCTTTTTAGTTAGAATATGGACCGATGATGGTTCTTGGTGGGAGTTTTTAAGCGTTATGGTTTTAGTTATCCTTATCGAATGAAAAATAGATTTCTCTAGAGCTAGTGGTGTAGTGCTTACTTGGCTTTGTTACGTTTTGGCGGTTCAGAGGCAGTTCCTGCTTCCGCTTAGGTTCGGAAGTCTCGCCTCTTTCCTACTTCTGCCAAGATTGCCATTCTGGACGCCTACTATTGCCAAAGCACACCATCCTTCTGCGGAACTTTGATTAATAGTAATGTGTGATGGCCCTGGCTACACTTATCAGAACATGGCATTGCTGGCTGCTGTATCAATTCTCCAACATTTCAAAGTGAGCTTTTTCTTGTCAGGTGTCCATCACTGAATTGGTAGCCACTGAGTAGCTCATTTCATATGTGCACAATAGTTGCCGCAATTCCTATGATATGACAGATCGTCTTGACGTTGAGGTAATTTTTTAAGTGATGGAATGGGCAGAAGACTTTTCATCGGATATTGATCTGGACTTTATAACGCGGCAATCATCTTTTAATAATATATATTTTCTTTTTATTGATAAAGTCCACTCTCGTTTTATGCTCGTTTTTCTCATTTAAACTGAGTTTCTGATTAGCTAAGAGTTGTGTTCTTAGACACTTTTTTGTTTTGCTTTGACTGTTGATATTTTTAGGTTGTGGTGATGGAACATTATGGTTGTGATTTTTGTATCACAGCTCATATTTTTTCAGGGAGTCACAAAGTTTAAACCAGGTTGATTTTCGCCACTTTGGTACTAATATTACATGATCAGCTAGCTGTCTGGTATGAGTATGTCTTTTAGTTAGGGGAATTTGCGTGATCGTTTTCTTGATTGATAAAAGGGTACTCGAATTATCAATGAAAGTATCCATGGTTCAATTCTAAAAGAACTAATTGCCCCTTTACTCGGGTGCCTTAATTTGACCACGGCATGGGAACGGCTAAACTAAGGCCTCTTGCTTGAGCTCCGAGTAGGACGAGTAGTGTAGGCCTTCACCTTCACTTCATAGAAGACCCAAACCATACCTAAGGATGGGAACGTGAAGTGATGGTCTTGATGGAATAGGTTTGGTGGCTGGTACCTTAGAGATCAATGTCAATACACCAGAAATCGTGTTTTAGGTAATTGAACGGTTCGCTGCTTCATAAGGTCCTTGGGTCTAAGGCAGGAGGCGGGGATGGTGAAGCCTGTTGAGAGGTGCATAGAATGACTAGAGAGACGCACCAGCTCCCCTACGTCTGGCCCTCCCCAAATTGGTAATTCTATCAGTGAGTCAAGCTTTCATAGAGAGCATTGCGGCCGTAAGGGCGCACAAGTCTTCCAGATGACAGTTACAGATGAGGAATCTTCTGCCACCTCTCTAGATATTTTCGATGCTATTCATGATGTTGTTACAGATAAGGAACTGTCACACACATATGAAAAAGTCCCTATTTATATTTCAGGGTATGTAGGTCACACTACGCAGAAAAGGTGCATGTGTTCTCTATGTGTAGCAAATATTTGTTCGAAAAATGTTCTTGATGTAGAGATATCAGAAAGAAATTGTCAGTACATACACTTGTAGTACCTCAAACAAGCATTTCATTGTGCTTGTTGTGAGGATCAGCAGCAAATATCTTCTTTAATAATTATTGTAAATCTGCGAATGACAATCTTTGTACAATGTTAAGGCAAAGAAAAGTAAGTTGTCAACATTTAATTGCGGAGAAGAGTTACATTCATCAAAAATAAAGATGTGTTGTATGATATCGACATATTTTAAATACAGCTAAAACCTAGAGGAGTCTGAGTGTATATGAATGCTACGCAGTTACTCATTATCGTAAAGGATGATCCTGTAAGTGTGGACGTATACCCCACTTATTTCCAGTGCAGTAAGTTAAAAGAAGCGCAGTTTCGTTTCTGGACCTATCAGTCTGCATGTGACGCATAAGCAGGTATCTATGAGTTATACCTTAATATTTTCCTTATGAAGACATTAAATAATTTTAAGCTTTCAACTGATGCCTCATAATAGCCAAAAAATGCTCAAATCCTAAATAATATAACCGAATGTAAGTAGTGTGGAGTTCACAATCATTGGTAAAGTCAAGCTTACAAGCGGCTGCCCGCGTGACGTCATCATTTCGGCATCTAGGCCTGTACATTTCGGAGGCTATGGCAATATTCAGTCTCAATCAGGAACGAGGGAGCGAGAACTCCTTTATTTATACCGTACTTCTCATGGATAGATTTCGAAAGGAATCAGACGTGGTTCCACTGCCTCATTTATTGTCTTTGTCTTTTCCGAGTCAAGCATCTTAGTGGGGTTAGACGCCTTAACTAGAACTTTTTTTTCAAAATAACAGGAATCCTTCTGTTTCCTACCGAGAAACAGAGCTAGACTAAAGATGATGGTGCATGTGTGGTTGCATAACCATATTCCACTAATTGAGCGAGTGACATGGAAATGCTTGAAGCCTGGAGACTCAGTTCTCTTTCACCTCTTTCATTTTGTTGGGAGGGTAAGGATTTCCATTCATATCCCTATTCCGAGGGGGGCAATGGATGCGCGGACTAGCCTCTGTCAGGTCATTCTCAGAATAAACGAATGATTTATTCGTTCGTCTCCGAAATCCCAGTAGAAGGAGCAGAGCTCTTGTTTTTTTTTTCCTTTTTTGTCGCGGATTTTGATCTCTTTGCTCTTTTTTCCATCCTCTCCAACTAAGAGGTTCCCGAGGCCAGACCTGACAGTCTTTCGCTGATGTGACGAAAGACCCGCCCACTTCAGGAGCCCGCTCTTAATAAAGGGGTCTCTTGCTATTTTCCTTTATATTTTCTTTGTGACTTTGGGCACCTGGCAGGGACATGTTCTGGAGCAGCATCGGCCTTTGGGAATCTTCTATTCCAGCCTGTTTGTTAAAAGCTTCTGGCGGTGATGGTGCACCGGCCTCAAAAAGAGCATGGAGGGAGCCGGCAAACAGGCTCCCCAGAAGATACCAATTTAGGGATGGGTAAACTGTAGCGAGACACAGATTTTTCTCTCATTTAGTGCCCCTCTAAGCGGACTCAGTCTTATCGCAGGGGTGCTCAGATCCCGACGGAGCCTATTTACATTTTTCTTATATTTTGTAATAATCTGAGACGGCATAGATAAGCCCCCACTTGATAGACAGAGAACCTCATTGGTGCAGCTTATAGATAGAAGAGGATGAAGAAGAGACGCCTCGATGGTGAGGAGTTTGGCATTTTTTATTTATATTATGGAGCTTAGAGACATTTGATTGGAACGAGATACGGACGCTTAAAGCCCCGCCCCCTTAGAGCTGGGTCTGATACCAGCGCGTAGGGTGCTGCTTATAACAGCTTGGCACCATTCTGGTGCACCTTTCACCAAGTGGTGATTAAACGCTCCGCGGCAAGGCACGGCACCTGGAATTGGGCAGAATAAGGTCAAATAGAAGTAAAGAAATAGGACAACTATGAACCAACAGCTGAATTCTTTGTACTCTTTTATTTTCAGTAAATAAATAAATAAAACAGTACTCATTTCATTATTTTAAATTTTCCACAATACATTATTGTGACAACACTATTTGTGCTCATTTAGCATGATTTTTTTCGAATGTGACCTGCATGGGCCTTGTGCTCTTCTTATTTCGAAGAAACCAAACCCTTAATTCTAGGGCGCACCAAGCTCACTGCGAAATAAATATCAGATTCGATCCACAAAGAATTTCTCTTTGCTTTGTTTTATCTGCAGCAGCACAGAGAACCAGGCCTTGCATAAGTAAGTGGTCGTAAATGGCAAGAGCCCTTTTAATGCAGTATATTCAAGATTTGGGGAAGCCAGGATCTGCTTTACCCCAAATTGTATCGATGGAAGGGCATGATTTACAAACACAATAATTAAAACGTTTTAATAATTAAAATTACACATAAGGACCTACAATTTCTATCATAAAAAAACACACTCTTTCATATGGCAAAAGAGCACTCTTCACTATGAGCGAGTGAGGGGAAAAATGACGCCAGGAAATGAGGGCATACGGGGATATGTAGCAACAACTACGCTTCGCTACCTCAAGTAACACGAAAAAAGAAAGATAAAATAAATTACACAAGATAAATACATGAAACAAATTAAATATATACAAAATAAATATGAATGAAACAACTGGTAGTATTTAAAATAAAATAAAGTTAGATGAAAAAATATAATCCTACTTTACCTAATAATAGTACAGAAAGCGATAACAATGTATTATTAAATTGGCCAAACAAAAACAAAAGGTATTATTTAATCACGAACTGAGGATAATGGCTTCATATACAAACAATATTTACAACTAAACACATCTTAACATCACAACACCAAACTGCTGACTGTTTCTTCCCACTCACTCACTTGTGATTGCCAGTTAGTAATATTCTCCCTTCAGTGCACGAAATTATTAATTAATATTTTCCAGGATGCTTCTTTGGATCCCCCCCAAGAACTGGTTTCGATACCCCCTGGGGGTATTAAGGCGCTACTTTAAGAACACCTGAAATACGTGATCATAAGATGAGGTAAAATATGAGTAGAGTAGAAGCAAGTTAAGACCCTCTTCCCGCATGACAACCAAACAGCCGTAGCCAATAGACAATTAAGTTGCACCTCCCTCCTCCCAACCTCGTTTGAAGATGAATGGATGAAAGCTGAACGACGACTAACCCGCGAATTTAGCCGTCAGTTAAAAGGGAGAGAGGCGAGAAGAAGCTTGTAAAGCAAATGGCAAATTATTCCACGAAAATGAAAATTTTCACAAAGAGTAAATCCCATGATGTTTCAATCTAGTCTAAGAAAGCCAGGGACACTGGTAGAAGGGGGGGGGGGCGTGAGTGACGCTCCTCAAAGTACCAGATGCTAGTTTACACGGACCACCCTCGGACAATGACAGTTTTTTTTAAAACGATTTCTCAAAGCATTTTTCAGTGTTTGAGGTCCTTATTGTTATGTGATTTAGTTGATGTTAAGTTGACCCTGTTTAACTGAGACGTTTGTATGTAGCGATTCGACATCAGGCGAAGAGAGTTTGTTTTCGAACCGATAATTATTTATTTTCGGTAAATAAATGTCTTCGGATTATTGAATTATTTATCTCTTTATCCATTGTTGATTTAAGTTTTGTGCGCTTTGTGAATCATTGTTACTCTCATTAATTTTTAAAGAAAGTTCAGAGAGGAACGAATATGAGGATTGCTATATGAGGATTGCTATAAGGTGAAAAACGAGTGGCCCGACGTCGTTTGCGATGGAACAACATAATGTTATGAAGTTTACGAAATTCTGCAACGTTTTAGATGATAATTATTATTATCAACACATAGTACAATGAGTTAGAAATATATTACTAGTGATTTACAACGTTAATCCATACATAGCACTCGTATTCTCAAAGAACACACAGCACACACAGCACAAGTAAACATGGTCCTAATTCGACTTTTAAACTAAAACGTTTTCTATCACAATTCCCAATGAATTTCTTTCGTAAATACTAAAGAAAATTGTACTAGGGGCGGTCAATAAGTTTTGTGAATCGGTAGGGCAAAACAGAGGAAGGGGGATGGCTGTTTGTGGGGGTGTTAGGACAAGTAATGACAGTTATGCAGTTATGCAGCCGCACGCTCTTGCCTCGTCTATTTAAGAAGCAGTAGCTGATTGCAGATCGTCAGTCAGAAAATTTTTCAACAATGGAGAAGGTTGAGCACCGCGCAGTGATCAAATTTTTGACCAAGGAAGGCAAAAATGCAAAAGAGATCCATGAACGCATGGTTGCAGTGTACACCAACACCGCCCCTTCCTATGCAACCATTGCTCGCTAGAATAGGGAGTTCCGCCATGGTCGTGAGTCCCTTGAAGATGACCCCCGTCCAGGACGCCAGTCAGACGTGACCAACGAGTACAATGTGGCACGTGTGGAGAGGATGATTCTCAAAGAACGACAGGTGAAGGTCGAAGAAATCGAGCGAGAACTTGGAATATCACATGGAAGTGTTATCAACATCATCCACGACAATTTGGCCATGACCAGGGTCTGTGCCCGTTGGGTCCCTACAAACCTCACGCCCCATGATCGAATTCAACGTCGTCAAAGTCCACAAGATCAGAGTTGCACAAGGTGCCCTGCGCGAGTGCGGATTCGAGGAGCTCAACTATCCCCCCTACAGTCCAGATCTGGCCCCTAGCGACTACTTTTTATTCCGCCAGCTTAAGGTTGCACTGCGTGGACGCCGGTTGGGGACGATGAAGATGTCCAGCTCGCCGTCCAGTAGTGGATTGAACAGCAGTCGGGAATTCGAAACCTCAGGGACAAGTGGCGCAAGTGCATTGAAGTCGAGGGTAGTTATATTGAAAAATAATAAAACACTTTTCCTCATATCTCGTTTCCTTATATCCGAATTGCAAAACTTATTGACCGCCCCTCGTATATTGAACGTAGACTTAAATAATCATAAAGTTTCCTTAAATTACTGATAAAAAGGTATCGGTAAATACGCGGTAATTAAATTTAATTTATCGATAAATTACCGGTAATATTTGATCGGTTGCAACCCTTACTCATAGCCCACAAGACAGCCTCTTAAAGGGCTCACCTAGTGCATGGAGGGCGAAACATTTCTTGGTGTTTCATGTGTAGCAGAAGCTTTACTCCTGCTCTACTAACACGAAACGTGAATGTGTGTACAAACAAAGTGTACTGTACATTATACAGGGTGTTCGGGATAATTTCGACGCTATTTAATGTCTCATTTTTTTCAGGAAGATGTTGATGTATCGGTGATTTTTTTTTATTTAAGGGGCTATCTGGCGACTGCCAACTTAGTCGTAAGTCGCCGTAAACAAACAGCTTAGTTCTAAGCTACTTTAAAAAATTGAACAGGAAACAACAATAAAAAGAAATAACAATAACAAAAACAACAATTAAACCTGGTTAAATGAAAGGAAGAAGGCCAGCCTCCCCCCAAAAGTCAACAAGTCCACCAGTCAAAGTGCACGCACTCATCCCGAGTACAAGGGACAGAGGGTAGTGACCTCGCCCATCCCGGTACCAGGACAGGTGTCGTGCGCGAAGATCACCCAGACTGGGACATTCGACAAGAATGTGCCGAACAGTCTGGGGGACGACACAGTCGTTGCAATAGGGCGCATGCATGCGCTCCATCAAATAGCGATGCGTCACACGAGTGTGCCTGATTCGGAGACGACAGAAAGCAACCTAAAGCCGACGCGGCATTAAAAGATAGGTCCATGGGAACAGTCGCGGCGCAATGGCACGCAACTTTAAGTTCCCTTCGACCGTCTCCCATCTTCTCCCATCTTCAAGCAGTCCGAAGAGCTGCCCGTATTCCTGCCATGTAGTCAGTGTGAGGAAGAGCGAAACGCTGGTCCGGTCGCAGAGTCCTCGCGGACTCTTTGGCGCCCTCAGCGGCACGCTCATTCCCCGCAATTCCTACATGTCCAGGAACCCAGCAGAAGATAATCTCGACATCCACCCGGCTTGCCAAAACCATGGCGCAACGGATTTTGCGAACCAGGGGATGCGGAGATTCCAATGCCCCGAGAGCACTCAGGGCGCTTTGTGAGTCGCTATAGATCACAATCCGGTCTCCGAACCGGGCACGTCGCGTAATCTCCCGTACGGAGTGGTGTATTGCCACCAGCTTGGCCGTGAAGACGGACGCAGCGCCTGGTAGAGCCCCGCTGACTTCAAACAGAGGAAATACGGCGTGGAAGCCGACCCCCTCTTGGGACTTGGAGCCATCCGTATACACTGGCACGGTTCCAGCGTGACACGATGTGTGCTCCAAAAAGGTCGAACGCAATACTCCCGGCGCAGTACAAGCTTTGGGAGCAGAGGCGTGGCGACAAATGGCAAAATGTGGTACCCTCCAGGGTGGCGTTTTGGGCAGAACCAGGGGCACCACCGGCCCGAGAGCTATATCTACCTCTCGAAAGAGTTTCCTGGCCCTAAACCCAAAGGGCTTGGGGTATAACTGGCTTCTCTCGGCGGCATAGGCACCATCGAGATCAGCTGCGGACGCAGTGAGAGCTGTTGGCGACTGAGGTAGGCGCCTGGCTCACGCGTACAGACGAGTGATGCACTGCACGCGGCACAGAGCGAGTGGCATCTCCCCAGCATCGACCAACAGGCTTTCAATGGGGGAAGTGCGGAAGGCACCGGTCACAAGGCGAAGGCCGGTGTGGTGGATCGAATCCACCTTCCGCAATAAACGCTCGGCTGCGGATGCATAAAACTCGCATCCGTTGTTGAGCTTCGAGCGAACAAAGCATCGATAAAAAAGTAAGGCAGTAGCCCTATCAGCGCCCCAAGCGCTGAACGTCACAGAACAGAGAATGTCTATGGCGCAGGTACAAGAGACTCTAAGGCTGCGAATATGAGCCTCCCAGGTGAGGCGTCGGTCGAATACAAGCCCAAGGAAACGGTGCGACTCAAACACATCCAGGCGCAACCCATTAAGAAACAAATCTGGGTCGGGATGAAGCCGTATTGGCGGCAGAAATGCACCACCTTAGACTTGGCCAAAGAATACCGAAACCTGTGCGCTTCGGCATAGCGAGAGACGCGGTTCAATGCCTGTTTGAGTCGACGCTCCAAAGTTGGCATCTGGGCTGCGCCAAAAGAGATCGAAAGGTCGTCCACGTAGAGCGTAGCGAGAACATCTTTAGGCAGCACCGAGGTGATGCCGTTGATGCTCAGGGCAAAGAGTGTGACACTTAGGACACTTCCCTGCGGGACACCCTCTTCCTGCTTCTTTGAGATGAAGAGGGCTCCCCCCACCCGTACGCGGAATCGACGATTTCGCAAAAATTCAGATATAAACATTGGGAGGCGTCCCCTCGCCCCCATCGTCGGGAGAGTCTCAATGATCCTGTATCGCCATGTGGTATCATAGGCCTTCTCCAATCGAAAAACGTTGTGGCGTAGTGCTGTCTACGAAGGAAAGCCTCGCAGACAGGATTTTCCAGTCGGAGCAGAGCATCCGACGTGGAGTGGAACTTACGGAAGCCGCACTGTGCAGAAGACAGATGGCATCCGCTGTCCAAGAAAAAGGCTAATCTAACATTTACCAATTTCTCCATCAAAGTGCATACGCAAGAGGTTAGAGAGATTGGGCGAGAACCAGACGGAGTAGAGTGATCTCTCCCCGGTTTGCGAAAGGCGAGCACAGTAGCGATTCGCCAGGAGTCTGGAAGAAGACCTTCCACCCAGATCCTGTTGAACAAATCTAACAGAAAGGCCCTGCCTCGCTCACCCTGGCGTCGAAGCATGGCATACGGGACATCGTCCGGACCATGGGCGGTGTCCGTGCACGAAGCGTGAGCGGAACGCAACTCACTCACAGTAAACTTGTCGTTGAAGGGTTCTCCGCCTCTGGTGCTAAAGTCCAGCCGGCGGCATTCCGCGACATCACGACGTGCATTGAATGCTGGCGGAGCAGCATCACGGCTAGAGAATGCGGAAAAGTGGTCGCTAAGGATTCCGCCACGGACGCGGGGTCCGATATTGCGGTCCATTCTCGTGGAGAACGGGAGGGGGGTCCTGCGAGAACTTGCCCCGAATCCTTTTGACTCGCTTCCACACCTCAGCTGAAGGGGTCTTCCCGTTAAGTGAAGACACGTATGCCCGCCAAAAAGAGCGGCGGGCGTGCTTCAAAATATACCGGAACCTAGCCCTAGCCCGACGAAATTCAGCGACAGTGAAATCGTTCGGGCGGCGCTTATAGCGCATGTAGGCATAACGCTTCTGTTTGAGGGCCGTCTCACACTCGGCCGACCACCATGGGAGTGGTCAGCGTGCAAAACGGCCAGACGTCCTAGGAATAGTAGTCAGGCCCACGGCGATGAGGTTGCCGGAGAAGAACTCAATGGCCTCATCTACCGACCTAAACTCGTCGACTGAGATAGAGAATTTAGTCATTTCCTGAAATGCGGGCCACCGCGCCCGCCTCAAGCACCACCGAGGTGGTCTCTCAGGCAGCAGTTGCCCTGAAAATGATATTTGAAAGGGTAAGTGATCACTACCATGGAGGTCATCAACCACCTCCCAATCAAAATCAGGCTGTGCATCCGAAGAGCACAAAGATGGGTCGAGGTAAGAAAATGAAGTGGTTCTCGGACAGTGATGCGTAAACTCATCCACGTTTAGGACACCCATCTCAAGCTCTTCGATCAGATTGGCAAGGACTTGTCCCCTGGGATTTATGGAGTAATCTCCCCAGAGAGGATGCCCGCCGTTTAGATCTCCAAGCAAGAGATAGGGCCTCGGCAACCATGCCACGACGCGGCGGAAGTCCCCTGCGTTGAAGTCAGCTGACGGTGGAATGTACGCAGAAATGATAGTATACCTCCTATCCAGGTGCAGCTGCACAGCCACTGCCTGAAGAGGGGTATCTAAAGAGAAAGGAAGAACGGAGACATCATGCCGGGTGTAAACTGCGCATTCCCCAGCCCGACCATCCCGCGGTGGTGGGGTCGCAAGACCCCACCAGGGGGCACGCGCCTAGCATGGTCTCCTGCAAAACGATAGCTAACGGGGAACGGGATGAGACAAGCCTCCGCAGCTCCTCCCAGTTGGCCCGGAGTCCACGGCAATTTCATTGAAGAAATATGCCCTCCAGGCCTAGCTCGGAGGAGACGCGGGGGCCCTCCTCGAACTGAAGACCCTCACGGAAATGGCCCTACGCTTCCCGCGGGCAGAACCCCGGGCGCTGTTTGCCGGACAAAGCGCTGAAGGCGCTGTCGCCTTCGAGGCTTTATTGGGGGAGGTTGGGCTCGCCATGCGAGTCTTTTCCTCCCTCCGCCTCGAAACCTTAGGCGGGCGTTGCGGCTTCGGAGGCGGGGGGCTTTCTTTTCGAGGAACCTCCGTCTCCGAGCCACTCGCTTCACATCGATGCGTGGGCGAAGGGGCCGAAGCTCCTTTGTTGCTGTCCTCCTTTCGGGGAACAGCTTTAGGAACCCCGGAAGATGGCCTAGTGACCATCTTCAGGGGTGTTGCCTCCTGTGAGTCTAACGACTCGGTGGAGGCGCGTATCCGTTTTGCCTTACGGGAAACGGTCACGCTGGGGGAAGAGGGGGGAGCCCTTGTTTTAGCCGGGGCAGGGTATGAACCCTTTTTGCCGCCAGCTTTACCAGGGGAGCACCCAGGTTGGGTAGAGCCCGCAGAAGTGCTCCGTTTTGGCGCGGAAACAACCATGCTCGTTGGCCTGGATGGGGCAAGAGCAGAGGGTGCCTTTCTAACTATTGAGGCATATGACGTCCCAGGCAGAGCCGGGCGCGCCAGGACCAAGTCCTTTGCCTCGCGGAATGAGAGTCGATCCTGGGCCTGAACGGCCAGGATTTCTTTCTCAAGGAGATATGCACCACATTGCTTCGAAGAAGCAGGGTGCGGCTCTCCGCAATCGACACACTTGGCTACACACGATTTGGACTTATCGTGTGCGAACTTGGAGCAATTTACACAGACTTCGGGTCACCCCGACTTTGCACATCTACATGAGCGATTCGTATGGCCGAAGCGGTGACAGTAATAGCACCGCCGCGGCAGTAGCAGTAGCAGTAATGCCTTCAGGCGGTAGCGGTACCAACCGGCACGGACCGACTCAGGGAGATTGTCTCAGTCGAACGTGACAAAAAGTGTAGGGTTGGGTCTCGAGGCCCCTCCCTGTTTTCTTATCACACGTTCGAACTTGACCGCCCCATGGTCAGCCAGCTCTAGGGTGATGTCCTCAATGGAGTAGTCAACGAGTTCCCTCGCATAAACTACTTCTTTCACAAAGTTCATGGTAGAGTGCGGCGTCACACTCACCGGGGTGCCATGAAGTGTCCGAAGAGCACTTATCTTGGCCGCCTAGGTGGGATTCGCCACATTCCCTAGAAGGCTTCCGTCCGAGAAACGGGTTACCTTCGGCTCTCTACCAATTGCACTAGCTGATCCTCTCCTCTGATGGATCATGTTGCCCATGGACAACATGCTGCCATCAGTGGAGCAAATAACGAGGAAGCGTTTCAAGCCAGTGGGCTCGAAAACGCCAGGTAACCTCTGAATGAGTGGCCCCGATGTCATCGAGGCTCCGCCTTGTGCACTTTTGGTCTTTGTCATGGTCAAGAGCTCCTTCCCCGGGGGGGGGGGGGCAGAGCGGCCGGATGTGCTGATCTTGGCTTGGTCGCTTGCCAAAGTGGCAGCAGACCCATCCGTCCCCGTAGCCCCAGCGGATGGAGAGGAGCCCCGAGTCTTCTTAGTCTTTCTTGTCTTCTTTTTCTTTTTAGGAGAGGAGGGCGGGGAATGAACCCGCTTCTCACCTCCGCCGGTAGAAGCCCCTAGGCCAGATGGACCGGCCTCGCCAGGTCCTTCTCCGAAATGGAGAAGGTCCTGGTCGTCGCAGGGGCACCATCCGGAGGAGATCCCTCCCCTCCTTGTACTGCCTCAGAATGCCCAGCCGTTTGAGGAGGACCTTGCATAAGGGCCGACTCGGGTTCGGTATTTGACACCGAGCTCGGATTTCCCCCCCATTAAAGAACCTACCGTCTGAGGCTGGGTTTCCTCAAGGACCATGCCTATCACAAAAGGGGCCTCCAGTTGGCCATCCCCTCCCAGGACATCGCAGGTCCTCTTGGCAGTGTCGTCAGTCTCGTGTGGGGAGGCACAGGCCTTGACCCCGGCAAGGTTTAAAATTCTTGTCAGCAGGTCTTTTTAGGGAAGCGACCGAAGGGGCCTGGCTTCCCTTTTCTCCTTAAGGGGGTTCGACCTACCGAGCCGCTTCGATGTGGAGCGGCTGGCTAAGGGCTTCCTGCTGGCTTTCTTGGCAGTCTCCTTAGAAAGAACAGAGGGGACTGCCGCTGGTGAAAGGGAGGCGCCCAAAAGCACCTGCAGAGAAGGGGGTGAGGGGGAGTCCCCTACACCCGTAAGCGAAGGAGAGGAGTAAGCCTCCTCTCCGGTTAGAGATATATGGAGGGTCCCCTGAGCAAGCACAGGGGGGAGGGGGCCCCCTATTTTTTTGCTGGAGCTGCCCAAGGGCGGCTCCGTCGATGTTATAGGGAAAGTTGGGGGTTGGGGTTTTTTATACTCATCATTGGGCATGGTGACCCTCTTTTTAACACGGGATGCAATCGCGCATCACCTTTCGCAGTAGCCCGCACTGCGAGAGGTGCTTATAAGCCCGGCAGAGCCAGGCGCCGCCATTTAAGACCACCCCTCTCGCCTGGTGGCCTGGCAGTCCATCGGTATGGCGGCTCCACCTTGGACACGGCGTAAAATTGATAGAATGTGAAGAGGAGAGCAAAAGGGATGTGAGGAAGCTATGGGTGGAGATGAAGCAGGTTGTTAAAAACCAGCCACCCCAGACCAAAGCTCAGGGGTTAGGGAACATTGTCTCCTCCCCCCTCAGCCCCCATCCGGGGTGGTTGGCTTGAGAAGAAGGTCAGCATCTACCCTGTGAAATTAGAGGCTGACCAGAGAAAGTTGTGGGAGAGGTTGTATGAAAAGCGACGAGGTAGGGGAGAAATACAGGCTATCTGAAGGAAGGAAGAGAGGCTAAGCTGGGGCCGGACGGAGCGCTGGATCCCGTCAGCACGGCGGCCAGGATGGCAAATCGCCGCGCCCCTTACGGGGGATGTATCGGTGAAAAGTCAACGGAGTTAGATTGCATAGATAGTAAAGTGTTAGCTAAGAAAGGTTAGCTGAGTTAAATGAATTAAAGCCATTTGAGTGTTGCAAAAGGCTTACCCTTGCATGACGATTCATGTTGGGTATCAAAATGCTGAGAGTATGACTATGAAGACCTAGCTAGCAGAAAAAAAGACAGCAGACGTTCTCACTGCGTCTGCCAGGTATTTTACGACCCTAGCATGGAATCTGGGCTTTGGTTAGAGAGAAGGAATGTTGAACTCACCACCATGAAACTGCTCCAGAAGAGGACCTTCACTACGACTCTTACACGAAGCGCAAGAGACAAATTCCGACAGCTATTTGGAGCTGCTGGAGATTCTTGTCAAGCTCTGGTTAGAGAGGGTTGTTGCTTCAAGGCCATACCTCCAGAAGTGGTTGTCTGAGAATTTCAGCGACTTTACCAGCTTCACTTTATGGCCTCCTAATTTCTCCACATTGTAATCCCAGTTATTACAAGAATCAAGGAGGTACTCGAAGATAATTCCACTGAAAGAGTGAAGAACGTCTGCGCCATCTTGAGGACGTGGTGGAAGCTGAGGGCGGCTACTTCAAGAAAAATATTATCTCCCAGCCATAATCTAGTCGATAGTCTTTGAATTTTTCAATTAGATTTATTTTTCGCTTTGATATTGCGGGGGTTTCTTTCATACAAAACCGTCAAATTTAGCCAAAATACTGTGTGTAAGCAGATATACATTAGCTTGATGATTTTTGATACGCACATAATTTTTTTTCTTGATACTCGTACGCATATTTTTTAAAAATCACGAATTTAATGTAGCACAAAATACCTGTTTTAGATTGAGATTTTCCCATGAAGAGAACAAGAGGATGAAGTGTATTTAAAACATTATTAATATCTGTTGTAAAATGAAAGGGAGATTTCTAAATGTTTTGTTGAAAGAGAGATAAAGGATTAAGGGTAATACAAACGAATTTCGATTTTCAAAAGGAACAAGAAACCAGTATTCAACCTGACTTTCTCCATTATCTAAACACAAAAGAGGACAAAGATTTTTCTACTTCATTTTTAATATTGGACAATCCTTCATCAATAAACTGTGGGGAAACGATGCTCAGAGCGGGTAAAATCATTTCATTTAAGGTGCTGTATTCAAGGTTATTGTAGTGGCCGGAATAGTAATGAACATTCAAATTTTTATGACAAGATTTGCGATACATTTTATTAGTTTGAACCATCCCTAGTCTTTTCTTTTCCACAACAGGAGATGTAACGAGTATATGAGATTAAAGGTGACTAATTTAAATCCAAGAATTCTATGTACAGGTGTGCAATTACAGGTAAACGGCTTTTTCCTATGGCCATGCCAAAAGTATGAAAAAAATGTTTTCATTCTAAACATTGAGATCACGTCAATACTTTTTAACTTAACATTATTCATGTCAAGAATTTTAAAATTAGGTTTAATGCTAGGTTTAGGCACACCCTCGAATTTTGGGTTAGGTCATATATATATATATATATATATATATATATATATATATATATATATATATATATATATATATATATATAATATATATATATATATATATATATATATATATATATATATATATATATATATATATATATATATATAATATATATATATATATATATATATATATATATATATATATATATATATATATATAAAAATATATATATATATATATATATATTTAAAAGTAATTGATTTGAATGTAGACAATGTTTTTCATGGGAAAATAAAAAAGTGCCTTTATTTGTTAGGCCATTACAATCATATCATATTGTATATTATATATAATTTTTAAGTTAATTTTGAAATAGGGGGATTCGCCCCCATACCTCTTTTAATTGTGGCGGTTGCACACTCCACAATAAAAAACCCTCGTAATATTCCTAATTCGAAAGCCTAACATTTGATTCGAATTCAAACGGCGATTGCTAAATGTCGTTAGGCCTCTAGTTTTCTACCGCGTTCCTTGATTTCTGCCATATAAGCCTCACCCCCAAATGCTATTTAAATCAATCAAATTTTCTTTAAAATTGATTAATATGAAATGTCAATATCATATTTTAATTCAGAAAAAAATGACTTCAAAGTGATATATAATACACTACATAAAATGTGATTCCGACTTACAATGTGTCTCCCAAGATGGCGGCCAATCTATTTTTCGCCACAACATCATAATTAAATATTCACCCACATTAAGCTTTGAAGAAGCTATATTGAGTATATCTACGTTATTCACTATATAGTATTTGTGTGTTTTTTAAAAAAATATAAATATTTATAACAAAGCACCCACAAATTTCGAGGGTCGGCATATACCCTAACATTAACTAAAATTACTCCTGCCAAGAATTTTGATCGTAATGTTACAGAAATGTTCATCTCTGCAATGATAATTTAATTACTTAAAGAATAGATTATGTTAAAGGAATCAATTTAACATCCTTGCAACAATTTTAACGACCATCAAAGTTTCAGCAAATGAACTTCTTTCCACACAGCTTTGACTTAGGTTGGGTCAGAAATCATAACCTAGCCAAACCTACCCAAAAGCCCCACTTGCTTACTTGGTTCCAATTTTTCCCGTCTAGAAATTTTTAAAGTGAATCCAATTCCTTAATTGAAGTCTTGATTGGCGATAGACAATCTAGTTCTGTTGCAGGTCGTGTTCTCAAAGCCTTTGCCATTTTTGCTATTGCATTTCCAAGTAAACCCATGTTGGCGTTTTTGCGAATTCGCACCAGTTAATTTTTTCAGCACATCTTTTAGAAGGCCCTTCACAAGCAAAGAAAAAAAACGATAGTATGGAACGTGTTGTCATGGCAACCATATCAAGAATAGAGAACCCAAATTTATTCATGTCATCTTTTATTTACTGATATAAATAAAATAAGATAAGTTGAATGAGGATATCAGTTAAAACGTTTTTTTAACCTTTTCCTACATAATTCTCTACGACTGTCTAAATATTTTCTCTTTTTGCCACTTCCTACCTTTTGCACGAAGTGTAGTTAAAATTATAATATTTGTATAACTGCCAAGTTAAAAAGTACATTCCAAAATCTTAAAGCATAACATATCAACTATAAAAAGAATAAGACAAAGGGTATTTCAAAGTGATTATATTTACGTTTTAAGCTTTACTCAGACTTTTGAACTTGTTTTCGGTTTACAGGACAGCTAGGAACTAGAGATGGTTTAATTTTTAACGCTTCAAACATTATTCATGCATTAACCACCTGGAAAATTTGAATTACCTATTGTGGGAAATTTCCCACTGGTTAAGAAACGCTGCGTTAGAGTGAAAAGGAAATTTGTCGCCATGTTTTAGGGCAAAAGGCAGAGATGGCGGAGAGAGCACTCGTCGAAATTTACCAAAGTGAAATCATTGGATTAAAGGTACGCACTGATTTTTCTGATTAGATTAATTGGCTCTTATTAATTATACATGAATCAGATATGGACCTTATAAAGTGACTTATACGGTTAAAAGTCACTTTTTGTAATGTAATTGAAACATCTTGTGTTCGTGTTAATTAGTGGCTATGTGAATAGAACCATTAAACGACTTGATTTTCTTAATGAATTGTGGATGAAATTTCAGATCACAATTGTTTAAAGGATATTTAAAGGTTTGTAGTAGACTGTCATTTAGTAAGTGTTGATTTTGCAAAATCAAATGAGTTAATGATATTTGGTCATGATGAGAGATTAAAAACCATTTCTTTTTCTTTGCTATTTTATAGATATGATATCTGAGGTCTGACAGAAAACAAAACAATTTTTGGTTTAAAGTAAATAACAATAAATAGGATTTGTGCCGCTTCTATGCGTGGAAAGATATTAAGCCCACGTAATATAAACTTATCAAAGGCCTCTGAATTACTGAACTGTTGATGATGCACTTCATTGTGTTAAAGAAATATGAAAAAAACACAACATTATGCAAGAGATAATTAATATAAAATGTGCATTAGAAGAGCTTACGCATGCGGGGAGAAACCCCCAAAGTACCCGAGAGATGGAAATTAATACAAAGCCAAGCATCGTATTTCAATTCCTCTGCTAGCTCTTAACACTCCTCCGACCATATTATGATATCAATAAACAAGAAGTGATTTGATTGATCAACATGAGCAAAAGCGTAGGTTAAAAAGAACCCACATTTCAGCAAGTTAACATCTGTTTAAAAGGAAGCATGGACAGAGCGAGGAGGCCCTCGCGGAGTTCTGGTGGAGGGATGAGTTTCATGAATAAGGTTTATCTGCAGTGTTCCATAAAGCATCGATAGTTCCTTTCATCTCCCACAACAACTCCACCATGAAGTCGGTGAGTGTAAGTAGGTAGCGCCATTTGTAGCCAGAACAGATAATGAATTTTACATAAAGATCAGAATCGAAGTAGTGTTCTATTTTACTTTCTGAAAGATGTTATGAACAGAATATACTATAATGGTATAGCACAAATAAAATAATTAATAATAACGTGAAATGCAGTGAGTAGAAGCTAATATTGGTTCGTTAAACAATACATTATTCTGCAGTTTAAATCCGTTCGTGTATTTCCACCAAATGATGGTAAAGCTATTTAAAAGAGAAGAAAACCTGTGACATAATTTAGATCTTTTTGTATTAATTTTCTTCGAAATTTTGTGGTGTTCTTAATTATTGAGAAATTTAATCTCCAATAATATTGTATTTAATATTGGTGTTGAAGGTTATTAGGAAATGTTAAAGCTTAATAGACTGTTTATTCTTAGTAAGGGGAAGATGTAACATTGTACAATACTAGTCCATATTTACATATTTATTACATCTTTACATATTTATTAAATATTTACATATTTATTACATCTTTACATATTTATTACATCTTTACATATTTATTGCATTTTTACATATTTATTTCATCTTTCTATATTTATTACCTCTCTACATATTTACATCTTTATACATTTTTCATCTTTGCATAACTATTACATCTTTACATATTTAACTCATAGAAGAACCAGAGATATTTTCTGTATGTTGTTTAGAGGTGAATGCAAGACTTAGAGGGGAAGTAGTGTGCTGATTGTTGTGATCGATATGTAAGAAAGTACCGCTCGTCTTAGTATGGCAGAGGGAATGATAGGAGATGAGCATACAACCCCCCGTCCCCTCCCCCTAGAATTTAAAGCGGAGTACCAACGAGGAATTTCGAGAAAATATTGATACGGAGAGGTCTGTAAATAATGAGGTGTAGGTACAAAAAGCGGAAATGTGTTTCAGATCTATAGCCACAGATCCCCTTGCATGTTTTGGGGCCGGGAGGGTAAAATGCAGGTGTTATGTAGGGAGGGCACACACTTATCCAGATGTAAGCTGCAGCAAAGTTGCGCATGCTACACCTCCCATCTTCATTAGATAGATATGAAAAAGAGTGTGTTCAGGGAGGGTACTGGCTGTGTGAATCAAGTGTTTGCGTTGTGGAAGCTTATTTTTATTATTTTTTCAATTTTGGAGCCCATCTGACGAGGGCCTACCTGAGGCATAAGTCCACGTACTCACCAGAGCCTACTTCTAGGCTATATTGAATAATAAATAACGATATATAAATAAAAATCAACGGTAGAAAAAACAAAGGCTAAAAAACAACGACAAAAAAGGAAAACAAACAAACAAGCAACAAGGAAGTGGACTCCAGCATCGGGGGTAGGCCCGCCTTCCCGGCTCAGGAACATTCGCCTTACAACAAACAGTCAAATAAAGAGAAGGAAGCCAACCTCCTCCAAAAAGTCGTATAGCCCACAAGTCTGTGTACACGAACCAGTCCAGGGTACAAGGAACTAACGGTAGCGAACCCGAGGAAACGTGCGCGAAGAACACTCAAAACTGGAACATTCAACAATAATGTGCCGAAAAGTCTGGGGGACAACGCAGTCGTCAAAATAAGGTGTAGGCGAGCGCTCGATCAAATGGCAGGGCGTTCAAGCCGTTGCGGCATTGGGGATAGGTTCATGGAAACAGTCGCGGCGCAATGGCACGTAACTTTAAGTTCAACTCGACCGTCTCCCCTCTCCTTTGCCAAGCCACTCGGAGGGCTGCCGGTATTCCTGCCATGTAATCGGTGTGAGGGATAGAAAAACCATTGTCTGGTCGCCCAGTCTTCGCGGACTCTTTGGTGCCGTCATCGGCTTGCTCATTCTCCGCAATTCCTACATGACCAGGAACCCAGCAAAAAATAATCTCGACCTCCTCCCGGTTAGACAAAGCGGTTAGCGAACCAGCGGGTGCAGAGATTTCAATGCCCCGGGAGCACTCAAAGCGCTTTGTGAGTCGCTATAAATCACAATCCGGTCTCCGAACCGGGCACGTCACGTAATCTCCTGTACAGAGTGGTATATTGCCACCAGCTCGGCCGTGAAGACAGACGCAGCGCCTGACAGAGCCCCGCTGACCTTAAACAGATGAGATATGGCGTGAAAACTGATCTCTTTCTTGGGACTTGGATCCATCCATATACACTAGCATTGTTCCAGCGTGACACGAAGTGTGCTTCCAAAAAGCCGAACGCAGTACTCCAGGCGCTGTAGAAGATGCTTTAGGAGCAGAGGCGTGGCGACAAATAGTCAAAGGTGGTACCCTCCAAGGTGGCGTGCTGAGAAAAACCAGGGGTGCCACCGGTCAGAGAGCTATACCGAGCTCTCAGGGTTTCCTAGCCTTAAACCCAAAGGGCGTCGGGTATGACTGATCTCGGCAGAGGTACCGTAGAGATCAGCTGCAGATGCAGGAAGAGCTGTGCGACTTAGGGAGTCGCCGGGTTCGCGCCTACAGGCGAATAATACACTGTGCATAACACAGAGCGAGTGGCAGCTTCGCAGCATCGACAAGTGAGGTCTCAATGAGGAAAGTGCAGAAGGCACCGGTTGCCAGGCGAAGGTCGGTGTGGTGGATCGAGTCTACCTTCCTTAATAAAGTTCGGTGCGGATGCATAAAACTCGCATCCCTAGTTGAGCTTCAAACGAATAAAAGATCGATACAAAAAGTAAGACAGTAGCCCTATCAGTGCCCCAGGCGCTAAACATAACGAAGCGAAGAATATCCATGGCGCGGGTACAAGAGACCCTAAGGCTGCAAATAAGAGCCTCCCAGGCGAGGCGTCGGTCAAATACAAGACCAAGGAAACGGTGCGAGTCCACCACTTCTAGGCGAACCCCATTCAGAAACAAGTCTGGGTCAGGATGGATCCGTGGATGGTGACAGAAATGCAGCACCTTAGTCTTAGCCAAGGAAAACCGAAGCCTTTGCGCTTCGGGATAGCGAGAGACACGGTTTAATGCTTGTTGCAATAGACGCTCCAGAGTTGGCATCTGGTCAGCGCAAAAAGAGATTGAAAGGTTATCCATCTAAAGTGTAACGAGATCATCTTCCGGCAGCACTGAGGTGTTGCCGTTAATTCTAGGGCAAAGCGTGTGACACTGTGGACAATTCCCAACGGGAGAACCTCTTTCTGCTCAATAGAGCCCGAGAGGGGTCTCTCCACCCGTATGCGGAATCAAAGTTCTCGCAAAATTTCGCTATTTAAAGATTGGGAGGCGTCCCCTCACCCCCATCGTGTGGAAAGTCTCAATGATACCCGATCGCCATGCGGTATCATAGGCCTTCTTTAGATCGAAAACACCGTGGCGTAGTGCTATCTACGAAGGAAGGCCTCGCAGACGCCATTTTACAGTCGAATCAGAGCATCCGACTTGGGGTAGAACTTGTGGAAGTGGCCCTGTGCATAAGAAAAATTGCCTTCGCTGTCCAGGAAAGAAGCTAATCTAACTAACATTTACCAATTTCTCCATCAACTTGCACACGCAGCAGGTTAGAGAGATTCGGCGGAAACCGGTCGGGGTAGTGTGATCTCTGCCAGGTTTGCGAGAAACGAGCACAGTAGGGATTCGCCAGGAGTCTAGGAGGATACCCTCTACCCAGATCCTGTTGAAAAAAATCTACCAGAAAGGCCATGCCTCACTCTCCCAGGTGTGAAAGCATGGAGTACGGGTCATCGTCCGGACTAGGAGCGGTGTACACGCACGAAGCGAGAGCGGAAGTCAACTCACTCAAAGTAAACCTGTCGTTTAAGGGTTCTCCGCCTCTGGAGATAAAGTCCAGTCGGCGGCCTTCTGCGACATCACGACGCGCATTTAATGCGCGCTAGAGAATGCAGAGAAAGCAGAGAATGCAGAGATTGCATAAAAAGTGGTCACAAAGGAATCTGCCACGGACGTAGGGTCCGAGATTGCGGTTACATTCTCCTGGAGAACGGGAGGGAAGTCCTGCGAGAACTTGTCCTGAATCTTTTTGACTCGTGTCCACACCTCTGCTAGAGGAAACTTCCAGTTATGTGAGGACACGTATGCCCTCTAAGAAGAGCGGTTGGTGTGCTTCGAAACATGCCGAAATCAAGCCTTAGATCGACAAAGTTCACAGACAGTCATATCGTTCAGGTGGCGCTTATAGCGCATGTAGGCATATCGCTTCTTTTAGGGGGCCACCTCACACTTGGCTTACCACCACGGGAGCGGTCGGCGTACAAAATGGCCAGACGTTCTAGGAATAGTAGTTAGGACCACAGTGATGAGGTTACCGGAGAAAAAGTCAACGGCCCCATCTACCAACCTAAACTCATCGACTGAGACAGAGAAATCAGTCATTTCATGAAATGCAGAACACGCACCATGTAACACCGGGTGGGCTCTCAGGCAGCAGCAGCGCATAAAATAATATTTGAATGGAAAGGTTATCACTAAAATGTAGTTCTTTGACTGCCCTTTCCCCCACACAAAATCAGGCTGAGCATCCGGAGAGCACAAAGATAAATCAAGACAGGAAAATGAAGCGGTTCTCAAGCTCGTCGATCAGGTCGGAAAGGACTTGACCCCAGGGATTGATCGAGTATTCTCACCAGAGGGGGTGTCTCCCGTTTAAGTCCCCGATCAAGAGAAAAGACCTTGGCGACCGTGCCACGACGTGGCGGAAGTTCTCCGCGTCGAAGTCAGCTGACAGTGGCATGTACGCAGAAATAAAAGTATACCGCCTATCCAGGTGCAGCATCACAGCTACTGCCGGAAAGGAGGTGTCTAAAGCGAAGAGAAAAACTGAGACATCATGCTGGGTGTAAATGGCGTATCCTCCTGCCGGGCTCCCATCCTTTGGTGGCAGGGTCGCAAACCTTATGCCCCAGAAGGGTGGATAGGAGGCACGCGCCCAGCATGGTCTCCTGCAAAAAGACAGCTAAGTGAAAACGGCACCAGACGAGCCTCCGCTGCTCTTCCCAGTTGGTCCGACAATTCTATTTAAGGACTATGCCCTCCAAGCCTAGTACGGGGGAGATGCGAAGCCCTCTTCGAAGAGAAGACCCTTTACACCCGCTATTCGTGGGTGGTTGGGCTCGGCATGCGAGTCTTTTCCACCGTCCGCCTCGAAACCTTAAGCAGCCAGGGCAACTTTGGAGGCGGAGGTCCCTCATTTAGAGGATCCTCTACCCTCGAGTCACCTAACCTAGCACTAAGATGAGGACGTAGGAGCCAAAACTCCATTAGTGCTGTCATCTTCGTTTTGGGGAGCAGCTTTAGAAACCCCGGAAGATGGCCCCACGACCAACTTCACGGATGTTGCTTCCTGTAAGTCTAACGACTCGCTGGAGGCGCGCGGCAGTTTTGCCTTACGGGAAACGCTCACGCTGGGGAATCGAGGTGGAGCCCTTGCTTTAGCAGAGGCTGGGTGTGAACCCTTTATGCTACCGGATCTACCAGGGAAGCGCCAGGGTGGATAGAACCCGCAGAAGGGTTCTGAATGGGCGTGGAAACGCCCGTGATTGCAGATCTCGATGGGCCAGGAGCAGAAGTTGTCTTTCTTAACATTGAGGCATAAGACCTCCCAGCTAGCGTCGAGCGCGCTAGGAACAAGTCCTTAGCCTCGCGAAATGAGAGAAGATCCTGTGCCTGAACGACCAGGATTTTCTTTACAAGAAGATAAGCACTACATTTCTTCGATGCGGCTCTCGGCAATTAACACACTTGGCCACGCATGATTTGGCCCTATCGTTTGCGGCCTTGGAGCAACTTACACATAATTCGGGTAACCCTGAATTCCGCGTCTATAGAAGTAGTTCGAATGGCCGAAGCGGTGGCAGTAGTCGCACATCCACGGCAGTGGCACGAATGCCTTCACGGGGTAGTTATACCAATCGGCACGCACCAACTCAGGGAGCTTGTCACAGTCGAACGTGACGAACAGCATAGGGGTGGGGCTCAAGGCCCCTCCCTGTTTTTCATCACACGTTCGACCTTACCCGCTCAATGGTCGGCCAACTCTAAGGTGATGTAATCTATGGAGTAGTCCGCGAGTTCCCTCGCATAAACTACTCCTTTCACGAAGTTCATGGTAGAGCGCGGCGTCACACATACCGGTGTGACTGTAGATAGACTTGTGTAGGAAAGGGGCGCAAAGAAAAATAAATAAAGAAAAGTAGCATTACGAGTTTCGAACGCGCTTTCCACGTGGTTGGACAGCCGTTAGCGAGAATCCTAAACCACTCGACCCTTTTGAATCCCAACAAAGACTCATTCAAGCAAAGCATTTAAGCCACTCGCCTGAACTTCTCGCACGCTACATGCCATTTAGTGTGAGAAGAGCACTAATCATGGCCTCCTCGGACGGATTCCACGCATTCGCCAGAAGGCTACCGTTCGAGAAACCGGTCACCTTCGGCTCTATACCAATCACGCTAGCTAAAGATCTCCTCTGATGGATCATGTTGCCCTTAGCCAACATGTTGCCATCAACCGAGCGAATAACGAGGAAGCGTTTGTAGCCAGTGGGTTCGAAACTGCAAGGTAGCCTCTGAATGAGGAGCCAGACGTAATCGAGGGTCCGCTCTGCGCACGTTTGGTCTAATTCTGTGACTCCCCACCCGGGGGACAACTGGATGTGCCGATCTTAGCTTTGTCACATACTGAAACGGCACTGGCCCCATCCGTCCCCGTGGCTCCCGTGGAGGCAGAGGAACCCCAGGTCTCTTTGGTCTTTTTTCTATTTTTTCATTTTTGGATAGGGGGGCTGGGATGAATCAGTTTCTCTTGCCCTCCGGCATAGATCAAAGCTCGTCGAACATTCTACGTCATCTTTATCTAGGTTCCCCCGAAAGAGTCGCTGCCATTCCCCAAGATCGCACGAGTCGTGGAGGTCCCCGCCAGGTTATCTCACCAGCAAGCGCCTATATAATTCCCCGAATCAGTTTAGCGTGTAGCACTCTAGTACTTTCCCACCTATCACCGCGTACAAGCAAAGGACACGCTCATACGTCGCGATCGAAGACATCGTAAATTTCAATTCAAGGACGAAAGCTAAATCAACTTCCGTGAACTCTGCCAAAGTCAATGGCCAAGTATTTGACGAGAATTTCCATCTCCAAAGGCAAAACTACGTGCTCTCCCTCATCCGTCCCGTGAGGTAACCCAGCTTCCCGATTACAGTCATCGTATCCTGAATGGCCCTTTACCTCAACGAACATGTAAGCAGTCCCAATTGTTTACGTCTATAGATTATTCTATAATATGATGTACCCAAATCGTCCCATTCTTTGTGTGTGAACCCCGGATTAAAATCCGCTTTTTACTCACCGACCTGAACCAGACCACTAATCCCATATTTATCCCTCCTGTGTCTCGTGCGACAGTTATTTTTCGCATATACTGTCATTCACTTTAAACCCTGTACCTGTACCAATTTCAATTTTATTTATTTGTTAGTAAAGGTATATTTTGTTATTGTCCTGTTCTTGCAACCCTAAACGAGTACTAGCTATCTGTTAATATTTGACCAACTTGCACTCTGAATTATTTGTTTTGAAAGAACCCGGCAATCAAATAGTAATCCATCCCAATTGAATTATTAACTATTTTCCGTTCACGAACCGGCTAAGGTCGAATCTTAAACCAACTTAGACGCAAACTCCAAAAGGCATATATATTTATATAGAGTCTGGCCATTCTACGACAGGTAGAATACCCTAAAATCTTCAGCATTTTTTTTAGTTCTTCCATTCCAACTGTGTGAAATGACGATAGGGTAGCCACATGCTTTTCTCTAGATATAGTTGATCTAATAATCGCTAACCTTTAGAAGAAGCAAGTTGAGCAGGAATTAAACTTTTCAGCTACTTGTTGTCATGTTTTTAGTCTTTCATATTTTGCTTTCAAATGTTTTGAGGTGTCATACTATTTCAGTAATTTGAATATCTATGGACCTGTAGATCCATATGGCTAATATTAATGTTATTCCAAAATAGTCACCACCCACTCTTCCTTCGGATTACAGACCCATCTTTAGTTGGTCCAATTTGTAAAAACTTTTGGAAACTTTTTCTCAGACGACTTAACCGTTTCAACACATTTTTAGCGTTCTGTGGATAGGCAATTTAGATTTATAAAAAGTGTTGGCACGATAATGGATTAAGCTTCAAGGTTTAGGACTCACAATTGTCATTTGATTTTGGTGATAAAGGTACGCTGGTTTAATTAGACTTCAACTCTGCTTCTGATCATGTAAAAGATAAATGGTCTTCTTTGCATTCTAAAGAATTCGGGGATTGATGATAATTTTCTCACAATTCTTAAGAAAATCCTGTCAATTTGGCGATAAATAGTTCTTGTTGATGGAAAATCCAGTATCTTGGCTCCTGCATTATCTGAAGTTCTACAAGTCAGTGTTTAGGCCATGTTTTATTCACAATGTATACAGAAAAATTAGAAAATGAGTACAGAATCGTCCCTTAGATTATAAAATGTTTTAACCTTATTTTCTCAGTTCCTTCGCCCCTACAGCCATCCAATATTATTGAATCTCCTATCAGAAACTTGTCAAGAATCTCTAACTGGGCGTCTTCCTCGTGTATGCCGTTTAATAAACTCAAAAACCCAAACGATGAGTGTAGTGAATTCTCGGACTAAGAATATGTTTCATCATACTCTGAATTTAGGTGGGGTCATTATTAACTATACTAAGCAGATTAACTTGCTGGGTGGGATCATTGATTACAAACTGACTTTCGAAGCCTAATTAACGAGTATAGGCTCAAATTATGGTGCACTTTTAACAATGACGTTTTAATATCCTTGTACTCATTTGTACTCCTTTATTTTAAACATTACTCTGCTGTGCGCTTTTCTGCTGCTGCTTGCCGCTCAAAATTACTCGAGGAAGCTGCTAGAATAATTAAATTTCTGCTTCCTGCTCTTCAACGCCATTTATATCATCGTATATATTTGTCCTCTAACATATTTATATAGTTAGAAATGATATTAAGTAACTTATTAGGGTTTATTTAACTCAACCGTGAGTTGTTGGTAGCAGGACGAGGTATGCAATTAATTTTATCTTAATGGTAGTTATGCCTACTCCTCTCCTATAAGTAAGACTGAGCCTTTATTCACGGTCTTTTATCGCAAAGTATTATTCAATGTGCAATGCAGTTTCAGATAATATAATTGGGTCTCAAATTGCAAATTCTTTTATGGCAAGGGGTAATAGATTGTTTGCAATTCTAATATTGTGTCCTAAAAATATTTTTAATTGTTCATTATTATTATTATTTGTGGGACGAAGGTGAGGGTGGGTGGAGTGGGGGTGGTAGGGGGCTAAATTTTTGCACTCTGTATATAGAAGAGCGTCTCTTCAGGATTCGGTTAAAAAGATTATAGCCACCGTAATTATTAATAAGCCAATTATTGGACAGGATCGAAATATTAATATAACAAATTAAAACAAAAACGACAGAAAAAACAAAACAAAAGAATAAACCGACACCCTAAAAATAAGAACAAAGAAAAAACAAAAGGCACGATCAGTCATCTAAGGGATTCCCTCTCACTTAGAAACCCGAGCAAGAGCCCAACATCCGGTTTTTCCAAATACTCGATCAGTCCACAATCGGGAGAGCATGAGTCCCACCCCCGATAGGATAAGGGAAAAATTGTACCATTCCCGCTCATCTCGGTATGGGGAGTGGTAACGTGCCCGGATTCCGCTCCCCCCAATGTGACATTCGAGGAGAATGCGCCGAACAGTCTGGGGCATCAGGCAGTCCTCCCAGTATGCCTATCCTCAGTATCCTCCATCAAAGTATGCTTCGTCCCGCGAATGTCCATGACTAGTACTCGGGATGAGTTCGGGGCAGTGGTACATAATCCTCGATTCCCCCTGTCCGTCTCTCATCTTCTTTGCAAAGCAACTCGATGAGCCGGCCTAATTTCTGCCAGACAGTCAGTGTGAGAAAGAGCAAAACGCCGTTCCGGTCAGACTGTTTGAATCTCTCATCGACGCTCTCATCTTCTGCAATCTCCCTAAATGGCAGGAACCTAGCTGAAGATAAGCTCCCTATTCCTCGACTTGCATAAGCCGTGGTGTCACGGATACGGCAAACCGAGGGGCTGAGGGGGGGCGGGGCGTTGATGTGCCTGGAGGGCACTCAATGCGGTCTATCATTCGTTATAAATCACAATTCCGTCTCTAAACGTGTTATGGCACGTAATCTCCCACAATACCGAGAGGGGAATTTCAACCAGTTCGGCCGTGAAGACAGAGCAGCGTCCGGAAAATGCCCTGGGCTTCAAACAGGCGGAGGAAGGAATAGAAGCCGATTTGCTTTTGGTTTTGCACCATCCATGTAGACTGTCATGGCTCCGATGCAACACGACGTGCGCTTCAATAAGGGGAAAAAATAGCAAATAGAATGAAATAATAGAAACTCATTTACCCGTTAAAGAAAGTGAAATAATAGGTGCGGTTCAAACCTATGCCATCAAGTGCTCTAGGTTTTTAATGCCACCATGCTAAGCACTAGGCTACAATTCACATCGCTTAGCTGGCGCGGTGGCCTGAAAAGTGGTGAACGTTGAAAGGCATAGGTTCGAGACGCACCTATATTTTCCGTGTCCGTAAACAGGGAGGAGTTTTTCCAAGTTCCCTCTTTAAGGAGAGCATTTAAGGGGGTTAAAAGTTGGAGACAGTGTGGGACGAAACACAGAAAAGAGTTAATCATTCCAAGGAACTCGGGTAGTCAAGTAAAGGTACACTGTTGTGATAACTTCGTTTTTGCCCCAATTTTCCTCTTGATAGGATAGATCCATCATTTGTGGTATAGTAACCAAGAAGTTGCGGGATTATTGGAAGTTCGACCTCCTGAAAACGATTGGAAATTGTTGGTAAATGGGAGATGTGTTCTTCTGGACTCGAATTTGCAAACAAAATTTCGTCCAAAGTTACTAAGAAGAAGTCGAGCGTTCGTAGCACCGAATCGAAATAATGCTGAAAATTTTGCCTTACATTTTTAGGGGTGTCGAAACCCTGAGTCACTCAAAAAGCACAAAACTGCGATACAAACTGCGATGCATTGAATCAAGGTGAACGGGTATTTGTTGCTCTGCATTACATAGACCTTGGAGAATATGGACTTTTCGTGGAGATTAGCAGAAAAATCTCTTACACTTAGCACAATAGGTGGTCACTTTCTACCTGGGCAGTGACGCTCCTAAAATCGTGGCAGGTCTCAATTCAAATGCAGACTTGGAAACCACATGTGAAGTGGCCTCCTATTTGCTCTTGGAAGGCCTGATGATACCTGTGTTTTTGTGAGATAGGATCCCCCTGGTGCGATAATTGGCAGGACGACCATGTGTCTCACCGTTATGAATTACTGTATGCTTTACAAGCTCATATCCTTCAACTGAGCATGCGAGGTCGTGAAAATAGACGAAAGGCTGTGCGTACGGGGAATCATCTTTACGGAAATGGTGATGCAGAGCAAGTGTAGGAGGAGTGGTCATATATTCATTTGTAATTCTCATCGAAGTAAAAAATCAGATATTTTATTTGTTACCATATTATTTCTCAGATTCAATTAATATCGTTAACTTCATTATTTCCTGTAATTAAACACAAAATTAAATAACTTTTTTTGCAACCTTCCAGAGTAAAAAGTATACACTCAACCTTCTCTAAGTTTACTTCGAGAAGTCAATGCCCTCGTTAGTGTTTGAGGTAGATAAAAGCAGAAGCAAATAAGTGCAAATGCTTAAGATTTGGTGCTAACAGCAACACTGGAACCTACAAAGATGATGCAAACTGCTTTTTGAATATATGTATTTTTGCATATTAAAAATGATTTTACTTTCCTTTTAATAAACAATGTCAATTTTTTGAAACCTATCAAATTATTTGCTAAGATACATAAAGAATCCTGAATATTGACGACTCGATGAAATATAGATAAACAGAGAGAAGAAATGCAGGGAAGTTATAGGCCCTTAGTCGTTTTCAGCTACCATCGGAAGAGGTTGTTTATGGATAGGTTTGCTGGTGTACATACATACACAAAGTAGCAGTTATGCACGACATAACTAATATATATATATATATATATATATATATATATATATATATATATATATATATATATATATATATATATATATATATGGAGGGATTTGCTTAGTCGAGTGATGTGGAATAGGGCGAAAAGACGCTTAGTTGACCTCTCCTCAGCTCTGTTACCGGATGATGGGGTTAAGCTAATGAGGGAAGGGGAAAGGAAAGCGTTACCCTGAGTACATGGGAAAATAACAAAAAGTGAGTCCAGATTGGCCATTAATTACTTAGATATGGCTGAATGTTGTTCTAGGTAATTTAAAAGAGTAGTACAAAAATAATATTTAATAACACAACAACAAAAAAGACAAATATTTACACAAATTAAATAAAATTGGAATATACATGTCTATGGGGTACGCGATAGTCTGCCAAAAATAGACAAGCTAATGACCTTAAGGAAGGTAAATGACCAAACTTGGATTGAGTTTTCAAAGGTTACGCTGAGCCTAAATACAAATAAATCTTTATGGAATAACTGGATAAACAGAGATCCGCACGCGTCGACGCCTTGCAGAAGTTAATGCTTGGACGACGAAGGGAAAGGGCAATTCCTGGAGAAGAATTGCAGAAGGTTGAGATTTACCCCGGAATATCTTGACGAGGGAGTACTTTCGCTGGTGAACGAGAACGGCCATTGCTGGGAAATCACCAATTGACTAGTGCGGAGTTCCGACGGGAGAGTTTCTTGCCCTTGCGCTCGTGTAGACGAAAACGGAGCCAAATCGAGAGGTGATGTGTCTCGTGCTTGATTGTGGGCTGGTACTAACTTGACCCTACTGAGTCTGGCGTTAAATCCCGGGTGACGATGGGGTGAAATCGCCGCCGTCCACGGAGGGGATTCTCCCAAGGTAAACACGAAGCTGGGGGATGAGCGTCTTCCAGCCAGTAATTTGCGATAACAGATTTCCTTCCTCTCTCTCGCATGCTTCAAGATGATAGGCGGGAGGCGAGACTTGCCTTAAGGCTTGGGGTGAAACCTCCATGAGTAAACACAGCTGCGTTGCGAAAGCGTCTTTGCTTGATTCTTAGGCCCATTTTTTCGTCCTTTGATCTCGTGTTTGAGAGCCACGTGGGTTGCTGGGGTCCATGTGGGCTCCTTGACTCTATTCTTTTACATCTACTTCCTTCCGAAAGATGACTTTTTTTAACTTTGGGGAAAAGAGGCCTAAAAAAATGTTAGACTGGGAAAGGCGCGTTTCAAATTTTCGGTTCCGAGGATACAATCAATAGGGGAATACTTGACCTGTGTCGATACATATTTTCATAGCTAAAGCGCATGACTAATTCACGTAGCCAAGGAATTTAAGTGAACCGCTACAATAAAAAAAGGAAAATTTTTGACATATAAAGTTAATCTCGAATGGAAGCTCGCCCGTGTTGGTTCATTAGTGACCAAAATTATACAGGAAAAGAAACAAGAAAATTGGGATAAATACATGGTACAAAATAACATCATAGAAACATATAAATAGATAAATAGGATCGTACCACTATAAATGGAGATATCTCTATAGAAGGTTACTAGGGCAATAAAGGTATACAGTACAAAGACCTATATATATATATATATATATATATATATATATATATATATATATATATATATATATATATTATATATATATATATATATATATATATATATATATATATATATATATATATATATATATATATATATATATATATATATATATATATATATATATATATATATATATATACAATGAATAAAGTAGCACAAAAAAAGAAGAAAATGTCTCCTCTTTAATAATTACCTCTGGTTATGGCCTAAGGGGTTTCAGCTGAGGCTGTCGATTAAACAATTTTCCGATCATTTTATGTACATAATCTTATACTGATACTCCTGTAGAAGAAAACTCCAACGCATGATTCTTCCGTAGTTGTTCTTAACATAACGTGATAATGCGAGATGTCGGTAATCCGTCCCGATCCCGAACTCTTTTCCTACAAGGTATAATTTGAATTTCTGCACCTCCCCAGTCAATGGCAAGGCTTATCGCTCTATACAGCATTGTTCTTTTCGCGTAGGAGGAGTTTTCGACTCGCGTACGCTACCGGGTGGCTTTCACCATCGTCTCCATATTGCAATTGGACACAGCCTATGCCCTCGTTGATCGCATCAGTCCGGATTCCGAAAGGCTTACTGGGATTAGGTAACTTAAGAATGGAAGCGGACGCCAATTTATCTTTTAGTTTGTGGAAGTGAAAAGTGGTTTACGGAGTGTAAATAATGCGGTCGGGAGATTTTTTGTTCAGGAGGCTGCATAGGGAAGCGGAGAGCTACGCGAAACTGGGAATGAACCGCCGATAAAACGAAGCGGATCCCATGAAAGATCCTTAACTGCTTCTTATTACAGGGAAGAGGCATGTCCACGATGGCTCGGACTTTGTCTTCTTGGGGGCTAAGTTGGCTATTTCCGATGTCGAACCCGAAGTACTTGATGGTACCATCTGCAAAATGGCATTTACTGGGGCCGATCGTGAGGCCGTGCTTATGCAGCCGACGCAGCAGGACTTGGAGGGCGACCAGGTGCTGGTCCCAATCTCGAGTGTCGATGTAACTATTGTCGAAGTAGAACGTTACGTCGCCTTCGAGGACTTATTTGGGGAGGTTGGGCTTGCCATGCAAGTCTTTTCCTTCCTCCGCCTCAAAACCTTAGGTGTGCGTTGCGGCTTCAGAGGCATGGGGGGGGCCCTCTTTTCAAGGATCTACTGTCTCCGAGCCACTCAGCAAACCAGTGGGCGTGGGCGAAGGAACCGAAGCTCCTTTGTTGCTGTCCTCCTTTCGGGGGACAGCTTTAGGAGCCCCGGAAGATGGCCTGGCAACCAACCTCAGGGTTGTTGCCTCCTGTGAGTCTAACGACTCGGTGGAGGCACGTGGCCGTTTCGCCTTACTGGAAACGGTCACGCTAGGGAAAGGGAGGGATCCCTGGTTTTAGCCGGGTCTGGGTGTGAACCCTTTGTGCTGCGAGATTTACCAGGGAAGCGCCCGGGTTGAGTAGAACCCGCAGAAGGGCTCTGAATGGGCGCGAAAAAACCATGCTCGTTGGTCTGGATGGGCCAGGAGCAGAAGGTGTCTTTCTAACCATTGAGACGTAAGGCGTCCCAGGAAGAGCCGGGCGCGCCAGGACCAAGTCCTTAGTCTCGCGGAATGGCAGTCCATCCTGCTCCTGAACGGCCAGGATTTCTTTCTCAAGGAGATATGCACCACATACATTGCTTCGAAGAAGCGGGGTGCGGCTCTCCGCAATTGACACACTTGGCCACACATGATTTGTACTTATCGTGTGCGGCATTGGAGCAATTTACACATACTTCGGGTCACCCCGACTTTGCACGTCTACATGAGCGATTCGTATGGCAGAAGCGTTGACAGTAATAACACCGCCGCGGCACTGGCACGAATGCCTTCACGCGGTAGCGGTACCAACCGGCACGCACCGACTCAGGGAGCTTGTCACAATCGAACGTGACGAAGAGTGTAGAGATGAGTCTCGATGCCTCTCCCTGTTTTCTCATCACACGCTCGACCTTGACCACCCCATGGTCGGCCAGCTCTAAGGTGATGTCCTATATGGAGTAGTCAACGAGTTCCTTTGCATGAACTACTCCTTTCACAAAGTTCATGGTAGAGTGCGGCGTCACACTCACCGGGGTTTCATTAAGTGTCCGAAGAACACTTATCTTGGCTGCCTTGGAAGGATCCGCCGCATTTGCCAGTAGGCTCCCGTCCGAGAAACGTGTCACCTTCAGCTCTCTACTAATTACATTAGTTAAAGCTCTCCTCTGATGGATAATGTTGCCCTTGGCCAACATGCTGCCATCAGTGGATCAAATAACTAATAAGCGTTTGAACCCAGCGGGCTCGAAAACTCCAGGTAACCTCTATATTAGGGGCCTCCCGATGTTATCGAGGCTCCGCCCAGCGCACTTTTGGTCTTAGTCATAGTCAGGGGCTCGGCACCCGGAGGAGAGGGGGCAGAGGCACCGGATGTGTCGATCTTGGCTTGGTCGCTTACCGAAGTGGCAGCAGACCCATCAGTTCCCGCAGCCCCCACAGATGGAGAGGAGCCCCGGTCTTTTTTGTCTTTCTTCTGTTTTTTTTTCTTTTTAGGATAGGAGGGCGGGGAATTAACCCACTTCTCCCCTCTGTCGGCAGGGGCCCCCAGGCCAGATGGACCGGCCTCAGTCAGGTCCTTCTCCTAGATGGAGAAGGTCCTGGTAGTCTCAGGGAAACCGGTCGGAGGAGGAGATCCCTCCCCTCCTTGTACTGCCTCGGAAACCCTAACCTTTTGAAGAGGACCTTGCATAGGGGGGCGAACCTGAGTTCGGTGCTTTGCGCCGAGCCCGGATTCGCTCCTATGGAAGGCCCTACCGTCTGAGGCTGGGTTGCCTCAAGGACCATGTCTATCTCAGCGGGGACCTCCAGTTGACTATTCCCTCCCAGGACATCACAGGTCCCGTTGGCACCGCAGTCACAAGTCACGTATGGGAAGGCACAGTCCTTAACCCCGGCAGGGTTCAATATTCTTCTCAGCAGGTCTTTTGAGGGAATCGACCAAATGGTCTGGCTTCTCTATCTTCTCTAAGGGTTTTTGCCCTACCGAGCCGCTTCAATGGGGAGCGGTCGGCTATTGGCTGCCTGCTGAATTTCTTGGCAGTGCCCTTCGAAAGAAGAGGGGGGACTGCGGCTCGGAAGAGAAAGGGGCCCGGAAGCACCTCCATAGAAGGGGGTGAGGGGGAGTCCCCTACACCCGTAGGCGAAGGAGAGGAGTAAGCCTCCTCTCCGGTTAGAGAAATTTGGAGGGTCCCTTGCGCAAGCACAGGTGGGGGGACCTCCATTTTTTCTGTGGAACTGCCCGAGGGCGGCTCCGACGATGGAACAGGGGAATTTGAGGGGAGATTTTGTATTTCAACATCATTGGGCACGGTGACCCTCTTTTTCTTACGGGAAGCAATAGCCCATCACCCCTTGCAGTAGCCCGCTATGTAAGGGATGAGTAGGGGTCTGGCAGAGCCAGGTGACGCCATTTAAGGCCCCTCTCCCGCCTAGTGACCTGGCAGCCCTTTAGCATGGTGGCTCCACCTTGGGCACGGCGTAAAATTGATAGTGTGTGAAGAGAAAAGGAAAAGGGATGTGAAGAAGGTATGGGTGGGAATGAAGCAGGTTGTTAAAAACCCACCACCCAGAACCGGAGCTCAGGGGTTAGGAAACATTGTCCTCTTCCTCCTCAGTCCCGATCCGGGATAGTTGGCTGAGAAGAAGGTCAGCATCTACTCTGTGAAATTAGAGGCTGACCAAAGAAAGATGTGGGAGAGGTTGTATGAAAAGCGAGGAAACAGGAGGGAAGCACAAGTGTACTGAAGGAAGGAGAAGAGGCTAAGCTAGGGTTGGAGGGGGTGCTGAGTCCCGTCAGCACGACGGCCAAGATGGCAAATCACTGCGCCCCTTACCGGGCTTATATGCACTAGCATTTCCTAGCTCTAATATCGTCATAATTAGGATTTGAGCTTTCCGCTCGAACGAATGGCGTGAGTTCGTACTTTGATTTCTCCTAGTTCGGCGTTAGGGTCCTCGCCTACGTCCACCTGTCGAAGAACATTTTTGCTTATTCAGCTGCTTGCAGTGGTCCAGTTAGTAGAAAAAATATGATCATCTTATCATCCTAATGGTCGCTTTGACGATGTCAGCGGGGGTGGAGTTTGTGAGGCCTACTTCTCCTTGATGCGTCTATATCTTTGTCACCTTCACTGGTTCTGCCGAAAAAAGGGTCACCAGTTTGAAGATTCTCGAATGTTATTGAATGCCTACGGGTTTAAGGGTAAAAGGGTGAGACCGATGCTAATGCGGATTCTTTAATTCTTCGGTGGGTCACCGGTTGTAGAGCCTACCTCCCTGCAATAGGAGCGCTCCCTAACCGGTGAGAAGGCTAAGGACGAAAGAATGAGAGTGATTGATTCTCTACATTTTGACTTATGCTCGAAAGTGTACTTTCGGATTATAATGAATGGTAAACACTGACTGACTGTTGAATGCTGACTCTTGACTGCCTGACTAATTATAATCATCGGATCATGAGAGTCTCTCTCTCTCTCTCTCTCTCTCTCTATATATATATATATATATATATATATATATATATGAATATATATATGTTTCTTCTTTAAGGGGCGTGACCTTAACTCGTCAGTGGGGCGGATCAATGGTGTAGTTCGTGCGTTATTTCCACAATTTTGGGTGGAAGTTCCGATGGCTCTGTGTATCTGTAGTGTCTACATATTTCCCATAGATTTGGCTGAATCACTGATTCTAGGTCTCCGTGAAATTTCTCTGGTCAGAGCCTATATTTGTTCGGCTGCTAATAAATTTTCCCAATAAGCAAATGCTTGTTTGTGTGCAATCCTCGTATTTGACCAGGTGTTCACTTTGGTATCTTTGTTTTTCCGCTCGACTTTTAGTGACCGCTTGCCCCCGATCTATTTGTACAATTTAACACACATATGCAGTTTCATTTCTTAATTCTCTTCGGTTCTCTATTCATTAGGCTTGGCCTATTTTTCCTTAATTTACACACATAACAGTTTTTAGGATTTGATAAATCTACCGAGTGTCCATTTGGGTAGTTCATCGGTGGGCCTATCAAATCCTATAATTTTGGTGCCCAAGGCTGACCTATATTTTTAGAACGAGTCCTACATGGTGAAAAATGAGTTTCAAGAAAAATTTACTTCGATGACCTGATAAATGTGCGTGTGACTAGGAGAGATTTAGAATGAATGATTGAAGCACTGTAAGGTTTACTTTTGAGAAAATATGAAATTAAATGCGTAAAATAGTAAGTTAATGGTTGAGGATGAAGAAGGCAGGTTCTAAAATGTTACCTTCGGTTGTAAGCCGCTGGATTAATTACAATGATACAAATTTCAACGATGTTTCTTCATTGAGAAAGGAACGGATGAGAGAGAATCCAATAACACCTTTGATGGATGTGTTTAAAAAAATCTAGACAAATTAAAAATAGGGAAAAAACTATCGAGCAAGAGCAGAGTTTCTTTTTTGAAGATGTGCTCGTCTTGAGTCTTTTCAAGATGGTACAAAAGAAGCTCGGAACGAGCGCAAATTAGAAAAAAACCCCTTCTCGCTTGAGCACTTTTCTTTAATCTTCTCCTTGATAACAACATTATACATGGTCAGTGATTTTCATGATTATCAGAACCAATCAAAACCTTCAGGAGTGCTGAGGATTTGAGTGCCTCGACCTTAATTAGAATTCAGTGTAAAAGATTGAAAGTGAAAGCAAAGCAAATATTAAATTTGAGAAGAATTTAGGAGCGAGGAAGACCATATATATGATGAATGATTCGGTAAAATGTATTCATTTGTGAGGAGAAATGTGAATGAGATTGAAACCGAAAATGTTTAGAGATAGGTATGCATGTAAGAAGAAGAGATGATTATAGATTTATGAGTGGATTATCCGAGGTGGAGGGAGGGGGGTCCCAATAGGTGAAGGAGTTGAAGATTGAGTGGAAGTTGGATTGGTTAAGTAAAAGTGTGTTTTAGTGAGAAAAAAGACTGGCAGATGGACTAATGGCTGATATGTATCGCAAGTGGATTCTTATGCGGGTGGATGAACCCACACTGGAATAGTAAGATGGGTGGGTAGTTAAATAGATGGACATCAAGTGGTGGTTTCGGAATGTTAATTAAGTGGCGTGGAAGCATACGGATGCGTACTGACTTGCACCTTGTGGAAAAGTGGTTTGTGGAGATAAAAAGGTATAAAAATATTTATTTTAGCCATAAGTGTATGTAAAAATGATCAAATTTACCTCTAATAAAGAATTTTGAAGTTTCAAAATCGTAAACCTTAGAGAAGTCACCTTCATTCACACACAACTTAACGCTTAAGAATGTATGTAACCCTTAAAAAAACAAAAAACATCCACACACTCGCAACAGATAGATAGTTTTTTGTGTATGCTGTATTTATGAATTTCTGTTTACATTTGTGTATAATATTAAAATGCGAGTAATTACGTGCCAAGTCAAGACTCAAATGTATTCCAAGTGAACAATGGCGGCCTGTGTGTGATTTGCTCAATTTTTAGGAATTTAGATGAAGTCTTCTTTTGTCTATCTCCTCCTCACTCCTCTTATCCCCCAAGGAGTTATAATTTTTTTAGTTCGATTTCTCGCTATTTTTGCCCCCAAATAAGTTTTAATTTACGAGTCCGATTAATACTCATTTAAATTAGCTCTTTTTTAATACAAAAGAACCATTGACCTGGAATCGCGGCTCTTTGCTATTTATCCTTATCTCTTCAATTATTATCTTTCCTCTTTTCTCTTCTTTATTCTTTTTTTCTAATAATCTCAAAGTGCTTTCCTTAGATTACACGAGGTGCCTATTTTTCTTAATATTCAGTCCATCAATCTTGGTCTACCACCATAATTTCCCATTTTCCATCTCAACTTCCAACAATTGCAAACCAAAGTTTCTTCGTTGACGTCATAGCACGAAAATAATTATTCCCTATGAGAATGAACGGATGGCAACATGGTAGAAAGCTAGAAAATTAGACTTTCTTATCGAAGTCTCTTGAATAATTAATCCGCTTCCATGTTTCCACTAAGCGACACGGCGCTGGCAGAACTCCAACATGAAATTTAAGGAAGGATTAGGTCTCGAACGTTGACATTGACCCCAAGGATCGCAATGAAAAGTAAAATTAAAATGGATATCTTCGACTGAGTCTCACTTTCTCTCTTAAATCTTTCTAATAAATTTTAAATCGCCAGAGTCATTCAGACAACCTCCTCCCAAGATTCGTAAAACTAGTTAGAGATTCAATAGCCGAATAATTTTGTTATAATAAATTTGTCATTGATATCTTGAAAGTTGAATTATCTGGGAAGAGTGGGTGCTGGTTAATATAATTTCAATATATAAAGACTACAAAAGATACCCGACGTTGCCCAGGCATGAAACTATCTTGAACAAATTAAATTTTATGGATGATTTAGTAGGTGTAAGAATGTAAGGTTTATTTTTACCATTGAATAATTGAGTATTGTATCATGAAATACTAACAAAGAACGATTTTTACATTCACTAGTGCGGCCGGGTGAATAATCTCAGGCAACTGTGAGTAAGTGGGTGGCATCCACAGACTTTACAGCGCGCCTCAAGCAGATGGCTCAAGTTTTAACTGAATATCTAAATTATTAGTCTTGGTTATGCTGATAATATGTCTTATCGCGTTTTCAAACTTTGCATTCACAGAATATGTCTGTCGAACCTTAATTTTTCCAAGGGAAATGTTGGTGTTTTAATTGCAACTCATAGTCACGATTAATTGTCCCCCAAAACTAGAAAGGGCAAATATACCAATCTGAAAAAAGTTAAGTCTGGCTTCAGTAGTTTTTGAGTTATCGAAAAGTAAATTTTTTTCGTGTGGACGCGACTTATTTATATATATCATATGTATCATAAAGAAACATAACTACTGAGTTTGCCAGACAACCTGGCACATATTTCTGTCTCTCTCTTAACTACACATACTTCTATCTATTTCGCTTTTAACTATTCCCACACCAATTTCTCTCTTTAAATATCACAATCGCAATCCACTGCATTTACGGGTCCATAAAGTTGCAATCGGTTGTAGGAAAAATGCACGGTCTCTTCAAAATATGAATCTAAATATTTTAGGCTAGAAGCCAAGAATGATATAAAATCAAATTTGGTCAGGAAAAGTTCAGTTAATCATCATCATCATCATCATCATCATCACTAACTCTATAATTTAAGAAAGGGATTTTTTTTTAGTATTTGAATAATAATTTAATCTTAGTTTGGTTATGACTTATGTTTTTTATCAAAGTTATTTCTAATAATTCTTTTATAATATCAAAAATCAAAATGGTGAAGTTCAGAAAGAAATATAAGTATCGAAGTTTTGTGAATTTCTAAAACCCAAAGAATTACAAATGGTGAAGTTCAGAAAATTTATTTTATATATCTTCTTCTATAACTATATTTTAGCAACGTGATATTTTGAAAGAGGGAAAATTTAGTTTAGAGTTCCTTTTTTAAAATTATTATAAATAACGAAGTTCAGAAAATTTATAAAAATTTAACCATGGCTGCTTTTTTTTAGATTTTAGATTTTAATCTTAGTAGCGAAGCACAAGCTTCCCTGTGGGGGTGGGAGAAGCCAATGCCTGGTATATTCATAATTGGATAAAAATGGTTCTTAAACATTTGCAGCAGGTTGATGTTGACGGGAAAAATTTGGACCAGCCCACAGTTACTAGTGTAGTTCCTCAAGGATATGTATATATTTCACTATTTTTCGTTGTACACGTACGGGAGAAAACAAACACACTGAAACAGTTTTAAGTGAGTTCTTAAGGGTGAATTCAGCAGTCACTAAATTTTACCTCTTCTTTGTCAATATGTCATTTGACAGATAAAAATCCATAAAATTAAATGTTTTTTTAATAATTCGATGAATAATAAAGATGGTTAAAAATGCTAAGACATCTTATACAACTGCGTTTATACAAACCTATGATCAATAGACTACGATCACCTTTATTGGTAACAATGAGTGGACCCCTTGATCGCCAGATTGCAATCCCATGAATAGTAGATTTTGAACAATCTTAATGAAATGATTTATAAAGGTATAAGTTGTGGTAGTTCCTCATTATTGTATCTGCATTAGTGGCTTTCCAAAAGGCTCAGTGATCGACCCTTTTATGTTCATCATTTGAATGAATGAAATTGATAAAAGATTTGAAAAACAGAAGTGCTAACTTTGGGGACGACACATTGTTTCAAAGCATCCTTCATATTCATCTGTTACTGTCCCTCACTAATTAATAACTTATCCGGAACTTTGCACTCAATACTCGCAATAAAAGGTGTAATGATAGGCAGAATGTGACCATTAGAGCTAAAAAATTGTATGAAAATGGGATATTATTATTAAAAGATCATTTTAAATTCAAATGGTCATAGTTTGATTAAATATAAACTGGACTTTATAACCAGATACGGGTTTCCGCAACATCTCTCTAAGCTCCTACGTGTGAAAATTGATGGATAAATTGGTAAATGTTAGCTTAACCGTTTTTATGAACAGCGGAGACCATCTGTCTTCTGCATGGCTCGGCTTCCACTAATTTTACTCCACCTAGGATGATCCGCGCCGACTGAAAAACGTTATCTGCGAGGTCTTCCTTCATAGAAAGCACTAAGCCACGGTGTTTTTCGATCTGCAGAATGTATATGATTTCGAATTGTGAAACAGTAACATGGACACTCTCTACACGATTGGGACTAGTGGGTGAATTTCAATCTTTATTTCTTAATTTCTACGAGATCGTCGATTCCGCGTACAAGTGGAAATCGGCTTTTTTGGCCCAATGTAGCAGGAAGAAGGCATCCCGCAGGACAATGTCTCAGTGTAGCACTCTTGGACCTGAGAATATCAACGGTATCAACTTGGTGGTGCCAGAAGAAGTTCTCGCTACACTCTACGTGGATGACCTTTCGATCTTTTTTGGTGCTTCTCAGATGTTAACTGTGGAACATCCACTCCAACAGAGATTAAACTGAAACTCTCGCTATGCCGAATTGCACAGGTTTTGGTTTTCCTTGGCCAAGTCAAATGCTATGTACTTATGCCGTCATCTACGACTCTACCTGAAATGGTTTTTACCTAAATGGGGTTTACCTGAAAGGGGGAGGTTCACCCCGTTTTCTTGGTATTGTTTTCGACCAACGCCTAACCTGGTAAGTTCCTAATCGAAAACATAGGGACTCTTGTACCTGCGCTCTGAATCTTCATCTTTCTGTGATATTCAGCCATCAATGGGGCTACTGGCTCACTTTTCTACCGATGATTCGTTCATTCGAAGCTTGACAACGGATGCGAGTTTGACACATCCACAGATGAGCCTGTATTGAGGAACGGTGACTCAATCAACCATAACAGTCTCCGTCTGGCACTCGCTGCCTTTCGCACGTCCCCCCATTGATGTCCTCCTTGTCAATGACGAGGAGATGTCACTGCTTTGCTCCATATACACTATATTAAGAGCTTCTATGCGCGGGCCCGACGTCTTCCTCCGTTGCCAACGGATCGCACTACATCTGCAGTGATCTCGACGGTGCCTTTGCCGCCAAGAGACGCTATTCATACACCTTTAAATGTTTTCCCCCTTCTTTTGACATGACCGTGCATTTGACCTTCGCCCATAAGCCTGCCCCTCTTGACCTTGTCTTAACTTACTCACATGGTTGTCAGTGCGCTCGGACTTGCCGATCACTCTGTTTGTCTGTATGTATGTACATCCATTGTTATATATACTGCTGTACCATTGGCCAACCGAAGAAAATCAATTTTGTTGATGTTTTGTGTGATAGAACGGTCTGAGGCCGCTTAAATTCATCCCCTATCACATGGTTAGAAACATGGCTTCCCTCGTGCATCTGCGATGAGAAAGCAGGATGCGCTATCGCCACCTGAGTCAATATTTAACCAAGGAGGTTCGTCCTCCCCTCCCGTTTCGCCCCATACGTCGATCTCGCCAGATTGAGTTAGGCTTATGGGCAGATAAGGTATGTTCCAAGGCACGGCTGGGGCAGTCCCTCGAAGCCCCCACTCCATTGTCCCCTACGCCAAGGGGATTGCTCAGCTATTTATATGGAAACTTTTTCCGATTAGATCAGATCAGATCCAGATTATCTTCGCGAGACATCACGCCAATCCGGTCTCACCTTCTGCACCAGGGGCCCTCTACCTCGAGATCCACTATTTTTGTCCAGAATAAGACAATATCCCTTGAGTGCCAAGGTTCGAGCCTTCAAGACGCCAAGTCCACAAGGTCCCTCCCTGTTGTTCAGAAAGAGAACAACGTTAGAACAGCCATTGTTCTTTGAGCCCGTTGACAAGAGACGGTTCTCACCCCCCTGTTGTTTAAAAGGAGAATAACGTTAGAAATGCCATTATTCTTTGAGGCCGTTGACAAGAGACGGTTATCACGCCCCCCCTGTTGTTCAGAAAGAGAACAACGTTAGAACAGCCATTGTTCTTTGAGCCCGTTGAAAAGAGACGGTTCTCACCCCCCTGTTGTTAAGAAAGAGAACAACGTTAGAACAGCCATTGTTCTTTGAGCCCGTTGACAAGAAACGGTTCTGCACCTCTCCCTCCCCTGTTGTTCAGAAAGAGAACATCGTTAGAACAGCCATTGTTCTTTGAGCCCGTAGACAAGAGACGGTTATCACCCCCCCCCCTGTTGTTCAGAAGAGAACAACGTTAGAACAGCCATTGTTCTTCAAGCCCGTTCGTCAAGAAACGGTTCTCATTCCCAAGACTCGACGTCAGGATAATTTAATCCCCCCCCCCCTTCGGCTGGAACTCGCCAGCGGACCGAAGATTCCTTCGCATCGCCTTTCTCTGTTCCACAACTTGTAATTACGTAAGCTGAGCATTAAATTTTAGTGTCTAACCTTTCGTCAACCGTACCCTGTGCTATAAATGGTTTAGCGATCCATCCCATCCCTTTAATTTTTATTTGTTTACCTTTTTAAATCTCTCCCAAGTCTTAATCCTCGACCCTTTCCATTCTCTGTTCATGTCAATATTTTCCGTTTTGTGTGTTGTTGATAGTTTAATTAATAAAACTCTATTTTATTAATGATAGCCATATTATTATCCTTGAGCTCAGTTCCACTTCTTAAGCATATTGAAGATAAATAACATCGGTCAACCAGATAACCACGCACTCGAAATATAAGAATAGTTCCCTCAATGAATAGTTATATATGGTATATCGTAGAGAGTCTATTCTACGACAGTTTGATTTGTTGGAAAAAATATAATCTACCTCACTCAATCTTCTTTATCTCCTCTCTTACCCTTCGTTAATTACTCTAAACCCACTCCAATTTGGCAAATAACCATACTCCTTGCCATCGACTACCTTTGAGTCTGGTGTCTATGAGTTCTAATATCAGTTTTATACTCACTAATTCTTGTGTCATATCTTGTTCTGCCTTTCTAAAGTGTGTTCCATTAAGACAAATCAAAGTTAGCAGTAAATAAAACAGTGTTATTGGTGAAAATTTATTAATTTCACTATCGGATCATATTATTTGAGTCATGGCAATTATGTGTGAAAAATAATATCGCCTCATGTCCGCCAAGGCTTCGGCGGCAAACCTCCACTCGATGGTCAAAAACTTTTGATGACGTCTCTGCATAGTTGCTCCTCGACCTCTCCAATATGCCTTATTATCTCATCCTTCATCTGTTGAATTGTTGTTGGCTTGTTGGCATATACCTGACTTTTGAGATGACCCCAAGGGAAGAAATCTAAAGGCGTCAAGTCACACGATCGTGGTGGCCAATTGCCCTCGCTGTTTCGAGAGATGATTCGACCTGGGAACTTCTCATTGAATAAAGCCATTGTTGCATTGGCTGTGTGGTATGTGGCGCCGTCCTGTTAAAATTGCAAATCTTTGACATCCATATAATTCAATTCAAGCCATAAAAAGTTGGTTATCATGGCACGGTATCGCTTGCCTGTCACCGTATCAGAATTCCTGGCATCACTTTCGAAAAAATACCTCCCAATGACTCCGCTAACAAAAAATGCACACTAAACAGTAACCTTTTGTGGATGCAGTGGCTTTTCAATAATCTTCCTGGGATTTTCATCAGCCCAAATGCGAAAATTCTGCTTATTAATGAATCCACCAAGATAAAAATGGGCTTCATCACTGAAGATGATTTTTGAGAAAAATCATCATCGGCTTGTCTTTGCTCGTGCACCCAATTGACGAATGTACGGCCATCTTTACCTCCTCCACACACCATTTACTGAGATATTAGTAAATAAAGTCTTCACATCAAATCTGACAAGTTTATTTCCCCTTAGATTTAATTCACTTAATCTACCTTCAAAATCCGTTGAATTCATCAGATGAGCTTTACTGATCATACATAACGCTTCGGACAATGCTCAAGCTAAGTTCCTAGCAATCTTAGGAGGAACACTACCAAGTAACAACACCAAAGCTGATAGGCTTAAGTGGAATATCTTGCTTGTGAATTTTAAGAAGTTCCCCCTCATTTTTTGAACGAAAAAAATCAGGAAAAAATTGAGGGTTAAAATGTAGTGTAATGAACAAACTGCAAACTAACATCTCCTTCAAGAAGTTGTATATAGATGAGCAGCTACAAAGTCAGCTTGTTAAGATAAGCAGACCCCCAAAAGGGACACCAAAGATTAATTACTTCAAAAGATTTCTCTTTATATCTAGTAAATAGCAAATATTGAAAATAAAAATATGACAATTAGATAACAGTAAACTAGGGCTGAGGATCTTTAAGTAACCGTGATTTAATAATATATTTGCCGTTTAAATTAAACATGATTGTAGAATGTGTATCGAATAAACCAGCCATTCTCATCAGGGGCTATAATTTAGTGCTTCATCGACTACACAATGTTCACCACAATCCACATTGTTCATAAAAATGTCACTTAGTATGTCAGAAAAAGTATCTAAACGAGTGTTTGAAATATTGTTTTTACATTTTTTGTCTCATCATACCTTAGAAATTTCATTAGAATATAGATAAATATCTATCTCTACTCTTGATGAAATTATAAAGTACCTTCAATGACAATTATATACCTATGGTCGCACAATCTCAACCTATTACTTCAGAGGTCAGTAGCTCCTCCAATAACCATTTTCTCATTGGCTTTGTATATGGTAGTAAGCGACGTCTTCTATGATTCACTGACTCACTGGCCGTGAAGATTTTCAAAATCTGGCAATTCTGCTGGTAATATTTGAACTACAGCTGTAGCTAGTAATTTGTGATTAATTTTATTATAAATATTATTAATTTATGCTTCAATTGTGATATTTAATGGTTTTAATGGTGACAATAGGTTTACTAAATTCCTTTTCAGTTTTGTGATATTTCAGGAGGGAACATATTGGCGTTCAATATATATTCAAACGCATGCCTCAGAAATTGTATCGACCAAAAGGAAGTGTAGACAGACATTATGTTGTGCGGTATTTGGCTTATGGCTCTCTAGAAAGCCCGTTTGGTCAAAAGAAACCTATGCACTTGATATGCATGAACTCATTTTCAAAGGAAGTTATGAAGCCATCAAGGCTCATAGATAATTTTAAAGGAACACATCCTGATAAAATGAACAAACCAATTCTTATTTCGAGCAATTGAAGAAAACTATATTACCCAACGAAATACAATTTCATCATTAAAAAAAAATAGCAACAAATAAAAATGAATTCAATGCGTCTGAAAATATTATTCGACCTTAATTTGAAATTCTTATCAAAATTTTGTTGTATCAAGCGTTAAAACCTTGTTAAAAGCATCATCACGTAGTAATCATTCAATTCGAAGAATTAACGAAATGTCACCTGTTGTAGAAAACCAGTTTGTCGAAAAAATAAAATTTAACAAATTCTCATTTCGAATTGACGAATCTACGATAAGTGATAACATAGCAGATTTTATGGCATACGTCCGTTTCTTAGATGATCTATGCAAATTTTCTAAATAAATATTATTCGTGAAACATTCAGGAACTGATACTACTGGATTATCTATTCTAAGGTTACAAAACCTTGGTTTGATGAAAACAAGTACCCTTAAAAAATTGGTATCTTGTGCAACAGATGGTGCTCCATCTATGGTTGGTAAGCAAATAAGATTGATTGATCACTTAAAAAAGTACACCCTTCTATTCTTACAGTGCATTGTATTCTAAACTGCCATCAATTAGTTGCAAAAAATAAAAGTCCAGATTTATATGAGTCACAGACATTAGTTATTAAAACGGTTAATAAAATTAAATCTCACAGCAAATATGACAAATTCTTTCAGAAGTTTTGCATTGATAGCGAAGAGCAGCAACTGTGGTCTCAAATGGACACAATACTGTAAGGCTTTCCAACATCGTATTTGGTCGAAGGTGGATTTAGTGCAGTCAATCGTGACAAAAGAAAGAAGTAGAGTCGCTACAGGCCTGCGAGGAGACATAAGGTTAAAATTGACCGATTTAACTCCGGATATTTAAAACTTAGTAGCAAAGCACCAAACACAAGTATCACATTAAAATTAAAGAACACAAGTAAATTACCTTTTTAAAAATTTAGTTGGATGTGGGAGCTAATGCTCACTCCCTAGCTTAAATTCACTCCTTTTGATAGATAGTTTTGTAAGTGGGTACAATATTGAGCAATTGTTTTAAAATATTGAAAAGAGGAAGATAGTAAAAAAAAGGTTAAAAACCCCTGCTATAAAGGCTGATCCGGGTAATTTTTTTGCCATTTTTCTTATTTCGGTTGTTGGTAAACATTTGGAGTCTATTGTTAGAGAGAGGATCTGAAATATCTGTACCTCCGCAGTGGAATTGTTTCAGCCACCAGTTGTATTCAAATTATTCAAATGACCTAACCACCACCATTAATGCCTAAATGTTTAAACCAGGATTAATAAACCTTTTTCTTAGTATCGCCTCCTTTCACTATATTTTAAAGCAATCAGCCAATATTGTACCCAGTTGCAAAAATATGTATTAAAAGCAGCGGCTTTGAGCTAGAGGGTATGGGGATGAGCTGTGTTGTCCTTGCTATCCTCGATATATGTGTCTTCCAATCTCTCTCTCTCTCTATATATATATATATATATATAGATAGATATCTATTGTAAATGTAGTCATGTGGGTTGCTGCTGAGCAGTCTAATCTTTAATTTCACAGCGAATGTAAGAACACAGAGGACGCTCAGGGGATTTATTTAATGAAAAACAACGTTTAGAGGGTATCGCCCATATTCAGGTACTAAAATCATAAAATAATAAAAAATACAATAAATATGATTAAATTATTATGGTCAGTAAACCTATTAGGAAATCTTATAAAATCCTTGAAAATGGAGATATTGAATTATTTTCACATGGGAGAGAGAAATGAGAAGAGTTTCTATTATCATTGGCGTTTGAATTTAAGCTGCCTAACTTAAAATTCAAATATCCTTTCTACTATTTATTCTTTGAAAACTTTTACACCGCATTTTCAAAGTACCAATACCAATAAACGGTGAATACAGTAGATCTAAATCAGACTTTTTCGAAGTCGCTTACAAATTTAATCATAAACTTAGGAAATTAAAGAATTTTCTCTTATGTTGAGAAACAGTGATATTTAATCGTTGAGAGGCCTATCCAATAATCCAGATATTCCCACACCCAAACCTGCTAAAGGCAATGGGGTTGTTCTACCAAATAGATCTGGCAATATACATAAAATAGAGTCAAAACTTACAGACACTGCGAATGAAACTTCTACAAAAATGGCTCAAAAATCTAGAAGAAAACTAATTTCGGCTTTCGCCAGGATTAAAAAACGCCTCTCGATTTATATATATATATATATATATATATATATATATATATATATATATATATATATATATATATATATATATATATATATATATATATATATATATATATATATATATATATTAGTGTAGTTAGGTAGCAGTCTTTCTTGAATGCAAATTTTGTTAAAGACCATTGTGTATTTTGCCTTAATTAATTTCCTTTGGCAACTTTCTCTTCTTCTAACTATCTTTTTTATTCCATCTTGTAGATGGTGGATTACTTGTCCAGTATTCATCTCTTTTTTAAATGAATGCGTTTGGTAAAAAACAAACTATATTGCTAAGCTTTCGATCTTATTCGGTCATTTTCGGAGCGTTTTGAAATGTTCTTACCTCCTTTACCGATGTAATGAGCGGAGTGAGGCTCTAGCAGAAAGTGGAAGAAAACGATTTCTAAGGGGTATTAATTCTGCATTGGTTAAACGTAACGTTATTGGAAATGACCCACTCATGTGAGTGGAATTTTTAAAATAGTTTTAATGTGCGATTCCAGCTTGTCGCTTGCCAGTTGATGGCCGGCTTATCTTCATTTATTAATATGGCTTCTAAGATGTTAAGCCTCGCTCTATTAACCTCTTTTCTTTTAATAATGGTGTTATCAATGAGCATATATCTCGTTAGGCTAATATTATGTACACTCTCCATACGGTTCTTGGCCCTCCGCTTTGTAGATGCTTAGGTAACCGTCACGAAAGTGTGGTATTTGTCATGCCAATATATTTAGAGTTTTTATAAAACTTACAGTCTTTATCAGGGCAAGTGAACTTGTAAACTAGGTTGGTTGACTTGAGATTCGAGGAGTTTGGGTAGATGTTATTTTTCATCAGAAGATTGCTGGCTTTTGTTGTTTTATAAAAGATAATGAGTTGGATTTTATCCGTTTGATTTTAACCTTGATGTTACGGTTAATAATCTCCTTGATGTTTTTTTCATCTATTTTATAGGCCGAGGACATCTGGTTTCTGTAATACACTTTGATGTTGTTGACTTCTCCATGATTACTTTCAGTTTTATCCGTATGTTTGTAATGGTTATTTAAAAATGATTGGAGTTGTTTGTCAATCATGCTGTTTGAGAAACCATTATTCACGAGTAAAATTTGCTTTACTCGTGCAATCTCTTGGTGGAAAAGTTCCCACGTAGAGCAGCATTTATATATATATATATATATATATATATATATATATATATATATATATATATATATATATATATTAATATATATATTTTCCACTGTATTTCCATTCTTTTCATTTTGTTTAGGTTGATACTCTGGAGTGCAGAGTATACCTTTTATTATACAGTTGTTTAATGGCGAAAGTCGAAACGAGTTCTGTTCGTGAAAAAAGCGGATTCATAAATTATAGTTTTATTATTATTATTTGGTTGTGAAGTTTGAAGTTACCTAGTACTAGGGTGAAATTTGATTTATAAATACTAGCTTCCTTGATCGCATTGGCAATATGGGTACTTAAAAAAAAGAAAGAGAAATGAGAAGGATTAAATTAATTTATTTCTTTTCAAAACAACAATAGGATACATTGCGCTCCATTAAAAAAAAAAATTGTCCATGTATTTTTCCATTTGCCATTAATGTTAAACTTATTTAGTATTAGGGAATTTTGATGGCAATCTTCCAATTCGTGATCCAACAACTTTTTTATTAACAACCTTTTTGATCTACTTTTTTATTAAACAACTTTTTTAATCTACCATTTTTTTATCTACCAACTTGTTTGAACCACCCTTTTATCATAAGGGAGTTTACATTGAGATAGAGCTGAGTTGCAAGTCTATTAGCCAAAGATGTATGCTAAAGAAATCTTTTGTGTGTTGAATGGAACAGGAGCTGCCAAGTGTAGGCCATGAATGGTCTTTTGCAGTCTCCTTCTTTTCTTATGTTCTTATGTTCTTAAAACTAAAAAAATAAGAACATCATTCATAAAATCAGAATAATACGGATTTTATCAATGAGTTAAAGTTAGGTTTCACTAAATATTAAAAATTGTTTTATTGTTCTTATTTAAAGTTAGGTTTCACTAAATATTAAAAATTGTTTTATTGTTCTTATTTTTACTTTTAACATGCTCATAAACTTACAAATTATTATTATCTCAATGTAACCCCCCTTACAATAAAAGTACATAAGTATAGTTAAATAAATTTGGTACATTAAAAAAGTTAGTTGATCAAACACTATCCGTCGCTAGTAGATATATACAAAACGAAAAACTTAACATATTACTTCCCACTCTACTTCGAAAGATTAAATTAAAAGGAACCTTTAACTTAAGGGGATAACACATTTTTTCTTGAGTTAGTTTTGACATTCTTTCTTTCAAAATTCGCATTTTTTGGTTTTGTATATTATTTTATTGCAAATTTTATACACTTTTTTGTGATATAATTATTTTTTTAGTAACATGACTAGAATATAGTGAAAATTAAGATAATGCAAAATTGTATACATTCGTGGAAAAATTTTCCTCGATATTTAAAATTAATTTGGGAAAAAAACAAATAACTACACCATTGATTTTTATATCGTTTTATTGCAAATTTTATGCATTCTTTTATATTATATATTTTGTTTTAGCAACATGACTAAAACAGAGTGAAAATTATGATAATGCAAAATTGTATATATTCGTGGAAATTCTCCATAGACTTTAAACGTTAATTTGTGAACACAATACCAAACTGCACAATGCGATTTTAAATATTTGCTAAAAAAAAACGGCGCCTGAGAACTGGTTTATATTTTTAGCATCATTCGAATATAGATTGAACTAAATTCCAGGGCATTCAGAACATACAAACTATTCACCTAAGAACCCCCCTTTCCAACCGAGAACAAAGCCTATAGTTGACCATGTTTAAAAAATATGTTTTAGTCCACCATTAAAACAAATCTTAATCGAACTAAAAAAAACTGATTTCAAATGATAACTAAATCATATTTGCATATTTTGCTCAAGCTTTGAGATTGATTGCTTAATTTTTAGTAATTCTATAGCCATTTATATGATATCAGGTTTCAAGGGGAAAGGGTCTGTATCTCTGTATCTCAAAAACAGCGCCGTAGGTGTATTATGATTTTGGCAAGAATAAAAGGGATTTTAATGAGCTTTAATTTAATAAATGATAATCTAACGTAGTAAAACGTTGGAAAAATGAATATGGTGTCCCCTTAATTGTACATACAAACAACTGTCGTTCTAATCCTAATAGATTAACACAAAGTCTACAAAGCCATCAAAATCACCTTTCTGCTGTATGCCTCATAGACCTGAACTTCCTACCGCAGGAACCTAAAATCACCGGAAAACTTCCATCAACGATGTCTGCCCACCATACTAAACATCAAATGGCACAACAGGAGAACCAATTTGAGTGTTTTACACCAGACATGGATTTCCTGCATACACGCTCTCATTGTTCAGAACCATCCTGACATATTGTCAGGATGGAGGACACAACACTGCTGAAGGAAATTTACTCTTTAGAACTTACAGAGGTTAGGAGAGGTGTTGGAGGACATAAAAAAAGTACAAAACACTATGAAGGCTAACCTAAAGAAGAAACAAGACCATGGAGACAGGAGTAGTCAATTTTGAGGATGATAGAATAGCAGTAATAGAAACTAAAAGAGAGAGGAGATTGGACAGAAGGAACTAACCAAGGGTAGAGTTAGACTGCCCAGTTGGCTACAGAATGTTCATACCTCGGCTGGGGCTGAACAGTCACTACAGAGCACTACTTTAAAAACATCAGTCATCACTGACGGAAGTCGGACCCTAATCTTCTGGCAAAAAGTAGAAATAACGAGGAATTTCTAGTAACCCAAGAGGGGTGAAAGTTAAAAGCATGTGTGAGTAATTAAAGTAAAGAGAGCAGACGTATTATTTCAGTTAAAAAAATGACAACTGTGATGTTGAATTATCCTATGAAGAGTTCATTGACGAGAATGAAAACAAGGAATGCAAAACAAAACAACCACCTCTTTCTTGCTAAAGAAATCGGAGATTTTGAACTGCGTTGTATGCACTTAGGATAGCGAAACCTTACAACATCATGCCAATCGGGCTTAGTTTTCTGGCGCGCACTAGCAAGGCACATGATTGTTAATCACACAACTCTAATCGCTCCACGCAAAGTGCTAGCTTTCACATCGACCTCCAAGAAGCTCTCGATTCACACGCGCTGCAAGGCCTCTGCTTTGAGGTAACCAAGAACTCCAACAAGACTTTGTCAGTAAATAATAATAATCGTGAGTGTGTTTGCATAACCAACCGCTCCAAGTACAGATGTACGTCTGTTCTAGATGGTGTCTTTAGCAACAGAAGTTTTAACTTCTCTGCCTGCATCGAGGCTTAAGGTAGATTCACACATTCAGTGCAGTATCAGTGCCGTGTCCGCTCAATTCGTCAGAGTCAGTGAAAAAAATATCGTTACTTTGAATTCGGCTGAGGCATTCACACACGTCCGGTTCAGTATCGTGTTTTAACTCTCAGTATCAGTTACGTCTCTGTGCTATGAAGTTGAATATCGTCGCCACCGATATTTTTAGTTTTTCGCGGACGTCGGACGAGTGTTGTATCAAGAAAAATCAATGACGTGCTACTTATTGAATTGGTGCGAAATCATCCTCTTCTGTATGATTTTTCAGAATCAAAATATATGAACAGCAGTTTGAAACAAGATATATGGAATAATATAGGACAAGATATGAAAGTAGATTGTGTCCCGCGAGTTAAGGTACATACTTTAGGATACAATAGTTCAAGCCATTCTAAGCCGATAATGTTCTATATGCTCTTTGTGCCTTAGTTTAGGAAATAAAGGCCATTGAAATTCGAGCATAACGTATGTGGGAAGACGGCTACAGATACATCATCCGCTGTCCATCACCAGAGCTCAGGTCAACCTGATCGCAGTTGCCATATCAAGTTCCTTATTAAAAATAAGCGTTCTTGAATGTATTATTCTAACATAAAATTGGATATGTAATCTCATTAATATCTTGTGGTAATTTAATTAACTACAAGTGGATATCTAAAAGCCAAATAAATAAATAAATACACTGAAGAGTGCCTAAATTTCTAGTAACTCCTAAACTAAGGCGCAAAGAGCAGATGTTCATAGAACATTTTTGTCTTAGAATGACTTGAACTATTATATCCCGAAGTATGTAGTTTAACTCGTGGGACACCCTGTATGTAAGCTTTAATTTTTTGGTTAGGCTTTTTGCCCTCCTCTTACTTAGGTCATATTCATATTTTGTAGTGATGAGAATTGCCAGCGCACAGATCCAGCCTCTGAATTAAAGTAATATTTGTACAGTTCTCTTACAGTTAAGGCATCTCTTGTTGCATTTCCACCCGTCATAGGCAGATTTTCAAATCTTGCTTCTGAGTTTCACTTACTGTTGCATTTATTTCATATTTGAATGTGTCTACATCATATTTCCATATGAAATTATGCAGAATACAGATTGCAAGTATTATGCGATCTACATTTTCTGGTTTTGCCTGAATTCTCCTGTTACATATTCTAAATTTTTGAGCCAAAATGCCAAACGTGTTTTCACCAACCCTTCTGGCACGAGACAGTCGATAATTAAAGACACGCCAAGAAGAAACAAAATCTTCCCCGGATATGGTCACATCAAATAAGTTTTTAGAGGAAAGGCTTCGTAACCCACCTTTATATACGGAGCTTGAGTAGGTGTGCTTGGCAATGTAGCATTCCCTGCTACATGTAATGTGCTTCGCTGAGTGTTTTGCCTAGACTATAATTTTTAAAAATTCCACCATCACTGTTCTTCCCATATGCACCTACATCAATAGCAATGAAACTGTAATACGCATCAACAAGCGCCAGCAAGACAATGAAAAAGTCTTCTTATAGTTAAAGTACTGAGATCCACTATTTGGAGGGGCCTGAATAGTAAGATATTTGCTATCCATAGCTCCCAGATAGTTAAGATAATTCCAAAATGTAGAAAAGTCATTAGCCACTGATTTCCACATCTCGGATGAAGGATTTGGCAGCATTTCACTCATGAGATTTTCTGTTATTATCTTGGGAGTGTCCATGACAATCTTGTACACTGTGCTGTGCCCCAAGCGGTAGCTGAACGAAATTGTTCTTAGGGAATCCCCCGTAGCTAGGTACATGAAAGAAAGAAATATAACATATTTCAAAACAAAGAATTTTCTTTTCTTCTTCAGGTACATCACGTAAAAGCGGATAGAACAACATAAGGAACAATTACAAACAATATCTGAAGAAGACTTCAACTAAGAGTGCGCAGAGTGCAAAGAAAATTAAATTGAGTACGAGAGGGAAACCAAAGGAAACATTGCCAGTCAACAGGATGATGAAAACAATCAAGTTGATGTTGCACAACGACATGAAGACGAAGAAGAGAACATTGCGCATGATGCAGGGGACCTCAGAGTACCAGACTTAGGCCTAAATGAAGATTTGCAAGCACAGCCATTGCCCTGACCAAAGCCTACTTTTGAAGCTCCAAGAAAGTCATCAGAAGGAGGATCAGCAAAAAAGAAAGTGATACCCTAACAAACAGCTTCGACAAAATTAATGAAGTACTTAAACAGTAAGCCAGAAAATCAAACAGATTCCACATTACACACCCTATTGGCGCATTTCTAGCAGGAATTTCTCTAACTCTGAAGGCTTAATAACCCCTTATTATTTGAACGTAGCAAAATCTGAAATATTTGCCACAGTACAGAAATATGAAATGCAAATATTTATGAATCAAAATTCATTTGATAGAAGAACTGAGCCTTCATCCTCCGTATCACCAGCTTCGACTCCACTACCCTTGCCTCAACCGTTTCAAGAACATACAACAGCAACATATGAAGATCAGCATCAAAAACTATCTGCTTTCACGGCAATTCCAAACAGCGCCAGTTCCTTGCAGAACAACTTTTCAACTTTTCATGATTCTTAACTCTTTAATATGAAAGAAATGGTTTACAATTTACAGCATTGTAAAAATCACCAACATGGATAAACACATGCAAAGAGATGAATTTAGCCATTTTTTTTTACATACAAAGTAATGTACTGTCACTCAGTAGTAAAGTAAATTCATAGGATTTGTTTGTCTTTAAGAAAAATCTCAGTATGGATTTGAATAGATAAATAATAGCCTACTACAAAATATTTGTATTATTTTACCTAAACAAACTGCTAATCGCTCCCTCAGGTTATAGCTTTTCTCCAGTGGGTAACATGCTTCTTCAGGTGTGCCTCTGTTTTACTGAACAATAGGTGGGAACAGTTTGGATCATTTTATATGTGGTAGGATCAGGCAGTCCTCCCTGACCTTTGCTGCCCTCCCTAGATGTGGGGGGGGGGGGGGGCTACACACAAATATAGAGAATGTCTCCCTCTTAAGTGCGTGGGAATTAAAGAAGAGTGCAAATTCTAATATTGGCCGACTTTGATACTAATTCAATACGCTTCGTGTGGTTATAGGATACAAACACGTAAAACAAAATAATCCTTAATACTATATAAAAAAACGAATGAGATTAATAAGAATTATACACTTACGAGTACGTTGATCGTTCAGTAATTGAAAATTGAACTGAATTTACAAATAATGATATTGTCTGAGCCGTACAAAGCACAATAATTACCAGAGAGAGATCCAAAGGAGACTATGAAGTGAGTCTTGCGGTCGGAGAGCGTCACGTCTCTTCGACGATGAAAAAGAAAATGTAATGGCTTACGGGTCCCTTCTGTAAAAGGGCCGTCTTAACTCGCCCCTTAATTGCCGTCTTCTGGTATATGTCGCATGAACGACAGTAACGTAGAATTTCCTCCGATGCTCCAGGCAAATGAAAATATTTATAGATACGTTGGGCGCTCTTTGTGTTGCTGAAATGACCAGAAAAAATGCTGTCGTGTGCGTTTTGTAGGATTAGGCGCACATGTGAACGAGGGACGCATAATGCCTGAGACTTTGCAGGATGCCCGGGGGAGTATACGCGGTAGAGATTATCCTTAACGCGAAAGGAAATCAACTCACCACCTCTCATGGATTATTGCGTTTTGTTGTGAGCCTTACTCCACAGAGGGCGTAGGGACTCACATTCCTGCTTTTTAATAAAATCTTGTTTCGCCTGAGAGCGGGTGGTCACTGGTTGAGCCACCAAGGAAACTTTGTGGCTTTGCCCAATCAATACGGCGCTAAACTTAATGAGTGCTGCCACTACTTCTGCACAGCCAGTAAAGTAGGCGCAGTAAATATGACACATTACAATGGGGCACTGATTAACGCGTCCCTGGTAATCATGGACGATGGCAAACCGATTGTCATCTCGGGATACTGGTGGAGGTAGCTTATATAAGACCACCTTGCACGTGCACCCTGTATCTGGGACGAGGGTGGAGATACGGCAGCAGTTTACCGTACTTGTCTCAAATTGAAGACCCCCAGGGTTGCTTTTATTGAACAAAATGTTTACCTGGTGGCCAGCGGGACCTGGTTCACTTGAAGAGAGAGGGGTCTCTGGTGGAGACGGGGTCTAAGAAGGAGTTGCACTTACCTGGTGCACCTGGTGGGTGAAGTTATTCCTCACTTACAAATTCTGAAGGCAATTGGTTTTTACATGTCCTTCGATTCCGCATGAATAACATACGACGGTCCTCCTGGGAAAGAACGCTGACGAAGGGAGGTTAAAAGAGAATGATTGGGCTTTTTGTTTGATGGGCGTTTGAAGAAGTTTCGGTTTAAACTGGCCTGTTACCTCGACAAAACTTTCTTTGTTGTGAGGGACGAATATGTGCTTCTTCATCTTCGATTTGAGAGAAGATGGTTCTACTTTCTTTCCTTCTTTAAGGTAACAGTTGTGACTGGAGGTATATACGTCAGCCTCTTCTTTACACTCCTTGAAGCTGGTGCATCTTCTGTCATTGATGAATGACCGGATTTTGGATGGAAGCGATGCCAGAAATTGGTCCTTTAGGATGAAATAAATCATAGCATCGTAATCCTGGGGCACTTTTGAGGCGTCCAACTAGAAATTAAGGTGCCTTTGTAAGGTGTACCCGAATTGTCTAAATGTTTGATTGGGTTGGACTGGGCACTGCCTGAGCTTAACACGATAAAAATCGGGAGTCATGTTATAGGCAGTGAGTAGCTCGACCTTTAACGTGGAATAGTCAATTGTTGCCTCGGACGAGAGGGAAATAAAAATATCCCTGAGGTGACTGTTCAAAAGGAACAACAATTTAGTTACACCTTCCGATTCTAAATCCCAATGGTTTATCTCGAGGATCTTCTCGAAATGGGTCAAGTACAAGGCAAAGTCTTCCCCTTTTTAGGCACGGATAGCTTTACAGACGCAAGTTGTTAGGTTCCGGTCTCCGAAGTGATAGATAGGACCTCATTTATCGTCATCGTCATCTCTAATTCATGTACTCAAATTCTATCTCTTTCTCTTTCTCTTTATTTCTCTTCTCTGTATCTTTCTCTTCTTTCTTCTCTCGCCGTCGTCTCTTATTCCTGGATGTAAAAGATTAGGTCTTAGACCCAGAGATTCTCCCTGTGCTTTAAAAATCTCGAACGATGACATGATGTCTTGCCGGTTCGCACACAAAAACCCCCGCACACAACGAGAGACTGTAGCGGGTTTGTCGAACCCGAATTTTATGCACTGATAAGTACTGCGAAGGTACAAAAATGGGTTTAACGTGACACCAAAATACTCACACCAAAAAAAACACACGCAAAAGAACTCGCTTAATTCGCACGATGCGAACTATTTGATTGGCGAACAAGCCCTGGCGTCGACACTTCTACGGACGCCAAATACCAATGACAAGTACAATTTTTGACTCTTTCGAATAACAGAGAAAGGACAGGTAATATTCTTTTTGGGGAATTAGTGAATCACAATAAACACCGCAATTAAATTTAAATATTTACCGATCGTGTATCTAAAATATGCCAGTAATTTACTAAGAAAATTACTGCTTCCTTGATATCCTAAAACCACCAATTTTAGATGCCTTTTAGAAGAAACCTTTTTAACATCTTTCTAAAAACCTAACACCAGTTCAATAAATAATGAATATATATATATATATATATATATATATATATATATATATATATATATATATATATATATATATATACTAATATGTCGTAGCATCAATATTCCTCCCTGACCTTTGCTGCACTCCCTAGACATGCGCGGGAGGGGAAGGGGATGGGGAGGTGCCACACATATATAGAGAATGTCTCCCTCTTAAGTGCGTGGGAATTAAAGAAGAGTGCAAATTCTAATATTGTCCAACTTTGATACTATTTCAATACGCTTCAAGTAGTTATAGGATACAAACACGTGAAACAAAGTAATCTTTAATACTATGCAAATAACAAATGAGATTAACAAGAATTATACACTTTAACAATTACGTTAATCATTCGGCAATTGAAAATTACCAGAAAGAGATTGAAAGGAGACTATGAAGTGAGTCTTGCGGTCGGAGAGCGTCAGGCCCCTTTGACGATGAAAGAGAAAATGTAATGGCTTACGATTTTATGGAGGAGACCTCGAGTAGTCGCTTGGGGAAGTATTCTTCTCGGGGAAGCTGAGCTAAGCACGTTATTCTTGACTGAGTCCTTCATCCTTGTCCTCCGTCGTTCCGAATAGTGGTTTCTCCCTGCGAGCCCTTAGAGGTCCGGGATGTCGCTCGAGAAGTGCGCATCGTCCCTGGATGATTCTAATGACCTCTCAAGCTGCAGCGTGAGTACTGTGAGAGTACTGCGTGGATCTTGCTTGCATGGAAACGGTGTGGATACAGCTCGCATCCCGAATACTCAGAGAATATTCATTTGATCATTCCCGGGCTGGAGAATATATACGACTCCGCCGGAAGCTCTTTTGTTTGCCAACAGAAGCGATTCTGACTCTGTCCCAAAGACACGGCGTCGATGGTTTTAGCGCGATATCGCAAGATGGTGTCCCGGCTCCAGTCGGACTTCGATGTCGCTCCGGAAGTTTACCGAAAGGTTCGGATGGAATGTTCTTCGTCCGTGAGATACTCCTTTTCTCTTTATCTGCGCGAATGGCTTTCTCTCTCTCTCTTTATGACACTTAAGTACTGGAAAAATTTTGTTTTATCATTAATTAATTCCTCGTACATTGTAGCAAACTCTCCTTCACAATCTCATTTCTTCCACGCTTCATGTATCCACTTTCTTTTCTTCACATTATGCTCAACCTCTTCTTCATCAAGAATTATGTCACTCATTGCCAACTCCACGTCTGGAAACTTTGCCATCTTAGAAATAAATACCTGACGGAGTCATTACTGATATGTGTTCATAGACTTCCCTGAAGCGTAACTGATTTCACTTACACTGATCTGACATGGCACTGATACTGCACTGATACTGCACTGATATGTGTGAATCGACCTTAAACTACTTTCCGTATCAAAGTATGATTCAAACAAGGAAATTAAAATAGGAATATAATTTAAGCTTAATGGAGAATCTTCAAGTGGAATATATTAAAAAAAATGTAAATTGATATTAACAAAATGGAATCAAAGATTTTGCTATATTTTCTACTCATGGAGGACAATTCATTTTTGTAGGATTAGTTAAATAATGGGGTTAGTATATTGTAGATCTTAGATCCTACATAAATCAGTCAACTAAGAGTTCTGATCCTTTTTTTCCTATGATCATAAAGGTCTAAAAGCTCTTTCTCTTACTATACATACACGTATACATAAACAAATGCAAACATTCACGAATTCACATGTGCAAATGAATATGCAAAAATAATTACTTTGTTATCAAGATTTATAATAGTAAGTTTAATTTAGTTTCGTGAAAGATTGATGGTTCTTTTATATTTTAAAGATCGCCACACATAAACTCTACCATACATAAATACATACACATACATACAAAGTAAATCTTGTTCAACTCCGGAAGCAAAATTAGGGCAAGAGCCTTTTAATTAATTATGAGAAGAAAGAAATATGTTCAATGGTCCGTAATTCTCAATTTGATCTTTTTAATTAATTATTTACATTTTCGGCTTTGTATTTTATTATTTTTAGATATTAAGGGGAAGGGTAGCATATATGGTAAATGAAGATGTCATGCCTCTTATGGGTAGTTCCCTACCTTTGGGCCTCACCTAACATCAGCCCTTATTTGGCAGAGACACACCACAGGCCAGCACTTTGACAGCGAGCCAAGCTGGGAGAGAGCAGGCGTGAACAGGAGAGAGAGAGTTACATCTCACCATGCAAAGACGTTTTCTGCTGAGGAAGCGGGAGGAATGTTATGATTTAATGGATTCAAAGGCAATCCAGGAACTCAGATGTAACACTTTAATATCGCACTAAATCAAAACCTCTGAGGCAGGCGAGAGGTTTCCAACCAAATTAATTTTTACGGTTAGGTTTTATGGGGAATTTACCTTCTACTTTTTATTTCTTATATTGTTTCTGCTTCTGCTCATCTCTCTCCAGATAACTAACGTTTCATAATCAGTATGGAGCCGCCCGTGTGCTCCAGCTTTGGCAGCACAACGTTTTCTTAGCCTCCCGAGAACTCTCAAGAAAGAGAAGGAGATCATGGCAAATATAGTGAACCCAATGCCTTTTGGTTCGTTATTCTTGCCATTAGTAACTTTAGGTGTCATATTTTTAACATGGTAAAATTGTATGATTACCATTCTATCCTCTCTTTTCTCCTCTGCTTGGGAGGACACATATCCAGTTGTACTGAAAGAATGAACTGGTCCAACTGCGTCAGAAATTTCGGATAGCTTTTCTTGGAAATTCCAAAACGAATATTGTAAACGTTTTAAGAACGCAATCGTTAAAACCCCCCCAGATATTTGGGGCCCATTTGAGACTTCATTAAGGCTTTGGACTGATGTTATATATTGCTCTAGGTACCATATTGAAAGCACCAATTAGGAAGTACCAAATGAGAAACATCTAATGTGAAGCACCAAATACGAAGCACAAAATGAAAAGCACCAAATATGAATCGCCATATCGGAAGCACCGAATGGTAAGCATTAAATTTTAAGTATAAAATAAGAAACAACAAATAGCAAGCGCCAAATGGAAAAAAAGCCGAAAAAGGAAACAACAAAGAGGAAAGCACAAAACGAGAAACACCAAATAGGAAGCACAAAAGGAAAGATAGGAATATGAAGCAGCATATAGGAAGCGCTAAATGAGACGCACTAAATGGGAACAACCAAATAAGATGCACTGAAAGAAAAGCAATAAATAAGAACAAACAAATGAAAAGCACCAAATAGGAAGCGAAAAAATAGAAATCATCACATGGTAAGCAAAAAATGAGAAACGCACATAGGAAGCGCCAAATGGAAAGCAATAAATAGAAATCACAATCAGAAAAGCACCAAATTGTAACATCAAATAGAAACGTCAAATGTGAAGAACCCAATGGGAAACACCAAATAGGGAGCACCAAATAAGGTGCTCTCTATTTGGTGTTTCCCATTGGGTTCTTCACATTTGACGTTTCTATTTGATGTTACAATTTGGTGCTTTCCTGATTGTGATTTCTATATATTGCTTTCCATTTGGCGCTTCCTATGTGCGTTTCTCATTTTTTGCTTACCATGTGGTGATTTCTATTTTTTCGCTTCCTATTTGGTGCTTTTCATTTGTTTGTTCTTATTTATTGCTTTTCTTTCAGTGCATCTTATTTGGTTGTTCCCATTTAGTGCGTCTCATTTAGCGCTTCCTATATGCTGCTTCATATTCCTACCTTTCCTTTTGTGCTTCCTATTTGGTGTTTCTCGTTTTGTGCTTTCCTCTTTGTTGTTTCCTTTTTCGGCTTTTTTTTCCATTAGGAATCGGTGAAGGGTAATTTCATCGTCGACATTTCATCGTCTGTAATTTCATCGTGATAATTTCATCGCATGCATTTGAATCTCGTGGAATTTTCATCGCAGGTTATTTGATCGCTGGTAATTTAATTGGATGGAAATTTCATCGCTGGTAATTTTGCCCCACGTTAAAAACATCGTACGGTAATTTCATCATGATAATTTCATCGCATGCATTTGAATCTCGTGAAATTTTCATCGCAGGTTATTTGATCGCTGGTAATTTAATTGGATGGAAATTTCATCGCTGGTAATTTTGCCCCACGTTAAAAACATCGTACGGTAATTTGATCGTGATAATTTCATCGCATGCATTTGAATCTTGTGGAATTTTCATCGCAGGTTATTTGATCGCTGGTAATTTAATTGGATGGAAATTTCATCGCTGGTAATTTTGCCCCACGTTAAAAACATCGTACGGTAATTTCATCATGATAATTTCATCGCATGCATTTGAATCTCGTGAAATTTTCATCGCAGGTTATTTGATCGCTGGTTATTTAATTGGATGGAAATTTCATCGCTGGTAATTTTGCCCCACGTTAAAAACATCGTATGGTAATTTGATCGTGATAATTTCATCGCATGCATTTGAATCTTGTGGAATTTTCATCGCAGGTTATTTGATCGCTGGTAATTTAATTGGATGGAAATTTCATCGCTGGTAATTTTGCTCCCCGTTAAAAATATCGTACGGTAATTTGATCGTGATAATTTCATCGCATGCATTTGAATCTCGTGGAATTTTCATCGCAGGTTATTTGATCGCTGGTAATTTAATTGGATGGAAATTTCATCGCTGGTAATTTTCCCCCACGTTAAAAACATCGTACGGTAATTTCATCATGATAATTTCATCGCATGCATTTGAATCTCGTGAAATTTTCATCGCAGGTTATTTGATCGCTGGTAATTTAATTGGATGGAAATTTCATCGCTGGTAATTTTGCCCCACGTTAAAAACATCGTACGGTAATTTGATCGTGATAATTTCATCGCATGCATTTGAATCTTGTGGAATTTTCATCGCAGGTTATTTGATCGCTGGTAATTTAATTGGATGGAAATTTCATCGCTGGTAATTTTGCTCCACGTTAAAAACATCGTACGGTAATTTCATCGTGATAATTTCATCGCATGCATTTGAATCTTGTGGAATTTTCATCGCAGGTTAGTTGATCGCTGGTAATTTAATTGGATGGAAATTTCATCGCTGGTAATTTTGGCCGACGTTAAAAACATCGTACGGTAATTTCATTGTCACGAAAGAGAACTTTACAGAACTGAAGGATTTTTAATTCATTATTTTATTTTGGCTGCCTTATGACATACTCGTATTTTCTGTGGCACGTTAATTTTCGCAGCAGTATAAAATTATATCATCCGGAGAACACGCACCCCAATGTTAATAAATAATAAATACACAAACACACACACATGAACCGTGACCGGTTGCCCCATTTCTGGGGATAAGGGGGAGAAACTAAGCTCGGAACAAATCCAAGCAGAGCTTTCCCTTATGGGGATATGTACGAGGGTCGGTCAATAAGTTTTGCGAATCGGTAGGACAAAACAGAGGAAGGGGGATGGCTGTTTGTGAAGGGTGTTAGGACAAGTTATGAAAAGTCAGTACCTGCAGCCGCATGCTCCTGCTTCGCCTATTTAAAAAGCAGTAGCTGATCGCAGATCAACAGTCACAAATTTTTCAACAATGGAGAAGGTTGAGCACCGCGCAGTGATCAAATTTTTGACCAAGGAAGGCAAGAATGCAAAAGAGATCCATGAACGCATGGTTGCAGTGTACACCGACACACCCCCTTCCTATGTAACCATTGCTTGGTGGAATAGGGAGTTCCGCTATGGTCGTGAGTCCCTTGAAGATGACCCACGTCTAGGACGCCAGTCAGACGTGACCAACGAGAACAATGTGGCCCGTGTGGAGAGGATGATCCTCAGAAATCCACGGGTGAAGGTTGAAGAAATCGAGCGAGAACTTGAAATATCACATGGAAGTGTTATCAACATCATCCACGACAATTTGGTCATGACCAAGGTCTCTGCCCGTTGGGTTCCTAGAAACCTCACGCTCCATGGTAGACTTCAACCTCGTCAAAGTCCACAAGGCCACAGTTGCACAAGCTACCCTGCGCGAGTGCGGATTCGAAGAGCTCAACCATCCCCCCTACAGTCCCGATCTGGCCCCCAGCGACTACTTTTTATTCCGCCGCATCAAGGCTGCACTGCGTGGACGCCGGTTTGGGGACGATGAAGATGTCCAACTCGCCGTCCAGGAGTGGATTGAACAGCAGTCGGGAGATTTCTGGTTGTCGGGAATTCGAAGCCTCAGGGACAAGTGCATTGAAGTCGAGGGTAGTTATATTGGAAAATAATAAAACACTTTCTCATATCTCGTTTCCTTATATCAGAATTGCAAAACTTATTAACCACCCCTCGTATATATATATATATATATTATATATATATATATATATATATATATATATATATATATATATATATATGGAGGTAAAGTTAGGCAATATATTTTCATCGTAACAAGTTTTGTTAAAAACGACTGCTAATTTTGCGTTTGTGATTCTTTTTTCACATCTTTCAATTTTTCTTATATTTGCCTTTATGTCTGGATTGAGTCCATGTATAAGTTCTTTAAAGTTCATTATAGCACAATTTAGAAATTATAGCGAGGGAATAAAAGATTCCTTAGGTAAAAAACACTTTATTTATCTGACGCGTTTCGTTACAACTTGTAACATCTTCAGATATACAAGAGGAAAGTATAAGACGAACATAGAAGTACTCAGGTAGGGTGCACTGGCAAACCCCTTGACAGGGTGAGACACGTCAAAAGCGCAGGTAGAAGATTAAATTTGCGGTCGTATCCAGATAGATAAATGACCTGGATACCTGAGATTAGCTCTCCCGTGCGTTTCTATTCCGATTCTTGTTGCTAGGTAGTATTCCATTTGAATTGAATTGAATATTAATTTTTTGTTGTTTTTCTTGTATGTGAATAGCTTCTGGAAATAGTAATTGTCGCCGATCAGGTGCGGAGGCGATAATTTTAGTGTTCTCTTCTAACATTTTTCTACTAAGAATTATTGCATGGTTTTGGCTGGTATGGTTTTTGGGGGCGCTATTCGTCAGGTGGTAGGTCATTCTTCATGAGAGTTTTGTTTCAGTCATACCAATATATGAGTGGGGGAGGAGCTTGCAGTCTCCTAGGTTCCATTTATACTCATACATTACATGGGTTCTTTGCTTAGGTTCAGGTTTCGGCCTCAGATGGCTTTTCAGGATGAGGGTGGCGGTTCGTCTAGTTTGATGGTATATAGTAAGCGATATTTTTTGTTCAGTATTCGTAGGTTGTATCGATCGGTTGATAATTTCCTTGATTATCGTTTCGTCTGTATTTTTAAAGAAGAGTTTTATGTTGTTTTCTCTGTTATTGTTTCCGTTGTTATTCTCTTCTGTGAGGTAGAATTGGTCCATTTTCTTTTTGGTAGCTGCCTGTATTTCATGCCTGTATCTCTAAAGATGTTACAAGTTGCAACGAAACGCGTCAGATAAATAAAGTGTTTTTTACCTAAGGAATCTTTTATTCCCTCGCTATAATTTCTAAATTGTGCTATAACGAACTTTAAAGAACTTATACATGGACTCAATCCAGACATAAAGGCAAATATAAGAAAAATTGAAAGATGTGAAAAAAGAATCACAAACGCAAAATTAGCAGTCGTTTTTAACAAAACTTGTTACTATGAATATATATATATATATATATATATATATATATATATATATATATATATATATATATATATATATATAAAGTTCGAAAGTACTTGGAAACACCTTTTCATTTTTTCCTGCGGGACATTGCATTCATTTGCCACCCTCACGTGATACTTTGTGAGTTTTTCATTTCATATATATATATATATATATATATATATATATATATATATATATATATATATATATATATATATATATATATATATATATATATATATATATATATATATAAATATATATATATATATATATATAAATGTTGAAAACCATCGCATATCTCTTCATATTCCTGCTACGAATAAGGTTCCCAAGGAACGACTCCATCACTAATACATTGAGGAAGAGATACAATGAAGACGTTGTCCGTCGATTTCGCTGCTTAGAATCCACCTTCAAAAAACTTGAGAAGGCCAAACTGGATGTCCAAATTCTTTCAATATAATTCGCTGATGATGGTCATCGTTAATGACTGAAACATCCGGAAAATTTAATGTTCAAAACTATCGCATATGTCTTCATATTTATGCTACGAATAAGGTTCCCAAGGAACGACTCCATCACTAATATATGTATATATATATATATATATATATATATATATATATATATATATATATATATATATATATTTATATATATATATATATATATATATATTATTTGGTTGTACCACGTACGGAAAAAGAAAGATTGATTGGAGCTAGTACTTTCGTTATTTTAATAACATTTTCAAACTCACAATGGTTTATTAAATAGTGAGACACTGCATTTATACAAAACAATGCTTTCCCTATGAAATCAGAGTTTATGACCTATGATAAGTTAGATTTGAAGAAGAAAGATAGGACTGGATCTAAAGAAAATAAACCGGGGCTAATATTTACATTTCGCTCCTTTGTGCTGGAGATTAGGAACGATTCAAAGATATTTCTACTAATAAAATCATTTATATGCATTATGGTATCTGCTTTTGACCAGTTAATCTGGCGACCCATCTTAAGCTTGTGGATGGCCAAAGTATTATTTGTATATCCCTTAGATACTGGATTTTGATGCTGCTTAATTCTTACAGAGATACTCTTTGAAGTTTGACCTACATAGAATAAATTACAATCCAAACAAGGTATACTATATTTTACATTATTATCGTTCCTTGGACTGTGTTTTATTAACATATTTTTTAATGTATAATTGTATTAAAAAAATACATTTATTTTGAGTTGTTTTAGGATTGGTACTACATACAAGATATTATCATGGTAAGGTAAAAGTAATATGTTGTATAAAGGTTCTGTTTTCCTTAACTTGCGGTTCTAAAATTTTTTTTAGCTTTATACATGCAGTTTTCCCAAAAATATTTCGGCTAACACAGATTGAAGGCAATCTCTTCACTTTTTGTAAATTCTTGGTCTATATAGTCAAGACTACATATTCTCAGTGCCCTAAGATACATGGAATAAAATACTGATGTTTTAATATTTTTAGAATGATCTGAATAAAAATGGACCCAATATATCAACCGTATCTTTAAATTTCATAAATGTAGGTAAATCGATATCCCACCCTAATAACAGAGGCCCTGTTCGGTCACCACAACGTCCTGGCGCTTAGCAGTGTAACCCGATTACTTACCCCCCCCCCCCTCCCTCCCCTCGACCCGCTGGCCACCCTACGCCTCTTCAAACCACGAGAAGTACGAATCAACAGATTTTTGTGCCAGCGAGCATAACGATACGAAGGGAAGGAGACCAGGTGCCATAACAATGGGTAAGCAGGCACTATTTACCCTAAGATTTGGGATCTAATTTCGCGTCATAGCCAAAATTATAGGAGCTGCAACCAGAAGCCAGAAAATGCCTGTACAGGAAGAGGTTTAAGTATATAGGCGGATTACTGGAGAAGAAGAGGAAGATTGAGTTAGTGATCGACACGACGAAGTCCGGCGGCAGTGCCTTGCAATCTAAGAAAGGAACAAAGAAGAAGCTCATTCTGAGCCAGTTCCTGGTGGTCACATCGAAAATTAGCATCTTGTATCGAAGGGGAGATCGAGTTAGAGATCGACACGAAGAAGTCCGGCGGCAGTGTCCGGCAATCGAAGAAAAGAACAGCGAAGAAGTTCATTCTGAACCAGTTCTTGGTGGTCACTTTCAAACATCTTTTGTCAAAGAAACCCCATATCTCGGTTTACAACAAAAAACAGAGAAAGTCCTCGCCATTGAAGAATACCCAAAGTGAACTCCCCCCCCCCTCCCCCCTCAGTCATCAAAAGATTCACGTTTTGCTAATCGGTCGTCAGTGCAAACCATCTCAAGATTAACTCGAAGATTGGAAAAAGCATTCCTTCACGGTCCCGTTGTCTAAATCATCTGACTAAGACAACGTGCTTAACGCCATCCGTCGCCCTCCCTGAAACCACCTGTTGCTTCAACCCCGTCTCCTCGCCAGTAAAACAGCTGGGGTGTCAGTGAACATGCACACGCGTCTATCCGCAAAACCATTTTCTCGTCTACCTAAGATCCAGAGCCAAGGTCATTCTTCATCCGGATTCACGTGTGTTTTTTTTTAAAGGTGAAGAAATTCAATTATTTTTGTGTGTCAATTAGCGTTCAAAATTAAAGTGAGCTTGGTGTCAACCATTACTTTATATTCATTTGGTTCAAAGTAGTAATTCTAAAATAAATAGTTTATTCATAGCTGTATAGTTTGTTTTTAAGATTTCACTTTTTATGTTGTAATTAAAGATGTATTTTTTTAGAAGTATTTAATTCAATACTCAAAACGCTGCACATGACACTAGAAATCCTCAAAGATTAAATAACGCAAAATAATATAGCACTCTTAGAGAAAACGTAGTCAAGGAGTTATTCATGTACGTAACAAACCTACGTACTTACACCACCATTCGGCCCTTACAATACCACGACAATAACTATCCTAAAAATCGGGTTTCTAAAAACCGAGAATCCAATTCATTGGAGGTTGGAGTGATAAGTTCAAAACGGTGCATCGTGATACTTTACAAATTCCCGATAGTGCAATGCCAGTCCCTAATTATATTACTAAAATGTGTAACTGTAAGCATTTTTAGTTGCAAATATAAAGTTTTATAACGGAGGATCTCTGGTCTATATTATGGTCAAATCTTAGTAAAAAACAGAATTTGTTTTCATACGAAAAAGTTTGCGAAATGTGGGCAGGAGTGGGGGGGGGGGGGCGATTTCGAAGAATTAACTACAGATAAAAATCCTTTGGCCTTTTGCTCAAAGATTTTGTCTATTATCACTTTCTATCTATAGTTTGCTCATTTTACGAGAAACTGCGATTAGGGATTGAAATTAAGGAAGATTGATAATATCCCCAAAGTTCAACATTTCAGAATATATCTTTCAGTCCAGCCTCATTGGTTAAATCTCTATCTATAAGACTCTCGATCTATTCTTGCGGTCACAATGTTGTTCGCTCATAACTAACGGTCATTATCGCGTACGCGTAAACTGCCGTGCGCGCGGTGAAGCGTTTACTCATTCTAAGTATATTATATGAAAAGAAGAGCGTGAAACTCTCCTGAATCTGCCTTCACCCTGCAAATAATAATAATAATCGGCAAGTAAGGATATTTTTTTGTGCCAAAATATAAGAACTTCAAACAATATGCATCTATATTTATTTGCGACGGGACTTTTTATTCCGTAGAACGCCGAAATATTTGATGATTATTGGAACGAGTAAGATGGCAGAAAACCTAAACTGAGATGCTTCTTATATTAACGTTTCCCTAGACGCGAGTCTCTTCAGAATAACATCAAATGAAATGAGAAATAAACACTTTGCAGGGAGAAAAATAGCACTAGATAATAAATAGGGAAGATAAAAAACAACAGAACTTGATTTATTCTTTCCTTCTATTTGTTTTTATTATGAAAAATATAATCACAATTGCTGCCGTTAGTGTAAGCCTATAAATACTATCTGGCCACAGCTTCAAGCCCATGGGGGACGCTTCTAGTCAACTCAAGAGAAGGTCAGGCTTCAGATCCTCATTATAGCGAATCCCCCCAAGCTGGGTTGCATGATACTAAGAAAACGAAAAAAATCTTATAATTTCACTGCTTTTTATGTTAAAACACTTTGATAGATATAAAATATAATAACAATTACGGCGGGTAGTGTAAAACAATTAATAACATCTTACTCTTTGAGCCACTTTGGTACGATCCTCGTCCACTTAGTGGAATGTCCGATTTCAGATCATTTTAGCTCTAGCGAGCCCTCCCTTCCCAAAGTTAGGACGAATGTCCCTTCTTTATAACTTGGCCATTGCTATCACAGAAAAACAGTAAAAAAAATTATCATGGGTTTCTTTACTGAAACACTTTAACAGATAGAAAATATAATAAAAATTGGTGCTGTTAGTGTAAATCAAGCTCCATCTTGCCGGGATTTGACCAAGAGCGTTCTACAACAACTTAAAAGTAATGGGAGGTGTTATTTATTGTTTTAGATTAACCGCACTAATTGCTATTATATTTTATATCTACCAAAGTGTTTTAGCATAGACACCCGCGGAAATATTTATAAATTTTCCATTTTCTTCAGCAGCAAAAGCCAAAATATATAAGAGTGTCATTAGAACTTATTTGGCGGGGGTAGATAGAATGATGATCTGAAGCCTGACATTCCATTGAGTAGAGTACCGTCCCAAAGAAAGCTCGAGGGAGCAAACGATGGTACTGATTGCTTCACACTTACCGCACCTACTGTATTATGGTCGTAGATACACTTTTTGTTGTTTTTTTTCCTAGTTTCTACTATTACAGGGAAAGACACGAAGTGTAGAATGCTTTTTATAAATCATTTTAAATGTTTACATCCATAATTAATTACTTCCTCGTAGGGTTTTTTCAGAATCAACGTGTAAATTCATAAAAAAACAACACCCAAGTACAAATATAACTAGAAAATGGGAAGAAAACAACTACTTGTAGATAAGAGGGAAGACCAAGCGATATTTTCAAAATGTTGAAACCACCTGAGAGAATATCTGAGTGTTTAAACCTATCAAACGGCTTAAAGAGACATGAATTTATCTTCCAAGAGTGAGGATCTTACTGCCATAACCAGTGAGAACCTCATCCCTCGTCAAGAATACGACGAAAAAGATCAGGCAAAATCCAACAAGGAGTGCCAAACAATTTGTTTTGGGGGTCAAAGTGATCTTGCCAAAATTGGTGACAGATGATCTGAAACTTCGTCCATCCAAGAGAGGTAAAGGACATTTACTCTGCAACTCCAGGAAAAAGAAGAGAAGCGAAAGAACAAAGGTACTCCTCCAACGGTGGTGTGATGACTCTAGTTCTCTGGTCGGATGAGAAGTATACTGTCTAGGCCACTATCAACACATAATGATCGTTTTGTATGCAAAATAAAAATGAGATTCCGTTTGAACAGCGGATATCTTTCAAAGGAGAGAAGGAGATGGTGAGGACAGGCTTAACATCAACGGAACAAAAAAGGACCTATCCTCTTCAACATGTTTATTTAGCCTCATTGAAGAAGAAAGTCATCCCCTGGTGTCTGTCAACATATGGAATTCACATGTAACCCTTCAACTAGATGGAGCAACCTCACCGACATCAACAGAAATTGTCAAGTGATGCCTGACCAATTTTAAGGGGTTTTAGTCAAAGGAACTTTAGCCCCTCAGGTCGGCAGATTTTCACTCTGTTGCAGTTGACATTGGATTCTGGTCGATGATTGAGAAGAAGGCTTGCACTAAGTCTCCTCAAAGTGTTTAGTTCTGAAATGCAAGTGCAATTTCTGCATGCCACTTGCATTTAGGTCATACCAGGACTTAGTCGTGTCATCGACGCTAAAATCAGTCCCATTGAATATTAGTTACATCATGTTGTACTATGAATATATTTCTTTTGTTTTAGTTTAAGATTTATGAAATATTGCAGTTGTGTTATGAAAATAATAATAAAATAAATATCAGTTACTCTGTGTTTTCTCGCTGGTTATCTCCGATTATACATGATTATATCTTTCAATCTTTTTTCACCCTATCCTCATGTGGCTAAATAATCTAGATCTCATTACTTTTGTAGCTTTATTCTCTTTTTTATTATACTTTTGTTTTTCCTATGATCTAGCCGCTTATACCTCAACAAGATGTAGTCATTCTTGCAGTTGTTGTACATTTTTCAGATCTCTTAAGCTGCTGGGGAATTGTTCGTTGGTATTCCTCAATTTAGTATTTTCCCTCTAAATTTATCGCCTCCTCTTTCTGCATTGTTTTGTACTCTCGAAAGCTGACTGAATATGTCATAATTTGTTAGCCACGTATAATTTCCCTTTAATGACCGCCAGAAACAACTTATCAGGTCGCGACGCCACTTCCTTTGTCCTGGTGAGTCTCTTCCTTCGATAATTTACTTCCCCATGTCCTAATATTGACCAAGTGATGATATAGCATCCGATTGTGCAAATTTTAGCTTAAAGTTACTTTATTTGTTTGTCATAATGTTCGAATTAGACTTTGGGTCTTCTCCTACTCCGCGACTACATTCATTCCACTTTCTCCACTTAATTAGAGCGACTCAGTCGCCGTTGCAAACATCCCACTTAGTGTATCCACTGAAGTATTCTCTCGCTTTGACCTATCCGAGAAGCGTTGCTGCTTCCCTTCCTCCTTCCTAAATTAAAGCACACAATTTTCAGCAGGACTTTTATAGTGAAGCGCTAGGGAAACTGGTGGAATCCTTGCCCAGCGAAGCTTCACCTTCCCTAATAGAACGCCAGTGACACCGGCTTACCCCCCTTCGGTCCAATTTTCTCCCCACCGTCCACCTCCTTTGCTTCGAGTAACCAGTATTCCCCATTATTTTCCCATTTTTTTAATAATTGACCACGATTCTTGAATACTATTTTTACAACTAGTTATAATAAATAAATTGCTTTTATGCTAAGTGAATTAATAAATACCTGATCTTGATCTTAAAGATCTTAAAATTGAACACCCTCATCATTCGGACATCACAACGTTTGATATTTTAGTGCTATGGAAAGGATATCCTTACCTCTCATAGGATATATTTTTTTAAATCTAGATTCTTGGGACTTCATTTAATGAAAGTACAAAAAGAACAGTAGTGAGCATCCGTACGTAGCGATGTTTTGTTTATTTGAAGGTATAGCTGCGGTGGTACCTTAAGTAACCTATTTAACTATTTTGGTTGTTTGCTTTCATACGACTTCGCAAAGTGGGTAATGATACTGATTAACGACACGTTTTTGCAGCAAATTTATTTTCACTCTTATTAAATAGGCCTATATGAATTTTTTTGCTATTTATTCTGAGCGGAAAGTATTATTTACCGAGTTATGAGCCCTTGAATATAGTATTTTTTGAACCATCGAGTTTTTATTTGCTGCTGTTCGGTCTGTTGGTATGACGTCATAAGCCTTGGGGAGGGAGAGATTGGTCGCCCCGATCAATAAATACTAATTTTCCAGCATAAAGATTAGCTTCACATTGTGGAAAGACGCTAATTTAAATCGACTGTAGAAGGTTAAGGGTAGCAGTTTATTTAAACAGGTTTAATTCGGGTAATTTTAAAGATTAATTACCGATAATCAGCGAGAACACAAGTACCATTGTATCGCAACAGTCGTAAAGTTCAGTCATTTTGAACTGGAACCTAAGTCTAGGCCACGGCAAGTTGGCTAGAATAGGCTTATTCCTTAGTTTATTTACAGAAAGATTACATAAATGAATAAAAACAAACTAAACTAAGCCAAAAATATTAACCTAACCTAAACACAAACTAAAAAGTACTAACAACTCTAAACCATTACCTAACCCAAGCATTATTTTTTTGGTTTCAAAACAAGATATTAATGACAAGAAGGCTGCCAATTTATATTTCTTTATTGCAAGATAAGTATAAATTTCTAACAGAGTGCTTTCTATTGCGTTGGAGACGTTAATCTGTAGAATTACCGTAAATTGATCTGGGAAGAGAATTGCAGAAATAAAGATTTTCGAAGTACCTCCTTCTTTAGAGTCAACTGTTTGCCAAATCTACCTTACTTTTTTTCTTATAGCCTAATCTTTTTTGTGTGTCCAGGCAATAATATAGTGAACTAATTTAATATCTTTTCTCTCAAGATAGGATAAAATTAGAAGCATCTTGTCAGGTCGAACAAAGCCAACTTTCCTATTAGTAAATTAGTTAAATTTGCCCGAACCTTACATCTGTAAAATGAGTTCTAATTATCCCACCCTGTCGAAACTTTGAGAAACAGGAGAATCAATTAGCTTGACAGAAATAAATATCGCTGATTTTGTTATTGTTAACATAATTTTGCGCCAGAGGTAAGGCAACGAAAGCGAGAGGAGAGAAAAAGACCGATAAATAAAAAGCAGAGGAAAAAGAGAGAGAGAGAGCGAAAAATGAAGAACAAATACGATGAATTTAAACTGTCCGACCTCAGAGCTAAGAGTGGATGTCAGATTGTTGAAAGGTAATCATATAAGTTTAGAGTACCGTATTTTAGACAACATTGCTGTTTATATTAGTCAATTTGAAAGGAGTAGAGGTCCAAGGTTGAGATTCGGAGACGGAAGTTAACGCCTCGCCTCGCCTCATTACTCCAAGGAGAGCTTTAGACAGATACAACTTTACCACCTTAAATCATTTTAGACAAACAACCTCTTAGATAAAATTGCATGGCTCCTTAGATCTGAACCACGAATTTAATCGTTAGGAGCTAGGAAGGCTCGGTTAGGCCAAAATCAGCATTTCCAGCATTTCGGTTGTTTACTTCTGTAAAGGCAAAACGAGGAACTAAGTTCTCACGGCCTAAAAACAAGAAATAAATAGGTCCACAGGAAGGTGCTTAGATCTCTGCGAGATATAATAATACAATGAATTATTATTATTATACAAATACAGAGTTTTCAATGGAAAGGACAAGCCTACAAGACCAAGGGTGGTCCCATAGGGAAACACTGCAAGAAAAGAAAAAAAAGAAAAAAAAGAAACCATATTAAAAGAAAATATGTTAAGACAAAATAAAACTATATTAAAAATATTAAAAAACAAAGCCATTGATTAAACAATAAATTTATTTACTTTAGGTTCAAACCATGTAATATCAGACGCTGATATACATTCTTCTGGCAGTTCATTCTATTCCTTACAAATATTAGCAATGAAACAGCTAAGTAAATTATGTTGTATTACATCAAATAACAGAAAACGCTTTGCTGTTCCTATCAATAATGTTATTAGAGTGACGTGTGAATTGAGCTGCTGTAAAAGGCTCAGGCAGAGTAGGATCGAGTGGATGTTCATTATTATTTAAAATCTGAAATACAAAAAATAATGACCCGACCAATCTACGTTTCTGTAGATCAATATTTAGATTGGGCAACAGGAATTTAATATTATTGATTGCTATACTGAGCAATCTAAGATGACAATCTGCAGCCGATATCTAGACAGTAGAACAATATTCAAATTTAGGCAAAATAAAAGCAAAGAAGGAATGTCAAACTGCATTATTATTACCAGAGGTTTTTCTGCATTTTCTAAGTAGACCAGTCTTCTGAGCAATGGACGTAGAAACTGAACGAAGATGAGTTTCAAAAGTAAGTTTGCCGTCTAAAACAACACTAAGCAACTTAATATTATCAGAAGAATCCAGACAAATATTATCAAGCAATAAAGGAGGAGGATTTGGATTTGAAGTTCTACTGCGACTAAAAATAATTAAGTGGGATTTTCCAGCATTCGAAACCATGCCCCAACGAGTACACTAAATAGAGGTTTTACCAAATCTCTATTTATAGAATTTGCCACCTCAACTCGATGTCTTGGTGATGGAATAAATGAGTACAATGATGCATCGTCAGCATAGGCCATTATGTTATTCTCTAAGTTCTGCCACATATCAGCAGTAAATAAAGTAAATAAAATAGGTCCAAAACACTACCTTGCGGAACACCAGAGGCCACATCAATCATAAAACTACATTTCCCATCAACAACCACACATTGCTTGCGATTAGATTGAATGATTCAAATGTATTAAAGAAATACAGTTAACAAAAGGATCATATCAAATAGAATATAAACGTATCAAATACATACAGTGCACAAACAGGTGCATTAAATATGTCACAGGATTAAACCACCAACAAAAACACGTCGTTACAAAATAAGCACTGCTACTCCTTTTACCTACCCTTCGTCTTGCGCCCTTTATAAATACCTGTAGGCCTCGATAACGAGAACCTAAGAATGGAGCTTAAGATGAAAAGAAATATTCCAAATACCTGTCACTTAAGTAGTGAAGCAAATCACGGATTGCGGTTGTCCTGGGAACAGGGAGAGTCATACGAGCCCAAGCGTATTCCGACTTCCTGGTGAGAGCGAGAGAGACGAGTAAATAGGGATCTTAAACTCGGTGCAGCGGCAGATGCTGGCAGGGGTGTAGATAACAGCAATTCCTTGCTTTATTAGCTCCTGATCGGCACTACTTATTAGAATCAAGGGGGCCCTATTTATACCCATCACCAATGAGCGCCTACGTGACGAAATTCAACCGGCTTCCAGTTCGTCAACCCGCGCTCCATTCGCTATGGCGTAAATTAGGTAGTAAGTTATCGAATCGCACTTCCTAGGAGTTACGGCACAAGTTAGAAATGGGTCGTAAAACACGTGGTAGGTTATCCTTACACCACCCTCTAACAAGAATCTACTGGGAGTAGATCAAAACTTTAATACAACATAACATAAACATTAAAAAGGAAAAAAAAGAATACCCCGGAAAACTAACAACAGTAATAATTAACTAGGAGACCTACTTAAGTGGTCAGCACCTAAGTTGTCTTTTCCAGCAATGTAGACAACTCTAAACTTCTATGCCTGAAGGGCTAAAGTCCAACGAAGTAGTCTGTCATTTTTCCCCTTGAAAGTGGCTAAATACAAAGGAGGCTTGTGGTCAACTTCTAAAACAGATCCCTTACCACGAAGATAGAAACCAAACATAGTGATAGAAAGAATAACTGCAAGACATTCCCTCTCGATGGTGGAATACCTCTTCTCTCGGTCAAGGAGTTTCTTACTGGCATAGGCGACAGGATGTGGACATTCCTCTCGATACTATAAGAGAACAACTCCTAGTCCATAAAGAGAATCACCAGTCCTCAAGACGAAGGTCACATGGTTATCCGACAACTGTAAGACAGGCTCTGAGGATATGGTGGCTTTCAGATGGCAGAGCGCTCTAAGAGATCTTCTTTCCAGGGTAGAGGTTCCAGGCTAGACTTCCTTAGCAGGTCGGATAAGGGACGCGCATAGCTGGATTCTCGCGCGATAAATATTTTGTAAAAGTCGACAAGACCAAGGAATGATCTTAGCAGTTTCTTACTCGTGGGTCGAGGTATGCTTGTTATAACCTCAATCTTGCTATGTTGGGGTCGTAAGGATGTTCAGTCCAGAACAAAACCGTGATATTGAATTGGACTATCCCCAAACTGACACTTAGATGGCTTGAGGGTCAAAAGGTGATCCCGTAGTCGTTCAAAGGCATGGTTGAGACTTCAAGATCTTCATCCCAGCAGGCAGAGAACAAGAAGATGTTGTCAAATCCAAAATAGATACGGCAGAACTACATCAAACCTAGATGAGTAGGAAAAGCAGTCAAGCCCTTTTCCTTATCGGAAAGAGGTACCTGGTTGTAAGCTTTGCAGAAGTCAAGTTCATTGAAGAAATTTGCGCCCGAGAACTTGTGAAGATCTTCCTCCATGCTCCAAGTAGGTTCGGCATGGAACACGGTGAGAGAATTAAGTTAGCGATAGTCAATGGCCATTCTGTAGGAGCCATCAGTCTTCTTTACCATGACGACAGGTGAACAATAAGAGGAGGAGAATCTTCTGATAATCTCTAGCTGAAAGAGGGTATCGACCTCCCTCTCGAAGAAAAGCTTAAGGTGAATAGGCACTGGATATCTCTTGGCCTGTATCCTGCCTGTAGTAGTTAAAGTAATGTCATGGACAAGGGTGGAGGTACATCCAGGTTCATTGGAGAGAACATCCGGGTTCATTGGAGAGAACACCCTGGTACCTATTCATAAGTTCCTGAATCTGGAAGTGTTGGTCTCAGGGCGTTCAGTTGAAGGAGGGTTGAGCATACAATCTGGTGTCAGGGGCAGCTGCAGACAATCAGTGTCTCCTTTCTCAATGATAGTCATTTTCTCTTCTACAGGAGGGGTAAGTTCTTCCAGGGTAGAAGTTTTGTTCAGCAATTCCACCTGCTGCATATGGGCCCTGATTCGATACTTTTTAACAGAGTATCATGATAAAACCTGGTCCCCCGAGAAACCTCAATAAGATTCTCAACCTTACCACGCCTCTCCAGAACCTTATAAGGTCGATTCCAGGCAACGGAAAGTTTACTTGTATCACTAGGTAGGAGTACCAGCACTTCATCACCCGGCTTAATTGACGATCTGTTGACTTGAGACCAAAGTAAGTCGTGTACTGGGAACTACTAATGTCAGCATGTTGGGCAGCAGTCTGGGAACACTCGGCCAGCTTCTCCTGAAGTTCGATGATGTACTGGAAGCTGGTACTTTTGTCTTCCTGGAAGGTGCGATCTTCCCACAAAACTCTCAGAACGGAGAGTGGACCGCTGATTGAACGACCATACAGTAGATCAAAGGCCGAAAATCCAGGCCTGTCGCTCTAAAGTTCTCTGAGGGCAAAAAAGGTTGGAATGAGATACCTATGCTACTCACGAGGCTTCTCGGCACATAACTTACGGAGGATAGCCTTCAGAGAGCCATGTAGCCTCTTGATCCTACGATTGCTACTAGGGTGGAAAGGAGTGGTGAAGATCGGTTTTACACCTGGCAACTTATGAAGTTCCTTCATCAAGTTGGACGTAAATTGGGCCCCACGGCCTGACAGTATTTCTCACGGAATCCCAACTATGGAGAAAACTGTCAGCAATGCTTCAGCGACGGATATGGAGTCTATTATGCCCTTTAGGGGTACAGCCTCTAGAAAATCCGTAGCAAAATCAATGGGGGTGAGGGTGTACCTATTTCCGTCGGAAGATGCTAGAGAAAGTGGTCCAATAAAGTCGATGGCAATGCGAGAAAATGGTTGAGTGATGATGGGCATGGGCTGTAGTGGAACTAGTCGTACTCATCCTTTCGTGGAAAAGCGTTGACACTTGTCGCAGGAAAGGCAGAAGGCTCTGATGTCGGTTCCCACGCCAGGCCAATAAGACTGTTCTACTACCTTTAGTTCAGTCTTCTTATGTGAAAAATGGCCAGCCAAGGGGCTCTCATGAGCAACAGAGAGGATAATAGGGCGACAATCACGGAGAGCAGCCATGGTAGACTTGCCTACCTTGTTGGGACGATCAAACGTCAAACATTTCTGGTAGAGGAGGCCGTCAACCATGATAAATTGGTAGCTAGATCCGTTCCTCACTTGGTCATTTTTTATAAGACGGCTTCAGGTCTAGCAACAGAGAGCATTTTACAAGAAGTCTGAAGGTAACTGAAGTCATCAGGCGTCACGAAGAGGGGCTGGAGAGCAGGCAGAGCTAGGGGGCGAATGCGCTTTATTTTATCCACTCTGGTCTGAACTGCACATACTTGATGGGGTTCTGGTTTCAGAGAATTGTTGATGCCGGAAGCGGAGTAAAGTTGGCCGTTGGTAAGGGCGAAGCATTCCATGCCAGATGTCGAATGGCAGAGTCCAGTTAGGGGAAGACAACCTTGTCGTCAGTCGAGGAAGGCAAATATTCAGCCACATTAGGATCTCTAACTCCCGGAATATTACCAACTAAGACACTGGCAAATTTGATTGGAGCTCTGATAACGCCCGTCCAGCTTTCGTAATAGGGGCATCGAAGGTAACAAGACACAAGAGGAAATGCATCCACTCGCCCCAAGTAGTCGGCAACGAAGACTTTTCTGCAGTTGGAGATATCAGCATCTGGTAACACATCTTTCGAAAAAAACGCACATGAGCAATCTGTTTCTCTGAGGATGGTGGACACACAAGCCCCGTTGATGGTACCAGAGGCTTGGAAATGTGCAACACTTTAGTCAGACAGGCAAAATCCCACATTATATGGCTACGTAACATACGTGCCATCCTTAAAAGCGCGGGGATTCCTTGGGCAACGAGGTCGAAGGAGTCCAACCTCTCCACAGCTATGATACGTCTCAGATGATGAAGGGTTCTTTAGGCTGTTAGCAGTTAGGTGCTACTATCGTTACTTTTGGAGACGGCTTGGATGGTCGAGCGAGCTTCTTAGAACTGCAACTGGAAGTTTGGGGAAGCGTTGGATGAGCTGAGGTCCAATCATTTGCTAGTTAAATAGCTTCAGCCAAGGCAGTGGGCCGCCCTTCCTTGATGAAAGCGCGTATATTTGGATGGAGGGAAGACAAGACTGATCAAGGATCATAAACTCCTTCAACTCCTCAAAGGTGTTACCTATTCTAGAAGCTTCCAACCACGCCTGGAACAATCTGGTCAGATGGGAGGAAAACTGTTGGAACGTTTACCCTGTTGAAACCTTAGCGCTTCGGAACTCGAAACGGTAACGATCGGGAGTCTTGTTAAAGCCTGTCAGCAAAGCTTTCTTCAGTAAGTCGTAGTTCTTGGTAATATCAGCTGGCAAAGAAGTGTACATTTCAGCAGCCTTACCGGTAAGTAAACTTCCTAGCCTCACAACATAGCTCTAAGGGTTCACTTCGGGTAACTCGGCAACTCTTTGAAAGCGGTGGGGGGAGGATGTAATATCATCATCCTGCAATAGAGGGAGTTTAAGACGACTCACCGGATCACTAAATTGAGCAAAAGTAGACTGCTATGATGCAGAGATGCACGCCAACTCAATATCCTTCTCTGCTTGAACCGCTTCCTTCTTAGCTTGAATCTGGGTTAACTGGACCCTTCTGTCTTCTTCCTCCTTCTTAGCTTGAAGTTCAGCAAGCTGGAGCTTGTTTTGGAGTTCCTTCTCCGCTCCTCACGTTCGAACGCTTGCTGTTGCAGAACATAGTGGCCGATCTCATTCCCTGTTAGGCCCAAGTCCACAGCTTGTTCCTTGAGTTCTTTAATAGGAAACATATTAACAGAATAGTACGGAATACACACAAAAATGAAATACACAAATCAAAAATGAAAAATTATAATAATGACCATAACCCAATATACATTATATTTTAAAATAAATGTAAAGTTAACTCTGCAAGGAAAGAAAAGAAACAGCCAGAGCTAAATATACAACACAAACAAAGTTAAATTAATAAATATCTAGATGTTAATTCGGCAAAAAAAAGTAAATGAAACAAGTGAAATAAATGACATTGTCGTATAATTGCTCATAGTCCGGTCCAATAATTATTCTAGTCCTTGATCTGGACACACCGCTTTTGTTTAAGTCGATGGTATTGAGACCCTATGATTCAATCTATGATCATTATATATATATATATATATATATATATATATATATATATATATATATATATATATATATATAGGCTTTAATTCCTACTGGACGTGCGAAGGCTGGTTAGAGGCGGGTTGTGCCACGGCCAGGATTCTCACTATAAAAGTCCCACTTGTTACTGGGGGGAGGTTTGTGATTATTGAATTCTAAGAGTGCAAAATACAGGTTGAATAAATTAGCCGAAGGGATTCTTAATTAAAGTCTTGCCAAGGGTACGACAAAAAGGAGGAGCCACGAAATAAACACACGTAGAAAAATAAACTTTACTTTACAACAAAATAATAATTAGTAGCAATAGTTAAACGAGAATTTAGGTAAATAAGGATTAAATATTAAACACGGATTAGTCTGGGTTGACAGCAATTATAAATAATTATATCAGGGAATGACTCACTTGAATCTCCTTATTAAAAGGAAGATAACACTGACGTTAAGCGCCTAGATTTATAATGACTTAATGGGAGTATCAATCACTGTTAATTAAATAGGCAATTTAAGAATAGAGGGACACTGGGTTTACAGATTACCGTTAATTGTGATAGATTTGAGAGACGACTACTCAGGTCCAGATGGGGTGGTTCGGGTGGCGTTAACACGAGTTCTCGGGGAGAGGGGGGATAAGAGGACGGGTTCGGGGCTGCTGACTGCCGTTCCGGTTAGCTCACTCCTAACTGGATGTGACACTAACAAATAGTTACTTCCAGCAACTCTTTGGATGTTCCTTTTTCTTTCTCAAGTTACGTTTAGCAACAGAGCGTATTATTCTAGTCACAGACTCTGCGGGGCGAGATTTGCCTCAGGAACTCTTTGAGACAGCGACCAGGTTGACTCAGCGGGCGCGCGTTGGCAGTCGATACGTTACGGCAACGACACTCGCTCAACGTGAGGATTACGCGAGTAGGTCTGGAATACTTCTGCTGAGGGATGAACGGTGTTGCCATTTATACCGCGGGCTGTGTGAAATCGAGAGAGAGATTCCCTATACGACAATTCGCTTATCGTGGTGCCTTCTGGGCAATTTCCTTGGTATCATAAAGAAGGCAAATAGAATTTAGGCTTCTCTATGAGATAGGCCTTCTTCTTTCAGACTTCCGGTCGCCTGTTAGGAGGAAGGGGGGGGGGGGTTGGTTGGCGTGGATAATGACTTAGGTCAGGGAGAAGGTGGAGGGGAGCAGTAAAATGTCGGGGGAGGGGGGAGGAGACGAAGGTCAACTCAGACGACAAATCTCTTTCGCTCCCACGATCGCCTGGCGGTATGTGGGTGTGTACGTTCCATAACCTCACATACATACAATGTACAGTGGAAAATGTAACTAGTACGCAACAAAATACGGGCAAAAGCACAGCCGATTAAACATAGGCAATCAACAAACCTTAAAAGCAATAAATGACACACCCTCCAAAGTGTCAAACGTAATTAGTATACAAAAAAACGGGCAATAGCACAGCTGTGTAAACAGAGGCAATCAACAAACCTTAAAACACAAAAGGATAATAATCCTAAGCAAACAAGCAATTCCCTTCCGGGCCACAGACAGTGAATGCACGCTCGAGGCGACCTACACGCGGGGCGGATACCGGCACCAATCTTGACAAGTTCGCCACTTGTAAAAGCAAAACGAGGAACTTAGTTCTCACGTCCAAAAAACAAGAAATAAATACAAGTAGGTCCACAGGAAGGTGCCTAGATATTTGCGTGGGTATAATAATACGATGAATGATTCAAATGTATTAAATAAATACAGTGCACAAAAGGAGCATATTATATACAATGTAAAAGTATCAAATAAATACAGTGCATAAATAGGTGCATTAAATATGTCACAACATTAAACCACCAATGAAAACACGTCGTTAAAAAATAAGCACTGCTACTTCGGACAATCGGTACAGAAACGGAATATACCCTTCCGTCTTACGTCCCTTGTAAATAGCTGTAGGTTTGACAACGAGAACCTAAGAATGGGGCGTAAGATGAAAAGAAATATTCCAAATACCTGTCACTTAAGTAGTGAAGCAAATCACGGATGGTGGTTGTCCTGGGAACAGGGAGAGTTGTACGAGCCCAAGAGTATTCCGACTCCCTGGTGAGAGCGAGAGAGACGAGTAAATCGGGAGCTTGCAATCGGTGCAGCGTCAGATGCTGGCAGGGTTGTAGATATCAGCAGATTCTCGCTGTATTAGCTCCTGATCGGCCCTACTTCTTAGAATCATGGGGTCCCTATTTATACCCGTCACCAATGAGCGCCTACGTGACGAAATTCAACCGGATTTCAGTTCGTCGACCCGCGCTTCAGTCAATATGGGGTACACTAGGTAGTAAGTTATCGAACGGCGCTTCCCAGGAGTTAAGACGCAAGTTAGAAATGGGTCGTAAAATACATGATAGGTTATCCTTACAAATTGGAAGAGGAATTAATGCTTGTTTGAACTGACTTAACGTACCACATACTCATGAAGGTGTGTGATCTTCTATTGTTTCATGAATTTCTATCCTTGTTGCATAGAGCTTGGAGTTTTCGTCAATCAAATATCGTTTGGACATGATTTTAAAGCTTAATGAGAAACCACCAACCCTTAAGCTTATCCTTACAATACGTATCATAAGATCTAATCAGAGACACCGAAAATGACGCGCTGAAGAAATATGGAATTGGAAAATAAGGACACCCAAACACCATCATCTGGTAAGGCATCCACTAACCCCGGTCGTTATTTCCTAAAGCCTTTTTAGAAACTACTCCGATGACTTTTAACTGTTATCCTTACTGAGTACTTGGTAACACTCGCAACAGATGCCCTAAGAACCCTACTACCTAACATCAGTGACCATTTAAGTCAGAAAAGCCGAAGGAAGTAGCACATGACTTATTTGATCAAGCCTCCGACGAAAAGACAATTTCTCTAGCTTCACTCTATCTTTGGCATTACAGCTATGACGTGATATTCTAAAGTATACTGTTCCCTCGACTTGCATCTTGGAAACAAAATCCTTAGATACGAACATAACGGCTGTACTTATCTTCTCTGGTAGGAAATGAGGGGCGGACCTGTATAATATATAGTTGGACAGAAAGTCCTGACTCAGTTAGGAAGCGGAAAGATAACAACTAAATTTTATGGAGCAATCCCAACATTAGATTAAGTTACCCTTACTCATTCGACTATATTAGGTTAGGTTAACCTTACTCATTAGACTACCAGCCTCCATACGCAGCTGTTGTTTGTTTCTCTTGCACAGTTTATCTCTCTTTGTGTCAGCCCCAACTAACACAAATGAGTTTGGAAGAAAGTGGAATTAAAGTTTTGATTCGCTACTGTTACAAGCGAAAACTTTCTACAAGAGTTACCTTGCAGTAAATTTGCGATACTGAAGGAAAAGGCACAGTCAGTCAGGCGAAGGTCTCGAGGTGTTACATACGTTTAAACTCGGGGGATCTTAGCCTTGATGATCAACCACGTTCAGGCTGAGCTTCGACCTTTGACAGCGAGGATTTAGTGGCAGCATTGAAAATAAATTAAATCTTCTGCAATCAGCTGTGTTCTTGGGAAAGCTGTTGGAGTGTCATCCCATAAGACTGTTCTGAACTGATTGCATCAAATGGATTTTGTTCACAAGAAGCCCCGATTGGATCCATATGACCTCGCCGTAGCACAAGCTACCCGTAGATTAGAGATTTGCAGCCAACTTCTATAAAACCCAATGAACGACCGATTCTGGAAGCGAATTGTCACATCAGATGTGAAGGGGTGTACTTAGTTAATCACGATCGTGACATCGTGATTAACGGAATTTCCAAGGAGTACTGCATTTTGAGCTTGTTCCACATAGTTGCGCCATCAATGCTAAACTCTATTGCCAGCAGCTAGACAGCTTGTACGCAAAACTAAAGAAGGAATATCTTGTTTTGATCAATCGAGGTCAGGTCTTGTTTCAGCAAGACAATACGAGGCCACACACTGCCAGGTTGACTATGGAGAAGTTTAAACAGAGGGACGGTGTTAAGAGTCTTCCATATCCAACATTCAGTCTAGATGCTGCTCCGAGTGACTATGGCTTATTTTGCCCAATGGCACACTTCCCCCGCAACTAGCGAGCATATGTACAAATAGTTCTGTCTCCGAAGAGGTTTGTGGCACACAGTTTGTAGTCCCGATAAAGTACCACGATCAAAGTTTTCGCTCAGCACATGAATCGGTTTTTGCTAGTCATTTTTATCACGATCGGAATGCCTCATCCTTATTTTTCTGTCTTGTATTTGTTCGGATATGGTAAACTAATGCATGCCGTGTGACGTTCACCAAAAGAAGACGACCAAAGGCAAGACCTCCTCATCCACCCTCCGAAGGAAGATGCAAATTTATTTTTGTGGCTGTTGAGTTGGAAAATCTCTTTTTAATCCATCTATTTCATGCCTGTAGCCAAGGCTCTCATTACTATCTTTTCACGTGTATGATTACTAGATGAAGTGCTCTCTAAGTCTGGTAAACAATTCACGTCTAATCATATGGGTAAGAAGATATAAGAACTGCTCTCAATTAAGCCAGTTTTAACCACCAGCTACTATATTGTATGGCAGATGGTTTGTGTGAAAAGTTAAATGGAGCAATGAAATTTATTATCTAAAAACTTTGCCAAGATCATCATTCACTATGGCGCATATATCTTCCCGCTTCCTTATTTGCTTTCCGCAAAATTTCAAATGAGTGTGGAATATTCAACTTTGAATTAGTTTATGGCAGGAAAGTTCAAGGGCCCTTTTGCGATCATAAGAAAACTTTTAGGAGGCCCTTCTGATTCCCACACCAAATTTCAGTACTATTAGATTTACGCGAGAAGCTAGAGAAGAACTTGAAATTGTTAGGGAAAGTGCATAAACAGAAGAGGAGATCTATACAACTTATTTCGACTGAAAGATGGAAGACTGATCTTCTAAGCCAGGTGATGAGGTTCTGTTAGTCTTACTTTCGCATACAAATAAACTGCTCATGCAATGATTGGTTAAGGTCTTATAGGTTACTCGAAAGGTATAATAATGTTCACTATTTAATGTGTAAATGACATACCAATAGGTGCTACGGTAACAATTTAAGACTATATATTTCATACGCTCTTCCCCCACAAGAACGTATACGAGTGGCTAAATAAACTCTCTGAAAAGCACATGTCGGCGGCGATGTTACCCCCTCAGATTTCTAATACTGCCAGGTAAAGCTTCTTGCGAAATTCTCCCTCCTCTAGACGAAAAAGCAACTGAGTACAACATAAATCCAGAACTAAGTACTGACAGAAAGGACAAAATGAGAGAAAGAGTATCCGAATATCCTAATGAGTTTAAAGGAATTCCTGCATGTACAGATGTTTTATACAATGAAATAAGAACTACCTCGCCGAGTACACGCTGAATGTACACGCTTTATCAGACCCATTTGCATATTCTACCATATTTTGATTTAGCAGTAAATAAATTATTCGATCTTGAGATAATTAGGCCCTCTTCTTCTGATTATTGCTCCCTTCTCGTTATCGTGAAGGAACCCGACTCTCCTTTAAGTGTTCGCGTGTATTTTAGTATAATTAATTCCATAACTACTTTTAAGCATATACCAGTTATTAATAGTGACTTGGACACATTCTCGGGTCTTGCTTTTGATAGTCAAGTCAACCTTCGCAAAGTATATTGCCAGTCTCATTTTACATCTCGGAGGCAACTCCTCTATAGGTTACGTAATCACTAAGACGATGATTAAGTGGGGGTTTTGTTACAAGGTTATCGATTATCTGAGGTTCAGAATATAGACCTTAGGCGTCTCTGTATTTACCAACCAAGTTGAACCTCTTTTAAATTCTGATACACCTCAGACAAAGATACAAGTACGAAGTTTGTTATATTCGATGCCATTTTACCGTAAGTTTTCCCATAATTGCGCTACACTTGCTGTACCATCAACAGATTGCAATAAGAGTCCAGAGAACCCCCCGAATGGACACAATCAGAAAAAATAGCTCTGACATCTTAAGGAAAAGTCTCTCAACTGCTCTTCTCTTGAAGTTTGCCCGACGCCTCAAGGGTCATTATCCTCCATACAGAAAGGTACAATATTGAAATCGGAGGAGTCCGCTTCCATTACGATCAAGACGACTCTATTTTCCGTTTCTTTCCTGAGCTGCAAACAGAGTTATTACAGCATAGAGAAAGAATGTTTAGCCAGTATTTTGGTTTATTCAACGTTTTATCATATATTTGCTAGAAAAAAGTGTATCATAAAACGAACCATCAATCTTTAAACTATATATGGAATATCAAATCTGGTAATAGTCACCTTATGCGCTGGACTATGGCTCTTCAGTTCCGAATCCTCCACGTTAAAAGCGAGAGAATCACCTGACTCCTATTAAGTAGGTAGTGGATGGGTAGGTTTTAATATTCCTACATTCTTTCCCTTCCTTTTCTCTTTCTATTACCAAAACTCTTTCTTTTACTTCTATATTCACTTACAAGGAGATGTTAGGTGAGGCATGGGCAACCTTACTGAGGCTTACATTTGTAGGATTAGGTAACCTGACAATAGCAACAGCCGGAGTTTGCCCTCCCGTCTCTATATCAGCAGGAAGATCCTCAGCTATAGGTATCTCTTCCACCATTCTCACTTTGTCTTTACAGATTTCTCCTTACAAAATTTTTTGCGGGATATGCCCGCGTTTTTATTTCTTTTTAAATAAAAAATGAGAAGAAAATATTTAAAATTAAATTAAGTCAGTTAAAATCGTAGCGATTCGAACCTGTGGTGTCAAATTCCGATTTTTGATCTTTGCAAACGATAGTGAGGATTCAAACCTGCGCTGTTAAACGCTCCTCTTTCTTCAAGCCAATAATGAATATTCGAACCATTCCTCTCAAACCCTCTTCTTTATTCGACCAATACTGCGAAATAGAACCTGTGCTGTCAAACGCTTCTTGTTTTTTGAGTCATTACTGGGGATTCGAACTTGCTTGCCAAGCGCTCCTCGTTCTTCGAGCCAATACTAGGGAGCCGAACCTGCGCTTTCAGATGCCCCATGGTTATTCAAGGCAATATTGAGGATTCCATATTCTGCTGTCAAACGCTCATCGTTCCTCGATCTAATACTGGGGATTCGAACCTGTGCTGACCAACGTTTCTCATTCTTAGAGACAACGCTAGGGATTAAAAAAACTTCATTATTCGAACCTACATTGGTGATTCGAAACTTTAATTTCAAACGCTACTCTTTCTACGAGATATTACTGGAAATTCGAATCTGTGATATCAAACGCTCTACGTTATTCGAGACAATATTGGGCCATTCGAACCTGTGCTCTTCGTTTTTCTAGCCTATATTGTGGATTCGAACCTGTCATGTTAAACGCTTCTCGTTTTTCGAACCAATACTTGGTATTCGAACATGTGCTGCTCAATTCTCTTCCTTATTCTAGACAATACAGGGGATTAGAATCTCTGCTCTTAAACGCTTCTCATTCTTCAAGACAATACTGGGGATTCGAACATCTACTCTTAAACGCTTGTCTTTACTGGAGACAATATTGGAGATTCGCAGCTTTGGTCCTAAACGCTTTTTGTTTTTCGAGCTATATCAGGGATTCGAACCTGTGATGTTCACCTCTTCTCGTTAATTGAGCCAATGCTCTGGATTCAACCTGTGCCTCTCAAACACTCCTCTTTTTCTAAGCCAATGTTGGGCCTTCGAACGTGTTCTGCAAAACGCTCCTCCTTCGAGGAAATAATGGGAATTAAAATATGTGCTGTCAAACGTCCCTTATCTTTTAGAAATAGTATTGGGGATTCGAACCTGTTCGCTACCTCGTTCATCGAGATAATCCTAGGGATTCGAACCTCTGTTCTTCAAAACTTTTCGATATTAGTGCCACTAAGAGGGATTCGAGGCACTTTTTTCGATTTTAGTGCTTATAAAAGGGATTCGATGCAGTGCCCTCAAACGCTCCTCGGTTTTAAAGGCTGTATTGAAGATTCGAACCTTTGATGTCGAACGTTACTCGTTATTCGACATAATATTGCGGATTCGAACATGTCTCTCAAACACTTATTGCTCTTGAGCTAATAGTGGAGATTCAAACCTGTCTCTCAAACCGTTTTCGTTCCTCGAGTCCTTACTGAGGATTCAAACCTGTGCTGTCAAACGCTTTTCGTTCTTCGAGCCAAAATTTCAATCCACTCACCTACCTCCTATAATCGAAGCATCACTTAGTAGCGTTAAAGGCCAACTATTGTAGGCTAGCCTCCAATAAAGGAAGATCCAATAATATAAAGTGATAATAATATGACGAATCCGAGAAGAAACCTTAAAAGTTTTTAAATATAGATATATACCTGTCAATGGCGTGGGGTCGACTCTGTGCTCCCAATCTCTCCTCATCCCTCGGGCTTCAGCAGGACGCCGCTATAACACTTGCATTATAGGGTTAGTATATACTCTTTTTTTTTTCCTAAATGTGGATAGCGGCTTGGATTAATGTGTTTCTTCTCTCTCTCCCTCTCTCTCACACTCTCTATTCCTCACCTCGCTGAGATTCGCTACTCTCCCTCATCGAGACTGCCACACGAGAACTTAGCAGCCAATCATTTGGGGATGTCTTATTGTCCTTGATCACTCAGAAACACTTTTTTTTAAAGAATATAAAAATACGTTCGCAATTTCATGAAATTCTTTATTATTTGATATTTTTAGCAAAATTGTTAGTGCAAAACCTTTTTATAATGAATTTACATTAATGCTCTTTAATTCCTTTTATATTTGATAATATATCTTAGCTATTTTAAAAGGAGGAATTTTGAATTTCAGAATTTTTAACATCTGCCAAAAATCATCGGTTTTACTCATTGTTGACCCAGATTGAGAGTGTTAGGTGACTTCTGGGGGCTTGCGTGCCTTACTGGCCCATCGCCTTCAGTTTGACCTTCCAGCTCCAATAGCCGAAGGAGGATCTGCTGCTATATATCTTGTATACATTTTCACTTCATCTACCTTTATCAACTTCATCTCTCCTTACTTTCTGTGCGATACGGCCTCGTTGCTATTGCGTTTCAAACTCGATAAAAAATCATTTTGGTTAAAGACACGTTTTCATATTCATCTTGTCCTTAGGGGTTGGGGATGGGGGATACCTTCATCAACTTCATCTCTCCTTACTTTCTGTGCGATACGACCTCGTTGCTATTGCGTTTCAAACTCGATAAAAAATCATTTTGGTTAAAAACACGTTTTCATATTCATCTTGTCCTTAGGGGTTGGGGATGGGGGCTTGTAGGGGCTTCTATCACAATTCAAACATCTGACACTGCCCATATATATGTAAGGAAAGCCTTAGAATTCTTACTCATTCGTCCGCTGGCAACTTCCTTCAGTCCTGTGGTCCGCATCAGGATTGGGGCCGGTTTGAACGAGTCGTAAAGGATCGATTTTTCTCTTTTCCCAAGAAGTTTTCTCTTTTTTCCGAGGGGTGCTCCAATTTGTTCCATCCAACCATCAATTTCATGGTAGGAAGGTGGGGATTATACCACTTCTAATTTTGGAAGGGGACTGGTAAATCTCTGAGGATGAAGGATTAAGTTTGTCGACTCCTGTAGGATTCCAACCAAACTGGGCAGTGCAATCTAATTTTTTCCTCGTGCACGGAGAATTGGCAGCCATGAGCTCCTACAGGAGGAAAAACTCATGGGTCAGACATTTAAACAATTGGGGTACTCTATTACCTCCACCCTATTACCTTCACTGCATTCGTCATCGGTCAACACGTGACATCTAACGGAGTGGGGTTTCATCTTGAATTTAAGCGCAATAGCAACGAAGTTATAAAGAGAGTGAGGAGAAATCCCTAAAGAAAGTCGTGAAAGCAGAGGAAGTGAAAATAGATGGAGATGTATAGTTGTAGTTCCTACTTCAGGCATTTTGGCCGAAAAGGGGTCGCCAATGGAGAGATAGGGGGCGAAAATTCACCTCGGCTCCACCACCCTTATTATCGCTGCTGCGGGTAGTGAGGTCGGCGCTGCCCTTCAGAGTCGCGCTTCCCCGAGGTGTGAAAATTGGTGACATTTGTAGATCGAAACCAGACAAGGGGAACGACCAATGGACGATGCCCTGTGGTGAACGTCCAGTGGCTTAAAACGGAGAAACTTACAGGGACACATACGCCAAGGTAAGGGATCACTGTCAATATAAGACGCCCTAAACTACTTCCTTTACTTTTTATTTACCCCTCCCAGGTCAAACCAACCGGATCGTCTCGAGGCTGAGCTCCCTGTTGCACAGAGTAGTGAATCTCAGTTTCGATTCAACGTCGCCTTTCCTCCAGCTTCTCTGTTACTTTATATATCTATTTTGAGTATTATGGAGCCATTTAACCTCTTTCCCTGCTGGTAAGTAGTAATATAAAACAGTTTTCCTCTGTCCCCATTTTTAGGTCCAAATTAGATCGCCAGAATTCTCCCACCCCGCGACTACATTCACCGTTTTCGGACACCAAGAATGTACTCACTCGGTGGCTTCCTGAATTAGCCACAGCGTGGGGCTAGTGTTTCAAGTTCCAGAAGCTTCCCTAATACAACTACTTCAGAAGACCACAACTTTCCTCCCTTTTTTTGGCGCAACTCCCCACTTCTCCTTTCTTGTCTTATTTTTCCTTCCCTATAACACCCCTCATGAAATCAAGTAAAGAGTTTTTTATATGCTTTGTCCTTTTCTTAAATTTCCGACCTCGACCAAGGAAATAAAGAAATAGTCCTACCACAAATCGGACTCCTCCTGACAAGCATATATACGGTGTTAGCGTGGGACGATTCAGCAACGCGCTCAAGGGACAACAGCGAGATGTGTACCACCGGATTAACTAGACACCGGTGATCGTGGTAATTATACGCGAAACCTTTTCTTTGACTCTTTAGTGTTGGTCGCATGCACCGGTTCTTCGCCTTCTTCTTTTGCCTTTATTTTGGTCGTTTGGGTTTGCTTTGCTTTCGTTTGTTATATTGTACTGTGTGTATTGTTTAGTTTTGTGTTGACTTTTGTGGCATTCACCAGATTGTCCTCATAAAAATAAATACCCGAAGCCGCATTCATAGCCATATCGTAGTGTGTGAATCGCAACTCAGGCATCTTCAACGTAAGTCAGAGAGTGTCACAACGCGTTTTCATTTGTTACTTGCCTCTAAAGGGTTGCCAAGGCAACCCATTAGTTTGAAAGAACGAGATAGAAAAACTTCCAATCTAGACGTAGTAAAAAAGAATAAACAAATCAGCGACAAACTAAAAATAACATTGTAGGTCAGCTCGAAAAAGTATACAAACTCAGACGTGTTGGTCACATGTCATTTCACTTGAAGGTCAAAGAAGGTCTGAAGAAAGTTAAAACGTGCGAAACACCAATAAAGGACTGCACAGGCTTAGGATTACTGCCTTCTTTGCCTTTGCGTATGACCAACAAGACCCGGGTTCGCTAAAGGCTTCCACTCATGAAAATGGGATTTATGTAAATATATTAATGATTTAAAGTAAAGAAAATGGTATTTATGTAAATATATTAATGATTTAAAGTAAAGAAAATGGTATGAGAGCCAAATGAAGCTATATATACCTTACAATAATTAAAAAGAAGTTGCTTTTGAGTGGTTTAGTCTTTATTAACAAAAAACTCGAAGAAGAGATCTTAGTTAATAAAGGTGAAAGTGAGGTATTAAGATCTAACGGCCAGTCAAAAATCAACTTTGGGGTTTAATTCAGGTTACGATGAAGAAAAGAGTAAATTTTCGAACAGAATTTTGGTATTTATTCATTTAACAGTAGCAACCATTTTGGGGGAAATTTAATAAGTTTTTCACTGCCAGGATCTCTTTATGTCCAATGCTCCTCCCTTTCCTCCTTGGCATTATTTTTTTTCAAATCAAGTAAAGCCAAATTATTCTTCAATCTCTATTAGAACAAACAAGTACACTTTTGGCATTATATTCCACTACTTTTAACACTTTGAGCGCCACTTTTCATTATAGAAAACCAATAAGTGTTTGGGCCCATTTTAGTCACCATCCATTCTATAAAGTTAGGCAAAAACAAGTCGCTGGGGCCAAGCAATTTTTCAACTCAGATGGTTCTATGCCGTCTTATTTTTAGCTCCTACAGAAAAGTTACTCTATAAAAGAATAGTGCCAGGATGAATTTTAAAACATTGCGGGGAAAAACGCCCCTAAAACTACCCTCAGCCAAAGTTATTACGGGCTCTCTCCGATTGGCACATTTATAGTGGCACTTTACGGCCCTATGTTCGATTTTACGACTTTCCTTAAGTTCATTATTTACAGTTCCATTAAATTATCTCTCAAATCTTTGAATTTCGAAGGTTTAAAAATTGGTCGCTGGCAATTGGTTGTTTCGGCTGATATAGTGCCACTAATTTCATGCTTTGGGGAAAAGAAAAGTGGGGATGTATACATATTTATGTGCATAAAAGTGCATGGAAATTGTGCTCTTCATTAAAAATACTCGGCATCCTGTATTGTACTTACATGGTTTCTTTCAGTACAGCTTTATTTTTTTCCTTCATTATTTCTTTCTTTATCACTATCTTCATTTCGTTTCATTTTCTTTCTTTGTTTTATTCACTTGATTTTTCTGTAGTATTTCCGTTTTAAGAAATTATTTTCCTTCCCGTCTTTATTTTTTATCTAGTAACTTCCTCTCCTTCTTTCTCCCTTTCTTTGTTTCGTTCTTTTCTCGAGTTTTTAACCTAAAAATACCTTGTTCTTTTCTAGGACCATTTGTTTAAGCGGAATGCGATATGAATGCTTGGAATCGCCAGTCAATCTTTTTTCTCCCTTTTTAAGTCTTTTATCTACCCGATCCCTGTTTGTTTATTCTATCTCTGAGTGTCAACCAACTGTTATGCTATCTGTCTACACGGCCCCTGTTTGTTTGTTCCATCTATGACTGCCAAGCAATTGCCATTTTATATGACTACCTGGTCCTTGTGTGTTGCTTCTTTATTTGACTGTCAGCCAACTAACACTCGAGGTGTCTACCCGACCAATGTTGTTCGTCCTATCACTGACTATCAACCAACTGACATTCTGATTGTCCAACTGTCCTATGTTTCTCTGTTATATCTCTGAATCTCAGCCCACCGACATTCTGTCTGTCCAAACTCTCCTGTTTTATGTTCTATCTCTGACCACAAAGTGCTTATATGTCACTCCACACTGTCGCTGTTTGCCTCTTCCATCTCTGCCTGTCAATGAATTTACTGTCCACCAGGTCCATGTTTGTCTTTTATATCTCTGAATCTCAGCCAACCAACATTTTGTTTGTCAACAAGTCTCCTGTCTGTAAGTTTTATATTGACTACAAACTGCATATATCTCACTCTACACTGCCGCTGTGGTCTGTTCTATCTCTAACTGTCTGTATATCAGGCACATGTTTGTTTGTTCTATTACAGACTGCTTGCCAATTGCTTGTCTGTGTGTTCATTCGATTCCTGTTTGACTTTTATATCTCAGACTGCTTGCCAACTGACTATCTGTTTCTCCTCCTGATGCCTGTTTGTCTGTTCTGAATATCTCTGATGATATCTAGGTATATAATTAAATTTTACATTTATTGATAACTAGCAGAAATCCCTGACTTTGCTTGAGGAATAAACATTGATATTTGCTTCTAATGCCAAATTTTAAATCATTCTGTCCCAAAATGTGGCCAATTATAAAGAAAATGTTCACACGTTCCTGAACGACTCTTATCTAACAGTGAGTAACGTATTTGCATAAAGCTAGTTCACCTTTACGGCGACCCAATAGAACTATCTGAATCCGCCAAACAATTTGTCAACTTGAGCACTGCCACCCTTTCGTCTAAACATGAAGAATTCCATAATCAACTGCCCCCATATAACCATGCCACTACGTGACCAAGCTTTCCCGAATACAAAAAAAAAGAATTGAAATAGAAATGCATCTCGCAATCACCAGTCGCTTGGAAGATGAAAAGAAAGTGCCTCACAAGCTAGTATCTCACGTTAATCTGTAACTCTTATGAGTGACTTGGTCATCGTTTTTGTCCTCTACTTTACTTCTCGTTGTGCATTCTGAACATTTTTCTTCCTCTCTGCCTCTCATTCCTGTCTCACCACCTCTCGTACCCCAACCTGTTCTGAGTCTAGTGAGGATCTAAGTAGTAAAGGTCCAAGGACTACTGCAGAATGCCGGGCCTTTGCTTCACTTTTCTCAACCCTGGCTACTCCAAGGAGTGATAGAGTGAGGGAGAGCGAAGGAGTCTCGGCTGATCTGTCTGTTCTTTGTCCCTCAATTTCTATTTCATTTCATAATATTCATTGGTGTCCACAAAGATGATCGTGTCGGTCGAACGACGTCTAAGATAAATAAACAATCAAACTCTCGGAACATTTGAATTTCCTTTCTCCCGATGATAGAAAGCTCTTCGGATAATAAGAGAAACTTAAGCTAAAAATAAACAATGCAATTACCGCTGTTGAATTTAAAAATGTTGAATATATGTATACAATTTGGCCTAACCAAATATATATAAAATCTTATGTATCATTAATTGAGGAACCTTTGCTTAAATACAATGAGAAATGCCCTAATTCCTTTTTTAAAGTCACCCTGAATTAATATAATTCGAATTTAAGTTATTACTCATAAGTAATAGCAGTTTCTACATCTTACTAGAACTGGCCATAACTTTTTAGAAGTGTATATAAATTTCTAAATATGTATCAGTAATTTTCTGAATTACTAAAATGTATTTTTTCTATATTATATATAAAGTCAAACGGTCTGTATTGATTTCAATGTTTCTCCGGGGCTTGCGGGTCACTAGCCCGGAATTCTTGGATTGTGAGATTTCTAAGATCTTTGAAATTGGTACCAATCTTTGTGTGGGGAAATCAATAACGCGAGGACCAAACAGACGCTAGTTCGGTTACACAGCGTCAACAGTTTTGTGGCATATGAGCCGATACTTTACCTCCCTCCCCCCTTTGCCCCGCTGTCTCAAAACAAGCCTCGATATGGCTCGCAAAGAAGGATTACCATCACCAGATTTCGTAACCCGTTAGTATAAACAAAGGAAAGTGGGATAGCCTTCATAATAAAATTCTATGAACAGGCTCACTGCCCCCTCCTATTGTTGAGATCTATTTTTGCCAAATAGACGAAATTTCACTTTCTCCGACGTAAACTAGAAGAGACCAGAAGTGCTAAGGGTCACAACGTTGAAAAGTCATGTCCTAGGAGAGAGGCTTAAAGTTGGGCACTCATCTCCCATCCCCCCAGGGGATAATTGAGGTATATATAGAACGATCTGGAGAAAAGAAGATGAGAATCGAGGTAGCAATCGAGCGAATAAGAAGACGAGCTCAGAATGAAACCAGAAAGCAAGAAGAAGTGGAACCGAGCGGGAGTTTTCTTCCTGAGGCTGTTCCTTTTGGTGACATCGAAGAGTAAACCATCGGGATAGAGAATCACTTTCATGCCAATCTCATCCAGAGAAACCGCTTATCTCAGTTTTTCGAATAAAAACAGAGAGATCCCTCACCATTGAGGAATACCAATGTGAAGTTCCACTCGAGAAAAATATTCACCTCTTGGTCAAGTCTCACCATCGAGAAGTCCGCAAGTGTAACCCAAGGATTGAAATAAGCGTACATCCCCAATCCCTTCGCTTATATCGTCAAGTCTCATCACAGAGAAGCCCACAAGTATAATACAAGGATTGGAATAAGCTTACATCCACAATTCCCTTCGCTTATATCTTCAAGTCAAGAAGCATCGCCACGCGCTTCCCCACTTACCTCGAAGTCAGCTGTTATCCCGAATAACCTACACCAAAATTAGCCATCGGGCAGCGAGACGAACAGCTGTGCTATACTCGGTTGTATACCACGACACTTTGCTACCCTCATAAATTTCTTGCAAGATGCCTGGATTTGGCAAAAAATCCTTTTTAGAACGGAAATCCCTCCCGCATACAATTTTAAGAACTCCTTCGTTTTACCGTTTTCTGAGTCCTTTTCCTTGATTTCCCGCTTTTTGAATAAGGTTAAATATTTATGTTATATTCAAATATCAGTCTACCATGTATAAAATGTTGATTCATAATAATAACAATAATATATGGGTTTTTTTATTAGATTGATCGTTCAGTTTACCCGAAGAAATACTTTGGGCAAACCGGTGAATCATTAAGTGTACGCTTGACGCAACATAAATACAATATTAGGAGGGAGGAATGCAGCAACGCTTTCTTTGTCCATTTATCGGAAAACAGTCACCCTATCAATTGGAATTCGGCTAAATTTATTTACAAATATAATGAATGACTTTATTCATAGAAATATTGTTGAATGCTCATTCATTAATTCCTCGCCTAATTTTAATATATTCCCTGGTCTCTTTAAACTAGACCCTGTAATTAAAAGGCTTATTTATAACGAAATTGTCCACTTAAATCTTAGCCCTTTGATTTATTTATTTTTATGTATTCACAATCGGGTATGTGTGTACTTAGTTTAGTCTCTTAAATGTCTACATTCTTTGCGCACAAGTAGGAATTTTCTGAAGTAGACCTTATCTATTTGGTTTTATACTTTACATCCATCTTTGATATTATTTTTCTATTTTGGGTCCTTTCATTGTACATGGGCGGGGCATTGCTCTTCTATTTCACATATATATATATATATATATATATATATATATATATATATATATATATATATACACCACCTTTGTAAAATTTATTCGTTATTCCTTGGTAATGAACCGAACAAGTTCGAAGGTACTTGGAATCCGCCTTTCATTTTCCTGTGGGATTTTTTGCATATATATATATATATATATATATATATATATATATATTTATGTAGTTTAGTAGCAATCTTTCCTGAATGCAAATTTTGTTGAAGACCATTGTGTATTTTGCCTTAGTTAATTTCCTTTGGCAACTTTCTCTTCTTCTAACTATCTTTTTTATTCCATCTTGTAGATGGTGGATCACTTTTGTAAAAGGCTGTTGAAGAGAGCTTTTGTGATAGAGTCTCGTTTTGCATGTGGAATTTTGAGCTCTACAAGTTGTGATAATGTTTTCTCAACATCACGTTCAAGTTTGGGGCAAATAGAACTTTTAAAGAAAACCATCCCCAAACTTGAACCACAAAGAATAAGAAGATAAACGGAATCATTTTTCTTCTGAATCGCAAAATATCCGTGTAGGGGTGAGGATCGAACCAAGCACACTGGGGCAGCCAAAAACCACTTTGATCTCAATTAAAGCAAACCAAGTGTTCGAAAGGTAGGTTTGCTTTAATTAAGATCAAAGCGGTCGCTCAATCTCTCAGTATGCTTTGTTCAATACCACCCCTGCATGGATGTTTTCACAATCAGGTAAAAACATATTTCCAAAGGAAAATTATTCCGTTGATCTTTTTCTTTGCAGTGTGACTCTGCTTTATAACTTAATATTCCTGTACTTTAATTCAATGAACTTTCGTTTCAATATATTATATATATTTATATAATATATATGTATCTGAGCAAACATCAAGTTATTAGCTTTTTATTTCTGTTTCAGAAGCAATATACATCAGCAGCCATAACATCAACAAACCTACAGTAGCTTCAAACCAAATAATGGTAAGTAATGCATGATAAATTACTGATATAAAATTAGCTATAATTTTACATGTGCATTGTACATGTTATGATGGGTGAAATTACAAGTTAGGTGTAAAAGAGCCTTTTGATTCCAAAAATATGGTGGTCAAAATCATCCTGACAGCGTAATTCTATTGCTTCTATCTTTACACCACCCAACTAATTTAGGGTAGTAAATTCCATTAATTCTTAGCACATTACCTCATTAACTTGTCAAGTTCTGAGCAACAAAGATGCCTTGGGGACCTACTAAAGCTGCCTAGATCCAGGAGCTAAATGTTAAGCTACTTCAAGAGGATCATCTCTCCATCAGAGCCATAGCTGAAAGGGTCAAACGCCCCCGAAGTTTCGTACATAATATATCAAGCAACAATACTACAGTCTCATATATCCGGGGAACTTTTACTCTTCGGCTTAATAATATCTCAAAGAGAGATGACCAAGCCATCATCCGTATCTAAAAATAGGACCGATACAAGAGCACAGCGAGGATTTCCCGAGAAATAAATAAAACTATGGGCATTAATTAGTATCTCCAAGAAGACAATATCACGCCACCTGACGGAAAAATCTTTAAAATCTCGCGCACCAGCAGTCAAGTCATTGATCAGCCCTATAACATGAAAGCTAGGTTATCCTTCACCACTAAACACGTTCTATGGGTAGAAGACCAATTGTCAAAAGTCCATTTCAGCGATGAATCAAAGTATAATTTGTTTGGTCCAGATGGCAGGACGTTCGTCCGTCGAAGATCTCACAAAAGATTATGTCCGTGAACTGCGTGAATAGTAGAGTCAAGTTAGGCGGAGGAAACAATATAGTGTGGGGCATAAATTTGACGGAAGGTACTCGACCACTTGTCCGCTTGCAGGGCAAATCGAATACTCAAGTGTATAAAAAACGTCTGCAAGCAAATGCTGTGCACCATATGAGAGCCGCCTCAGCCCAATCTGCCATTTGTATGGAGGACTGGCATAGATACTTGGCGTTTTCCGGGATAAAAGGTCGTATCGCAAATAAATACAGTGATTGAAATTCTTATATTGTAGCACAAAAATATTTTGAATTACTGATTATTATTAATATTTGTGTGGTGAAGACAGACTCAGGAGAATTTCCCACTCTCCCTATCGTATAATATTCTTATAATGATTAAACGTTTCACTGTGTACGCCCGGTAGTTTACGCGCACCCGTGAATGACCGTTAGTTATGAGCGAACAACATTGTGGCCGCGGGAACAGATCGAGCGTTTTTCGATGCAGATTCTAAAGCGACTGTTTTAAAAGGACTAATTATAAAAACGGCCCATCGTCCTCCGTTGCCGGCCACTTAAAAAGGAAAGAAAATATAGTGGACTGAAAATGTGAATTACGGTGAAGCAAATTAGACTAAGCAAAGATACAGATGAATATCCATCTACGTAAGCCGCCCCAACCGTGAATACTAAGCTCAGATAAATTACATGTAACGTTGTACTCAGGTAATCCATCCTTAATGTACATGTAGCTTCAATAAACATAAAAGGTATTTCGTCCTACTTTGTCCTCAACCGTCGTGAATCCCATTCGTGTTTACATCATCCACAATTTTAATCTTATTCGTGATTATCCTCGCCTACATTTGAGTTTCATTCACACTTGCTTCCTTACTAAGTTAAATCTTATTCGTGCTGTCATCACAAGCAATATGAATCTCACTCGTGAATACACCACAATTTAAAACTCCTTAGTATTCACACCTCCAGTTCCACAATTCTAATCCAATTCCTCCTCACATTCCTGTATTTTGAATCTCATTCGAACTGAAATCTTTGAATTCCATGTGTGCTAATCTCCTCTTCCTGCAATTTGAATAAAATTCGCGCAGATATTGCATGCAATTTGAACAATCTCAGGCCTGATTACAACCCCCTGCACTTTGAATCCCATACACTTGCATAATTAGAAGCTCATAGGTACTTACATACCTGACAAATCAAATCTCTACGGCTAACAATCCTGGTAATTTGAATATCTCTCGTCTTATAAACCCCGCAATTTGAAACATATGCGTATATGTATTCTTATAATCGGAATCCCATTTGTGATGATATCATCCTCAATTTGAATCTCATTTGTGAATACACATTACAATTTAAATTGCATTCATGTTCACCCTCATCTCCCCTTCCAATTTAAATCCCATTCATGCCGACATCCTTTGCAATTTAAATCTCATACGTGCTCACACCCTCCCTAATTTATATCATATTCATACCGACATAATTGGCAATTTTAATCTCATTCATCTCCCTCCCCTCCCCTACGCCTCCCGAAATTTAATCATGTCGTAGAATAAGCTCTCGACGATATACCATATATAACTATTCGTTGAGGGAACTTATTTAATTATCTTTAGAGTGCGTGGATGTCTAGGCTGACCGATATTATGTATCTTCGATATGCTTAAGAAGTGGAACTGAGCTCAATGATAATAATATTGCTATCATTAATAAAATAGAGTATATTAATAAAAACTATCAACAACACACAAAACGGAAAATATTGACATAAACAGAGAATGGAAAGGGCCGTGGGGAATCTAGCTAATCCGAGGATTAAGAGGGATTCAAAAAGGTAAAACAAATATAAAGTTAAAGGGATGGGATGGTTCGCTAAACCATTTAAAGCACAGGATAGAATTGACAAAAGGGTTAAATACTCAAAGGTAACGTTCGGCTTACGTAATTATACTTATTGTGCAGAGGAAGGCGACGTGAAGGAATTTTCGGTCCGCTGGCGAGTTCTAGCCGAAGGGAGGGGATTAAATGATCCTGACGTGGCGTCTTGGGAAATGAGTACCGTTTCTTGACGAACGGCTTGAAGAACAATGGCTGTTCTGCGTTGTTCTCTTCTCAACAACAGGGGGAGGAAGGGAGGGAGAACCGTCTCTTGTCTACGGGCTTGAGAACAATGGCTGTTCTAATGTTGTTCTCTTCTGAACAACAAGGGGGAAGGGTGAGAACCTTTTGTTGGCGAACGGGCTCAAAAGAACAATGGCTGTTCTACGTTGTTCTCTTCTGAACAACAAGGGGGGGGGGGTGAGAACCGTTTCTTGTCAACGGGCTCAAAAGAACAATGGCTATTCTAACGTTGTTCTCTTTCTGAACAACAGGGGAAGCCTTGAGGACTTTGCGTCACGAAGGCTCGAACCTTGGCACTCAAGGGATATTGTCCTTCTTCTGGACAAGTGATGGTGAATCTCGAAGTCGAGGTCCCTTGGCGCACAAGGTGAGAGTGGGTCGTAGTGATGTTTCGCGACGAAAAGCTGGACCTCCAATCTGACCTTAGTGGTAAAGTTTCCATCTAAATAGTCGAGACACCCCTTTGGCGTGGGGGACAATGGAGTGGGGGCTTCGAGGGAATGCACAGCCGCGCCTGATAACAATGCCTTATCTGCCCATAAGCCTAACTCAATCTGGGGAGGTCGGCACATGGGGCGAACGGGGGTAGATAAACCTCCTTGTTTAAACATTGACTCGGGTGGCTGCGATAAGGCCCCAGGCTTTAAAGCGAAGATGCACGTGGGTAGCATCGTGGTTTTAAATAACATGTGATAGTGGTTGAAATTAAGCGGCCTAAACCCGTTCTATCACAAATCATTTAGAGTGGTAAAAACCTTTTGTAAACAAAAATAGCTGCTGGTACCTTTCTGTGCACCCCCCCCAAAGCAAAAAATAAACAAAAATAGATAAGAGATAATGCACCTTGCCTTTCGGCAAAGTTGGTAAAAAATTTCATGGATCAAGAGGAAGTAAGTGATCTGGACTGGCTTGCTCAGAGCCCGGACCTCAATCCGATTAAGAATGTGTGGAAGACGCCAATGAGAGAGAAGTAAAAAGAGAAACCCAAACACCGTCCAAGAACTTTGGTAAATATTACAAGAGGATTGGAGAAAATTAATACAGAAGAATGCCTTCAGTTAGTGCTCTCATGTGGCAGAAGATGTTAGTACTTAATTGATAGTAAAGGTCTACATACCAAGTACTAATAAGTTGTAACAACCTAAAATTATTTGTTGAGTAGCATATTATTGTACTTTTTCATCTACGTCTGTTATGTTATGCGTCCGGACAAATTAACACTTCATTTTAGCGGTGTTAGAAAGGTGCTTTTAACATATCTTTCCTAGGCAAGAACGATGCATTTCTCCCAGGGAACTTGAAGCAGTGTCGATACAACCCGCACCATATATATATCTATCTATCTAGAGAGATAGAGAGTATGAGGGTGAAAGGAAGATTGGAGGAGAGGTAGGGGGATGGAGAGAGATAAGTGGAGAGAGGGGGAGAGGGGCACAGAAGGGGATAGGGTGTAGATGTGGTAGGGAATGAAGACCTGGTGATTGGGTAGAAAGGGGGATGAGTAGAAAGAGGGAGAGGGTGGCAAAGGGAGGGAAGGGGGAGGAGAAGGAGTGAGGAAGGGGGAGTTTGGTGAGAAGAGTATCAAGGAGTAACAAGGAAAGTAAGTACCCTAGGAGACCTTACGGTCCATTTAAAGAGGGTACCTTTGGACTAGCAATCAAGCAGGCACATGACTGCTCAATTGTTTTGCGTCCCGAAACGGCCCCTTTTCAAGACTTTGTCTAGTCTTGACTTCAACTAGTCAACAGATTCACTGTTGAGAACTTCCACTGGAAGTGCGTTCCACTTACCGCAGATACTGTAGGTGAAAAAAATTCCCCACAGATTGCGGTTGTAACGCTTCAGTTCAAGTTTGAAGCCGTGATTGCGCGTTCTGTTCTCACTCAGTGTGAAAATATCCCGGTAGTCAACATTATCGAACCCTCAAAGTATTTTGAAAACTTCAATGAGCTGAACACGCAGTCTACGGGTTTCCAGCAAGAACAGATCTAATTCCCCAAGTCTATCCTCATAACTTTTATGTCGGATAGAGGGAATCAGTTTGGTTGCCCTAGCTTGTACGCGTTCCAACCTTGCAATGTCCTTTCGAAACGAAGGACTCCAAAATTGTACGGCATACTCCAAGTGCGGCCGAACGAGGGAGTTGTACAGACAAAGTACTATCTCCTTGTTACGGTATCAAAACTGGCGCTTTATGTAGCCCAACATCCTTTGGGCTTACTTCTCTGCCTCGATGCACTGTTTCGAGAACTTGAGGTCGCTAGTGATAGTAACACCCAAGTCCTTCTCAGTGTCACTCTATTCAAGAGCAGTGCCCTTAAGGATATACTGAGATTGGGGGTTTCTGTGGCCGATATGCATTACTTTGCATTTGTTCACTTGAAAAGGCCTTGACCGTGTGGAGAATTTTATCTGTAGGGCCTACCCTACCTCCTCTCAGGTAGAGGTCGTTTCCACTGACCATCAGAGCAACGACTGAGCTCTCAGAAATCTGTGATTACTCAGCCTCTACTCTGATGTGGTGGTTACCACATCCTGGCAGGCAGCTTACCTTAACGCTTGTGCGAAGGCGGGCCGCTAGCAAGGGGCTGGAGGTCCCCTGCCTGGGAATCGCCGACAAGGATAACCCTGGCACATTTGACTGCTGAACTCGGATTCTTTATTTTCGGAGGCAAGCTCTCCGATTCCTCTCTTTTCCCCGTCATGGTCTTTTCAGGCTTTTCTTTTTTCTTCTTCCTCTTATTCTTCTTCTTCTTCTTCTCTTTTATCTTTTCTCCCTTGTTATCCTTTTCATTAACTTCTTCTACCTTTTCTTCTTCTATTTCTCTCTCTTTCTCTTCCTTCTTTCCCTTTTTCGTCTTTTTTTTCTTTTTTCCTTTTAGCGTCTCTGCCACATTCGGACCCGGGCTCTCTGCAGAGGTGGTGTTTGCCACAGGACTCGAGCCTGCGGATCTGGTGGGAGTACTCCTCCTTGAGCCTCTTGATTTTCTGTTCGAGGTCTTTAGTTCTTTTCCTGTAGTAGGCGACTACTTCCTCCACTTTTTTCTTTTAAATGCAAGTGGTGCATACACTGCCTGGGTGGCATTTCGCATAGCAGCCTTCCGGGAAGTCAACGCACCACTTGTCCTTCTTACATGTGGCACACGTGAATTTTAGCGCTGCTGGACCTTTCTTTCCTGCCATTTTGAACACTCTATTTCTTAAGTTTGGGGTATAGTAGGGAAGGGGAAGTGGGCAAAGGGGAGAAGGGTGATGAGTAGAGGGAGAAAGACTGATAGCGAGATATGGAGTGGAAGAAGAAGAATGATATAGGCAGGGAGGAGGATAGGTTAAGGCAAGAAAGAGAGAGAGAGCTAGTGGGAAAGGAATTCACGGGTGGTGGAAGATAAGGGATTAGGAGAGAGATGGGGAAGAAAAGGGATAGTAGATATAGAGGGGGTAGAGAGTAAGAGAGGGTAGAAAGCAAGAGAGAGAAATATAGAAAGAGAGAAAGAAAGAGGGTGCCTGAAAAGAGGGGGGGGGGAGAGGGTAAGAGAGTGTTCGAGAGGTTTGGGCAGAGTTGGTGGAGAGGAGATATGGGAAGGTAAAGGCATAGAGGAGGATGATTGAGGAAATAAGGAGATAAGTGTGATAGGTGTAATTGGGATTTTGAGGTGGCAGAATGGAACAGTGAGCGTGGAGTGAATAGGGTGATATGGGCAAGTGAGCCGGTAGTGAAGAGGGAGGGAGTGCTAGAAACCTATAGATCCAGAGTGATGGAATGATTTAAATAGTGATAAACAGATTTTGAGACTGAGTTCAAGAAGATTTAGCGAGTAATGGCGAGATTTAGATGGAAAGTGATAGTAAAATTGAAATTTAGAATGATTACATTCAGATTACATCGAAAGATTGATACCGACAGATCTACTGATCCTTACTAGGCTACCAGAAGGATTATGGAAAAAGGTCTATGATTAGAAAAGGCAAAGTAAAACTGAGGCAAAAATTTTTCTACAAGGCAGATTTCAAGTTTATTAGGTATTATTTTGCGTCGGGCTTTTTTTATCTACTGTAAACCGGATCTGGTTATTATTTGTCATCATCCATTTATCAAGTCTGTCTTTAAATGAACCTATTTTAGCTGCGTTAACCGCAGCATCTGGTAGATTATTCCAGATTCTTATGGTTCTGTTGAAGAAGTAGAATTTAGTTTTATCTGCCCGAAAGTGACTTCCCTCAAGCTTCAGATTGTGACCACGCGTTGATTCATTTGAAATACATATTAGAAATTTTGATTTGTTCATATTTTCCAAACCATGAACGATTTTAAATAACTCTATCATTTCTCCACGTATGCATGTCTGTCTAAGAGAGAATAGATTTAGAACTTTAAGACTGTCCTCGTAATTTTTTGTTCTCAAGGGAGGAATTATATTTGTCATTCGACGCTGGACTCATTCTCATCTTTCTGTGTCGCACTCTAAATGTGGTAACCAAAATTGTGGTCTCACAAGTGCATTATGTAGTGTTAGAATACAACTTTTAGACTTGTTTTGAAATGTAAAACGTATGAGACCAAGTATCTTGTTTGTTCTTTTCACTTCCTCTAAGCATTGTTTAGTTGATTTAAGGTGGCTGGAAATTTTTACACCGAGATCTTTTTCCACGTTGACATTTGGTATGTCGTTTCCACCCAGTTTATAGTTGGTTCTCACGTTGATTTTACCAATGTGAAGGGAACTGCACTTGGCGACGTTTAATATTCATTCGCCATTTGCTGGCCCATTCAACCAGTTTGTTTATGTCTTCTTGAATCAGTGCTGGTTTCAGATGTTTTTGCACGGCCGCCGATTTTGGTATCATCTGCAAACATTGATAACTTGTTCATTATTTCGATTTCTATGTCATTAATGTATATGGGAAAGAGTACTGATCTAAGCACTAAATCTTTAGGCACGCCGCTTGTTTCTAGAATATATGTAGCTGGAAGAGCTGCCACAAATTACTATTCTGTGACTTCTTTTACTTAGCTATTTTTCTATCCATTTAACAACTTTCCCTCCTATACCATGAAATTTAATTTGGCAATCAATCGCTTGTGTGGCACCTTGTCAAATGCCTTCTGAAAACCGAAATAAACAATATCAGCAGCTCGGTCTTCATCATATATTTTGAATATGGCGTAAAGAAATCGAGTAAGTTTGTCAAACATGATCGTTTTCGACGAAATCCATGTTGGGAATCTTTTATAAGGCTATTCGTTTCTAGGTGATCCACAATTTTGTCTCTCATTATTCTTTAAAATAGTTTTCCAATTACTGAGGTTTAAACTAATAGGGCGTTAGTTTTCGATACGGAAGTGGTCTTACTTTTGGAATATTGGTGTAACATTCGCTATTTTCCAATTGTAAAAGAACAACTTCTCACCCCAATTTATCCACGACCACGTGCTATGGTATCACGCGATGGACGACGTCACTTCTTCTTCGAACATTCTCAAATTTTCGACTCTTGAGCACGTTTGGAAAATATTTACCAATCCTCCTAGTCGGTCGTTAATCCCTGCGAACAGTCCTTCAACGATTCGCGTTGAAATAAGTGACTAAGTCCCACACCCACATATTATAGGAGCAGTGTATGGTATCGAGTGGTTGTCCTACGACACCAATCGTTTGGTATAACCTGAAAAGAATTGAAAGTCTTAATGGGGAGGAACTTTTGCTGCTGAGGGTTTGCAGCATTTTTAACGTGTTGGAATGTGGTATTGTTAGTATGATTATTATTATTATCATTAGTATTGTTATGGTGCTGCGTGTTCGGATTCTTTTTGAGGGGCAAAGATGGTACCTTCTTCCCTTTTGCACGGTTGGAAGATATTAAGTTTCATTTTCTCCTTCTTAGCTTGGGACGTGCATTGACCCACAGCTACATTTCTCTCTACAAATTCATGCAAAGAGGAAACCTTATTTTCTAAATTGGTAAATGCATCGATAGGAATATTTGCAGGTACATTAATGGTAGTTGAGGTACTACGAGAACTTTTTAATTCGACTAGTTCCTCTCTGAATGCTGCTATCATAGCTCTTAATTTGTCCGTTTCCTTCTTATGTTCTTCACTAATCTCACAGAATAGGTACATGGAAAAGTCGGTTATGACTGCATAACACCCCTTCTAAAGTCAATTGCCCAGTGGGTGCCTTCACAATTTGGGAAGACCGCTTTCATCTTCTCTGCACCCGGCATTTCTGAGGAATCTAAGAAATATGTAAAGAAGAGTGAAAAGGCGAGAGATAGAGAGAAAGAGAGAAAGAGAGAGAGAGAGAGAGAGAGAGAGAGAGAGAGAGAGAGAGAGAAAGAGAGTGTGTCAGAGAGTGAGGACGCAGACTTGATGCTTTTTGACTCTCTAACATAACGATGGTTGGGTATTAGGGTGACTCGACTTTTGAGGTAGGGGAAGAAAGAATAGGCTGACCTCTTTTAATTTTTTTTTATGTAACTTACTTCTTCACAGTGCAAATTGGAAAAAGAGGACGAGGATGCGAAAAGGGATGATATATAAGTGAGTCAGAGAAAGCGAGAACGAGAGAATAAAAGAGAGAGAGAAAAGAAAAATGGGTAAGGAAAAAGGACTGGAATGCAGAACTACAAAACTCGACTTATCTGAGCGTGGAATCTAGACGGGCGGAAATATGGATTAACGTCGGCTTCGTTCGAGTGAACTTCTTAGATAGTCTCGTATTTAAATCACTTTTCAGAGAGATTGCACACTAATAGACGGAAAATATTTGAATTAAAAAAGCAATTTAAACATCACTGACTAACAGAAACAAAAGGCACCCTCACTACACAATAAAAGTTTAGTATTCAATAAATTTATAAGCGATAACCGGGTTCGAGATACTTCGTATAGCAAACATCCTCGCGGTATAGTATATAAACGCTTTTGAATACATGCACTGATAGGAGTAACACATTCTTGTAACTAAAAACCACACTAAAAAAGCAAAATAGTTACTAAAGATTAAAATAACACTGACTAATAAAAGTAGAAAGCACATCACTACACTATAAAAATATAATCAAAACCACTAATAATAGCCGGGAATTTCGTGGCAAACAGCGGCACGTCTTGTCTTTACGAAGTCTCGAGAGATAGACATATTTAGATAGAAATTGTTAGAAAGATTTAGATAGAGAGCGATTGAAAGATTGAGAGACACTTGTTTAAAGTGAAACAAACGTAAACATTTTAATCTACTTTTAAAACATCCTATAAAACCAGATAAATCCAAACCAAAGTTCAGATAAGGAACAGAATTTCCTATTTAACCTTAAACCAAGCGCCTTTCATATTCGCTCATCCATTCTTCTTTTCTAATGAGTTTCGTCTTCGTCCCTTTGAGTGTTAAATTAAAGGTTCCCTTCCTCTCTTCCTCCCCTCCTCCGTCTAAGAGAGACGGAAATGAACGCAACCTGATAGCGATGAGAAGGAAAATTTGGAGGCGTCCAAACTAATTTGTTTAAAATGTTTTCCAAACAGAAAAAAGTTAAATGGTTTTAGAGACGCGGCCTTTGACAGAGCGTCGAGCGCTTTTCTTTCTTCTTAAACTTCTAAACATATCTACATCCACCTTACACTCACCTTTAATACTTTAATCCGTACACACCATAAATGCGACTCAAGTAAACGGGGATCAAGCTAGTTGCGCAGAACGTGATAGTGTGTAAACACTGGGATGGATAAAATTGCCGTACAAAGACTTTTGTACGGCAAATAATAAGGGGTAAAAAAAAGGTGATAGAAAGTACCTAAAAAATAGTCAGTCTCGATGACATAGAAAATTAACACCTTTGAACCGTTGTAAAATATAATTTTATTTCCAGCACATCCTCAACATGTTTGTTATTTCTTTGTAAATATTATAAACATTGAGTTGTCTCCACCCCTCATGATCGTGTTAGCCTATATTGTTTATGCATTTAATTGCGCTGCGAATATGTCCACTTGAATAATGTTTGTAGTAAATGAGAAAATATGACGAATGTCCTCATAGGAATTTGTATTCGAGTGATTGGTTTGCATCTTCAGTACCAGAATATCGATAGAAATTTTATATTTTAATTTATTTCTTGAAAGTAGGATTGTTATAGCAACCTCGCTGAGCCACCTCGTTAAGATAGGAGAGAGAGACATAGGGAGGTCTTAGGCTGATTCCCTTCTGTGCTTAGTCTCTAAACCTATCACTACCAAGGGCCCAATTGAGTTGATGTTGAAAGGGATCCAAAGAGGATTCCGAGTTAACTTAAATTAGGTGGATAGTCGAAGGGAAATTATAATAGAAATAAGAATTAGAAAAGAGTTAATAGCTGCAAATAGGGTGTATCTACAGGTTTATTAGAGAGAGAATTTCTTTGTCAAAATTTGCAGGATTTTGGGGCTATTTTGTCCAGTCGAATCAGAGACACTTTGCGTCTGTGCTCTCTTCGTCTTCTTATCCTTCTATTCATGATCTCGTCGCTATTTTTGTATCTTGCTTTGCTTGCGTACAAGCTACGGTGACTCGTGTCGAAATAGATAAGCGAACAGTAAAAATATTTAAGTCAAAATTAAATTCCCTAGGAAAAAGTGTTACAGAAGGGCCAACTGGAACGACTACAAAGAGGAGCTCCAGGCATTCTAAGAAGATACCTTAGAGATCATAGGCGAATGACGGGTCTAAATGGAGACGACAAAATAATTCTAAAGAATTCATGATTGAATCATCCCTCATCCTCAAGAAACTCAAACATCTTTCAAACATAGGGTTTGATGTAGAAGGGCTTTACAAATCCTAATTATAATAATGTCTCGTCTTATATTTTGCAAGGAATATTAAATATTTTGAATGCTACAGTGAATGCTTCTTAATTTTTGACGTCTACGAAAAGAAAATTAATAAAATGATCTTGATTTTCAAGAATACGAGTAACAAGCTTACTGATACTCGGACTATATTAAGGCAATATTCAAAATCGTAATCGCCGGTAGTTCTTTGAAATAATAATTTCTATGCAAGTCCAATAATTTTTTGAGGCAAAACGTATACATAATTTAAAACATAGAATTAGTCGCACGGGGGAAATTTGTACCGCACTCGCAATAATTAAGGTAAAACTTGCAAAATGCTGAGTGATAATTAATATGTTAATGAAGTTCTAAATGAAATCCAAAGTGCTTTAGATAAAGTATGACTGCGCGAATTATAAATCAAAATAAGTTAGCCGGAAATATATCGCATTCTTGAAAGAATTATGTGATTAAATTTAATACATGCGTGCCTATATTTCAATTAATAAATATAATGGCAGAGAATTCTATATCATTGCAAGGAACCCTCAAGAAGACTGTCTCTGCTCCTTCCTCTCCGTCATCTATAATAATGATCTTCCACGACCAGTAATGGAGAATACATTTTATGTAAAATGTGCTGATGATGTAACCCAAGTACTACATCTCCATAAATTAGTGAAGGCGGCATGCGAGGAGATTCCTAGTGTAATAGAATAACCTTTGACGTAATTCTTCCTCACGCTATTTGGAGACCACGTGAAATTGTTTTTTTTTTCAACCCACTATGGAAAACGTCACTTCCTGTTCGAGAACATTCGAGAAGTTTAGACTCCTGGGCGTATTGGGGAAATATCTCCCAATCCTGCGAACTTGTTCAGAGCCTTTCCCCCGGCAACAAGGAGAGAACGAGCCGCTTTGTTTTTTGCACCTCGCTGCTAAAAGCCGACTTTTTCGTCCGCATCAAAGATAAAGATGCCTAGGGCTTTCTTGTTCCGTTCTCCAATTCCCCATTTTCCCCTTCAGGTTCACTCGTACAAATACTTGGTTTTGACTTGAGATCTCGCCCACACAGCAAGGTCGTCATCATAGTCTCGAGTCGGAAGCCCCGTGGGCGTTCAACCTACAGTGAGACCCTTCTACGCCGTGATTATACCCCAGTCAATTAGTAGCGTCTGTGAACGGTAATCCTTGGAAGTTGCGCGACATTCTCCCTTCGTCTAATTCATCCTAAGAAAATTTCCATCGATTACCTTTGAGTTAAAGAAGTTTCCTCTTCTAGTGGATTAAGAGTAATCCCTTATTCTCCGTCGAGCGTCATCCTTGAAGATTGGCTATCGTCATCGCTATTCCTCGGAAGGTTGGATCGTGCCCCACTTACCTCATCCTCGAAGTCTTCGTCACGTAAGATTGAAACCACCCTCATTCATTAATATTGTCTGAGCATAGTAATGCTATTTAATTAATTTTATTTTGAATTCCTCATCATAATTACAAATCCCAAGAGAATATTTCATTTAAATAATCCCCTTTGCCTATTTTTAATTTTGATATTTTTTAAATAAAATTATACTTTTTTTGCTATCTTTAACTAACCTTGAACGAAATTCTCGGCCTATTTAAGTAAATCTCGCCAACCATTTATGCACTCTGTTTGATTATTAAGGATTTGAAACTCAACGCCTTGAGTTTGACCTCCTGCTCGATCGTTAATCCCTGCGAACAATACTTAAACGGTTCGCGTTGCAGGAGGTGATTAAGTCATCCCCTTCCCACATAATATAGAAGTAGTATATGGTATAGAGTGGTGTACCACGAAACATAGTAATAATGCAAGTTAATATTCAAACGATTTTACTGCCTGTTAAAACACTTAATGCTATTTGTGATTTTTGGTATGGCGCTCTTAAATTCAAAGGACGTAAGAAGCGAAATTAGTCTTCAAGCTTAAAGTAGGCTTTAATGTATATGTGGTAGTCAGAAGGTAATTCTTTGTATTCAGAAGGCCATGCCTCGAAGAGTGGAAAAAGCTCTTCTTCTCGCTTGGTAGGCTGGTTAAATTGGTGATCGGAGATTTCCTCAAAAAGTAAAAAGGAATCTTGGAACTGGAATCACAATTCATTATTCGGTGGGAGCTTGGATTCGTACTCAGATGGTCGTTTCTTGATATAAGAATTCATCATTACACGCAGTCCATCTCTCTCTTTAAGAACTATTTATAATAAATTTATATATTTAATCGGTTCCCATAACATAAAATTGGTTCTCTCAATTTATATTAACTTATTTTATCAATTCTTACATAACTATTAAATCATATAATTGCAATATAATAATAAGCAAGGAATTGATAAAATATTTTCTTTATACCCAGACAAAAGAATGACTCGCTTCTTGTATTGTATTGTTGCCAAAATGGCACCGTTTCTCTTATTTAGGCGCCCCAGAAAATATCCCATTTTATTTTGTCAATCAAACTCGATTTATAATAAATATATTGAAAATATAAGATTGTAATTATTTCCTGTAGACTTCTATTGTATTTATATTTAGGAACTTAAAATTACTATATTTCACTTTTATTTATTTTTAAAATTATTCAAATAACAGAGGAAAAGTTTATTTATTTTAGTATAGTGAAAAAAAATAAGGAAGTGATTGAGAGAATGACAATTATTTAGAAAAATATAATTAGGTTGTATAATTTTTATTACAATTCAAAGGAGGAGTATTTACAATTTGGAAACAGTGTTCCCTTCACAACACATCATTTGTATTCAAATCAGGATGAAAGAATGATTCCCTTTAGAGCTCTCAAATAAACAAAAGTTCATATATGACCGCTTAATACGTTAAATATTACTTGAACATACTAACACATCTCACTTTATTTAATTTAATTCTTGTACAGGGTTTTACATATTTATTTAATCTTTCAATTGCTAGATCGGTGGATCGTAAACAATTTAAAGATTTAATAAGTTTGATTTACTCTTTTCCTCTTCAAGGATTCGATTCAATTTTAGTGTTTTAAAATATAAAATAGAAGTTTTGAGAGATTAATTTACAGTACATTGTTTTAATTTAATCACCATAAAATACCTATTACTAAAATAAAATAAATAAATTGCATTGTTATAGTAAATTTTTTTCTACTTTAATTAGAGATCTCCGTTGTACGGTTGCCAGATATACCAATTTGTCGTATCAACAAAAGCTCAGGAACACATATCCTATTTTATCGTCAATTAAACTCGATTTATATTAAATACATTGAGAAAATAAGATGGAAAGTATTATCTATAGTCTTTTACATGAATTATATATATATATATATATATATATATATATATATATATATATATATATATATATTAACTCAATATTATTAAATTCAAGGATTTCGTTTATTTTTAGAGTTCAGTTTAAAGATCCCTTTGTGTTAATTGAAAAAGATTTATTTAGTTCCTCATGCAACACGTAACTTTGTTAAGTAAAATGATAAACATTTGAAATATTTTAACTAGCGTATACATTATGAAACATTAAGAGATGTTTGAGTTTTACTAAGACGGTATTTCTCTGTTTAATTTAAAATAATTTCACTTTGGGTCGGGCATTGCAAATTCAGGAAGGGATGATTTTAGCTCAACTAAAATTCGCACGAGCTCTCCTCGTTTATTTAAGAAATCTGGGAAGTAGTCTTTAAGCGATTGTTGTAGATTTTGTTTTTTAGATTACTTATTTACTTGCATGTTTGCCCGCCTATGACCAACCGTCCATAGGACAAAATATTTTCGTGACCTAACGTCCTTTTGAGGACCCTTTACAAAAGAGAGGACTCTTCAGATTCCCCTCCGTTCAATGTTTTATTTAAGGTTCAATGTGTGAACTGATTATAAAATTTTATAAAACTACAAAATGCTCATCTATGAGTTACCTTTGAATCATATACGATTCTATAACGTGTTTCCAACACCACAAATGCATCAAGAAAGGTTGATTAATGCATTTTTGGAGTAATTTTAAGGCTCTCTCTCTCCCTTTGTTTGGTTTATTCAGGTGTACTAATGATAGTGAGAAATTACGAAAAGGTGCAAAATACGACCAAGAAAGAGTACCAGTTTCTCTTTGAGCACTGAGATTGAGAGGGTGTGCCGCACCTCCAGGTTTTAGTTGTAGCATGGGCGTGGTGGAGTAATGAATTGCAGCAGACAAATTATTCTACATTTTCGTGTAAATATAGAGAAAACACGATTACCGACGCAACATAAAATACTATGACGAAGAATGAGTTGAAGAGAAGAGCTAAAAGCACATAGTTATCATCAGCTTGGATAGGATCAGTGTAGGGAACTGTTTGAAAGCATTTAATGTCATATGTGTAAGAAAAAGTAACTTAAAGGTGATTCCCTATCGAATGAACGGTCATTGAACTTCATGAAGTAATGGAAGTGCATCAGAGAAACTTCCACGAAGAGAAGAACACGGACAGCAACGTTTAAACTAATTGGAGAATTTTAAGTGTACAAGCTTGTGATACAGCTAGAAAGGAGTTGTAGACGTGAAGCAGGCATGAATTGCAATTTCAAAGCTGTTGTGGTCAAAGTGGTAGCTGATGGGCCTGAGATTACAAAGAAAGTACCTAGAAGATTTACAAACAAAATTTTTGAGAGATACATAACTGACTATCAAAGAAGATAACCAAATTTGTGACCTTATCAGAAAAAAGGGCGTGGTAGGCGCCAAGGATAAGATAGGGAGCAATAGTTTAGTAGTGAAGCACATCCGCGGGAGTGGCTACAAGTACTACGTGTGTTTTGTCATTGTTGAGTTTCAGAATGTCCGAGAGTGATTTAGTTATGGCGTTTTAAGTTGCTATAGGTTTCTAAAAGTCTCAGCAAATAAAGCTGGTTAAAAGGAGAGATTTATCTGTCTGCAGCATATAAATGGAATGATATACAAAAACGATACAAAGGAATACCAAGAGAAGAAGATGGCTGCAAAGAAGAAATGGATCAAAAACCGACCTTTGCATAACACCAAAACGCACTTCCACCGACCAAGATAAATCATTTTCAATATGAATAGTTCTAGCACGCAATGAAATACACGAGCTGAACCAGTTTATGGTAGGTCCAGAAAATCCCAATAATTCACGTGAGGGGTAAAGAAATTATTGTTGTCATCAGTGTCGAATGGTGCTGCTAGTACCAGAAGAACCAAAATAGAAGGCTAATCACCATCTGCTACACGACGAAGGTGGTCTGTTTCATGTACATACCAGAGCTGTTTCAGTGCTGTCCCCTTAAAATCAGACTTTAAATGCCCATCAACTTTAGTGGAGGACAGGTGATCTAGAATCCTCGCTGAAGACAGCCTTTCAAGTACATTTAAGAGAGATTAGAATTTGGAAAATGGGTAGTAGATTGCAGTGGCGTTTGGGTTCAGGATAAGTTTAATTAGTTTTGTAGGACGAACAGCATTTTGTTTAAATTCAGTTAGTAATATTCAGACCCAAGGGGGGATAATAAAATGCTATTTACCTAAGAAAGTAAAACAGACAGGTAGGGTGAGGATAAGGAATACCGACCGAGGGGGAATACCGACCGAATGCTATGGTACGATGAATATTTCAAATTGCCCGTCGCCACTCACTACCAACACAGCACTTATCATCATTAAACAACACGCGAGCAACAGGTTTCCGCCATCACGACGTCTGTGTTTACCAGGTAAGAAAATTGATTTTTTGGATGTCTGTTGTTATTTTTCACAGTTCTCATATAGTGTCTCACGTCGGTGAATATAGCGTGATTGTTTTGAATTAAGTTTCATTACGATTTTTAGCCCTATTGTGATGTTATCGAGTGAAATAAAGTGCGTCCTTTCTAAGTAGCCACCATGGTATTGTTGTGAAAAAAAATGGTGGTGCGGGAGAACATTGACTGCCAACATGTGGGGGAACACCGATGCGTGAAATTTCGAAAATTCGATATACCTAGAAATACCTGGAAAAACATAACAAAAAGTGACTGATTATGTATATTAGCATGAAAATAAATGGTGGTGGTGAACTAATGCATTTAAATGAAGTGGAACAGTGTTTTTTTTGTTAAGTTGAAGGTGACTTTTAATGAATTATGATGCGATATCAGTGTCATTATGCTATTAGCACATGAAATAACTATTATATAAGTGACTTAGGTTATTAGAATGACTCTAGGATTAATATTCAATTTTTTAAAAAGATTTTTACCACCGAATATATTCGAAGCATGGCAGTCGGTGTACCCCCACAAAACTACAATTTTTGAAAAAAATTATTTAAAATACTAATAAGGATTTAAATACTGTAAAAAATACTGGAATATATAGCTAATTGCTAATATGAAATACACAAGACAAATAATTCTTAAACTAAAAACAGGAAATTTGTTTTTTGGGGGGTTCAACTGTACCTATTCATATGTCTAATGTCATTAACTTTATCAGATCTAGCCTACTACCTTCTTGGAATCCTGATCATCATGCCTCGCAAGTATGTCAGTCAAAGTGACAAGCAGCTCGACCGCACAAACCTGGAGTCTGCATTCAAGCACCGCGTTGTATATAGTTTTATGTCTTGAATTCCCTCTATTAGTATGTAATTAGGCTATATGTTGCTCATATATACTTTAAGGTGTCTAAACTTTCCTCTTTAGTTCAAATAGTTATTAATAATTCATAAAATTTTATAAAAATTCAAAAAATGATTTTTATCTGCCAGAGTTAATTTTGTTTTGTCAAATAAATGTTATTTTTTTATATGCTTATCTTTCATTTCATCACTTAATAATGATCAGAGGTGGCTATGGTTATCATATATGTTGACTTCAGGCAAAAAAAACAAATGTTTTTTGTTCTGTGAGTTTAAAAAATAGGGGTCAATGTTCCGCCACACCGCGGTCGGTGTTCCCCTGTGGGCGGGAAACACCGACCGAGGTTCTCCCAAATTTTGAAGTGCCAAAAATGACAATTATTTTCTGAGTTGAGGATTTATGAGTATACCATAGGTGGGCCATGTTGTGAAATTTGTTTAGGGCACAGTTTGCACTCGCTCAGGTACAAAATGGAATTTTTATGCAGGTTTTTCTACTAATAGGATGGTGTTCCCCCACTGCACCCCAATCTACTAACCGTAAAATGTTAGCTCTAATTAGTCTAGGGGAAAACAGGAATTCTTCAAAAAGAGAGACATGGCTGTTAATTCATCGTTGGAAATTTAGGCGAGAGAAAGAAGTTAGGATCAATGAGGAAAAGGCCTAGATAGTCGTGGCGAATATTATTTATACTCTATTATCTGGTGTCTGAAAGGGATATAAAAAGCCAACTTTTAGACTAAGTTATTCAAACTTTACAAAAGAATTAAAGCCACCGCTTAAACCCCAACCACCCGCCCCACCAAGACATTCAACCAAAAAATGTCTTTCCGAATTGGGTATAAAGATATCTTGACAGAAAGCGTCATGGTTTCGCTCCATCAGTTATTGCTGTGTTTCCTGTTTGTGCTTGATTCAGGGGTGACGAAAAAGACCTGATACCGTTGAGGAAGTGGAGTTAGGTCCCTGGAAATGGTCCTGGGGCGAAATGGCACGCGACGTTAAATTCCCTTGCGCTCTTTCCCATCCTCTTTGTCATGCATCTCCAACGGCTGCCTAATTTCTGCCGTGTAGTCATATTCGAGAAGAGCGAAATGACGGTCAATTCTCAGTCTATATTGATAGCCTGGGATCTTCGTAGACACCCTCATTTTTCTGCAACCATTCCATGTCCAAGAACCCAACTTAAGACAATCTCGACATCATTCAGACTCGTATCATCTTTTGCGTAATGGATACTGCTAACTAAAGGATGTGGATATTCTAATGCTTAATGTTGCCTGAATACACTCTGTCAGTCCCTATGAATTTTAAATCATTCTCTCAATCGGACGCGTTGGTATTTCCCCGTACCAAGCGAAGTATTACAAAAAGCTCGTGCAAAGAAAGGCCAAATGTTCATCAGAACCCTGTGGCTTCAAAGAGGTGGCATATAGCATGGAATTCAACGCCCTTTCGGTCCTGGAGCTATCCGTATACACCATCACGGCTTCCGTGTGACACTATATGTGATCTAAGAAATTTGAACGAAATACTATTGGTGTTATAGTAGCCTTGGGAGCAGAAGGGTGGCAACAAAGTTTCAAAGGTGATATGCTTCAGGGTGGCATCTTTGGCAGAACCAGTGCCACAACAGGACCGATAGTTACACCAAAACTTTCGAAGGAGTTTCCTAGTCCTAAATCCGAAAGGGTTTAGACAAGATTGGCATCTCTCATCTGCATTTGCTCTATGAGAAGTGCAGAATAGCCACGAACGTAAGAAGAAGTGCTGGCAACTACGAGAGACGCTGAACCCGCGCATACTAACACATGGAGCACTATTTACGGCATAAAATAAGTGGCATTTACGCTGCATTGACCAGGAGGCTCTCGATATGAGGCGTGCGGAAGGCACCAATAGTCACCCGGAGATCGGATTTGTAGATCACCTTATGGAATAAGTGCTCGGTTGCATATGAATAAAATTCTTACCCGTACTCGAGCACTGAGTGTACAAAGAAACGATAGAAGAGTAAGACTGTAACCCCATCAGCGCATCCCACGAACTGAACCCCACGTAACGAAATATATCCCTAGCACGGTACAAGAGATCCTCAGGCTGCTGATTGACTCATTTAAGTTCAAAGACAAATAAATCAGTGTCAGACAACCATATTCAGGTGACCCTATTTAGTTACAGTTTAGGGACTTAAATTTAAACACTTTGGTCTTAGAAAAAGAAAACCAAAGCTCGTTAATTTCAAGATAAGGAGAGACTCGCTTCAGATAACGTTTGACACAGCGCTTCAAGATAGGCATCTGACCAGGGCAAAAAGAGATCGAAAAGTAGTCAATTTAGAAAGTGGCGAGAAGATCCACCGATAGAATGCTCACAGCAAAGAAAGTGACGCTTAGATCACTTTTTAGCCTAAATTCTCCTCTTGCAATAGATGCTCGAAGAGGAATCTGCCACCCGTGCGCGGAATTGATGGTCTCGTAAGAACACAGACTGAATAAATGGGATGTGTCTCTTTGCCCTTAAGGAATGCAAGGTCTCCATGATATCATAATGCCATGTGCAATCATAAGCCTACTCTTCATCGACAATTACTGTGGAAAAATGCTTCCTACGAATGTAAGCCTCACAGATAGCAGTCTTCAGCCGATAAGAGCATCCGACGTAGAGTGGAAATTACGAAAGTCGCCATATACTTAAAACGGGTGACTTTTGCTCTTTAAGAAATAAGCTAATATAACATTTGTCCCTTTTTCCGTCAAGTTGCACATACAAGAAATTAGAGAAATTGAGCGAAAAACTCAGGTTGGAGTGATCTCTTTCGGCTTGCGATAGGCAAGCACGGTAGCTATTCGCCAGGAATCTAAAAATGTAGCTTTCTTCTAGAAACCTGTTGAAAATAAAAACAAAAAAGCCAACAATCCCCCCCGTCCTAGTTTTAGAAACTTAGAATACGGGATATCATCCAGACCAGAGGAGTTATCTGCGCAAAAAAGCAGGAGGGAAACACATCTCACTCAGCAAAAAAACAGGTTAGTGATGAACTTTCCCCCAAACCATTCTTCTGGCGGCGTGCTGAATGTTTCCTATTTCTCCCGGCCTTTTGGTTAAACTTCTGGCAGACTCGCGAAAGCAGAGGCTCCCCTGGTGATGCACTACTTTCAGATTCAGACTTCGAAGCACCCAAGGGGCGAATAAAGCTACATTCCTGGATGTTTCATTCTCTGCGTTGCGCGACTAGGTGTAGGATCGTGACCGCTTCGTTTTTAGACAAGGCATCATGTTTGGTGGGAGAGGAGAAACCGCCATACATTGGTCACATAGAGACTTGTGCCTTTCGTTCTTACAAACGGACCTAGGTGAAACTCAGTGTAGGTATAACCCAAAGAATATTCACATATGAACGCGGGAGTTTGGCACTTGCGTAGGTCTGAAAGGGCAAGGAGTATGTAAAGAAGGGGTGTAAACTTTAGAGGCATACGTAGTGCATAATCCTCTTGACCCCGATAAAACCAGATTTTAAGCGTCGGAACGAAATTCAGTTTGCAGCATAGACGGCTAGGAGCTCATTCATACAAATACGACCGCAATAGGTTTAGAAAGCGGGAAATGATCCGCTACAACTTTCCTACTTGTCCTTATCTGAAACATCTTTAAAGTGTAATGCCTTCGACCAGTTTACACGGTTTCGAGATTAACTCACCTTGCGCGTCTACTTGATATATTTGTATGACCCATGTATGTAGTGGCAATGATAACACCTACCAGGTAATGTTACGGAAGCGATGACGCGGTATCGATATCACCGACTCAGGGAGCCTATGTACAGGGGTTGGACAAAAGAATTGAAACACGTGTTAAATTTAATGAATATTTATTTAATACAGAGTTGGTCCTTCTTTTGTTTTCTAAACAGCGTCGATGCGTCTTGGAATTGATTCATACAGCTTCCTGACTACATCAAGAGAAATTTTTAGTTATTCTTCTTTCAATACTTACTCAGGCTGTTTCAGACACGACGGTGGACAATAACGACTTCTATAATATTAAGATCTGGAGATTGTGGGAGGCCACTCCATGTGTTGTGGCTCACACCTTTGCTCTTCATATCAATTCTTAACCACATGACTGGTGTGTATTGGGGCATTGTCATCTTGGCAAAAGCACTTATCATCAGGGAAAAATGTCTGGACCATGGGATGGACTTGATCTTCCAAAATATTCAGATATTCGTTGCTGTTGATCCTACAATGCAGGGCAACGATTAGACTGACAGAATTACAAGATATGGCAGCCAAACTATCACTGACACTTCTCCGTGATTCACTGTGAGAAGAAGACAGTCAGGATTGAAAGCTTCCCCGCGCTGCCTCATGCATTAACTCGCCCTGCAGTGGGGAAAAGAGAAAAACTGGACTCGTCGGAGAATATTACTTGCTTCTAATGGTCTGTCGACCAGCCCTTGTGAAATATACACCAGTTCAGCCTTTTCTAAATGATTTGATGGGGAAAAAATTTCTTAATGGCGGCTTTTATATGATATCCGGCTTTATTGAGGTCACGGCGAACAGTTTTGGTCGAAACTGGGCTAGTGAGATGTTGGTTCAACTCTACATTCACTCTAGGGGCAGATGTCCGGGGATTTTTCATCACAATGCGTTTCAACGCTCGTCGGTCTCTTTTAGCGAGCTTTAAAGTTCTGATGTAATTACTCTTCCTACTGGAGGTTTTATCTTGCTTCTTGAATTCTGTCATGGTCCTTGATATGGTAGCTCTCGAAAAACCAAGGAGTTTAACTGTTCTAGTGACGGTAGCTCCTGAAATTCAAGCTCCAACAAGTTGCCCTTTGTCGAGCTCAGTGAGGTCACGCATCTTTGCATCTATACCACGAACTTAAAAAGAAATACAAAGAATTATTACAGTTGTTAAATAAAACTGTCTCTAAAATAAAAATAAAACCATCAAAATGAAATTTGGATAGATATTCGTAATATAATGGTTCATTGAAATATTTGTGTTAAATTTCTACTGTTTAAATTATTTCGTCCAACCCCTGTATATTAGTCGAAAGTAACAAAGAGCATTGGGGGTCGAAAGTGCCATCCCTACTTCCTCGTCTTTTGTTTGATCCTGATCGTCCCCTCGTTGATCAGATCTTTAGCAATTTCTTTAACCTATTAATTTACCAGTTCCTTAGCATGCACTACCTCTTTCGAAACGTTCATTGGAGAGGCGGAGTTACCTGCACAGATGTACTATGGCAGAAACCTCTCAATTTGGCACTCTGGGCAGCGTTGGTCACATTGATCAGAAGGATTATTCCGCGAAGCGTGAAACATTTGGTTCCTTATGAACACGCTTGAAACTGGAGATTGTTGCGTTCTCTGCACCATTTAAGAGTACCCCAAAGTAAGAAGAACCTGCCTCACAATGTTCTTCAGTCGAAATAACGAAAGACTCTTTCGTACTCGGAGTCTCATTGAAAATGAAGAGGCTCCATTTTTCTTTTATTTCTTTTGAGAGTTGACCCACCGCTCTCAGAGGCGAAATCAATCTTGGGGTAGCTCCCACCAAATCATGATCTGCACCTGAAGAAGATTACACTTTCTAGGATGGGGCCTACTTTATGTCCATATGCGGGGCCACCGAATACCTTTGGGGGCCTCAATGGGATGATCCCCCCATCGAAGTATTGAGGGTTCTGTTCCGTGAACTATTTTCATTCTGATTCACGCGGGGTAGGGGAATAACCCGGGCTGGTAACACCCAGTGTAGGCCAAATTTCCCCACAATGTTAGGGCATCGGCGTCTATTTTAATTTTTAAGGAATGTTCGCAGATCCCATTTCTTAATTTAATGATGGGCTCTTAGAAGGCATAATAAATAAGCAAGGGAATCTATTCAATTAGGAGGTAACCGCTTAATGACAGCTCCTAAATTGAAGAACGCAAACGGAAAAGTTATTTGCCAGATATATATAGTTTGCTATTTATTTGTTAGTTCATGTTTTAATTCACTTTTTACAATCACTGATTTAGATTTTTTATTCGGGTTGATTTATATGTTAAAGTTTACGCTAATATTTCATTTCAAGTGGGTTTGTTTTTTTAAATTTTTGATTAACTTGAATATGATTATGTTCACTAGTTTTGTGTGTTATGTTTTCCAGCATTTAAATACCGTTATCAAGGAGTAGAACTTTTATTTCCTGCAAATACGATTGACTGTACATATATATTTATTTATTTTATATAGTCTTAGGACAATATTTACTTGTTTTTTATCTGTGGAAATTTTAACATCGTCTGAGGGAAAATATTTACCCTCCTGAGGCATTTCCGTATTGCAGAAATCCTCTGATATGAATGGATGGCTCCCAAGTGATGGGAATGCTTGACATCCTTCGTTCTTCTAGTGATGAATTTGCTTCGGAGTCGTGGTTCTGCTCTTTGGTTGGGGTGAGCTTAATGAGTTTCGGATCATTACTCTTTCGCCAAGAGTGTCAGTTAATCGGCGATTAAGTCATTCATTTTTTATTGTTTAGTCTTCTCCATCATTCGTTCTTTCTCTTTTCGGTATCGCCTCGACGAGTCTAATTTCAGGATACCCCGGATTAGGCAAACCATATGTTTTTGAGAATCTGTTTTTTTCGAGTATGCAGTTGAGAGCTTCGGCGAACGTTTCTAGTGTATTAGGTTTGCTATATGAACACAGAACATTAGTGTCCTGAGTTTTCTATTATCTTTAACATCAGGAACTTTGAGGTGATGTTCTTTACATTTTTTTGTGTCTCTTTCTGATGCTTTGGCAAGATTACCTTTTTATGGCTTCTTTTTCCATTTTTAGGTTTCTTTCATTTTTTTTATGCCTCTGCATAGAATACACTTCATGGTTAGTGCTTTCTGATCTACACCAAAGCTTATGTATTTCAGTTTTTGGCTAAGTCTGAGTTCAATGTATGCTCACTGCCTGCCCAGATTAAACACCCTTACCTAGCGGTAGGGAAGTCTTTTGTTTTATGGTTTTCTGTCCCTTGAGTAGTATCATATTTATAGCGCTATGTATTCACATAATTATATCACGTGTCTATAAACCTGATGAGTTGGCATTTGGGGTCTTTATGATTACTGTCTTCAAGGTTTCGTTCTCCCCTCCCCCGACCCCCGGCCCACACACACAATGAGTATGGTACGATGAAGTACCCCTTTGATCTCGTGCAGAATCATGTTTCCTTCATTAATACATTAATTCATTAATTTATTAATACATTAATGTATTCGTATCAGGCCGTCAGAGGAGAGAGATCAATAATTTCATTGTTGATAAAGGAGATATAAAGTTGATCGTTCCGCAAGGCTCGGATGTATGAGTCCTTTTCATGCACCATTTCTTCTTTTTTGAGAACTTGGAGTTTAAATAGTGGCGTTTTTCAAAGTTTGAGAAAGGGGGCTCTTAAACACATTCAGTTTGAAGAAAGAAAAGTAATAATAAAATAAAACACTATTTTGAACTTTTTAAAAATGTCTTCAATCTTTATAAAAAAGCGGGCTAATAAAATATATAAGTTCCTGCTCCAAATAATGATTATATTCACTGGTATAAATTTCTCAATTTAAATTTAGTACCATTTTCTTAACTATAAAAGGAGCATTGCTGATGTTTCTTCTTATTTATGTTAATACTTGCCCTGATAAAAAGCCAACCTTTGCTGCCCACAAACGAAAAAAAAGTCCAATGGAAAAATGGAAAGTACAACACTTGTCAAAACCCAGAGAGGAAGAAAACACGAAAAAAAAACAAAGGAAGAAAATGAAACAATGTCGTTATCACCAGGGCAACCTCCAGCTAATTTTTATATCCTCTCTACCCACCCGTTCTATTCTCTCTCTTCCTTTATCTTTTTAATCTTTATATCATCATCATTATCATCATTTAGCCTCTAGCAGAGGAAAAACTACAAGTGGTAATAGAAACAACCATGGTAACATTTAGAAGCTGGTAATGTTCTAGCCAGGACTGGGTTGGTGATGTTGAAAGTAAATCCTTAATGTTATAAAGTTGAGGATCTGATGATTACTATCTGCTAAAACAAATTTAAACAAAGGTGATTTAGCGTGCGTGGTAGAAGTGAATTTTGTAGCGCAGTTGTATTTTCAAGACTGAACAAAGGCATGAACTTTAAAGATGTACATAAGACCAAAAGCATTAGTAAAAAAAAAAACAAAGGGAAGGAAAGAGAAGACACCAAAAAGAAAAGATGTACTTATATAGCAACAGCAGCAACTAAAAACGAAAATCAACAGTGTAATAAGAAAAATCCTGATCAAGGGCATGGTAAACTTAATAATCCTCCCATACACACACCCTGTCAATATAAACAACATCGCCAACCCGGAACCAATCGGTGTGGTGTAAACAAAACGCTAGAAACCCACAAATATTAACTCTACCAAACTGTTTAAAAATGATCGAGAGGACTGTTTGAAATAACGCAATAGCGTAAACAATTACACTAAATATAATTTATTTTAGTGGTAAATGTTCTATCCAGAATATGTAGTTTATTTATAACTAAATATACCCACAACAATCCATCTCTCATGAAATAGTAAAATACCTAATAGTGCTTCTTAAAAAGGAAGAAAAAGAAATAAAAAGATGTTTACTATAATGATAAAGAGAAAACCTCACCAAGTAAAGAGAGAGCGCGTACGAAGAGTAGATTTTGACAAACAACAAAGCCAAAAAATGGATGTAATGAATCAAGCCAGGAGAGGCAAAATCTCTCAAAAATAGCCAGGACAACCGAAGACCCACCCTTGCCAGTAAGACCAATAAAACGAACCCGTCTATTAAAAGAAGCCAATAAAAGGAATATAAGAATTAAGAGATAAGTAAAATGAAACTGAAAAACTTGGTATTACAAATTAGTACAAAAGAATATACAGAAAAAAAACATACGGAAATAATTTTATGAAATTTGATAATATTATCTTGACAACCGATTTGGACTGAGAAAATAGCAAACAATAGGAGTCAAGGAAAATTTGATGACACAGCAAGCTAGAAAAACAGAACTAAAGAACAGACAACTTCCAGTTTATGACAAAGCCTATTTAGCAATAGAAATTGAAACAGATATAATAAAAATAAGAATTGGAAGAAGATAACAATCGCCTAGAAGAAGTCTGCCAATCAGTACCTATTAATCATCACTTACTCTATAATTTAAGAATGGGATATTTTTGAGTATTTGAATAATAATTTCATCTTAGTTTGGTTATGACTTATGTTTTTTAATCAAAGTTATTTCTAATAATTCTTTTATAATATCAAAATCAAAATGATGAAGTACAGAAATAAATATAAGTATCGAAATTTTGTGAATTTTTTAAAACCCAAAGAATTACAAATGATGAAGTTCAGAAAATTTATTTTTATATATCTTCTTCTTCTTATTCTTCCTCTATAACTCTAAATTTTAGCAACTTGTTATTTTGAAAGGGGGGAAATTTAGTTTAGAGTTCCTTTTTAAAATTATTATAATTGGCGAAGTTCGAAAAATTTATAAAAAAATAACCATGGCTGCTCTTTTTTTAGATTTTACATTTTAATCTTAGTAGAGAATTGCCAGCTCCACCCGTAGGGGGGGAGGGGAGGAGTGGCGAAGCCATTGCCTGGTATTAATATTATATTTAAATCTCATATAATTAATTGGCGTCTTGCTATTTAAACAATCATCAGGCAGAAAAAAACTTTTCACCCCTATTGAAGAAAGCTACGCTTCAATGATTAGGGTAGAACTATGAAACACAAAGTTGTCACAATTAGTCATGTGACATTTTATGCTAAATTTCATTCAGTGATACTTGAATATATTATTTGGTGAGATATAGAGCGTTTTGGGTATATTTAGCCATAAATCTACGAGATAGGATATTTTTCAAATAAAATACAAATTTCATTGATAATAACGGAAATACTGAAAAGAAATGTCTCACATTGAAGGCGCATCGACTTCATTCGACTGTTTTGGTAATAGAGCGTCGTATCTGCCACCGTTTCTTCTTTTTTGCGCCACTGATAAGCTGCTCTCCCGCTAGTTCGATAAGCTGCTCTCCCGCTAGTTCAGACTTTCCCTATTCCTAGGCTGTCTCAGAGTCACCTCAAAAGAAAGAGAAAAGCTACAGGAGCAGAGTCCTGGTGAAGCTATGCACCGGTTCTCCTCGTGTTCCCTTTTGTCACCGGTAAGTCTGTTCTAAGGATTTTCCGCAGAATTGTGACAACAGCGAGTCATCTAATGACACTCTCAACTATAATCCCGTACCAAGTAAAGCCATAAACGAGACTCTGGCGCTTTAAAGAGTGATGTCCCAAAAGAAGCTCCCTCCGAATTGAGCGAGGATTCACTCATTGAGACAATGCAGGCATATTTTATTTACACTTTCAACTTGAAATTTATATAAATCAAAACCACGCCACAAAACCCTAAGAGAAAAGTATTCTAACACGACTAACGATTACTAAGACTGGCCACTCCTTTTTTATTGTGGAATTCTCTACATCATAAAGAAGTTGACGTCATAGTGGAGGATCGTTACGAGAGCTGCAATGAACTCCGTCCGCACGGCGGGGAGAGGGACGGAGAGGGGAAGGTGAAGTTTGCACCATTCATCCAGAAATATAGGCACTAAAGGATTGCATCCGCGAAGGCGACCGCGCGGGTGCAGCAGCGGCGGACCAGCCATGATATCCACTCGGAGCGGAAAACCGTTCACGATATCCACTCGCTTGGCAGGACGTTTGCCAAGCAATACACTTTTAGGGAGCTGCGTAAGACAACTGAGCCCAGGCACGCGGGAGAGAAGTAGCCCTGGTAGGGCGGAATAGCGACTTCCAGAAGTTAGCGCGAGGGCCTTATGTAAGGGGCCAGCACGTTGATGATTGGCGACATGCATTGCTGCATGACGAAGGGTGCTCAACCAAAACCCAGTGGGAAACAGCTAAATCGATAGCCTTTGGCAGCAGCGGTTCTCGATGAAGGGACGCGCGCGAGGAAGCAGAGGTATGTGAAAAAACCCCTGGCATTAGTCTATTTTGACCATGTGACAAACTAGAAGAGCATCCTTTAATATCTTATCAAGACTGAGGAGCCAAAAAGAAGGGAAAGTGAGAGTTGTAGTCACGCCACGGGGTCAATGGGCTCATGTCGTGCACCTGGTGACACTTCTTCTGGTCCTTGTGTACCTCGAAGAGTCTATGGACGCAGCGAAGGTTTCCATTTTCCTCCAAGACATCGTTTGCGAGTATAAAAGGGATGGTAAGTTCTACATCGGGGCTGGAGGTAGCGAGGTGGTGGTATTGCCCTAGAAAATCTTTAACACTTTTGCCAGACACTTTCCTCGCGATTTTGGAGAAGCAAGGGAGCGTGTCCGGAGACACGGAATCGAGACTGAAAGTATGGTATTCAATGCAGGCGGGGGCATGTCCTTCTTGGTTTACAGGGTCGAACATGATCCTGCTCTTCGTCCACCTCGTTACCTTGTCCGTCTTTTTTTCCCGCACCTTGTGCTTGCCGGTTGTCATTCCGGTCTTTAATTAGGTTGTATTCTTTTTCTTCCTACCTCTATCGTCTCTCCGAGATTCAAACACAAAGGCCACTAGATGCACCCGGAGCAGGCACCCCCTCGTGTAGAACTGGAACTTACGGTGCGGCGTCCGGTGGGCTATGGCAATCAAGGACGTCAAAGCTGAGTTGTTGATCACTATCTGCTTCAATGAGAGCCTCTTGGTCGACGACTGCCTCTGCGACGTCAGGAGCCAGGAAGTGGTGGATGCTGGGTCAAGTTCTAAGGGGATGAGGGTGAAAGAAGTCTAACTCGACGCTAACCTCATCGCCAAAAAGGACCTCTACAGTAAGAGGAGATAAAGGATCATGGAAGAGAGATTGAATACGTCTCATGGAGAATGGAGGTGAGAAGGGGAGGTCTGGGGGTGAGAACATAAGATTCCTCATTGCCCTTACATGATAGGCTTTTATCGTAGTATGCTTCCTACACGAAAATACATGATAAAATCTCTGAAAAAATACAATTACACATTTATTTAGTAAATATATATATGTCCATGATAAATATTAATATGATTAAAAAAGTATAGCATACCATTACTTTATTGAGTAGTCAATACAATTCTTTTTGTCTTGCAACATTTAAAACCAAAGCTGCATCTTTTTTTTAAGCTCTCCAGCAACATTCATCTAATTGCCCTTGCAGGGGATCGGTTGGCACTTCTTGCTCTTCTTTAATATATATAGTTTTCATTCCAACCAACTTCTTTCTATTCACTGGGTATGAGATCCATCATTGGGGTTTGCTTAATTTTCTTGATGGTTCACTGTCTGATGATCATATCCAAGTTTTGAAAGCCGATGATAGGCAAGCATTTTATTCGAGTCTATCGTAGATCCAATGGGTATTTTCTTTGAATATTTGATAAAAGAGTTGGTGCATCTCATTTATGTATGTAAATGTATCGTACATCATTACCTATTACTAAATAAAACACCCAAGGACCATTAATTCTCCGAGCACGTTTTCTGTTACTTTGAACATTCTCAGGATCGTTTTTATCTACTAAAAAGACACTTGTTTCTACCATCTCCTACTATGATACAACCATTCTTTTGCTATCTTTGAAGTGCTTTGATCTTTGATAATGAATTTCGCAATGAAAACAGCCCGCGTAAGGAGAGCGATTTATTGGTTATTCAAGCGGGGATCCGGAGGGGGGTGAGGTGGGGCTAGGGCTCAAACCACAAATTCCAAACCTTTTTATGTTTATATTTCTTTTTTAAGTCATACTTGTATTATGCTTTTCAGAATGAGTTATTTATTAATATAGATTATATATAAAAACATTTTTTTAAACTGTTACAATCGAATGTATCTTATATGGTACATGTCTAAAACAGGTAAATCTAAAAATAATTAATTATTAAATTCATTATTATACCTTAGCTGACGTCCAAAAACTACAATAAACCATAATTCATAATTTTCTGATGTGTGGAATAAAAATTCGAGTGTGAGAGACTTAGTGCTCATTATTGTGGTGTGTAAAATAACCATTATGTATTAATGTTCAATGCCCTTTTCTTAGATTACTCAGATGGAGCAAGTGAGGTTAGATCCCCCCCCCCCATTTTTATCCTGGATCCCCCACTGACTATTCATAGGTACCCGGCGTTGCCCGGGATAAAATGTCCTGTCGCAAATAATTACAGTTGAATATTGTTTGGAATTCTTATATTGGGTACACAAATATCTGTATTTACTGACTATTTTTTTAATAAAGGCAGATTTAGGAGAGTTGTGGACTCGACTTATCATATAATATACTTACAATAAGTAAACGTTTCACCACGCGCGCCCGGCAGTTTAAGCGCACCGGTGAATGACCGTTAGTTATGAGCGAACAACGCTGTGGTCGCAGGAACTGATCGATGTGAAATAAGAACCAGTTTTGTATTCTCAGAGCTACCATCCCTCTATAGACTACTACAGTTATCACGGTTGTTTTCTTATTTCATAATAGAGATGATACCAAAACACTAACAATACGATATCTGAAGAAACTAAAGAGAAATGGACATAAAACTAAAAAATTAGTATCAAAATGACTGCCAAAACCAATCTCAAAATACGCTACTAATTCCAAACAAATAAACTCTTCAATCCACAAACCTGTCTCTTTAAACCAATAGAAAGGAAGTTGCAATGAGGAGGGAAATGGGAGGAGTGGATTGGGAGGAGGGGAAGAGATTCCAATTGGAAGAAATTGAAAGTTCGGATTTGAGGAAAGTAAATTCCGCGAAGCTGATGGAAGCCGGAAAACAAAACGCGGAAGCTTTCATTTCACACGAAATAAATTGGTTTTGTGCTGTTTTCTCCTCCATTGACCTTTCTCGCTATATCCTTCCACCAACGTACAAAAGGGAAAGGAAGAAAAGAACGTGTTGAAAGAAGGTGAGTGTGGAATATTCCATCTAATATATATATATATATATATATATATATATATATATATATATATATATATATATATATATATATATATATATATATATATATATATAGGTAAAAAGCACGAAAGGTAACGCGTGATAAGTACATATAAATATTCGTGTATAGCACGTAAGGAAAAATGAAAGACTGGTTGGAGTGAGTACTTTCGTCGTCTTGATAGAGACACACCGTATTTATACAGAGAAAGGTTCCATATGAGGTCAGATTTTTATGATTTCTTAAAAGTCAGATTTAAGAAAGAAGGATAGAATTGGGTCTAAGAAAAACAAATCTGGGCTTATATTTACATTTTTCTCCTTTGGGCTGGATTCAAGGATATTTCTGTGGATAAAATCATTGATATGCATTATGGTATCTGCTTTTGACCAGTTAATCTGGTGACCCATCTTAAGCCTCTGGACGGCCAAAACATCATTGGAATATCTCTTAAACACGGCGTTTGGTGTTGCCTGGTTCTTACAGAAATATCTTTAGATGTTTGACCTACATAGAATAAATTACAATCCAAACAGGGTATACTATATATTACATTATTATCGTTCTTGAACTGTGTTTTAATAACATATTTTTTAATGTATAATTGTATTTAAAAACTATGTAGGGGTGCGAAGATGTATCACAGAGACAGAGAGAAAAATTCCCTCCAAAGCGAGAATATAAATAGCCCAATAAATTACCAAGTCAAAACGGACTAAGCCGTGTCGTAACGGTAGATTGCTAGCCTCGGGATACAAAGACCCAAGATCGATCCTAAACAGTCCACATATTTTTACGAAGAAAATTCTCGAAGAAAACGGAGATTGCTTCGAGGACTTACCTATACAGAAGGACCAAGAAATCGACTCAAAAGAAAACCGCGCTCAAAGTAAACGGAATTCAAGGAAATACGACTTTCAAGGGCTAACTCGTCTCAACTCACCTCATCCCATCAAAATCGTCAAGAAGCATCAAGAAGTCATCAAGTCATCAGAATTGGAAGGAATCATCACATCTTTGTTAAAAAGGACGGTACATCAAGAAAAAAAAGATCCTGAATTAACCCCGCTAACTTAAAGAAGAAAGAATCTCAGCCAATAAGAATATTAAGTCAGATAAATGGAGTCAATGTTTGAAGGGGCATCTTTGTCTTAAGAAATAATACATAGATACGAATACATAAAATCAACAAGATGAATCATATTGATAAATAAATAAAGTTATAAGAAAGAGTCCCCCACATAACTAACTTTTCTTAAGTTGTTTTAACATTAGCAGTGTATACGAAAAATTATCATGGTAAGATAATAGTAATATGTTGTAATAAGGTTCTATTTTCCTTAACTTGCGATTAAAGAATGTCTTTTTGGCTTTATTCATTCAGTTATTTATAAAAATATTTCGGATAGCATAAATTAGAGGGAATCTCTTCACTTTTTGTAAATTCTTAATCTATATAGTCAGGACTACATATTCTGACGTCCCTAAGAAACATGAAAGAAAAAACTGATTGTTTAATACTTTTAGAATGACCTGAATAAAATGGACATAGGATAAATTATTAGTCGGTTTCCTGAAAATAGAAAACTTAAACCTGTCTGGTTGTCTAATTATTAGAACATCTAGGAAAGGAAGGCTATTATTTTCTTCTTTTTCTAAAGTAAATTTAATTAACGGAATTAATGAATTAATAAATAAAAGAAAACCATAGAGGTCAAAATATTCCTAAAAAAATGCGAAGACATCGTCGACATAGCGAACCAAACAATTTAAGTGGACCAAACCGGTCCAAAATATTCCATATATACAGGGCAACCCCCCAAAACGGGCCTGCACACACCTTTTGTGATATATCCTTCATTCATTCAATAATCACCCTTACTTTGCAGGACATGACAGAAGCAACGCCTGTGAATAAAACTCGATCTCAATGAAAGCTCCAGTAAAGAATATACTGCGTCAAACATTACTAACAGACAGGCTCGTTCAAGAAAGTGCAGGAGACTTTCGTGCATCAGTTCGAATGTAAAAATGCCCCCTCCAAGAGCAGAATTCAGGACTGGGTAGACCACTTCGAGAACTATGGAATTTTGAGTAGGCACCTCATAGCCCAGACTTTAGCCCCCCAGATTTCTTCCTCTGGTCTACCTTAAAGATAGAGTGTACATATGGAGACCCAGGACCATCACGAAACTCAAGGAAGCCACCAGGGAGGAGATCAGAGTCATTAGTCGGTTGGTTTGTAAGGACGTCATGGACAACTTTGTGCTGCGCTTCAAGAAATGCACAGAGCTAAATGGAGGTCATCTCGAACACGTTCTCTAGAATAAAGAAGAAAAGTCCAAAGACTCTTATGTTTTGATATGATGTTTTTAAACACAATAAACTAGTTATCACTAAGGTTTCATTCAATCCTTGCAGAAGATTAAGAAATGAGGCCTATCGAAATTTGGGGCCCATTTTTTTTTTGGTGACTCTGTATATATTTGACAATAAGGGTTTAAAAGATTACCCATAGTCATGCCAAACCCTTGTTCGTAGAATTTGCCATTGAAACTAAATTTAAATTTTTTTAATGCATAAACAAATAAGCTCAATGATCGAGATGGACGGTAAAGGCAAATCATAAGAGTTTGAATAATGGCTAGGAAATCCAATAAGGTAACATCAAAACTGACTAATCTCAGATCTGATGTTACACTCATATTGTCTAACTTAGTGCAGAGATCAACTGAATTTCTTATATATGAGGATTATATAGATCCAAAGATCAGAGAAAATAAATTTACTAAATATTTTAAGAGTTTATATTGGATTCACCCAGTTGCGCTGATGATTGGTTTATTGGTCTTTATTAGGCCATACAAATAAGGTAATGATAAGCCACTAGAAGAAACTGAGTCAATAATTGATTTTGTTTATTTTAAATATTTATGTCTATTAAAATTCTTAATCACTTCATCTAAGGGATCTCTTCTTAACGGTAACTATGTAGTAGTATCAGATAACAAAGTGGCCATTTTTTTCTAAATATGATGTTTTAATCATTATTACACACATGTTAGATTTATTAGCTTTTGTAATATGCAAATCCTTGTCCATTTTTAATGATTTAAGGGCTGTTTTGAATCGTTTTGGAAAATTATGTAAACTCTTATTCATATTATTCACTACTAAATAAATAATTCCTTTTGCTATGTCTATATGGTTTTGCGATATGTTCTTATTTCTTTTTAATCTAGCAAGGGCAGCGAAGATCTTCAGACTGAAACCTTAAACGCTAACGTAGCGAGCAGTCTGTAGGGTCAAACATTCGTCCGGCGAGTTGATGTATTGGGGGAGGGGGTAAGGGTATAATCGCGGCGCGATGGCGCGCAACTTTATATTATCATAGGCCGTCTCCCGTCGTTTTTGCCAGGAAGCCCAGAAGGTTGACCTGATTGCTACCAAGTAGTCATTGCTAGGAATAGAAAAACGTTAGTATTGTCGCCACGTCAATGCAGACTAAAGCGTCTGCATCGGTGCGGTCATTTCCCGCAAATTATAAATGTCCAGAAACCAAGCAAACGATAATCTTTACATCCACCCTGCTTGCGGCAACAGTGGTGTCATCGATACTGTCAACCAGGAATTTCAGAGAGTTCAATACTTCTAGAGCATTCAGAGCGCTTTGTGAGTTGCTATATATCAGAATACGATCTTCAAACCGCCCACGATGCGTTATCCGCCATACCGAACGATGCATTGCAACCAGCTTAGTCATGAAGTTAGACTAAACGACTGTTAGAGCTCCGCAGATTCCAAACAAATAGAATATGGCAGGAAAGCCGACGACCTCTATGGATTTGGAGACATCTGTGTACACTCGCGCGGATCGAACGTGACGCGAAGTTTACTCCCAAAAGATCGAAAGTAATTCTCCAGGTGCTGTAAGAGCTTTGGGAGCAGAGGAAAGGTGACAAGTTGTACGTTTTTGGGCACAGCTATGGATGCCAGCGTTCTTAGACCAACACTGCGCCCTAGAATGAGTTTCCAAGTCCTAAATCCAAAGTTCTTAGGGTATGAAAGGCGTTTCTCAGTAGTATAGGCACCGCTGAGATAGGCTGCGGATGCAGTGAGAGTGGTTAACGAGTGAGGGAGACGTCGGCCTGAGCGTAGAAGCGCACAATGCACTGCGTAAAGCAAGTGGCATCTTGCTGGCATCGAGAATTAGGCTCTCAAAGGAAGACTTTCTGAAGGCACCGGTTGCCAAAGAGACACTGGTGTAGTGGATTGTAAAACTCGTATCCATATCCAAGCTTAGAGCGAAAAATAGATAAAGGAAATAACAGAGTGGTATTCCTTCTTTCTCCGTTGGTCCCCCTTTGGCAGCCATGGACTTCCCCATTTCGGAGAAGTACATGACTGAGTCTGCGTCGTCCGGCATTTGGAGCCCTTCTGGAAGGTGGTCAGAAGGGAGCACATTATTCATTATTCTCATCGAAGAAGAACCAGAGGTCTAAGAAGAAGGCAAAGATGACAAGGGGCTGCTACCTTTCTTCCCCGGGCTTCTGGAGCCGAGTGGGGCTCCTGCCGTGTACACAAGCGACCAGACCAAGACTGGAACCTCCAGCCCTGAGGCGGCCTCGGATGGAGTGTTCCAGACAGAGGCCTAAGGTAGCAGTAAAGTGAGTGGAACATCGATGCTCTGAAAGGAGCATTTTATTCAAATGACATATGCTCCATCATTACCAACCATTACATAGGGTTCTAGGTATAGATCCAAAAGTCTACCAGTTCTCGGAAAGTACCCTTCTGTCAAATACAGTGGCGGCAACAAAAAAAGTGACATGTGACAATTCGGGGAAAATGAAACAGAAAAATGTAACTTACATATTTTATTATGAATATTTCATGAAAGTTAATACTTGGTCATGTTGCCCTTGCACTTGATGACCATCGTAAGTCGATTGGGCATTGATTCAACCAGGTTTGCGAAGTAGGTGGGGTCGATCGTAACCTAGATCTTCTTCAGTGATTCTATCAGGTCCTTGATGCTGCCGGGTGCTGTCTCTTGAACTTTGGTTTTCATGAGATTCCAAGAAATCTCAATAGGATTTAGGTCCGGGGAATTACCAGGCCACTCCAAAACACTAATATTATTATCATTAAAGAACTTTTTTACTAACTGGAACCTGTGAGCAGGGGCACGACCATGCATGAAAAATTCACACTGATGAATTTCCCAAAATGGCAGCATGTGCTGCCTCAAAACTTCGAGATAGTTAGCCCCCCTCATGGCTACATTCTTGGGAAGGAAGTACAGACCTCCTCTACCCTTGTTTTCACTAAAGGCACCCCACACCATCACACTATCAGGGTGCTTCACAGTTTTCACGGTATATTTTGGGTCATACCGAGACACATTGCTGGGACGACGCACGATCTTTGACTCTCCTCTGACCAGTCTAAAGGTGTTCTCATCACTGAACATGACCTTCTTCCAATGGGCAGCTGCCCAATGTTTATAGGTCTTGCAAAAATTGAGCCTTTTCATCTTCATAGCCTTGGTAAGAAGTGGCTTCTTGGCAGCGCGGCGAGCCGGTAGGCCTAAGTCCTTCTGTAAGCGATGACGGATGGTCCTGAGGGCGACGTTCTGGAGGAGGTCTGGGTGTTTTTTCTTGATTGAAGCGGAGGTTACAGAAGGGTCTGACATCACTTCACGCCTTAGGATATTATCAGTCCTTGGAGATGTCTTCCTAGCTGCACCAGTGCCCTCATTCCTCTTTGGTATGGTACCTGGTGGCAATAACTCAGCTGCCCATTTTAGGCGATAAATCGTATTTCTTGAGGTTCCTAAATCTGCTGCTACATCAATAAAAGACTTTCGCTGCTCAAATAGGTTCAAGGCACAGCTTTTCTCTGTCATAGAAAGCTTTTACTGCCCCATTGTATCCATTTACACAGAAGTTATTGCAGGTCAAATGTAGCTACGAATGCAGGAAATCAGCACGCTGGAGCGCCGTACACTAAAACCTCACTGTACGAGCTCAAACGAGACACTTGAGTTGCAATAAAGCGCAGTTCTGTTGTCTTAGCTCAGGAGAGTCGTCCGTTCGCGGCATAAGCCCCGCCCCTTTTCATTGGCTTGTTGGCAAGTAAAATCGTGAAAGCGATTTTGTGTATCGATTTCTGTTGCCAATTTTCAATGTCACTTTTTTTGTTGCCGCCACTGTAGGGCAGATCCAGTCCAGGCAACCATCGGGCAGTCGTTGGCTCGCCTGTGTAGGTGAACCTGCACTCTACCACCTAATAGTGGCAAAATAACATGGGAAGTGGTTCATAAGACGCACCCCTACACTCTTAGTTACTCTTGATCGCCACAGGCTCCCTAAGCTGGTGCGTGCCGGTTAGTATCGCTACCGCGTCAAGGAATTTTAAGCACTGCTGCGGAGGTGTAACCATTTCCACCTCTTCAGCCATACAAATCGAACATACAGACGTGCCAATTTGGATCTTCCCAAAATCGGTGGAAAGTGCTCGGAAGCATTGCAATCCATCTGTGACTTCCTCAATGTAATGTGCAATATACCTTTTCGCGAAGTAGGCCCCAGACTTTCTGGCTGCACACCGACTCTTTCAGGGGCCATGGGATTGGTCTTGGTGCGTCCTGTGCAAGTTGGATTTCCTACCCTTATCCAGATAAGAAGGCATCCTCTGGTCCTGGCTTCTCTATATCTACACACGGACGCTTCGGCACCAATTTTAACTGCTTTTCCGCTTACTAACCTTACCCCTCTCCTCCCAGGAGCGCCTCTAGTGGAGCTGAAGACTACCCTGGTTAAGGCTCTACCTCAGCTAAAACCAGAGCCTCCATTTCTACCCATGTGACCGTTTCGCGTAAAGTGAAATGGCTGAAAGTATTTATAAGACTGTTGCTGGAAAAGAGCACAGCAGTAAGGGAGCGTCAGCTCTCATTCCCCTGCATAAGGCCGGACGGGGTGGTTCAGGGACGCAAGACCCTCCAAAAAAGGAACCCTTGCTTTTAAGCTGTCTTGCCCGCCAAAGGTTCCTAGCTAGAGGAAAAGATGATTTGTGTGACGGATTCAAATTATCCCAATAAGTACTCGAATTATATCTATCAGTTATCTATCTGTTTGCAGAAAACTCTGCTTGGCGCGTGCCTCCTGCGACCTTTGAGGGGTATAAAGGTTTTGCGACCGCACTACTATGAAATGGGGGCCGAGTTGGAGTATACGTGTTTTACACCCAGCATACTATATCTATTTTTCTACTCGCTATAAATACCTGCCTCGAGGGAGTGACTGTGCCGCTATACCTATATAAGAGGTATACTGTTATTTCAGCGTACATTACACCTCTTCGTGGTACGGTTACCGAGTCCCTTTTTTCTCATTTGGGAGTTCATTGTCAGGCGCCCTCCATAGAGGAACTACACGAGCAATCTCAGGGGGCAAGTCTTGCATACCTGATCGAAGAGTTGAAGATTGCTGCCCTAAATGTGGATGAGTGTACGCATCTTCGACAGAGAAACGCTTCAGTTACTTCTAACATTGTGTGCCAGGGATGCACAGTTTGATTTGGGAATGTAGGTAGTCGGTAACCTCTATGATATTGAACAATTTACCATTCAAATATAATTTTCTGGGCCTCTGTCGCCTGAGAAACTACGTTAGGGGTGATTGGAGAGGACGCGATGGTCTTCACTTCAGGAAATTAATGCTCTCTCTGTTCTAGTCAAGGAGCTTTTGTGCTCACTTTTCTCAAACTGTGGAGAGACCACTCCATACTAACCGGTTTCCACCGTCCAATTTCTCTAATCTCCTGTTTGTAAAAGCTGATGGAGAAATTGATAAATGTTAGATTACCATATTTTTTAGACAGGGAAAGCAAAATAATAATCTATAACACTATTTTGAAGCCAATAATTATGTATTGAATTGAATATTGGACCTTTGCTACCAGAACGAAGTCAAAAATTAAGGATGCTGAAATGCTTGTTCTAAGAACGATTAAAGGGGTTACAAGAAGAAATAGAATAAGAAATACAGCAATAAGAGCAGAGTTCAAGTTGGAACCCTTATTGAACTCCAGTACACACATAATGAGTGTCGAAGTATGCCTGTGTAGACTAACTCGGCGCACAAGGGCGTACACAAGCACGGACAGACACGCTGACCTATAGTCGCTTTAGATATGCTCTGGGGCAACTAATAGAGAATGCTATTAACGGTTGACCAGGACTTAAATACTGGCTTGCAAATTTGAAGTTCAAAGGATATATAAAGAACAATACCTCCAAATATAATTTATATATATATATATATATATATATATATATATATATATATATATATATATATATATATATATATATATATATATATATATATATATATATATATATATATATGCATTTAAAAAGCTATTTTTGGCAAACACAGTCTTCCTCAAAGCCCTCGGGAGAAGCTCTTCTCACATACACGTGAAGATAACACTTAAAATAGTCGTTTACTTTCTCGTGTATGTGAGAAGAGCTACTTTAAAGGGCTTTGAGGAAGACTGTTTGCCAAAAGTATCCCTTTAACCGCATAATTATTTGCGTTACTGCAATAAATTTTCTTAATATATATATATATATATATATATATATATATATATATATATATATATATATATATATATATATATATATATATATATACGCACAAAAGGGTAGAACGAACTACTTAATCAAGGTAGTTAAATGAATTATGTCGATATATGATATGACAGAGAACAAAATTCTAGTTAAATTGAACGAGGGTGTATTAATTGCAATTAGCGGGAAGTCAATCAATAACCATACAACAAATAACCATACAAAAGTTTTTGAAATGCACCCTGTGTTTAAAGCAATTTCACTCAAGCTGTATCGGAATTTTAGTCAAAAATTTTGAATTATTCCAAAAAATCAACGGAAACCGATGGTTCTGCAGCACATGTAATGAAGCTAATCTGGAAAATACATTGGCAGAGTTCCACAACTTCAGATCAAAGCTTCTGGAACTTGTAAGTAAAATAGAAAGCCTGGAGAAGAAAGTGGAGTCAAATACACGCGGTATCGAAAACCTTTCGAATAATCCACCTTCAAATGTTGACCAACCGACAAATTCTGATGTCATCACGGAAGCAGTAATAGAAACCCAGCTTATCGAGTGAAAAAAATTGAACCTGTGCATATTTGGACTTACTCCAGCAGCCGGCTCCGAAGACATGGATACTTTCAAGAACATTTGTACCTCTAATCTCCCAATTCCCCACAATGAGCTTGAATCTGGTATTTTGAATGCTGAGCGAGCGGGAAAGGAGAGCGCATCGAAACCTAGGCCCATCGTGGTAAAACTTTCGTCTGAAGATCTGAAGCGCAGAATTTTATCTGCTGCACGCAACTTGAAAAATTATAACGAGTCCATTAAACCGCGCCCACCAGTGATAATTGCACCAGACCTAACCCGAAGACAGCAAGAAACCCGTTTCAAACTAAGAGAAGAACTGGAACGCAGGAAAGAAAATAACGAAAACGTCCAAAATTAGAAGCGACCAAATCTTTCAAATCAGGCATAATCCCCTGCGTTCCAGTGCTTGCATTGGCGCCCAAAGCCAACCAGCAAGGAGCACCCACTAGGCCTACGCGCCTCTTGCAAATTTAATGGTATTATTTTTGAATGCGCGAAGTATCGTAAACAAACTTCATGAACTAAATGCTTTAGAGGACGATATAAAACCTGAAATAATTGTAATTATCGAAACCTGGCTGCATAGTGTTGTTGATCGTTCCATCCTTGGCTTAAAAGATTATATTATATTTAGAAAGGATAGATGTAATGGCTTAGACCCCCATGGAAGGGTTTTCATGGCAGTGAAATCAAACTTGAAACCTATAATTATTACTGGTCCAAGATTTGATGGCGAAATTTTAGCAGTGGACATATGTTATAATTCAAATAAATTCAGATTAATCTCGGCGAATAGGCCAGGTTGGTACGGTAACCATGCAAATGAAGATTTTATCAACAACCTGACCACTCTGACTCAAGATATCGAAAACCCGTGTGTTTTGAGAGGCTTTAATTGCCCAAATATTGATTGGGGGTCCTATACGGCGTCCTCAGAAGCAGAAAATAGATTTGTCCAATATGTGGTTGCAAGAAATTTTATTTAACAAGTGCGTGAACCCACTCGAGAAGAAAATATATTGGATTTGTGTTTTAGCGCGGGAGAACATGTGGTCAGCCACACGACAGTTGATGATTGTTTCTCAACTAGTGATCACTGCTATATTATCTGTAAAATCTCTCCACAAAATTTTTCATATGTTCCCGACCAGCCGAAATTTATTCACGATTTTAGAAATATAGACTGAGAATTGATGAGAGCTCACATGGCAACAATACTATTTTACCATAGGAGGCAACATCACCATATCTTGCTCTTCGCTGATTAAAGATATCAGAATCATGATAAACATCTTCCAGAACTGTAAATAAAAGAAATATACCATTAGAATCTTTAAAGAACAAATTAAAGATAATTGTCGTAGAATTCCCCCACCTTTTTGTTCTTTTCTAAGAGTGCTAAGTGTGTCTAATATATTGATATTATAAGAATATCTTAAAGAACAGAGCCGTTACGAAACACGTAAGGATATATATAAGAGAAACGAACATTAATCCCGAAATAAACTTATATTTTATCTTTATCAATTGAATACATAACATTTATACATTAACTACAGTAATACTCTGAATATTATCCTAAACAAGAATTAATTAAATTAGATTACACACAAAATTTGGTTAACGTTTTCTCTACACAAAACAATAATATAAGAATTAGGCTTACGGACTCATGTGGAGTTTAAAGGCCTCAGAAATGTTATTGACTCACGACGCGTGCCGTGTGTCCAGATGTAGATGGGCGAAATTCCACGGTCGTTTTGGCGAGGGTAGCATCTGGGGGTTCCACTTGTTATTCCGGGGGGGGGGGTTATCCAAGGACGAGAACCAGTACGGTGCTTTATGCAACACCTAGGCAGTCGTGGTCTCTCTGGCGAGAGTGAGTCGAACTTGGTTCTTAAATCAAGCTAACTTGGAATGAGGTGTGACCACCGAGTAACGAGCTCGAGGAGGAGCTTTTCTCTCTTGTTACTAATTTCCTTATGGACGAGGACTGAACTCGGGGAGGGTCTTCTTCAAGGGCGAGGATAACGGAGGGGGATTTCTCTGGCGAGAATAATTTAAACTTGGTTTCTTACCAAGTTAACTTAGGAGTTCGGTGTGGCCACCGAATACAGGCTCGAGGGGGAGCCTTTTCCTACTTCTTTTCTTACTTCCTCAATGACGAGGAATACCCCTAGTGTTTAAGGTGCACCAGGATATGAGGAGTCTTTCTGGCGAGAGTAAGTTGAACTTACCAAAGTTAACTTATCGTTTGGTTTGATAACCAGGGACTTAGCTCAAGGATGAGTTTCTTCTTAGCCCCTTAAGGTAGGTAGCCCTGCCTCTCTTGCAGGGTACTTCTTGGTCTGGCGAGCCAAGTACACTACCTCTCCAGTCTCGGTAGTTCAGTTTGATCCGAAGACTTCGTCACCTAGAGACTGACGTATACTACCTCGATTTTCCTCAGAGTTCCTCTTTTATACCTCGTCACCCCACTGGGGGAGTGGTAAGGGAAGGAGGGGCTTGAGGACGGCCCCAGGAGAGTTCTTTTTCCAAACGGTTTTTCACACGAAGTCAAACATCGGCTCCTCGTCAGCCTTCGAGATTGGGAGAAACACGTCTCCAATTTCTTATTTGACGTGAAACTGGATCTCACTCTCCTGGGAGAGATCTTACATTTTGACCTTTAGGGTCTTTCATGGCACTTAGTTGGGCCACACTGCGGTTAAGCACTGACCCGCCGATGCCTTCGACGGATTTCTTTGCGGTACCTGCCTTGTGACTGCACCAGAGTGGACGGGGATGGGGGGAGAAGTGACCATTCCCATACAATAATAACAAGTCCTAAGATTGTACTTAGTAATCTAAAATAGCATCATTAATTATTATAACTAGTAAAACACACGCACATACTCTCTATCACACACACATAATTGGATCCGTATCGTATAATGAAAAAAAAGAACTAACCTGTAAAAAACTAATTTTGCCGAATTGGCAGCAGAATACTTAGATGTGCATGAGGCCAAATAACACACACTACTGGAGCAGGCATTTGATGACTTGTTTCAGCCTATATGGTAAGGAAGAACTTGTTGAAGACTTGTTTCAGCCTATATGGTAGGGAAGAACATGTAGAACTACGTCTTGTAAACATGCTATCCTTTCCTCTTTGGGAACATTCAGAAAATGCTACTCTAAAGGAACAAAATCTCAATCAATTTAATCTCTCGATAATCATAAATGGATAAATAGTGCCTAATGAAAAAATAAAATATAACTTTTTAGGATATAGATGAATTGCTTTAGAAATGAAGGAATTCAAAATAAAAATATCCAAAAGGGTAAAAAAAATGGAAATTGAAAAATAATTTGTTAGTGTTGCAAAGATTAATTTATTTCCATATGATATATAAATATACATAAGTGAAAGCAGTTCAGGGCTTAATGATATATATATATATATATATATATATATATATATATATATATATATATATATATATATATATATATATATATATATATATATATATATATATATATATATATATATATATATATATATATATATATATATATATATATATATATATATATATATATATATATATATATATATATATATATATATATGCAAATTTTGTTGAAGACCATTGTGTATTTCGCCTTAATTAATTTCCTTTGGCAACTTTCTCTTCTTTTAACTATCTTTTTTATTCCATCTTGCAGATGGTGGATCACTGTCCTGTCCGTATTCATCTCTCTTTTAAATGAATCTGTTTGGTAATAAACAAACTAAATTGCTGAGGTTTCGATCTTATTCAATCATCTTCGGATTAATTTGATATGTTCTTGCCTCCTTTACCGATGTAATGAGTAGAGTAAACAACGGTTTCTCAAACATCATGATTGACAAACAATTCCAATCATTTTTTAAATAATCATTGCAAAGATACGGATAAAACTGAAAGTAGTCAGGGAGAAGTCAACAACATCAAAGTGTATTATAGAAATCAAATGTCCACGGCCTATAAAATAGATGAAAAAACATCAAGGAGATTATTAACAGTAACATCAAGGTTAAAAATCAAATGGATAAAATTCACTCATCATTTATTATAAAACAACAAAAGCCATCAATCTCCTGATGAAAATCAACAGCTGTTTAACCTCCTCGAATCTCAAGTCAACCAACATAGCTTACGAGTTCATCTGCCCCGATAAAGACTGTAAGTTTTATAAGAACTCAAAATATATTGGCATGACAACTACTACAATTTCGAGACATTTAACTATGCATCTGCAAAGCGGAGGTCATAAAAATAATATGGAGAGTGAAAATAACATTAACATAACGAGAAATAAGCTAGTTGACAACACCGTTATTAAAAAAAAGGTTAATTAAGCTAGGCTGAACATCTTACAAGCCATATTAATAAACGAGGATAAGCTGGCCATCAACAGTCAAGTGACAAGCTGGAATCGAACATTAAAGTTATTTTAAAATTCCACTCACCGGACTGGCCCGTTTCCTCGAACGTTATGCTCAACCTAGGCGGAATAAATACCCCGTAAAAATCCTTTTCTTTCATCTGTGAGATCCTCACTCTACCCATTACGTCGGTAAAGGAGGCAAGGACATATCAAATCGCTCCGAAGATGATTGAATAAGATCGAAACCTCAGCAATTTAGTTTGTTTATTACCAAACAGATTCATTTAAAAGAGAGATGAATACGGACAGGACAGTGAACCACTATCTACAAGATGGAATAAAAAAGATAGTTAAAAGAAGAGAAAGTTGCCAAAGGAAATTAATTAAGGCGAAATATACAATGGTCTTCAACAAAATTTGCATTCAAGAAAGACTGCTACCGAATTACACTAATATATATAATATATATATATATATATATATATATATATATATATATATATATATATATATATATATATATATATATATATATATATATATATATATATATATAAATGCAATATTCCGCAGGAAAAAACGAAAAGTTGTTTCAAAGTACTTTCTAACTTTATTAATTTCCTTATCAAGGATAACTACAAGAAATAGTATTATATTAGAGGTATATATACGAAATAAAAATATGAAAGACCGCCTCAAAAACAAGAAATCACCAATGAGGAAGAGGGAAGGGGGAAGGTAAAAAAACACATTAAGGATTACAAGAAGAAGGTAGTAAGGTCAAACTAAGTCGAAGGAAAGGGTAACAGATTCAAAGAAATGGAGATAGCCTAACGAGGGAGATTATAAGACACGATGAGCAAAAGGGGGAAAAATACAAAGTACAAAACAAAGCAGTGACAATAAAAAATTGAAATCAATAATAAAAAAAATAAATAAAAAAATGGAGATAGCCTAACGAGGGAGATTATAAGACACGATGAGCAAAAGGGGGAAAAATACAAAGTACAAAACAAAGCAGTGACAATAAAAAATTGAAATCAATAATAAAAAATAATAAATCAATAATAATAAAATAGGGGCCACATAACTAAAGAATTTATATAAAAAAAACACTAGAAACGCAAGACAGAACTCATTTCTTTGAGTATTAATCTTTTAATTATAGCATCTATTTTATATAAACCAGGGGAAAGGTTAAAATTATCACATTGGCTTATAAAAGCACATTCAATGATGTTCATTTTTATATGGTCATTGGAACGATAAATATATTTGGCCGAGTTCCAGTTAATTAAATGGTCCTTATCTGACATATGGACAAAGAAAGCACTGTTATCTTCCCCTCTTCGGACATTATATTTATGTTGATTTATGCGAACAGAAAGTTGTTTACCTGTTTGTCCGTAATATTTACTTAGACAACCAGAAAACTCGACTGAATAAACTCCTCCTTCCCCAAACTATTACAATCATTACGTACTAATAAATTCTTAATGGTCGTCTCATATTTACAAGCAACAGAAATGTTAAAGTTATTCAAACAAGATATGTTATTAAACTGTCCCTTCTCTCCCTTTTAATAGTAATATTTTAGTTCTACCTTTTTCTCTTTGTTTTAGTGATCTTCTCCGTTTATGAATAACTTTAACATTTCTGTTGCTTTTAAATATGAGACGACCATTAAGAATTTATTAGTACGTAATGATTGTAATAGTTTGGGGAAGGAGGAGTTTATTCAGTCGAGTTTTCTGGTTGTCTAAGTAAATATTACGGACAAACAGGTAAACAACTTTCTGTTCGCATAAATCAACATAAATATAATGTCCGAAGAGGGAAGGATAACAGTGCTTTCTTTGTCCATATGTCAGATAAGAACCATTTAATTAACTGGAACTCGGCCAAATATATTTATCGTTCCAATGACCATATAAAAAGGAACATCATTCAATGTGCTTTTATAAGCCAATGTGATAATTTTAACCTTTCCCCTGATTTATATAAAATAGATGCTATAATTAAAAGATTAATACTCAAAGAAATGAGTTCTGTCTTGCGTTTCTGGTGTTTTTTTTTATATAAATTCTTTAGTTATGTGGCCCCTATTTTATTTTTTGTTTATTTATTTTTTTATTTATTTTTTATTATTGATTTCAATTTTTTATTGTCACTGCTTTGTTTTGTACTTTGTATTTTTCCCCCTTTTGCTCATCGTGTCTTATAATCTCCCTCGTTAGGCTATCTCCATTTCTTTGAATCTGTTACCCTTTCCTTCGACTTAGTTTGACCTTACTACCTGCTTCTTGTAATTCTTAATGTGTTTTTTTACCTTCCCCCTTCCCTCTTCCTCATTGGTGATTTCTTGTTTTTGAGGCGGTCTTTCATATTTTTATTTCGTCTATATACCTCTAATATAATACTATTTCTTGTAGTTATCCTTGATAAGGAACTTAATAAAGTTCGAAAGTACTTGGAAACACCTTTTTATTTTTTCCTGCGGGATATTGCATTCATTTGCTACCCTCACGTGATACTTTGTGAGTTTTTCATTTCATATATATATATATATATATATATATATATATATATATATATATATATGTGTGTGTGTGTGTTTGGCGTGTGCGTGTGTGTGTGTGTGTGAGTGTGGGTGGATGAGGGGGTGGTTGGAAAGAAAGGAATGTCCGATTTTATAAAATTATGTTTTAGAGAGTATTTATTAAAGTAGTACTCGTACCCCCTTTTTATCGTTTAGGAAGGCTATAAAGAATAATTTATACATTTTTTAAAATTATAAATACATTGATAAAATCTTCGTTGATATTCATCCCTATGTTTTTCCATTTAAAGATTACATTAGACATGTTTTACTCTGAGTTTCATTAAGGTGTCAATGCAAGTAGACCGGCAAAAATCCTTTCAGAGAACTTATGGGGATCATGCAGTAAATATAAGAAGCTGCAGGTGTTTTTTTCCATTTCTGAATTAGCGATTTCAGTTTAAACGACGGCTCAAAAGAAGCTCGTCCAGAAGAACTTGATTCAGAAGAGTTAAATGATGTTGTCATATAAATTCCTGATAAATTTCTATGAACCTCACAGAACAACTTATCTTTAACACATAGAACTGCCATAAGCCATCTGAAAAGGATTTGAAAGTTTCCAGTTATTGGAAAGTAGGTCTCGACGAAATAGCCACAGTTAATTTGCAACAGCACGTTACTTTATGTGAGTTGTTGTTGTTTGACCTGCTACGGCTCTTTGGAGAGAGCGCCGCCGTAAACTGGGTTTCCGCCCCGGCATAGTCGACGAGTCTACTTGGGATGGTGTGGGCTTATGTTACCCTTCGGACAATGCCAGCGTCTAGCAGAAAAAGAAACTGCATGACGGCGGCAGGGCGGATCCAGAAGTGTTCTATGTTGTCTATTCTGTGTGTTGCCCTGTGTATTGGTGCGTGAGAGCAGTGTAGGAGTACATGCTCTGCGTCCGCCGGTCTGAAATGAAATTGCAGTTCCGGCAGGCATCGTCCAGAGCAAGTCCAATCCTGTGCTTGTATGTCGGGCTGGCTGTGTGGTGTCCACACCGTAGGCGTCTCAGCTGCAACCGTTCCCACCGAGAGAGCTCACGCTCTTCATCGTTGACCGGGGTAAGTTTGGTTTCCATTAGAGGGTTGGGGCAAAGGGAGGACAGTGCCCACCCGATGATTTCTGTGTGGATGTGAGCCCGCTCGGAGACATCAGGAGGAGCTCGGGGAAAAGAGGAATCGATGGAGTGGTAGTGACTGGTCGGTGTGTTGTGAATGTGTTTGCGTTGGTATCTGCATGAAATGTAGATGTGAGTCATTGCTTTTCACGACACCTCCCGGCACCATTTTAGGCGCGTGCGACACTATATCTGACTATGTTGGTCGGTCGGTCGGATAATAACATCATAACTATTCGGTTGATTCTAAAGAAATTTGAAACCCTTATGTTGTTGTACATTCTCTTTCAAATGATATAATTGCCAAAGTCTTCCCAAAGTTAGCCCGGGAATTATTTTGTTTTGGCAATAACATCATAACTATACGGCCGATTCTAACGAACTTTGAAACCCTTATGTTGTTTTATATTTTCTTTCAAATGATATAAATGTTAAAGTCCTCCAAAGGTTAGCCAATGAATTTCTGACAATAACACCATAACTATTCGGCCGATTCCAACGAAATCTGAAAACTTTATATTTTTTTATATTCTCTTTTGAATAATATAATTGACAAGGTGCTCCCAAGGTTAGTTCGGCAATTAATGGATGATTTTAATGTCGTAAGGTCATAAATCAGAATAAGTGAGAACACACGACTTTGGTCAGTAGACCTTGTTTGAAGGCTTGTTACTGGTGATGAAAAGTGGATTCTTTATCATATCGTTAATGGCTGTCCTTCTTGGCTCAGTCGAAGAAGCAGAATTTCTCAACAACCGAGTGGACTTCATCCCCAAAAGATCATGTTGAGTGTATGGTCTAGTATTGAAACACTTGTCCATTATGAACTGATAAGACAAGAATCAAACCAATAATACTAATCCTTACTGCAATTAACTTCTTTGTTTGAAAGCTGCTTTGTGCCAAAGGAAATCCTTCTTAGTTAAGGAGGATTCAAATCCATCAGAGTTGTCATCATATATCATGATAATGCCCGTCTTCGATTAGCTCGAATAATCAAAGTTCCCTTGGAAGAGCTTGGTTGGGAAATATTGTTTCATCTCCCACATTCTCTTGAGGATTACAGAACATTTGGATGGTTTTAGGTTGATATCAAAAGAGAAGGTTGAAAAAAGGGTTGGATTCTTATTTTGCATAAAATCCTAAAGAATTTTACAAGATTATCATTATAAGTTTGTTTACAGATGGAATCAGGTTCAGGAAAATACAGATTAAATATTTTCATAGTCATAAGTTTATTCTTTTTTAATATATGCTCTAAAATCAGTCATCACTTTCGTTCTAAGAAACCGATATATATATATATATATAAATATATATATATATATATATATATATATATATATATATATATATATATATATATATATATATATATATATATATATATATATATATATTATGGTGGCCCCTCAAACTGAAAATGATATTGCATTCTCTCACAGGGCTAATTTTATTACACTCCACGAGAAGGAATTACACGTAAAATTTCGTCTCTCCTCATTTAGGGGTTGCCCCACTTTTCACTTTTTCTTCTTCAGGTTGGTCTTTGATATGTCGGGATATCCATTCGGTGTTCGCGTAAATAAGACGGAAAATGAATTGCTTCTGATCCTCATCCTTCGCCAGCGTTGAATTATAAACCTCTGCCAGGGCCACTCCTCGTTTAGCTGCATCGTTCACCACACTCAAGCTTTTGGCTCTGGTATGAAAGTCCTCGTACAGCTTGTCGCCCTTCTAAGCCAAATAATCCATCTGTAAGAAGCCCTACTACGCTTCTTTGGCTCTGCCTCTCTTCAGGACGTCGAATAAACGATGCGACCTTTTGGTGAATAAGGTATTAAGGCGGATATCCCGTGTGTCTTCGATTTTTGCCGGTGTGGGTAGTCTTCGGTCGGATTTTCTGTCATCAACCGAGTCACGCAGTCGGCCTTGAACTGGTATCGGAGGAATATCTTGAGATAGTAAATGCCATTTTACACCCACCTTGCGTGATGGATGGCACCAAGGGCACGAAACGATGATTGAGAGGTTGTGCCGCCTCCAAGGAACAGGGCTGCGAGCTGCAGGATCTCAAAGTAGTCATAGCGCGGACACTTTGTTGGATTAACCAGGGCAGATGCCAGGTGATCCTTCATCTGGGAGGGGAGCTGCTCCAGATGTCCTTTGAAGATGGTATCCTCAGCCACCGTGTACTCTTGCTGGTTGATGGTCGGCCACTCCTTGTGGAAACGCTTGAAAAAGGCGACTTATGGACCTACAGTGTGCCCAAAGACGACTCGAGAGACACTAGAGAGAACAATCTCCAACACATGATTGCGGCACGCCAACATTGCCAACTCCCTTCCAAGACCTTCCTCGATCCGCACGCAAGCGCCATTATGGAGGCCACTGCTGCTTGCAGTCATATCGAAAACCAATCCACCTACTTCGTCCTGAATCTTCCAAGACTCGAAAAGTTCCAGACACGCTGCGGCCTGAGCTTCTCCAGTACTTCGGGCAGCACTTGCAATACCCATCTACTTCTTGAATCCTCGACCATTTGCTAGAATAGCAACACTCTCCACTGTCTTCCCTTTCATCTCCTGCAATATGTTTCAGTCTCAATGTAGGATAAGGGGACCAGCTGCTTGAAAGTTCTTCAGCACTTCTTTATATTGGATTTTGCATGTGTAAGAACGCGACCGCCGTATCGAACCTTGGAACAACGTCAGTTTAGAAATATCGTGTCCCAGAGCCTGTGCAACAGCATCAGTAACGAACGCTGCACCACGATCTGGAAAATTGACTCGATCCAAGGCACCGACGACTTTAGGAGATTTGAAGATGTTATTGGGCCTCTTCGTGGGAGGACCAGATGCACAGGCTTAATATGGAGATCGGTAGTCATCTTTAGCCTGTGACTTCTCTAATGATGTGGAGCTGGAACTGAAGGCAGCAGCGGCGCCTTATACTTTGGCTTGTCGTTCGTCGTATCTTTGCTTCAGAGGAGCTTCTTGGTCATTTCTCTTCCCACACCTAGACTCGACTCCAGGTTTCTTTGCGTCGACGATCTATGCAATGCTGCACGAGAAGATCTCGTCACGCTGTATTTGGAGGAACTCCTTGTCTTCTCCGTTGGTTATGGTCTGGAGGGTCTCGCTCGTGTCAACATCGAAGAGATCCTGAAGGTCATCCAGGCACATCTTCCTCTTGACACCGTCTGACTCTCACCCACGAGTCTCGCCCGGTGTTTCTTGAGTGCTTGGTATTCGTCGTGGATTCCTCGAAGTTTCCTGACGCAAACATTCACCCGCTGTGTCGGGATTCTGGCCCTCTCCCATACAGTGAGGACCTCTCCACAGGCCTTCCGAGACGTTCTTATGACGTGATGGAACAGCAACAACGACAGCATCTCCCGCTTCTTGGAAGACGGGCACATGACAGGGAATCAACAGGCTTCCCGAGAAGCTAACACTCGGGGCTCGAAAGAATACTGGAAGATTGCGCCAGTTAACATCTAGTAACGTCGTCTGTTACGACTGAAGGAGGCTGGATGGTTAGAACCTCGTGTGATACAACTGGTGAGGAATATTACACCAGTTTACGGCTGATAACGTCGTCTTAAACGACTGGAGAAGGCACGGAGCTCGGACCGTTGTTTGATACGCCTGGTGAGGAAGATTACGCCTGTATACGGCTGATAACTCGTCTTATACGACTGGAGAAGGCACAAAGCTCCGGACGTGGTCTGATACGACTCTCGAGGAAGATTACGACAGTTTACGGCTGGTAACTCGTCTTATACGACTAGAGAAGGCACGATGCTCGACGGAGGAGGAGAATACCAGCTGCTTGAAGATATGATTCGGTTATGTCGAATTACACGGGACAGAAGGACGTAATGAGACAGCTTAAAGGTGGTGGATTTATGTCTAAGAATCTTTTCTCTCTCACAAGAAGTTTTACAATTTTTTATATGCCCAATTCAAGTGGGTTTAGTTACATAAAATATTGAACATAGTAGGAGTGGTTTATAATAATGGTACAGTTATATTTTATTTGGTTATTTTGTTTTTAGATTTTTCACAATTGAGCCAATGGTTATATAGAGCATTGAACACGGTGGGATGGTTTTTATAATAAATATCCAGTTAACTTTTTAATAGAGTTAATGAGGCAGAAATTTCTTACAACTGAGCCAATGTGAATACATTTTAAAGATACAGGATACTCCTAACTTAGTATTGACCAATATTATATATTTCAAGATGATTAGAGGTGGAGTCAGACAGGGTTTACCTTAAAATGTCTTTTGCTAAAAAACAATAAAACCACAGAAATTAGTCGGCGGTATTAAAGAATTTTTATACTTAAGAGAGAAGATTGCTTGTTGTTGCCATAGGGGTTAGCTGAAGCAAGGGGGCTGAGTGAGCAAGAAGTGGGTTGGGAAAAACGAATGCCTGCCTCATATACTACATATTTAGCTTCAGAAGATAATTTACATTTGTATCAATTTCCAAGCTATTATTTTATGCTTATATAATAATTTTTTAATTATTATTATTACTTATGTCGTAGAACATCGACTCTATACCATAAACTACCCCTATATTATGTGGGGAGGGGGTGACTTAATCACCTACTGCAACGCGAACCGTTGAAGGACTGTTCGCAGGGAATATCGACCGACTAGGAGGTCACACTTGAGGCGTTGGGTTTCAAATCCTTAATAATAAAACAGTGTTCATAAAAGGTTGTCGAGATTTACTTGAATAGGCCGAGAGATCGTTCAAGGTTAGTTAAAGATGAAACAACAAAAATATAATTTTATTTACACAGATCAAAATAAGAAGTTTCTTTCTTACAAAGGGCGAACTGTTTCCTTTGTGGAACAAGCTCCACACACTCGACGTAGGTCCAAGGTCTTCTGCCTGACTCCAGGGAGAAGTTTTCCTTTTATTTCTCTCACGAGCAGAAATCGAGAGAAAGCACTGAATTCTCATCAAATCCGTATTGCTGCGTGAAAGACCTTTTCATCTGCTGCCGGACAGAGTAAATCTTCCACACCTTCGCTCCACGTCGCAGTTTACGACGGCACGAAAACTCGGACCTTCGTCGGCTAGCAGGTGTCTTTTAGCGGCAGACATTTTCCTGAACGGCCGTCTCGAATTTGGTTATCTCAAAGGCGCGAAAAGGGGGTGGAGGGAATTCGAGGCGAAAAGTGAATTTGGAATCCGGGAGGGACGCGCAGCTTGTGTCGTGGTATCTCTGCTTACACTAATGTACGTGGTATTTAGCCTTCTACATATATACGAACATACTTATAGAGAATGGAATTTGAAAAAACACACGAAGTCTGTTGCAAATGGTTAATCTATAACGGTCACTGTATTAAGATTGGCTGAGATTATTATATTGCGCTATATTTATTTTTCATTTTGTGATTCGCTCTTCGGCTCTAGGTTGTCTAAACTTGATCCTTTGGGTTAAAACTTTATTATTCTTTCTATAATTTATGCCTGTGCGATAAATGGATATTTTGTATGTTTACAATTGGTGTGCTGAGAAATAATTCAGTGGTTTCCCTTTAAATTCGTTTTTTCATTTAGCAAACTATTAATTTTGTTTCATTTGAGCAATCCTTTTGCTAGAGTTAAGTAAGAATTTTGCATCATTTGAGGAGGCGTTTTGTTTTTTTCTTCTTACTTTATTTTAGGAGCTTTGTTTTGTCTTTTCATTATTTAAGGACACTTGTTTGTACTTTCATTATTTTAAGACAATTTTTTTTTTGTTACTTTATTTAAGGACGCTTGTTTTGTCGTTGCATTATTTAAGGACGCTTATTTTGTACTTGCATTATTTAAAAAGATTATTGAAGGACGTTTTTATTGTCCTTGCATTATTTAAGGAAACTCGTTTTCTCTTTGCTTTATTTAAAAACAGTTGTTTTGTACTTGCCTTCTTTTACAAGTAGAATTTCTTATGCTATTTCATTTGGAAGTTCAATTTGTCATCTGGACTAATTTTAACAATCTCCTCTTTTAGGAGTTATATAGTTAATCCTTTTTTTCGTATTTTGATGGTTATTCGCCTGTCTTTTCTAAAAATTATACTTATTTATTGATTTTGTGACCCCAAGTCTACTATTATGTTGTGGGCTAGTTAATACAAGTAAGATTCACCTACCGGGACTAGATTTATGCTTACTTTGAAAATCTTTCCCACGTTAGAGGATTGTTCGGTACTTACTCCTTCAAGGTACTCGGAAGCTTCTTTGCTAATCATAGTTGTCTTCCTTTATAATGAGAAGGATAAGAGGCTTCTGGAGTGTTTTTACACTTTTGGCCACGCTGTCTGACTCCTTCCTAACTACATAAATGCTTTCGAGGAAGAATTTGCTAAGATCGAAAGGAACGCTTCGTCAGAACACCTCAGTTCCCAAGTGTTTACTTAGCGTATTTACAGGCCAATTTTGTAATTTCCGTGCCTTAAGAAGGGTCACTAGAGGTAGTCAGTATCCTATCTCATTCACTTTTGGATTTCACGTCACTTTATTAATAAACGGCTTTGTCTTTTTTTTCTTAGACGACATATTGATATTATTCACTCACGGAAAAGACTTTCTCCCCTCAATCAAGTCATTGAAGGCATACTTTCGTAAGACCAGAAAATACTGGGATGCCAAGTTCTCTTTGTCGTGATCCCTCAACACTAAAGGGGCCTTGCAAATGGATATAGAGGCAATCACTATTTCTCCACAAATTCTCCCCCTATTAACTTAGTCGCCTATTAGAATCATTATGGATGCCAGCTTAGAAAGCATGCGGGGAGCATTGGAGTAACTACAGGAGGTAAAATGGCTCCCATTAGCTTTTTTTTCTGAAAAAATGGCACCCTGCTGCCCAAGAAGCATGTCTACGTTTCCCTCCTATTTAATGGCGGCATTAAAAGTGTAAATTTCCCCCCCCCCTTCCCTCAGCAGGCTCTGACGCCACCCTTATACTGGATATCAAAGCAATATCAGTCTCATTAAGTTCTCTCAGCTAAAATATCCTCCCTTACTGCTTGAAAAACATTCTACCTCCCCAAATGCCAATTTTTCGAACGGAGGCTGGTATTTCTCTCTTGTGTGTTTTACTGGTTGACCACTTCACCAAAAATGAATGCCATTAAAGTTTTTATAAAAAGCCACACTGCCGGCAAATTGAACATTTCAACGTTTTATTGCGAGTTAATGGCAGCATTTGAAAGGGCAAATTGTTTCCTACTCATTAGAGGCTCTGAGCTCATGCTTAAATCTAAAATCTAGGCATTATTTTTCTCATTTAGTTTTCCCAGTTCAAAACATCCTCCCTTAACAGCTCATCATATGGAATTTATCACACAATCTGTTAGTGATATTAAATGGTTGAAAGCCTCCAATGTAATTTCGGTTGTGACACTTTGTTGTGTCACAACATACCACGAACCCTACTCGCAATGGCTTTCAATCAGACTTCATATCCTATTGCTCACACCATAAGCACAAACCGTTAGAAGGGGTGGTTTTGTTACTTAAATATCGGAGTCTCTAACCATTTTAAAGGACATAAATTATAACACATTGGCTAGAAAAAAAAATGACACTCCACCTCTTAGCTATTTTATGGGAAGGAGACACAGGGAGTGACAACTTTCTTCTCTCTCATAAACTCTAATCAGAGACTAGTAATTGAGACGTTGCTAGGAAAAAGAAGTTACTTCTTTCCGACTTTTTCCGGGAAAGATCTTTAAAATTTGAATTCAATGGAAAAGTCTGGGGCTAGAGCTATTACCTCACACATTAGCAACATTTTACCTGGTCAACGATGAGAAAGAATATCAAGAACATTATACCTGCATATCCTACGATTGAACACGTGCCAAAGAGCATACATTCTTAAACCTAAGGAATTACCATCCAGTCAAAAGCAACCTCTGCCCAAGGTAATCTTAAAACTCTACCCCAGAAGACAGGTTTCGTTTTCCAATAAAAAGTCCAATTTTTCCTCCTAAAGGAGTAGCACAATTCTTTAACCCATAGAACGCACACATAGAAATTGAGACTAGAATCCAAAAAGATTTCTTGCCTATGATACACACATAGGCTATAAAACACTCGTAGCGGCTATAAAAAGTGTTGGTAGCAATCTCCGTTAGTGGGATTCTTACCAAAGATCATACAATCTTTACCATTACTTTTATATGATATAAAATTGAGCATAACAATCTCACATGAACAAATATTTACCCGCGCAATCAAACATCAAATTAGTGAGGATGACGTTCAGTAATCAATAAAATATTGCTACTAGGACAACAGTAAAAAAAGAACTGTAAGAAAAATTCAAATATTTTAACTGAGTTTTAGGTCGTACATATATGAATGCTTCAGGTAACTCCCAAAATATGATCTTTACCAAAGATTTGAGTTCTTAAAAAAACAAAACAAGGTCTGCTGACCAAAAAGTCCTGTGCTCTCACTTATTCTGATTTATGACCTTACGACCTTCAAAACTTTCAATAATTCCCGAACTAGCCTTAGGAGGACATTGGCGATTCCCATCATTCGAAAGAGAATGCAAAACAACATAAGGGTTTCAAATTTCGTTAGAACCTAGCCTAAAATAGAATAGCCTAGCTGTGCCGGACCTAAATTAGCCTAGCTTAGTATAATCTAGCAAGCCTAGTATAACCTAGCCTAGTATATCCTACTTTATCCTACCTTAGCTTAGTATAGCCTAGCCTATCGTATCCTAGTATAGCGTAACCTATCGTTTCCTAGTATAGCCTAACTTAACTTAGTAGACACTAGTCTGAACTAGCATATTATAGTATAGCCTAGCTTAGCCTAGCCTAGTATAGCCTTGTCTAGCGTAGCATTGTTTAGACTAGCGTTGCCTAGATTAGCCTAACCTAATATAGCCAAGCTAGAATAGGCTACTATAGCCTAGCCAATATATCCAAGCATAAGATAGCCTAACTTACACTAGGCTTGCATACAATAGGCTAGCTTGTTATAGCCTATCCTAGTATAAATACAACTAACATAATATAGCCAAGCGTATCATATATCCTAGTATAAAAGAGACTAGTATAGCATACAATACCCTAGCATAGAATAACCTTGCATAGCTTAGCCTTTTATAACCTAGGTTATCTAGCCTATCGTAGCCTAACATAGTATTACATATTGTCAGAGAGAGAGAAGGTTATCTCCCCCACAACCCAAAACCCAAAGTCTACCATTGGCGCCCGAGAAAGATGCACCTGCATGCCCAGACAGCCCCAAGGGACCAGCTAGAATTTTGCGCAGTCGGATGACCCCGGCGCTCTTATTAAGAATGGTCGGGCCATTCGAACCTAAGGAGCCGCCTTGAGAATTTTGCGCGGCTGCGTGATCCGCTTTGGGTTCCCTTTCTCCCCACGTCGCATCGCCTGATGGGTGCCAGACCTACGGCATCGAGCACTTTCGCGCTAGCCTGTGATGGTCGCCGAGAATATCCCCTCTCCCTGGTGCGCCAAGTCTAATAAGATCCCTGTCCACCTTTGGGGGGCCTCTGGCTACCCGCTTCCGCCGAGGCAGTATAAATACTTCGGGAAAAGCTTGGGGAAATGAGTACCATACAGCTCCGTCTTTGTTAGAAGCCACGTAAAGTCTCATACGCACTACACCGCCCCCAAATGGCTTCCACCTCTCTACCCGGCCTCGCTCGTACCTAAGGCCAGATTCCCGCCCGACAGACAATAGACACGAAGAGGCATCTATCACCTGGGTATTGACTTCGGTCTCGTCTGGAGTACTCCCTCGTTCATTTTTCAGGGAGGTTAAAGAAGGAATTTTGCAAGTGGAACTTTGCAGCGCCCCGCTTCCTCGTCGTCTCCCGAAGCCTCCGATCAAATTAGTCTTTACGTGAGTCTTCCCGTTACTTGCACTCTTCCCCTTTCCCTGGAAGCAACCACCGTACATACTCTCTCGGACACTCGTCCCAATCGAGTATTTGTACTCCCCCCTCTCTTTGGAAGCAACCACCATACATCCCTTCTCGGACACTCGTCCCTGTCGAGTATTTCCCCCCCCCCTCCCCTTTTGGTACCCCGGGTTTCATCTTATTTATTGTCATTTATTTACTTTTTCTAATAGTATTTTCTTTTTATATAGTAAAGTTAATTTTCTACAATCAGTTTCTCTAAAGCTATAACCTGTAAGAATTGATTATTTAGGCCAACGGCACTCAATTTTGATTATTTAATCCTCGCACTGGGATCTAAAACTCAATTTCTGACGTGCCTCCTTCATGCCTCACCACAGAGTCAATCCTCGGCTAGCATCGACGTTCGACTCTACGACAAACATTATATAATTCTGGTGTCAGGTCTATGGTCGCCCGCAGTATCGGATGTTATTCTTATATATTAAAGGTTATGGTTTTAGAAACTGTAGAAAAGAGCTTACCCATTTCTCCTTTTGTGTCCGTATTTAGTATTGAATTTTGTGACCGTTAAACTTTGACCCTTTTAAGGCCTCATAAAACGTCTGCCGGACTTTAAAGGACTTAATCTTATTTATTTTATTATTGTGTTTGTTGTTTTATTCATTGCGTATTGGGCAACACAGGCTCTCGCTAAATTTCAGAGTGAATATTTCGAGTATAATTAAGAATTCGCGCCGCGCGAAATAATTATCGCTGTTTGTTTGTTTTTTTAAGTGAAATACGTTAGTCCGCCAAAACATACTAGCACTCCTGCTGTTTGTCTAAATAATTCCCCCCTTTTTTGTGGTGCTTTTCCTGAAAGTTGGTCGCATGCGATAAAATGTCCTCATTACTTACGTTTAAGTTGCAAGGAGAGTCGCTTGGGCTCAGTGGCAAGGACCTCCTTGCTTATATCCAAGCGGAGGAAAGGACCGAAAGAAAAGAGAAAGGACAAAGAGAAAGAGAAGAACGAAAAAAAAGAAGAGAAAGAGGAGAACGAGAAGAGAGAGGCAGAATCCGGCTTCATGAACGTGAAATGAGTAGGACCAGGAAAGAGACGCTGTCCATCAACTTGAGGCCCGAAGCTCCCCTACCACATCTGTTACGCTTCCGGTTTTTAAGGAAGGCGAGGATTTCGGAGCCTTCTTAATTCACTTCGAAATCAACCATAAGGACATGAAGGCAGATGGAATGGATCAAATGTTGTCCTTGCTAAATTCCCAACTACGAGAGATATTCATATCACTCACCTCGGAGTTAACAATTAATTATTCGACCTTAAAATCGGAGTTACCTGCGGCATATAGCATGATCTCACATTTTTACCGATTCAAATTAAGCCAGGAAAAACATACCTTCAGTTTGGGTACACCCCTCAGCCTCACCTCAACTTTTGGCTCGATGCTTCTAAAATCTTGCATGACTACGATGCTCTAGTTGACTTCATTCCTGAGAGACCAGTTGTTGGCTGCACTTCCTTCTGAGGTCAGATCTGTCGTAAAAAACCGGGGATGCCTCACATTCAAGGAGTGCACAGAAGAGGCCGATATTTATTCAGCAAGCCACAACCTTTACCTGAAAGAATGGAAGAAAACGGCCCTACCTTTCCACAAAACCTAAGCCAAACAAAAGTAAATTCATCCTGCAAAATGGAAGCAAGTTTGCCAAGGTAACTGGGCCGTCGAAGCTGAAACCACTCTTTTCGTCCGAACACTGGGATGTAAAACCGTCTTCAGGCCCCCCTACGTCATCTTTTCCTATGAGACCCTTCATTTGTTTTTCCTGTGGTGCCGAGGGCCACGTGAAAACGAACTACCCCAAGAACTCTCAGTTCAGGAATAACCCTTCTCACCAGGTACACCAGATCTGTGCCAAGTCTGCACCTCCGTCAATACCATCGGTATCTTCTCCTTCCCTGAGCACCTCAAATCTCGCGGCTACCAGGTAAACTTCTTGTTTGATAAGAATACCCTTAGAGGCCTTAAGTTCGAATCAGGAAGATTAATGGCTGTCGTGTCGCTACTCTTGTAAGAGATACCGGTTGCACATGCATAGTGGTGTCGGACAAGCTGCTTCCTTTAGTAGCTCCGGACCATAATAAATTCGCCGTCGTGCACGATTACTTAAGGCGCGCCAATTGGTTTCCCATCGTTAAGTGCTACATCAATTGTGTGTAATTCACTGGCTGGGCTGATGTAGTAGCAGCCCCTATTAAATTCTGATCCGTCCTCATTGGCTAGTGCCCACGGGTCTCCCCCAACTTCGTGGCTCAACCAGTCGTCACCCGTTCGTAAGTGGTAAAGATTCGAAGATGCCCTCACCCCTATAAATCTCACGTTCTTCAGAATTCAAGGAGGTCATGACTGAAGTCCTTTCAAGGAACTAGAAGAACTGCGATTCACTCCGAGTCCTATGGGCTAAGGGCCAGTCAAAAGAGCAAGAATCCAACCGAGAGACAAGATGATCTCCTACCAAGTTACGGACGGCTTACTTAACCGTGCGTTCTCATAAAACGGTGAACCCCAGACGCTAGTATTGTGTGTTCCACGTTCACCCATTGTTTACATTTTAACCACTGCCCATGACAGCCTATTTTCAGGCCATTTTAGCCACACGAAGTCTACCCAGAAGATCTTCAAATATTTGATTGGCCAGGCGCCCATAAACAAATCCTTCGTTACTGCAGGTCTTGCGACATCTGCCAAAAAACTGCCGTCAAAGGGCGAGTTAAGCCCGCACCGTTGCAGAAAAGAGCCCTAATATCAGAGCCCTTTTTCCGTCTCGTAATTGATCTCATCTGTCTGATACATCCCCAGTCGAGTGAAGGTCACAGTTACGTGCTAACTTTAGTGAATTTTGCCCCCCTGGTCTCCCTAGGCCGTGCCATAGAAGAATATAGACAGCATCTCTTGCGCGGAATCATTAATCTCCATCTTTTCTCGGCGTTGGATTACCCAACGAAATACTGTCTAATCGTGGCCGCCAATTAATGTCGCAACTGATGATAAACCCCTTTTCAGCCAGCTGGTAACGGGATTTGTGAGTGGTTCAACGGCTCCCTCCAATCCATCCTCCTAGACCTGAGGCAGAGGTTAGAAAAGTGCGCAAAAATCGCGCATCAGAGCACCGAGATAATCTTGGGTAAGTAAAAAACCTATTTTGACTGTAAGTAACAAGAACCGGAATTTAAACTCGGTGACGAAGTCATTTTACTACTTCCCATAGAGAACAACAAACCTTTGAGCCAATGAAATAGCTCCTTCCCAGTGATCGAGAGACGCGGCCCCGTCAACTACTTGATCCAAACCCCGTCTGGCACTAAGCTATTTCATGTGAACATGCTTTAAAAGTACCATCGATACGCTTGTGCCAACCAACTTGTGCACCTGGACAAAGAATCCCACTTGGAGTCCAGCTACCCGCTTGACCCCTTGGTTGTGGTACATGTCACCTGCGTGGAACAAGACGCGGAATATCGACCGAGTTGAGTATAAATCCTCAGCTCCAGATCCCCCAGAAGACCCAGGTACAAACACTACTCACCTAATTCACCGATGTAATCTCGGATACCCCTGGTTGTGCTGCCCAGTTCGAGCACAATATCCGGCTCACCACCCAGGAACCTCTCCGTTTAAAGCCGTACCCCCTCTCTATTCACTGAAGAAAAGCGTTCAATAAGGAGGTAGACAAGCTATTGAAGATGGGTTCTCCGATTCCTTTCTTCGATCAGAATCTGCACATGTTCGAGACTGAGCATAAACCCCTCTCTTACCTACGGAACATTAAGAACAATAATGGTCACCTCATGAGGTGGAGCCCCTCTCTCCAAGAATTCCAATTTAAAATTGTATACATTAAGGGTTCCTAGAATTGCCTGGCGGACAGCTTAAGCAGAAATCCCCTGGATTTGTCTCCGGTGTAATTTCCCATTAATTAATTGTAACGTTAAATGGATTACTTTTGTAGATATTCCTGAATAATTCTTATAGTTTTGTGTAATGCCTTATAACCATATGTGCCATTATTTCCTTTTAATTGTGTAGATATTTTTCATGAGTTCCTCTGTTCGTATGTACCTTTTTTTGTATTGTGGGACCTTTTTTATTTAGTATCCTTGTATGTAAGCTCCTAGGTATCGAGATTATGTTGACCTGTCTTATTGTATTATTACTATTATTATTTTTTTTTACTTGATGTTGTTCGGTAATAGAAATACCGAGCATTTCCCGAGTCCTCTTTATTTGACTTATTTATGTGCAGAGTACCCGGTACCACCCCTTTTGTATCTGTGTCTCTATTGGAAATTTAGCCGTGTAATTACCTTATATTAGTCTAATGTCAGTTCCTTCGGAGCTCCATCTTGGAGCTTCTCAGGCGCCAACGCATACGCGTGGCGCCTGCGAAAGATGCAAATGGACGCCCAGACAGCCCCAAGAAGGCAGTGAGAATTTCGAGCGATCCGATGACCCAAGAGCTCTTATCAAGAATGGTGGGGCCAGTCGCATCCAAGGAGCCGCCTCAAGAATTTCGCGTGGCTGCGTGATCCGCTTTGGGTTCCCTTTCTCCCCACGTCGCATCACCTGATGGGTGCCAGACCTACGGCATCGAGCACTTTCGCGCTAGCCTGTGATGGTCGCCAAAAATATCCCCTCCCCCTGGCGCGCCAAGTCTAATAAGATCCCCGTCCACCTTTGGGAAGCCTCTGGTTACCCGCTTCCGCCGAGGCAGTATAAATACTTCGGGAAAAGCTTTGAGAAATTAGTACCATACAGCCCCATCTTGGTTAGCAGCCACGTACAATCTCGTACGCGACGCGTCACCTCTCTACCCGGCCTCGCTCGTACCTGGGGCCAGAGTTCCCGCCTGATAGACGATAGACGCAGCCAGCCATATATCACTCGGGTATCGATTTCGTTATCGTATAGAGTACTCCCTCGTTCATTTCTCAGCGAGGTTAAAGAAGAAGGAATTTTGCAAGTGGAACTTTGCAGCGCCCCGCTTCCTCGTCGTCTCCCAAAGCCCCCGGTCAAATTAGGCTTTACGTGAGTTTCCCCATTATTCACACTCTCCCCCTTTCCCTAGAAGCAATCACCGTACATTCTCTCTCAGGCTCTCGTCCCCGTCGAGTCATTTGTATCGTCCCCTCCCCGTTTGATACCCTAGGTCTCATCTTATTTATTATCATTTATTTACTTTTGCTAATAATATTTTCTTTGTATATAGTAAAGTTATTTTTCTACAATCAGTGTCCCTAAAGCTATACTATCTAAGAATTGATTATTTAGGCCAACCGCACTGATTTTGATTATTTATGTAACTATCGCACTGGGATCTATATCCCAATTTCTGGCGTGCGCTCTTCCCGGCGTCACCGGGCAGTCAATCTTCGGCTAGCATCGACGTTCGACTCTACGACAAACATTATATAATTCTGGTGTCAGGTGTGGGGTCACCCTACGACACTTAGCATAGCAGAGCATAGCCCTCCTTAGCCTATTATACTTTAGCCTACAATAGCATACCATAGTATACCCCTGTCTAGCCTAGTATAACTTAGCATCGCTTAGCCTAGACTAGCATTAACTATCATAGACAAGTATAGCCTATACTATCCTATTATACCCTAGGCAAGCATAGCTTAGTATTGTCTAGCCTAACATACTATGTGCTATCCTATCATAGAATTTTATAACCTAAATTAGCATAGTATATCTTACCCTTGTACATCATATTTTAACATAGTATATCCTAGCCTATAATAGCCTAGCATAGTATAGTCTATTCTAGGCTTGCCTAGCAGAGTATAGCATGTTATAGCCTAGTCTAGTCTAACAGTGAATCGGCCGAATAGTTATGATGTTATTACCCCCAAAAAATAATTCCCGTGCTAACGTGGGAAGACTTTGGCAATTATATCAGTTGAAAGAGAATGTAAAACAACATCAGGGTTTCAAATTTCGCTAGAATCGGCCGAATAGTTATGTTATTGCCAAAGCAAAATAATCCCCGGACTAGCAATAAGAGGACTTTTCCAATTAATACATATAAAAGAGAATTTAAATCAACATAAGGATTTCAAATTTCATTAGAATCGACCGAATAGTTATGATGTTATTACAAAAACAACAAAAAAGCAAAACGGGGACCGACTGACCGTCATAGTGAGATGTAGAGTCGCTCGCGCTTAGACTCACACGCGACTAACAATGTGCGTTCAAAGTTTATCTAAAAAAAAACATCCCAAAACAAAATCACATTTTTGATTTTCGTTGGGAAAGTGAGGGTGATATGTTTAGGAGATTGCTAAAAGGCACCAAATATATTGCTGCTTATTCTGTTTGCTTGTGCAGAAAGGTACCAAGATGCGATCATATGTATGTGTTGTGTGTGAGTTTGTATTATTTCCTAAGGTGTGTCACTGTGTAGTGACAGAGTCCCATAAGTGTCTGAGACAAGGCAAAATACAAGTGGATCCATCATTCGTAGAGGTCATTAAAGGCTCATTTGAAATCGTTAAGTGACAATCAGCATTCTTTCCCTCCTTCATCCCTCACTTTCTGACGATATTTATTTTTATCTGCCTATATGACCGTTTTATTCTCTCTATACACCTCTTTCTTTCTCACTTTCAACTTAACCATTTAAATTCCTGCATTCTTTAAATTTTGTTTATTCTTTCCGTTCCTTTGTTCCATACATTCAATTTATTTCTTCTAATTCTTCGTTCCATTTATTCGTTTCATTCCTTCGCGTCTCTCCTTCGTTCTATTTATTCGTTGATTTTTTTCCTTTATTCATTTGAAAGGTGATGCCAGATATAGTGTTGGCAACCTTGTTGCTTTTTTCATTTTCCGGATCGTGTCCCCGCCTATCCCCCCCGGCCTCGACGCACAGTTCCGCTTTCTCTAGTTTCTTTCTCCACGTCCGGGCTGCGGAAGATGACCTCGCCTCTGTGGTGCTTTAAAGAGGGGTAAATTCCTTCCTACCTTCATCCATTCCTCCTCTCTTCCAATTATATCGGTTGTTTATGTTTACGACTACCCTATCTTTCTTTATACTTGTGTCTCGTGACTTGAAATTACTCACTCACTCCCTCACTAACTCACTCTTACTTACTAACTCTCATTCGCCCCTCACTCACTTACTCACTCCGACTCACTCAATCACTTACCCACTCACTCTCACTCTTAATCCCTCCCTCACTCAGTCTATCTCTTCTGCCCATTGCATATTGACCAAGAGATTTGGGAATAAATCGCAGAAATAAGCAACACTCGAGATACTGTAATTTTTGGTGATTTTAACTGACCCGTATCTAAATGGGGCAACTCTGTCTTCGCACTCTGGACATGAAATGTAGGCTACTCTGCAAGTAAGTTGGCTCTTTCAACTTGTTCATCTCGTAATAATGGAAAAACAGTATACTTGGCCTTGTATTTGCAACGAAAGAAGACCCGGTTGATGAAACTAAGGTTAATGACACTTTCAGTAATAGCGACCATCACCAAATAACTTTCTGTGTTAATTTTATTAACAGTGAGCCAAGCAGAAGCTATGAGAAAATTCCTAATTTTCAAAGGCTAATTTTCGGAAACTTAGAACAATATTTAGCGAAACGGAGTGGAGCTTTCTGACTAACATTACTAACATAAGCACTTCGTCTGAACTATCCCCCGATATTTACCTAAATGGGGTGCAATCATGTATAACATTGAGAAATAGAGACATCCAGTAGATAATGATAAATCCAAATGGTGGACCAAGGATATCGCGGACTGTATACTTCAGGACAAATTTAAACACACGAAAAATGAGGATGAACGAAAAAATTTCAAAAGCCTTCGGCGCAAAGGCAAAAAAATAATCAATGGAAGTAAAAAGGCCTTGGAGCTACATATAGCGAATCAAATTAAAACAAACTCAAAACAATTCTATAGCTACGAGGAGCGGTCAATAAGTTTTTCAATTCGGATAAAAGGAAACGAGATATGAGGAAAAGTGTTTTATTATTTTTCAATATAACTACCCTCGACTTCAATGCACTTGCGCCACTTGTCCCTCAGGCTTCGAATTCCCAACAACCAGAAATCTCCCGACTGCTGTTCAATCCACTCCTGGACGGCGAGCTGGACATCTTCATCGTCCCCAAACCGGCGTCCACGCAGTGCAGCCTTGAGCTAGGAAAATAAAAAGTAATCGCTAGGGGCCAGATCTGGACTGTAGGGGCGATGGTTGAGCTCCTCGAATCCACACTCGCGCAGGGCAGCTTGTGCAACTCTGGCCTTGTGGACTTTGACGACGTTGAAGTCGATCATGGGGCGTGAAGTTTCTGGGGACCCAACGGGCAGATACCTTGGTCATGGCCATATTGTCGTGGATGATGTTGATAACACTTCCATGTGATATTCCAAGTTTTTGCTCAATTTCTTTGGCCTTTACCCGTCGATTTTAGAGAATCATCCTCTCCACACCGGCTACATTGTCCTCGTTGGTCACGTCTGACGGGCGTCCTGGACGGGGGTCATCTTCAAGGAACTCACGACCATGGCGGGACTCACTATTCCAGCGAGCAATGGTTGCATAGGAAGCGGCGGTGTCGGTGTACCCTGCAACCATGCGTTAATGGATCTCTTTTGCATTCTTACCTTCATTGGTCAAAAATTTGATCACTGTGCGGTGCTATTCAACCTTCTCCATTGTTGAAAAATTTGTGACTGACGATCTGCGATCAGGTACTGCTTCTTAAATAGACGAGGCAGGAACGTGCGGCTGCAGGTCCTGACTTGTCATAACTTGTCCTAACACCCCCACAAACAGCCATCCTCCTTCCTCTGTTTTGCCCTACTGATTCGCAAAACGTAGAAGGATCAACTATTGGACCATTAGGGGATGAGAACCTGGATTTTATAAAAGCGAAAATTTGCCTTTTATAATTACATTAACGAAATTGATGAAGGTCTGACACGCACAATCTCAAAGTACGCGGATTTCACAAAAATTGCTAATGCTGTAAATTTGCATAAGAAAGTAGAAGATATACAATATAATTTAGACAAGTTATCACGTTGGGCTCAAACCTGGCAAATGTGCTTCAAAGCCGATAAATGCAAAGGGCTCTACATAGAAAATCGAAATTAAAATGTATTTTACTCAATGAAATGAACAAGATTGAAAAGCGTAAACAAAGAAACAGATTTAGGATAGGAATAACAGTAACCTAAAACCCAGTCATCAATGCACAGAAGTTACTAAGAAGGCGAATAAAATAATTGACTTTATAGGAAGATCATCATCATCATCATCATCATCACTAACTCTATAATTTAAGAACGCGATTTTTTTTAGTATTTGAATAATAATTTCATCTTAGTTTGTTTATGACAAGTATATTTTGAATTTTTATCAAGGTAATTTCTTTAGAATTGGAAAAAACAAAATAGTTTAGTTCAGAAAAAATAAATATGAGTATCCAAAGCTTTAAAAGGAAATGAATTACAATTGGTGAAGTTCAGAAAATTGATTAAAATTTAAGTAAGGCTGCTTTTTTATCTTATCTATAACGATATTTTAGCAACGTGATTTTTTGAAAGGGGGGGAAATGTTTTAGAGTTCATTTTTAAAACTATTGGCGAAGTTCAGAAAATTTATAAAAATTTAACCATGGCTGCTTTTTTTTTAGATTTTAAATTTTAATCTTAGTAGCGAAGCGCTAGCTCCCACCGTAGGGGTGAGTGGCGAAGCCATTGCCTGGTTTGAGTCTAAATCAAAATAAGTAATACTTAATCACTACAAATCTTTAGTCAGGACTCATCTGGAACACCATTGTTCAAACTTGGTCCCCTTCCTACCAAAAAGATATAAACAAGCTAGAACAGATTCAAACTAGTGTTACCAAAATGATACCTAGTCTAAAAAAACAAGCCATACGAGGACTGTCTTAAGGACCGTCTTACCATCAACGTTAGACTACTTCAAATATTTCAAATCGTCAAAGGCATAGTTGATATGAACTGTAACACGTACTTTCCAATTGACCGATCTAATTACACAAGTGGAAATGGTTGCAAAATTGTACGTAACTTGTTCAACTCACATGAGTTTAATTTTTCTTCTTAAACCAAATAGTCAATTTATGAAATGTTCTCCCCGTAACGTCATTGAAGCAGTACAGTTAATTCGTTTAAACACAAACTAGACAAAAACTTTGCCTCAATTCCAAGATTGACTGCGTTTATAAGGAAACAATATTTTCTCTTTTCCCCCTCCATCAGATAAACGACATCAATGATCAAGGCAGCGAAGTGTAGTAAATTTAGAGCTACGTGTCTACATGCAACTTATAAAGATCGAATGGTTTGTTGCTGCATGCATTTCCATTTTATTCATTCTCTCTCTCTTTTTCTCCCTCTCTCATTCCCTCCCTCTCTCTCTCTTCCCCTATCCCTCCTCCTCTCTTCCCCTTTCCCTCTCACCGCCCTCTCTCTCTAATGTGAACACATACGCACATCTCCACATATCGTGCCTTTCCCCATTTGGTCCCCGACTGACCTCATAAAAGCCTCGTCGGAAGAATGATCATTCATATTCATAAGACTCCAGGGATTCATTGATCAAATTTCGCTGATCGCTCTCCTAAGTGATTTAATGTGCATACATCACGGTGTATGTGTTGATGCGGGTGTGGTCTCATGTAAGCTCACGCCCAAAGGTAAAGTAACAGCATTGTAACTAGATATTTATTATCATCGGGGAAAATGAGTGCGATCTATAATTGTGTGTAGGGTAAATTTATGTATATATATCCTCCCTGAAATTATAATTGAACATAATTTGCTTGGCGTAATGTTATGGGTGAAAGATTTCGTGTGAGTGTATGTATAATTATCAGCGAGCGGGTGGGTGATTGCGTGACTGCGTACGCGTATATAATATGCATGCATACATAAACAAACTTCTTTTATGATTATGGTGTGACTGTTCCTGTACGTGAATGTGGAGCTTGGCCTCTATTACCATTTTTACCACCGATTCCCACATAACCTGCATTTTATGGATATAATCGGGCATTTTGAATAAGAATAATTATCACCATAAAATGAAAGCTGTGCCTTCAAATGTCTAAATTTTGCAAACTTTATACCGATCAATTCAACTATCTGGTCAGGGCTGAAGTTTAGATACATAACAATTTCCTTTCTTTGCAGAAGCGCAATATTTTTTGACTTAAACATTTTCGCCTCCGCTATTTTTCCTGGAATGATTTAGGGCCATCTCCAAATCCATAAAGTTTGAATACCTGACCATCTACTTCTATATATCAACTAGGTAATGGCTTTGCCACTCTACCTTACAGAGGTGGAGTTGCGCTTCCATACTATGATTAAAATTTAAAATCTAAAAAAAAGCAGCCATGGTTAAATTTTTATAAATTTTCTGAACTTCGCCAATTATAATAATTTTTAAAAGGAACTTGAAACTAAATTTCCCCCCTTTCAAAATATCACGTTGCTAAAATATAGTTATAGAAGAAGATATATAAAAATAATTTTTCTGAACTTCACCATTTGTAATTCTTTGGGTTTTCAAAAAATCACAAAATTTCGATAATTATTATAACTTCTGAACTTCACCATTTTTTTTTTTTGATATTATAAAAGAATTATTAGAAATAACTTTGATAAAAAAAAACATAAGTCATTACCAAACTAAGATGAAATTTTTATTCAAATACTCAAAAAATCCCCTTCTTAAATAGTGAAGTGATGATGATGGTAATGCAGCCAGTTTTAAATGAGTGTTTTTTACTTCTCATTAAGCCGCTCACTCGCATTGAAGTCAGTCTTCATGATTCATTTAAATTTGTGAATTATATTCCCAAACTTAATTTAAATAAATTATTTATTAATTAAATTGATGTAGATATCTTGTTTACAAATGTAAAAGTGTTGGAAATATATATTATTATATCCAATAATCTTTTAAAAAGACGACTGTGGACATTTCTTTTTAAATTAAAATATTTAGACTAACACAAGGGCGGGATTCGGATTTGCTAACGACTTTAGATGTTATTACCATAATAACTACTAAAGTACAGACATAGCCAAATGTCTTAGACTAATATATATTTTTATATTTTCATTCATTTTTTAAAAAATTTATGCGAGGAATAATTATTCTAATATATAAATTATTGCAGCTTTATTAAAAAGTCAGCATTTTGCCTACAGTGGAAGCTCTCTCACGATTGGAAAGAACTAGGTGTGAACGCTTCAGGGAGCAGAATGAGGCGGAGTCATTTCGACAAAGGTCTCAAATAGAGAATAGCTGCGAAGAAGCTTCATCTCACCAAGAAGAAATTTAGAGATAAGCTCCACTTTTGTAGGAAATATAAAGAATGGAATGTTGCAGAGTTGAGCAAAGTAATAGTTTCTGATGTAGCTCCCTTCTGTTTGTTTGGAACTTCTGGAAGATCCCTCGTAGGGGGTGCTTCTCATCTATGGAAACTGGAGCACTAACAATTTTGCACAATAATAGTGCCATGAACTTAAAATTTTACCAAAATGTGCTACATCAGAACCTTTTTCCAAAAGTTCAAGACCAATTTGGGGATGATAACGATATTTTTCAGCCTCATGGAGCACCTTGTCACAAGCAAAAGAATGAAAAATTCTTGCCTGAAAATAACATCGAACTTTTGAGAACTTGGCCCTGGAATTTGTGGGCGATAATCAAACTGGCGCTTAATAAACATAAACCATCCAAATTTTTAATAGTTGTGGTGCTTATTGAACGAAAATGGAATAATATCAGTCAATATACCATCACAAATTTGGTCTTCAGGAGGACAAAACGAATTGAAGTAGTCCTAAAGAACAAGGAACTTCATTGTTAATTTGACTCCATTAATAAAACTGATTTGGGCTTTAATTTTTTTTATATTTCGCCTTTAAAGTATTATACAAACACAATCAAACAAAATACAACGTTTGTTCAGTTCTATTAATTTTATTATGTGAGAATTTAAACTAATCTCACAACTTTTGGCCTGACTGTAGAAGTTTGGCAGAATTTAAAACTTTAATGTCCAAAATAAAAGTTGAAGATAGTTTTGATATCTTCAACTACCACAAAGAAAATACCGCTTTGTCGTAGAATGGACTCTCGACGATATACCATATATGACTATTCGTTGAGAGAACTTATTTAATTATCTTTAGAGTGCGTAGTTGTCTGGGTTGACCGATATTATTCATCTTTGATATGCTTAAGAAGTGAAGCTGAGCTCAAGGATAATAATATCACTATCATTAATAAAATTAAGTTTAATTCATACAAACCATCAACAATACACAAAACGTAAAATATTGACATAAACAGAGAATGGAAAGGGTCGTGGGAAATCTAGCTAATACGAGGATTAAGAGAGATTTAAAAAGGTAAAACAGATAAAAGTTAAAGGGATGGGATGGTTCGCAAAACCATTTGAAGCACAGGATAGGGTTGAAAAAATGGTTAACTACTCAAAGGTAACGTTCAGCTTACGTAAATACACTTGTTGTGCAGAGGAAGGCGACGTGAAGGAATCTTCGGTCAGCTGGTGAGTTCCAGCCGAAGGGAAGGGGGGAAGAAGTTGAAATGATCCTGACGTGGCGTCTCGGAAATGAGAACCGAGTCTTGACGAACGGGCTTGAAGAACAATGGCTGTTCTACGTTGTTCTCTTCTGAACAACAGAGGGGGTGAGAACCGTCTCTTGTCTACGGGCTGGAGAACAATGACTGTTCTAATGTTGTTTTCTTCTGAACAACAAGGGGAAAGGGTGAGAACCGTTTCTTGGCGAACACGCTGGAAGAACAATGGCTTTTCTACGTTGTTCTCTTCTGAACAACAGGGAAGGGGGGTGTGAGAACCGTTTTTTGTCTACGGGCTCGAAAGAACAATGGCTGTTCTAACGCTGTTCTCTTTCTGAACAACAGGGGAAGCCTTTTGGACTTGGCGTCACGAAGGCTCGAACCTTGGCACTCAAGGGTTATTGTCCTTCTTCTGGACAAGTGATGGTGAATCTCGAGGTCGAGGACCCTTGGCGCACAAGGTGAGAGTGGATCGTAGAGATGTCTCGCGAAGAAAATCTGGATCTCGAATCTCATCTTAGTGGTAAAGTTTCCATAAAAATAGTCGGGACATCCCCTTGGCGTAGGGGACAATGGAGTGGGGGCTTCGAGGGAATGCACAGCCGCGCCTGAGAAGAATACCTTTTCTGCCCATAAGCCTATCTCAATCTGGCGAGGTCGGCGCATGGGGCGCTCGGAGAAAGATAAACCTCCTTGTTTAAACATTGACTCAGGTGGCGGCGATAATGCGCCCAGCTTCAAAGCGAAGATGCACGTGGGTAGCATCGTGTTTTTAAATAACATGTGATAGTGGTTGAAATTAAGCGGCCTCAGCCAGTTCTATCACACCGCTCCATTCCGGGGGAAGTTGTCACTTCGAAAAAAAAGAGAGAAGGGACAACTATAGAGCTCCTTTGTGGGGAACTCGTTTTCTTGTACCAACCGTACCTTCCTGCACCTAACTAGTATTACCTCAATACATATGATTATTTTGATCTTTTGATTATAGGTGAAACTAGCCTTTAATACAAACTTAATAAAAAAAAGGGGCATGGAACAATGAAATGATATAAAATTAGTACATATAGGACAAAATAATTTATAAGTAAATTAATGGGTACAAATATATATACATACAAAAAAAATAGACATTGAGCGTTACAAAATTCAGACATATACATTAACTAATTATATTACAAGAGAATCTAATTTAAGTCGTACAAGACGGTATATACATACATGGAGAGCCTAATCCTACGAATACAATTACTCTACGCTATTTGGTAACGCATTCCTACTGAGTGCGTCAGCGACCTGGTTAACGGAACCTTTTATATAATTTATTTTAAATTGATACTCTTGCAAGAGTAAACTCCAGCGCATAATTCGGCCGTTGGAGTGTCGTACATTCCGAATATATGCTAACTGACGGTGGTCGGTTTCTATCTGAAATTCTTTTCCTATCAAGTACATTTTGAATTTGTCTATAACCCAGATAATTGATAGAGCTTCCTTCTCTATAGTGACATATCTCTTTTCGCGTTGTAATAATTGACGACTAGCATATACAACTGGATGACTCATTTCGTCATCCTCGTATTGAAGGAGTACACCCCCAATGCCCTCGTTGCTCGCGTTGGTCTTAATCCCAAAGGATTTTTCCGGGTTGGGCAACTTTAAAATTAGGCAGAAATGAGCTTACTCTTGAGCTGATTAAAATGGAAAACAGTGAAATCATTCCAACGTAGACGATCGGGGGAATTCTTTTTTAAAAGGGAGCTGAGGGGCGCCGAAATTGCAGCGAAATTCGGAACAAATCGCCGATAGTAAGAAGCTGATCCTCGGAACGATCTTAATTGCTTCTTTGTAATCGGGAGGGGCATGTCGGCGATTGCCTTAATCTTGTCCTCTTGGGGACCTAACTGGCTTTGTCTTATTTTGAAACCCAAGTATTTTATGGTTTCGTCGGCAAAATGGCATTTGCTGGGGCCAATGGAGAGGCCATTTTCGCGCAGTCGCTCGAAGAGAGCTAATAAGGTGGTTAAATGGTGACTCCATTCGCGAGTAGCGACGTAGACATTATCGCAGTAAAAGGATACATTCGGAAGTCCATCTAACAACATTCTCATAAGACGGTTATAGTTGCTACAAGCAGTGACGAGGCGAGAAGGAAGGCGCTTGAATTGCATAAGGCCTTTCTCCGTTGCAAAGGTAGTATATGCTTTCACCTCGGGCCGGAGGGAGATTTGATAATACGCCTTGCACAAATCGAGTTTTCAGATGAACTTGGCGTTTTCAAAAAGGTGGGGGTTTTGGTCTACCAACGGGATGGGCTCGGCGTCGAACACAGTTACCGAATTTAACTTCCGGAAGTCGATGCACATCCGATAAGAGCCATCAGGTTTATTGACCATGACGATTGGGAAACAATAACTAGAGGTGGAAGTTTCTTTTATGTTTAAACTAATTAAATTATCAACTTCGGCGTTAAAGGCTTGGCGTAAATAAATCGGCATGGGATAGAGTTTTGAACGGACGAGTTCTAAGGTTGTTAATTTGATATCATGCTCGAAACTAGTACCGCATCCAGGCTTCTCTGAAATAACGCCGTCGAACTGACATAATAGTTCTTGTAGCTGACTCTTTTGATGTGGTGTCAGCTGCGCGTCGATATCCAGGTTAAAGGGTTCAAAAGTCTCGCCTGGTAGAGAAGGAAGAGGGTAATCGGCATCAGGTTGAAAGCACACTGTCTGTATTACATTAAGGGACTCCGCGGGGTAATCTTCTTCAAGCGCCGATGTTTCGTCCAATGCTACGAAAGTATCTCCATGGGCGCGTCGGTGGTACTTTTTCAATAAGTTGACATGATAGAGCTTATCGCCTGCTGAGGTACCAATGAGGTAATTTACCGGTCCTCGTACCTCGCGGACCGAGTACGGACCTTTCCATTGGCTCAGTAATTTATTACTGGCTGTGGGAAAGAGCAGGAGTACTTCATCACCGGGCTTAAATTTACGATCTTCGGACCTGACATCAAAATAGGTTTTGTATTTCTCCAAATTGACATCGGCATTTCCATAGGCGATGTTTGCGCATTTCTCGAGCCTCTGGCGTAGGTCCAAGACATAGGCGTAAGATGACTGGAGTTCTTGATCCAGTTGGGGCTTGATTAACAACTCTTTTAAAATACTGAGTGGCCCGCGTACATTACGTCCATAAAGGAGCTCGAACGGGGCGAAGCCTAATGTACGGTGAGGAATTTCCCGATAGGCGAATAGGGCGACCGGGAGATATCGGTGCCATTCGTGGGGCTGCTCTGCACATATCTTCTTAATAATGGATTTTAAATTTCCATTTACTTTCTCGCACATCCCGTTTGTCTGTGGCCGGAAGAGGGTGGTAAAGAGGGGCTTTACCATGAGCAGCTTTTCTACGTACTCCATCACCTAAGAGGTGAATTGTTGGCCTCTATCGGAGAGTATTTCCTTGGGGAAGCCTACCCTTGAAAAGATGGAAATGAGGGCCTCGGCGCAAGAAATACTGTCGATTTGGCGAAGGGGGACAGCCTTGGGAAAACGGGTAGCAAAGTCTACTAAGGTGAAAATGTAGCTGTGCCCTTCACTCGAAAGGGGGTGGATAGGGCCAACCAGGTCAATGGCCACTCTGGAGAAGGGTTCAGTAATGACTGATCCCCTAGGAAAGAGATCAGGTTTGACCCGCTCCTTAGCGGACGTCTTCTGACACACATCGCACGATCGACAATGCTTTAAGATGTCAGCTGCAGCACCCGGCCAATAAAATAATTAAAATATGCGCTGGCCCGTTTTAGTGTGATTAAAATGACCGGAAAAAATGCTGTCATGAGCCACTTTGAGCACTATAGGGACATGGGATCGTGGAAGGCATAGGACAGTAGTAACAGCGTTATTACTGTCCTCGGCGGATCGATAAAGTAAGCCACCTTGCTTCAGGTACCTGATGACTTTGGATCCACGGACAGTCTCCGTGTCCTGGTTTTGGGCCTTATTCCATAAGGGTGTTAGTGCTTCACACTCCTTTTGTGCCGTCCTAAAGTCCTGGTTAAGGATCTCCGAGAATTCGGACGGTATCGGGGTTCTGAGGGGGTTGGACTCTTGGGCTTCCTTCTTAGCTCGACCTCGAGTAAGGGCGGCCTGGGACACAGGGTCGGAGCTTACTTGAGGGCTCTGTCCTATAAGTACAGAACAGAATTTTATGGGTGCTGAAATGACTTCAGCCCAGCCATCATAATATTGACACTGCAGGTAACATCTAACGACGGGGAATCGGTTCGCCCACCCAAGGTAGTCATGTACCACCGCAAATTTTTCGTGGTTAGGGTCCAATGGGGGGAGGAGCTCGTCAGACACGATGAAACACGTGCATCCTGTGTCCCTGACGAGAGTCGATACTCGGCAGCCGTTCACGCTGCCCTCCTCAAATTTCAAAGTTCCCGGTGAACTTTAATCAAAAATAAAATTTACCTGGTGGCCTGACGGAGGGGAAGAAATTGCTGCTTGGGTCTGCACCACCGGGGAAGCCGGCGTGGCATTAATCTGGTGAACTTTGTGGGCTGGTCCGCTTTTAAGCCTAGAATTTTGGGGGCAATTCCAGCTCATGTGGTTTTCTACACCACAGGTGAAGCATATGATTGGTCGCTTCGGGAAGAGAGATGGAGAAGAAGTCTTAACGGGAGGTTTGGAGTCTTGTTGTTGGTTTTGGGAAATGAAGTTTTGTGGTTTTACGAGGCCCGAAAACTTAGTCAGCTTTTCTGGGAAGAGGCGCGAATCCTTCCTTCTTTCCTGGTTGGGGCGTTGATGAGAAGTTCGATTCTCCTTTGGGTATAGATTATGGCTTGCGGCATAGACATCCGCTTCTTCGGTACATTCTTTAAAGGTCTAGCACCGACGATCCTTGACGAACGCGTGGATCTCCGTCGGGGGAGACGCCAAAAATTGATCCCGCAACACGAAGTCTGTTAAGGACTCGTAGTTAGGATCAACCTTTGAGGATTTTAACCCAAATTTAAAATTCCTCTGAGGAATGTATCCGAATTGACGGAACGTCTGTTCGGGTTTAATACGACCTCCTCGAAATTCTTGGCGGTAGAAATTGGGAGTCATATTATGAGCGGCCAATAACTCAGCTTTTAAGGTTCTGTAGTTAATTGTACATTCAGATGGTAAAGATATAAAAATTTCGCGCAATTTACAATTTAACAAGGAGAGGAACTGACTACACCTTTAGCCTCCAGATCCATGTTATTGATTTCGAGGATCTTTTTGACGTGGGCTAAAAATGCTCCGAAATCCTCTCCATCCCTGAAATTGGGGAGCTTTAGTGAGAGATTGGAGGGAGCTCCTGAACGTGAACTGGCTGACTGTATTTCTGCTTCAACACGAGCTAATTCAATCTGATGGTGAAGCTCAGCTTGTCTTTTCCGTTCCTCTCTTTCTCTTTCTTCTCGTTGGATTTCTCTTTCTCTTTCTTCTCTTAACCTTTCTCTTTACGTTCTTTGCTCCTCTTGAACGTACTCAATTAATTCTTTTCCGGAAAGTCTCAAGGACTCTCCTTGCGCTTTAAAGATTTCGAACTGAGTCATCTTTCCCCTTGGGGGCGCAATAGTCAACCAACTAAAATTTCTTGCAATAAGAATTATGCCTTCTAGAGAATTAGCCTACCTAAATATGGGCACTGACCTATTCGTACTTGGTTTCTTGATCTAAATAACGACTGGCTAAAATCACACACAAAAAAAACAACAAATTATTATAACAGTTCCTTGAGCTACTCCAGCTTCTTAATTTGCAAAGAAGGGGATAGCAATCGTTAAAACAAAAGGCAACTACTATACTCTATTATTATAACGAATAACACTATGCTTTGCTCGACTGAGACCAGTATTTGCAAAGATATACCGTAAAACCTTACACCACACTTGATACCAAATTTAAATAGTATATATATATATATATATATATATATATATATATATATATATATATATATATATATATATATATATATGTCTTAAAATGGACTCTCGACGATATACTATATATGACTATTCGTTGAGGGAACTTATTTAATTATCTTTAGAGTGCGTGGTTGTCTGGGTTGACCGATATTATTTATCTTCGATATGCTTAAGAAGTGGAACTGAGCTCAAGGATAATAATATTGCTATCATTAATAAAATAGAGTTTTATTAATAAAAACTATCAACAATACACAAAACGAAAAATATTGACATAAACAGAGAATGGAAAGGGTCGTGGGAAATCTAGCTAATCCGAGGATTAAGAGAGATTTAAAAAGGTTAAACAAATAAAAGTTAAAGGGAGGGATGGTTCGCTAAACCATTTAAAGCACAGGATAGGGTTGACAAAAGGGGGAAACGACTCAAAGGTAACGTTCAGCTTACGTGAATACATTTGTTGTGCAGAGGAAGGTGACGTGAAGGAATCTTCGGTCCGCTGGTGAGTCCTAGCCGAAGGGAAGGGTAATTAAATGATCCTGACGTGGCGTCTTGGGAATAAGAACCGAGTCTTGACGAACAGGCTTGAAGAACAATGGCTGTTCTACGTTGTTCTCTTCTGAACAACAGGGGGGGTGAGAACCGTCTCTTGTCTACGGGCTCGAGAACAATGGCAGTTCTAATGTTGTTCTCTTCTGAACAACAAGGGGGAAGGGTGAGAACCGTTTCTTGGCGAACGGGTTGAAAGAACAATGGCTTTTCTATGTTGTTCTCTTCTGAACAACAGGGGGGGGAACCGTTTCTTGTCTACGGGCTCGAAAGAACAATGGCTGTTCTAACGCTGTTCTCTTTCTGAATAACAGGGGAAGCCTTGTGGACTTGGCGTCACGAAGGCTCGAACCTTGGCACTCAAGGGATATTGTCCTTCTTCTGGACTTGTGATGGTGAATCTCGAGGTCGAGGCCCCTTGGCGCACAAGGTGAGAGTGGATCGTAGAGATGTCTCGCGAAGAAAATCTGGATCTCTAATCTGATCTTAGTGGTAAAGTTTCCATATAAATAGTCGGGACATCCCCTTGGCGTAGAGGACAATGGAGTGGGGGCTTCGAGGGAATACACAGCCACGCCTGAGAAGAATACCTTATCTGCCCATAAGCCTAACTCAATCTGGCGAGGTCGGCGCATGGGGCGCTCGGAGAAAGATAAACCTCCTTGTTTAAACATTGACTCAGGTGGCGGAGATAATGCGCCCGGCTTCAAAGCGAAGATGCACGTGGGTAGCATCGTGTTTTTAAATAACATGTGATAGTGGTTGAAATTAAGCGGCCTCAACCCGTTCTATCACACGCTTTTTATAATTAAATCATGATTAATTAACCTACTAAATTATCAATGGATAAAGGAGCTATCAGACTACTCTATTTCATTGACGAGACTGTTAAAAGGCTGGTTCTTAATGCAAAATTTTAATATACCACTATCGAAACTGGCATTTGTTTCTTTAGTGCCATTTTCAGGTATTTTTAATTTTATGCGGATTATTTAAAAAAAAAAGCGGATCAAATTTTTATTTAAACATTTTTCTCTCCAAATTCAGTTAAAAAAACCTTCCAGCAAGAGTTTACTTTATATTCAATAGTTTACTACTGATTTTAGAAAAATGTTCTCTGTTTTTATTATCCTTTTCTATTCCTCTTTGACTAGTTTTTTCAGTTTTGCTTTTATTGCCTTTTTTTTATTTGATCCCATTTTGTGCCTTGTTCACTCTTTTTTTTTCTTTTTCTATCCATTTGGACGATTTTTTTGAGTTGATTTCAATCCTCTCCACCACATTTTTCGACGACGTTTTGACCCCTTTTCAACATATGTAGCATTTCGACGTTAAATTTCCACTTTTCTTTAAACCCTTTACAACACCTTTTTGACGATTTGGGGAAAAAACTATTGATAAATTTTCGTCCATTTTGATCTTAATTTGAGTATCTTTCGACCCCTTCTCAAACTAAAGCAAGTTATAGGCGTTGAAATTTGGATGTTACTGAATTCCTCCAGAATCTAACTACAGCATCATAGCCAAGTTACAGCTAGCACTCCCATACAAGAGGATAAACAATAGGCAACAAATATCCACCTACGATAGACCTTTCACACTAAAATCCAAACTTTTTCCAGGAAATTATACAGGTCACAAAAGAGGGACATCATACGAAACCAGCAACGAAGCCTAAATAACAGAGACAATATTAAAAAAATATCTAACTATAGATTCAACAAAAACAGAAACGAAATAGGCAACCTTTCCTACATACTATTTCGTTTAAAAGGAAGTAAGAAATACAGCAAAAGCTTCAGGAGACTCGTCAACTATAAGATATAGAAATAAGAACGGACGAATCCACCTACATACACGAATTAGAACACAGTTATCTTCAAGAAACATATAAATACCCTATTTTACTATTTAAAATGTGTAACAGAACACATGAGCACGCACACAACCCAACAAAAAATACCTAATATCACAACAGACAACAGAATGTCAAGCGATTTCGTTCAATAAATGGTAAGACAAACCTCGAACGCAGGCTGCTACAAAGCCTAATTAATGATCGCTTCACATCCACACAATACACCTAAATTACTGTATATAAGGCTATACATCATGCCAAATGCCTATTCTTAGGCCAAGGATACATGAAACAAATTCTAATTCTAAACCAAATCCAAATCTTGCAGGATTTCAAAAGCCGAGATGAGTTCTCTTCTTATTCTTTATGTATTGAATAGATATGAGGTGAACTCTTTCAATATACCTGGCTAGGATTTGTTTATCCTCAAGAAGGGTATCAATTTGACACCACCACTTGGTCGACTCCTTCAAGTATTATTGATCATATATCAAATAAAGGAAGCCTCTCAACCGCGCTGTTAAATCTAAGTCAGGGTGAAACAGAGATTTATGGAGTCATTTATGTGAAAAATGCGACGGTCACTGATTTTGTCATTTGATTACCGATTACTATTCCTACAGTTTCGATCCTATGTTAAGACGCGCCTTACTAAAAAAATAAGAAAGAATGATTAATAATTATTGTTGAAGTTTATGTAGCCCATGTAGTAGGTGACATGTTACACTGTAGGTTTCTGTTCAAACATACATCAGGTGGTGTAAACTGGAGCCAAAAACTGCACAAAGTAAAGATTATTGTCCCTTTTTACACTACTTCCAACTACTACTGCACCAATCTTTCATTTCTTTTAAAACTACTTTCACGTACTAGGAAGACTCCATCTCTTTACCAGCGGCGCTTTCTTCTTTCCCTTTGACAGGCGATTGGCAAGATAACATACCTGCGGCTCAGAATCATCCGCACCTGATGGGAGCTGATCGATAGGGCGAATATCCTAAGCGGCACAAGGGTAGCGTGGTCCGTCGAGCTGTTCCCCACACAGTCATGCAAGTTGCAGGATGTCCACGTTCCTGCACCCCTCTCTCTTTCACAAAAGAGGTCAGCTCGCCGGCAAAAAAGACAGATCACCGCAAGAATGAAGAGTCTTCGATTGGGATCTGTTATACCTTGGGAAGGGGATTGTTGCCAAATGGAGCAACCTCCCTGAGCTAGCCATGGTTGGGCAGGTGACTTCGTGCAGATGGTATGATCTTCCATGGGGGATAAGCCAGCCTCGGTGCCAAACACCAAACCTAATTCCGCCCCTGTGCAAGCTTCTCCTCAGGCGGCTCGGGTCCACGAGGACTCACAACGAGGAGAGGGATCTCCTCCCCAGAATGCTGCCCCTTTGACAGTCAAGGCCTTCTCCATCTTGGAGAGGAAACTTGCTGAGGCCGGTCTGTTGAGCCTGGAATCTCTTTTACTGGTGGAGAGAAGCGGTGGTTACTCCTCGCTTTCCTCTCCTAAAAATATAAGGAAAGGTAAGAAGAAAGGCTTTAGAAAAGGAGAGGTCTGCTACTGCTTTGCCATTCGACCAGACCAAGATCTCCACATCCGACCGCGAGTCTTGCTCAGCTGAGTAGGCCCGAACTACTCAAGATCAAAGTCGGAAGTGCGCTGAGCGGAACCTCGATTACGTCAGGGTCCCTTATTCAGAGACCAACTGGCAATTTTCAGTGCACTAGATTCCAAAGTTTTCTGGTAAATCGTTCCATAGATGGGAGCATGTTGGCTAAAGGTAACATGATCCATCAGATGAGAGCATTAGCTAGTTTGATTCGTAGAGAGCCGAGGTGACCCGTTTCTCGGACGAGAAGCCCTTGGCGAATGTGTTGCACACTTTCAAGGTGGCCATGATCAGTGCTCTTCGGATACTCAATGGCACATCAGTGAGTGTGATGCTGCTCTCTACCATGAACTTTGTGAAAGGAGGAGTTTATGTGATGGAACTCGTGAACAACGGGAAGATTCCTCTTGCAGAAGAGTAGAAGCGAGGCAAAAGAATTCGGGACAGGTTTTTGCAGGATCACCATACCGTTTTCTAGGACAACGGGACTGTAATCCAGGATGCTGCTTTGCCCAAATTCAATGCACGTCGTAATATCGTTAAAGGACGCCTATTGGACTTTTACCTCCCGAGGCGGTGGAGCCCTGAACGACAGATTTACTTTCTACTTTTGCTTCATGCGCTGAAATATCTGTTGGTCTGGACAATGTTTCTTCTGCCATGATTCGATACCTAAGTGAACGAGGCATTCACTTTCTGTTTGATTTTTTCAATAGGACTTTGGCTAGGGTACCCTCCAAAACTCCGGCCGTATGGCTACTATACTCGCATTTTGCAAACCGAGAAAGATAACTCTGCACTGGCAAATTTCCGCCCAATATCTCTAACCTCTCGCGTGTAAAAGTTGTCATAGAATTTAGTAAATGTCAGATTAACATTTTCCATGAACAGAGTATGCTGCCTGTCCTCTGCACAGTACGTCTTTTGCAAGTTCCACTCCACATCGGATGCTCTGCTCTGACTGGAAAAAGCTTTTTGCGAGGCCTTCTTTCGTAAACAGCAATATGCCACGCTGTTCTTCGATATAGAGAAACATAATATGCCCCATGGCGATATGGTATCATGGAGACTATTCACACGATGGATAAGAGGGGATGCCTCCCAATCTTTTCCTGAATTTCTGCGATATCGACAAGAACACGTACTGGTGGGAGGATCCCTCTCGGCCCAATGAAACAGAAAGGGGGCGTCTCAGAGGAAAGTGTCCACAGTGTTACAATCTTTGCCCTGGGTATCCACGGTATCATCTCTGTGATGCCAGAAAATGTTAACACTGCGCTCTACGTGGACTAACATTCGATTTATTTGGGTGAGGCCCAAATGTCAATTCTGGAACGATGACTCAAATAGGGATTGAATCGCATCTCTCGATATGCTGAAACCACGAATTTCGGCTTTATTTCGTCAAGGCTCAGAGGGTGCCCTTCTGCCGCCATCCATCACTCCATCTCAAGCCGAACTTGTTCCTAAACGGAATTCGCTTGGAGGTGGAGGATTCCCATCCTTTTGTCGGTCTTGTTTTTGACTGACTAGGAGGCTCATATTCGCTTTCTTGGATCTCTTACACCAGCGCTATGGACCTTCTTCTTTCCGAAATGCTTAGCACTTTTGGTGATTGTATGGTTACTGCCTTACTTTTCTACCGATCCTTTGTTCGTTTGAGGCTTGACTACGGAAGTGAGTTTTACGCATCGGCAGTCAGGCGTGTATTGCGGAAGGTGAACTCGATCCACCGCACCGGTATCAGCTTGGCGACTGGTGTCTTTCGCACGGCTCCTATTTATAGTCTGTTTGTCGTGTCAATGCCAGAAGGATGAACTAGCTCTGTGCCTTATACAGTGCAGTATACGTTTGTACGCCCGGGCCCGGTGCCCCCCTTCCAGTTACCAACGGCTCTCACTGTATTCGCGGCCAATCCCGAAGGTGCCTCTGCCGCTGAGAGACGCCAGTCATACCCTAAGCCTTTTGGGTTTAGGGCTAGGAAACTCCTTTGAGAGCTTGGTGTAGCTCTCGTGCAGGTAGAGCCTCTGGTTCTATTCAGGCTACCACCCTAGAGTGTACTCCTATGACTATTTTCCAAGCCTCTGCTCCCAAAGCAGCGCCGGTACTATTGCGTTCGAACTTTTTGCAACACACTTCGTGCTACACCGGATCCCTGCTAGTGTACACGCATTGGTCCACATCCAGAAGGGGGTCGACTTCCATGTCGTATTCCTCACCGCGATACTGGAGGATATCGAATTATCTTTTGCTGGGTTCCTGGAGATGGGGATTTGCAGGTAATAAGCGTGCCAATGTGGGGGCCAAAGAGTCTGCAAGGACTGGATGACAAGACCATCACTTTGCTCTTCCTCCCATCGACTACATGGCAGGAATTAGTTATTCCTCATGGCTCTCTTGCAAAGAAGATGAGAGAAGGCCAAGGGGAACTTAAAGTTGCAGGTCATTGGTCAAAAAAAAAAAAATTCAGGTAGTACTGTACCAATTTTACATTCTTTTTAACACTACTTGCACGTACTACTGAATGATTCTTTCACTTAACAATTTATTACCATGATTTTAACCACTTCACCTTCTGGCTGTCAACAAAGTTGACTAGAGATAAGTATTTTGTCACAAGGTCATTAGTGACTCCTATAAAAAAGTAGTTAGTCAATAGACGTAAAATCTCCGCAGATTTCTCATAAAGTTTAAAGCAAAAACCAACGATTGCATCCCAACAAAAAGTTTTCTAAGGCGAGATATATAATAAAGAAAAAGATGAAGTGGTAATGTATGGAAGACAACTGCATAGCGTTCGTGTCCTTGATGCAAGAAGAGCATTCAACTCTAGTTGTTGCTATCGGGAAGGCATAACTAGTCGAGATGTGAGCTGCATCTGGTGCATAATATCTTTGACACCGGTTTGCGGGTAAAATATTTCTAAAACACATTATCTTTTCATTTCCACGAATATATTCGGGGGAAAAAAATGTTATAGTCACTTCTAAAGAAAAGTGGTTATGTGGTTCTCCCTCTTGTGGGATCTCCTTGCTTATAAAGGATTTATTTTGCTTATTTAATTAAAAAAATCTACATCGTGTGTATGTAAGTGTGTATGGATGGGATGAATGTGCACGTATTCTCACCCAGAAGTAGATGCATAAATATATACGTAATGCTGTTGGTGAACTAACTCGTAAAGGCCAGCTAGGGACATACTTACTCGAGAAGGAAGGAAGAGAGGCAGGGGAAGATTTGAAGGGGGGGGATAAGTAAAGGGATGGCGAAGACTAAAGAAGCGAAGTTCATTGACCTGGATTGATGCAGAAGACAGGATTGTTTTGTAGTTATTCCTGTAATTATTTTTTATTATGTGTTTTATTTATTGATATTATTTTTTTTGATGGAAAGTTGTTACAATGATTGCGTAATTATCGTAGAATTGGAAAAGAATTTTTCGTAAAAATGCTGTCATTTTTGAGAGCACGAATAAATTTGCATATATATATATATATATATATATATATATATATATATATATGAAAATTAACTCACAGGAAAATGAAAAGATGAATCCAAGCACTTTCGAACTACATTTGCATGTTCATTTTCAAGGAATAACATGAAAATGGAGAAGACAACCTTATAGAGGGTACAAAGATACGAAGGGAACACCCATCACATAGTACAAACCAATGGAAAAATACAAAAACAAGACAGAAAAATACCAATAAAAAGACCAATACGCAACTAATAACAGACATATTCATCCCTAAAACGATATACACACAACAACGCCGTGTATATAAATGGAATGTGGTGGGTGAAAAAAACAAAAAACATTTTAAAGGATTATCACTAGAACGAAAACATTTAGGGCTAAGAGTTAATCCACGATCACATCAGAGACACGAGGGGGGAGAGGTAATACAAATAATATTACATTAGTAAAATGTGACAACAGGCTGCATTATGAAGTTATTTCATTCAGTACAAGTTTTTTTTAAAACAGGGTGAGTTTAAATAAGCCAGGGGAAATATTTATATTAGGTAAGATGCCAATTAATGATCACTCGATAATATTTATTTTTGTGAAATCAGCGGAATGATAAAGGAATTTTGCAGAGTTCCAGTCAATGGGGTGGTTATTTTTGGATAAATGTAAAAATAAAGCGCTGTTTAGTTCACCAATTCTAATATTTTACTTATGTTGGTAAATTCTAGTAGATAGAGATTTACCAGTTTGCCCGAAGTAAGGTAAATTGCAAATAGAACATTCTATAGAATATACTCCACCTTTTTTCCTTGTATTATTATGGACTAACATTTTATATAAAGTGGATTTATATCTAAAATTTACAGAGATATTAAGTTTCTTAAAAATACGGGTGAGACCAAAAATGGTTCAAAGTATGGCAAGATGCAACATGTGATGGGCATTTCCTTCGTAGCTTTGTACCCTATATAAGGTTGTCTTCTCCATTTTCACGCTATTCCCTGAAAATGAACATGCAAATATAGCTCGAAAGTGCTTGGATTCATCTTTTCATTTTACTTTGGGTTAATTTTCATATTATTACTTTCCTCACATGCCACTTTGTGAGTTTTTTCATTATATATATATATATATATATATATATATATATATATATATATATATATATATATATATATATATATATATATATATATATATATATAAACATATATGTAAAGTTGGACAAAATATTTTCATCGTAACAAGTTTTGTTGAAAGCGGCGACTACTTTCGCATTCGTGATTTTCTTATCAAATCTTTCGATTTGCCTTATATTTGCTTTCATAAGGCAAATCGAAAAATGTGAAAAGAAAATCACTAATGTGAAATTAGTCGTGGCTTTTAACAAAACTTGCTACGATATATATATATATATATATATATATATATATATATATATATATATATATATATATATATATCATGGCTAGTTTTATTTAAAGCAACTTGTAATTTTGTATTAATAATTTTGTTTTCAATCCCCTGAATTTGTTATATAGGTATGCGCCTTCTTCTTTTTTATTACTTTGATGTGTTTCGATACGACCGGTATTATTTTCATAGACAAAGGGGAGAAATATTACAAGAAATGGGTCTATATATTAACATATGTAGCTACAAACTTAGTAACAAACAAAAACACGGAAGTGCATAAGCGCTTCCCATAGTGATTAGCAGCTTGGAGCCAATAAGTTAAGTTCGCCCCGTTGCTCGGTTTCGTCCCCTTTCACTAGGGAGTACCTCGTGAGAATTGTATGGTATATTAAATGTTGGTTCTTCTTCTTGAATAAATGTAGCTTCAAATAAGAGTAATGGCGTTGATTTATGACTGCTTCTAAAATTATAGTGTTTTCCTTAATCATTTTTCTAAGGCAAATTTCGTGTTTTTATTGTGTTTTTGCTTTCAGTAGTCCGTTATTCAGATGGTATGTCATCCTACTTGAGAGGATTGGTTCGGTCATTTCATTATATGAGGAAGGTACGAGCTCATATATTAGATGGATCCTAAGTTTGGGTTCGGAGGTCTTAGGTTATTCTTCATAATAAGGTTAGAAGTTAACCTATTTTGTTAATATACATATAATTAAAGTTACATTTGCTCAGAGATCGTTGGCTTTACTCAATTAATAATTTCCTTGATTATTCTGTCATCAGTTCCGTATTCTGTACTCATAGTGTCTTGTAAAAGAGTTTATGGTGCTTATATATATATATATATATATATATATATATATATATATATATATATATATATATATATATATATATATATATATATATATATATATGTATATGTGTGTGTGAATTTGGGCAGTATATTTCTTTTGGCAGGTTCTATTAAAAGCGACCGCTAGTTTCGAATTAATAATTATTTTTTCAATCTTCTCGATTTGTCTTATATTCGCCTTTTCTTCATTGTTTAACCTGTGGATAAGCGTGCCGTTGTTCATCGGGAACTGATGCTTGTTAATTTGCCAAAGGTAGAAGTAAATTAATGTAATTTAGCACTTTCTTTAATTTAACTGACGCGTTTCGATACATCGAGTATCATCTTCAGAGTTACAATGGGGAATTTTACAAAGTATTCAGTTTATATATGTTACAAAATGTGTTAACAAAATTACGAACGAAGCTATAGACGTATAGGCAGGTTGGATCCAGGTGATTAAAGGGCGGAGAAGTAGATAGCCAGAGAGGGGGTGGAGATTAAGCTGCTTGTCAGAGGGGATTAGTAGCTAGGGGCAGCTCTGAGTACACCTGTCCCTCTGTTTGCTCTTCTTGCGCTAGGCAGGATTTCATTGGAGTTAGACTGTATGTTTAAATTCGGTTGGATATATATAGCTTCAAAGAAGAGCAGTTGACGCTGTTGGGAGCATAGTCTAAAACTTTGATGCTTTCTTCTATCATTTTTCGGTTGAGGCATGTTCCGTGTACTTCCTGTGTATGTTTTTAGGTGCACCTTTGTTCAGATGGTATGACATTCTTCTTGAGAGAGTGGTTTCGGTCATGTCGATATACGAGTTAGGTAGGAGCTCACAGTCTCATAGTTTACATCTGTACTCATATATCAGATGTGTCCTTTGTTTCAGTTGTAGCGGGGGTTTGGGGTTATTTTTCCCGAAGAGGGTTGAAGTACGTCTATTTTGATAGTATATGATTAGTGTGATCTTTTTCTCGGCGTTTATGGGTTTTATTCCTTGGTCTATAATGTCCTTGATGGCTCTTTCATCAGATTGGTGCTCTGTGGTCATAGTATTCTTGTGAAACAGTTTTATAATATCCTCATTTTCCGTATTCCTGTTCTTCTGGGGTTCTGAGGGTTACCATCTGTCCATTTTAATTCTTATGGCTGTTTGTATTTCTTTATTGGAGAATCTGTTATTTACGAGTACCTGAGTAGCTCTCTCGAGTTCATTGTGTGTGGCATTCCATGTGGTGCAGTGGGTAAAAGCACGATCGATATACGACGATATCAAGCTTGTTCGGTAGCGCTTAGGCCATTCGCTGTCACAATTCATGCAAAATCCCGGGTTGGTGGGTTTAACATAAACTTCAGTTGTTATTGTTTCATTGATATTGGTAGTGAGGATATCTAAGAATGGTAATTGATTGTTCTGGCTTTCTCCGAGGGTTTAGTTAAGGGAAGAACATTCTTTAAAGGCTTTTTCCAGATTATGTTTTTCTTCTTGTGTTTGTACGTTGATGTAGATATCGTCAATGTACCTGCAGTAAATATGGGGCTTGGGTACTCTTGAGAAGACCATTTTTTTAACCACTCCCATATAGAAGTTAGCAAAGAGAACTCTCAAGGGAGAACCGATGGCAACTCCATCGACTTGGCACTACATACTTCCATTGGCCTTTTTATTCCTCCTTTATATCCTTTTGTATATAATTTCGGGATATATGCAGACGAGGACGAAAATGAACTCCTATGTGTGAGTTCATGAGTATGAAATCTATGCCCTAAAATTTCACGGACGTCTTCTACAAACTTTATTACACACTAAAAACTTTAAAAAAATATATATTTGGAAACTAATATTTACAATGAAATAATCCACGAAATTGAGCTTATTTGCAAGACTCCATTCAGTGAAAGAGGGGATTATATTTACCTTGGCAACTCTTTTTGAGATCCCTCAAATCTCGGGGTCAGTCTCAGAATCCTATCGAATATCTTCTGAAAACTATTAAAATGACTTGGTTTGAAATATCTAAGAACCCTTCGTCTCAGAAAAAAGTCCGGAAAAGTTTTTTTGAAGACTTAAGTCATTAATAAAGATAAAGGGAAATTATCAGGGAGGTACGAGAGATCGAAAATAAAAGCTTGTGCTATTCAAAATTACTTTGAAGTTGAGTAGAATTTCTCCATCATATGAAATAGGAAAGGATTGGGTTGGGTTTATAATTGGGCAAGACTGGAAATTCCATATATATATAGTGCCTACTTACGCATATAGTTATATATTAAATAAATAATCCTAATTTCCGTATCCATACTTAAAAGAATCCGTTACTTTATTGGACAAAACTTTGTATGTGATTTAATGGTGTCCAGGGATCTGCTGAAGATATTCCAGCCTGAGTTCATTTACTCAAGATATTCCCACCCAATTTATATTACTGAATATCCTTCATCCTAAGTACTAGGAGAAATTCATGACATAATAATTCGCAAAACCCATAGTGATTATATTTTTTGATTGATCAGCAAACTCAAATCCAGTGAGCACAGATGCAAGATAAAAATTAACTCCTCAAAAACTTATCTAAATACCCCCTTGAACCTAAGAAAATGGGTAATATCTTATGCATGTAATTTTTCGAGAACACAAAACTTACTGAAAGTACAAGGAAACAGAAATAATAAAACGTTCTATCAAGACCTCTAGATCAATTAAAGAAAGGCAAAAGTTCTAACGTATCTAATACGAATGAACAAAATGAACTTGGACAACTGAACCTAAACATTTTCGAGAAGCAGAAAGTGACGAGTAACATCAGAAAATACGATACGAATATTGCTTAAGAGACCCAAATGGGAAAAGGCAAAAATCATACTACCTGCCGCCACCCCTGTGAATCCGTGGATTGCGCGCAAGCCTACCATGATAATTCCTGCCAGCATCCTCGCCTCTGTATCAACGGTGGAGAGTCCAAGAGTGCATCTTCTTTAAAGTGACCCATAATTCTCTTTGGAAATGGTGTCTTATCTGTCCGTTATCCTGCTAAGATGGATATGTGGGAGGCGCGTCGACTATTCTGGGAGAAATTCATCTTCCCTGGCGTAAGGTTCTTCGATGTGCTACGCATGGCAGCCGACTCTCGTCCCGCTTGCCAATGTATCCCATAAAACTACCCAATATCTTCCACCAGGGTCCCTGGATGAAGCAGCACCCCCCTCCGCTGTGTCACCCTCGTCTTCTTCTCTGACCCAAGTCTGGTCACCTAATATACCCACTTTCTCTCCTCAGCTTATTGCCCCAGGGCCGAAGGAACGTGTCCGATCCCCGGATGCCACTCCGGAGACTCTGGATGCCATTCTAGCCTATATTGAATCTAGTGAGGCGCTCCGCTTTGACGTAGTCATGTCTGAAGACTTCTGGCCCAAGCGTAATTCCTCTCCCGACTCTTTACCTCTCTCCAGGAAGCTAAATTCCAAAATGGGCGGGCATCAACCTCTATAGAAACTCAAATCTCCGCCTCGGTTTAGGTACACCCTATCCTTTCCTCTCTTCCCCCTACCCCTGTAACTTCCAACCTCCTCTCAGGCGAAGACTGTGTAACCTTCATCCATAGTGATGTGCTCCTACTTCCAGAAGGTAACATACCTCTAAGTCTCCTTTATCCATACTATTTTTTCCGATCACGATTATACCCTCTCCCGCTTCCTCTTATTCCTGATCCTTCGAAACCCTCCGTGACTAAGACTATCGTCCTCCCTTCAGACGTGGGTGGCACACCCTCCATTACGACTGATGATCCTTCCTGCTCTGGATGTAACGATACCCACAAATCTCTCTTGTCTCTAACCTTTCCTCCGGGTCATGATCCACTAACTTTGGTCAGTCAAAACAAGCGTAGCTTCGCAATATTAGCCCCCGTGACTCTAAATTTGGGTTTCCTCGCCGTACTGAGGCTTCTTCTATAACGCCCGTGCACGGCTCTTCCCACACAGAACCTGATCGTGAGGACTTCTTCGGCCCACGTACTATCTCCACCGTGGTATCTCATCAGTCTGAGTGATGGCATAATTATTTAATGAAACTGTTTGGGGATTCTTCCCAAATGGGATGAATTTTCCTCTTTAGTATATGAAATTACACCTTCTGTTATTTGGTAGCAGGAAACCGAACTCGGGAAACGTCATTTCTCCACGTTTCGTTATTTCATTTCTTTTAACTCTCTATCACTCCATGGCGAGGTGTCCCATGGTGGTTTCGCGCTCCTGGTGAGCACTAATCACTTTTACACGCCTTCAAATCTGCGCTGCGGAATATTCTCACCAAGCTCTATAGTCTCCAAATTGTTACCGCGGGCAGCTTCTATTTTTAACGCCGATCTTTATACAGTTTTATTGGGCTTAAGCCTTTTATCTACCTTGCATCTTACTGCCTTTATTGATTCTAGAAGCGTATTATACGCTCTTTAACTTCTGAACATCCCCCTGTTTCCAAAATACATTCCTGGTTGGTGAAAGAACTCTTCCAGACACAAAGTTTAGTTATGCTGGGTTCCTAGTCATGTCGGAATCCAAGGTAACGAGCGGGCCAATAAGGCAAATGAAATTCCTACCACTCGGACACCAACTCGTTTCAGTCTAGTGAAAGGAGAAAGAAAGGGGATGTGAGGAAGGTGTGGGTGGGGATGAGACAAGTTGTTAACACCCCCCCCAGACGGGAGCTCAGGGGTGAGGGAATGTTGTCCCCTCCCCCCTAAGCCCCTATCCGGGATAGTTGGCTGAGAAGAAGGTCAGCATCTACCCTCTCAAATTAGAGGCTGACCAGAGAAAGTTGTGGTAGAGGTTGTAGGGAAAGTGAGGAAGTAGAATAGTAAACACAGGCTGTCAGAAAAAAGGAGAAGAGGCTAAGCTGGGGCCGGACGGGGTGCTGAGTCCCGTCAGCACGGCGGCCAGGAAGGCAAATCGCTGCGACCCTTACGGGGCACAACATACTCCGTAAGTGGAGGTATCACGACATAGTTACATGCCACTGGATAATAATACTCCGTGGCTTTAACATAGATATTTATGCGAGTGTAGGGTAGAACGGAATTACCCATTATTGGCCCTACTCAGGTTGGGCCGAAAGTCATGTCACTCCCTGTAAATATTGTTATAATTTTCATTTTAAAATATTGTTTTAATATTATATTTCAGATAAGCAAAAGTATTGTCACACACTGTTAATATTGTCCTTATTTTCTATTTCAGATTGCAAGTGTATGGGCACATGAGCTTGTAAATTATGGCAAAAGCATGGGGGATGTGTTACCTCACTTCACTGCAAGATTCGGCAGACTAACCCGTACGAAGAGAACGAACCTCAAAACAAAGGGATACATGTGCAGACGAGGAGGCATTTGTGCTACAATCACCTTCGTAGTCACTGTGAAAAAGGTCTGTCGAGCTATGAATTCCTAAAGCCACAATGTTAACAGACATGACAAAGGATCTGTATTTGAAATTGTTTAGGCCAATATTAGTCAACGAACTAAGCGATAACGACATGGACAAAAGAAGTGTGGCATGGGGAATAGTTCTTGATGTATTTCCGAAAATCATATAACGTGGAAAGGTGTTTTCTCCGATAAATGTGCAATTTATCGGAGTGGCCGTGCTAGGAATATTTATTTCCTGAAAAAAGAAAATCCGGATTTTTATGCAGAACTGGAGCACAACCCTCCGCATGTGATGAACAGCTATATCGAAAAACCACTGCATAAGATCCTATTTCATAGAGAGTTCTGTTAACTAACATTCTTATCTTGACATGTAAAGGAAGTGTTTTATTCACTGCTCTAGAAGTTGAATGTGGATCGAAGGATTATAGGTTTTAACAAGCTCATGCCCCCCTCCAACTATGCAATCAATGTAAGGGAATATTTGAATAAAGTTTTTCGGCATAAATGGATGAGGTGAGGATCACAACAACTTCCAGCTCCTCTCGATTGGCTTCTCAGAAGTCCAGACTTCACGTCTTGCAACAACGCTCTGTCGGGTATTATCAAGGAGAAAGTTTCACTAGAGCGATACCAGAATACCCAGTAGTTGAAAAAAGTTGTTCGGGCAAAATATCACAGGAGATGGGGCCGCATCATTTTGTGCCACCTAAATAATAGTGTTCACACATACCTTATCGATGTGGGGGTCTCAATGAAAGTAAATACACTAAGACCAGTACATGTGTTAAATATTATATTTTCCCTCAATTATTAGTATTTCTTTCCGGTATGGGGTGAGAAGATTTTCGGACCACCCGGACCACAATACAGTAAATGCACCTATGACATATGTCACTTCACTTAGTGTATAATTAAGCGGAATCCCCTTTACCTTGCTCTTTTTGGGTGTTAGGACAGCAGATCCTCCACCAATTAGATGGATATCGTAAATTTTATCGAAGCCTACACGAACCATGGTATGATAAAGCTTCGCCTAGTCTGCATTTTTCTACTAGCTTTACTACATTGCTTCTTGCGAGCAAACAAGGTATGAAGACCAAAAACTCGCGTTCTCTCCCTTATTCTGATTTATGATCTTACGACCTTCAAAACTTTCAATAATTTACTGGACTAACCTTGAGAGGACCTTGGCAATTATACCATTCGAAAGAGAATCTAAAATAACATAAGGGTTTCAAATTTCATTACAATAGGCCAAATAGATATAATGGTATTACCAAATAAAAGTAAAACGGGGCTTGAACGACGTAGGGAGAGATAAAGTCGCCCGCGAATAATAAAAATATACTATGGCCTCCCAATGCCCTGGGAGGTATAGGAGAAGAATCTATAGGTTCAGAAAGTGATACTACGATTATTTACATAGAGAAAGCATCGAAAGTGTTTTGATAGCCTTTGATAAACCAAGCAAATGGCCTTGCGCTTTGTCCGTGTCGTAAAATAGGGTCAAGTTAATCCCTTCTGCGTTTTGAGTGAGAGCGAGTTTTATAATATATGCATAGTGCAAATTAACAGAATGTAGGTTGGCAAATAGTCGACTATCTTGGAGGTTCAGGGATAAAAGGAAAACGGATACAAAAATAAGTTTACTAATATGCAAATTAATATTATTTTACAGGGTTAAAAGGAGTTAAAAAGACTTAGTGTGGACGGTCACCGTACAAACTAGCAAACAATATTGACCGAGGGTCGCTCGAATGACCTTGAGCGTATGCCAGCTGATGATAAAGGCTTACACTGTAGGGGGGGGGGTGTAGAGAGCACTTGCGGAGGAGAGTTGCGCGTTGCTTTTACCTCGAAGATTTGGTCCGATGGAGTAATCCTTGCCTTGACAATGACTATTAACAGGCGAACTTAGATCTTCCTTTCGAGTAAAAGGCTAATAGAGACTCAGCGCGTTGCGTTTGAGGAGCGGGTGGAACGGGTCGAGTTAATGACAATACCGGGAGCTTGAAGGGTTCTGCGAGAATTGTGCAGAATCTACTGGGACGCGAATAGCGGGTACCGACGGGAGAGGGGAGGGGGAAACGAGGTTACTGACTTACAACTCTGGCGCCGGGAGATTTATAATGGAGTCGAATAGGGTTTTCCCCCTCCATTCAAAGAGGAGGGTTTCAGGGTCAGACGCATTGGGAGACGAGAATAGTCTCGCCCTTTTTGCGCGATTGCGGGAAGGTTCTTAAGCCAGCGAGGGGAAACTTTGTCCGACTTCAGATGGGACCTTTTGGGCTCTCAAATTTGTTGCAGCTTTCTGTGATGATGGCATTTCAGGTCACCGCGGCGTCTCCCGGCGTCAAATAATTTTGCACCTACAATAGCGCAGACAAAAAGAACGCTTAGGTGTCTGTTGTCCCAATCTCAATTGAAGGGCGAGACTGCGCGTATCTTCCTCTCTCTCTTATATCTGACAGTCCCATAAAGAATGAGCCCAACGTTGTTACCTATGGTCACGTATGTTTTCCTGCCTCATACATTTGCCAATTATCTGGCTTTCGGCGATCGCATTTAGGAGTTGCCCCTTGCTATATCCAAACACCCTAGGTTCAAATGCAATGGTGAAGATGCATACAGCACCAGAGCCTCTAAAGAGAAGTTTGGAGATGTAGAGTAGGGCAGTATAAAATAGTGATTAGCAGGTCAGCCAAGAGGGGAGGACGAGCATCTACTTGTTCCCTAGCCCTGGTGGTACTGAAATCGGGAGAGGCGTGCATGTCCTACTCATTCCAGGTGTATCATTCCATGCGGAGAATGCCAGTGCGGACAAAACAGGCTCAACCTGCTATACGTTTAGGGTTGCATCGACTAGGCCGCTCCTTTTCCTATAGATATTCCACATCCGCTTCCCCTCCTTTTCCTTTACTACTTATCTATAACAGGAAACGCCACACAGATAAAGCAATTGGCGTTTTATAGGCATCCGCCTATCGAAACCTACATGGAAAATTCGTTCCCCTCCCAGAGATGACAGAGGTACACTGATACGGTTCGGTCACCTAACTGGAGTTTGGGCGAACGATACTGGGGTCCTGGTATCCCTCTTCCATCATTTTTGTTGGAGTCCTTAATCTGTGCCATCCTTTGGCTCATAGCTCTCTTCTTCAGTAACTAGGCTTTGGGCGGAAATTATAGCCCTTCTTATCAACAAAGACTACCTTTTGCTTCCGTCGGCTACATACCACATATTTTTGCTCTTAAATACTGCCCCATCCACTATAAAGATTACTAACATCTAATAACGACAGCGGTCTCGATCCATCAATATCCTTCACTCCTTTCCCCAGAGCGTCAATTTCCGCGGAAGTTAGACCAGCTATACTCTTTAATTAAACCATTTGTTAGCATTCCTATTTGGGCTAGCTAACCATGCTTCCTCCCAATCTCAGTGCGTATCCGTCTTCACCGAAGTATATATTTCCTTCGACAGCTCGTATTTAGTAGTAAAGTGCCTCTGCGATCGGTTTTTCATCTTACTTTCCCTGGGTGTTAATCGTTAGAGATGTAACCCATAGAAGAGGCTCTTAATTGTTGCTCGCACCAATCGCCCCACTTTACTGGGCTATATTCTATTTCTCTTAACTGAACTTTGTTTGCCAATAAGCTCGTTTACTTATAGTCTTTTCGGGTTGGGCATCGATCATCTGATTAAGCTACTCTGTTCGTCTCTGCAAGAGCATTTTTGCATTCACTGTGGTGTTTGAAGATGCAAAGAATCCCATGGACAGTAAGAAAAAATGAGGAAGTATTAAGACGTGCACGACTGGAGAGAGGCTTAACGAGAAGTATCCAGAGAAGGCAGATGCAGGTTTTGTGACATATCCTGAGAGCAAGAGGAATAAAGAGAGATTGCCTGCCCAGAAGAATTGAAGGAAGAGCCAGGGGAAGACAAAGGAAAGGTTTATAGAGACATTAATGGAAAACATGAACAGAAGATGGACTGTGACAGATCTAGTCATTAAGGCAGAAGATAGAGAAGAATAGCGCTCCATGGTAGCTAACGTCACATGACAGGCACTTCGGTAAGGTCTAGCCAAACCAATCCACCGTATAAAAGCCCTGTACGGCTATTGGGGGGCCTCAATTTCACTGTTCTGCTTTAAATACACTTTTTTCCATTTCTGCCCGAGTAAAACCAGGCTAATTGGCAGATACCATATGTCCCGTGAAATACCATCTAAACCTTTTTGTACCAGAAATACAACGCCAAATGTACCCAGATTATAATTATAATTGGTGCCTGTCTACTACGACAGACCAGTTACCTAGCACTTCAACCGCTAAGTGCTATATCGTGCTGGGCGTATTGGGGCATGTCCATTGGGTACTCTATGGTGTACTAAGTAGATTAAAAAACGAGTGAAAGTGACACGTAGTCTGCAAATAAAATATGTGGCAAGAAGGCCACACCCAACGTAAAACTTAGACACATAGGCCAAACTAGTCGTACATTTAAAATGAAATGTATGGTACGAAAACCACAAATATAGATGATACGTGATGGAGTTACACATGTGCCAGGTCGGAGGAAATGTCTGTTGCTGTTAAAATGAGAGAACTGTCGAGACGGCAGCTTCATCATCCCAAAGAACCCAGCGAATATTCAGGGGCTGACTGATTCCGCTGGCGCTAAAGTAGGTCGCCCGGTCATCTGCATACTCAGGGCACTCAACAAGGTGCACACCGGCGAGAGGGAAAAACACCCATCGCATAGGGGGGGTGGTTCGCCGTCAAGCAAGAACTCGTGTGTGTTAGGCGTGTGTGCCCAATGCGCAGCCTTGTGAGCAGGACCTCGTGTTGGCAGGTCATACGACACGAAGTACCCCCACACTGTTATACTATCCTTGATCGTCCAGAGTTTATTAGGCTAGATAGTGGCGCAGGTCAAATTCCATCGTCTGCGCAGAAATGGAGAGTTAAGGGTAATAATCATTGCTCGGTAGAGGACGGGGTATACTCTCGTTGGGATCTACAATGATTGCCTCAGCCGCATGATCAGCCAACTCATTGCCCGGAATCCCTGCATGGCTTGGCACCCAACAGAAAGTAACAAATCGACAGTCATCACGCAAAAGGTCCAGCCAGCGATAGATCTGCGTCACTATGGGATGAACAGAAAACTGGTCACATACTGTTAAAGGCACTCTGGGAGTCTGAATCGAAACAAATCGGCCAGTGCAAAGATGATAGCCAACAATTCCGCGGTATACATCGAGGTCGCTGCAGGTAGTTTCCGCGATATAGTTCTGTTCGGGAGAACTGCAGCGCAGCCCACTCCATCGCCACTCTTCGATCCATCAGTATATATTGGCCGGAGGTGGTTGGACTGTGTGTGTGCGTGTGCGTGTGCGTGTATGTGTATGTGTGTGTGGGCGTATATATATATATGTGTGTGTGTGTGCGCGTGCGCGCCCGCATGGTCAATAAAAGTGCTCTCCTTATATCTACCGTGGTATCAGAAGAAACCTCCGACATCACACCGAGACAAACTTCGCAGGGGTAACATAAGGTGAAACAGTAAAAACTACATCACAAGTAGATCAAGCACCTGGAGGCTCTCAAGAAGCTGAAGACACTCATCCAAATGGTTTATGTTTGCCCTAGCCCTCAATGGTCTAGACTGGCGCCAGCTATGCTAGTTTTCATTTATGACAACCACTGATGGCGTTGACCGCCTGTCTGGCCACTGTTGTCTCCCTCGTATCTCCCACCTCCCACATGTGGGGTAGAAAATTCTCTCACTACCCCCCCCCCTCGGTTGCTTCGTCAAAAGCGGCGTTTATCAAACTCCCTCGTTTGCATTGTCTGCCTCTATGCTATCCCCTGGGACTTCGCTCGTCTGGCGTCCCCCCATCCTTGCTCCCAGACGAACTCCTCTATTTAAGACGAAGTGCATAGTTCTAATCAGAGTGCGAGTTATAAAGTGTGGTCGCTCAGATGTAGTGCATCTGTATCCCAGTCAAACCGAGCTTCGTCGTCGTGATCTCTTTAGCAGATCCTCTATGTAATCCGCTCTGTTCAGAAGAAGATTACCACTACTTTATTACGTCCCGGAAGACTTTTCTGGGCTTCGCCTCTTCTTTTCCGTCTTCGTGGAGATTCTAGGGCATTCCTTTAACGAGTCTCTACTGTGGTCGCCCCTCCTTCCCGGAATTCGGAGTAATCGCAAGCCCGCTGGAGCTGCCTGAACTCTAATACCCAGAGTTCGTTCTACGAAGACCTGCCCACGGGTCTTTCGCTCTCGTCAATCATCCGAGGCCATCCAGAATCCTACCTTCGTAAGTCACTTCATTCTCTCAAATACCAATAAGACCCTATAATCGCCTAACTAGAAGATTTAGTAATCTTGCACTTATTTAAATCATCAAATTAATTAGTAATCTCAGGCCCAGCTTCCATTCATTCCTGCCTGCTATAATATTCATTGTCACGCTAACCTTTATGCTAATTTGCATTATTATTCTTGTCTCCATATTTTATCATTTATCTTGTATTAAAGCTTATTTTGTAGAGGTGTTTCCTTAAATAATTTCAGACTTGAATCTGACAAAAGAGGTTCTCTTTCGAATAGCCAACCTGTAATTAAGTCGCACCGTTACTTTGGGAGGCCATTGCCTTCCCTTCGCTTCGCTGCATACCTGCCCGAGTACAGGACCGAGATTTGCCGGTCTAACGCAATAACGTATGTACTCATGTCACACAGAGGGACATACCGTGTCGTTTCTCGATAGTCCCAACTATTTAACCCATAGTTGGGGCCACAGATTTCTGTGTAGGAGCAATAACGGAGTCCATCAAAGATTTATTCGCCGAAAGCTCTTCAGTATGGTTGAACCTTCGGGGGGGATAAGCTTATTCTCCCCACTGACAGAGACTTTGGTTTCGTAAATACCATTGCAATCCAAGTTCGGTACGGTCGTCACCCATTATTCTAGCCCCTACATCAGAGCCACTCCAGCATGATTGGATATGCCGGGGGTAGAAAACTACCCGCTGGCACAGCCTCCGACCTAATTGCGACACGCAAGCACCCAAATACTTCAAGGTTGGGCGACATAGGGGGTGCCAAAAGTACCCAGACCCTCATCCACCTTCTCGCTGCTTCTTTCCTCCTACTCAATACTGGAAAAAGGTATCTAGTTGTCCCTAAATCTTCCCCTACCACTTCCCTTCGATAAACTGTAATTGGACCAGTCTTTTCCTCGTTCCCATCTCCTTATCCTCACTTTTATTAATCTAATGAAACATTCTTAAAGTGACAAAGGTCATCCCCACGATACAAAGATAGTGGGCGAATGGTTATTATAATACCTGCGCAGTCCGCACTTTAGACATACAACTACTGTAATCTGGAGACAAGGAGGGAATCACCCTCGCCATGAATAAACAGAGGGAAGAGTAATTGACGGAGACCATAGCAGAGTTAAGAGAGGCTTTCAACTATGTGGGTTATGAACTTATCGCGAGCAGTTTGTTCTCACAAAACTAAGGCAATTCAGTAATCCATGCAAAAGTACCATCATGGTTTCGCCAGATAGCGGGAAAGGAATGAGAATAAAATAATTGGATGCATCCTCTTGCTATAAGCCTAGATAATTCCATTATCTATTTTTCAGGAAAAGCGAAAAGGCAAGATAAGGCAAAGTGACAGGATTAGGGTGAACGTAATTTTGTCAACCAGATCTTTAAAAAAAAAAAAAAAGCCAAGCATAAGTAAGCAACGTGGAACATAAATGAGATAGAACGGGATTTTCGCAGAAAAAAATCCTACTATTACCAAACGTCCCTCTATCTTAGTCGATAGCCAATTCATGATGGTTGATGCAGAGAGTAGGAGAAAGGCAATACTACCGGTTTAAACGCAGTGGCAGTTTCTTAGGTTTCTGATTACCACCCAAAATGTTCCTAGACATATACTAAGAATAAAGATTAAGCAAGGACAGTTAGGTAGTACGTTAGGGGTACTAACGTAATAATTAGAGTAGAAAAGGAGCAGGAATCTCAAGATTAGATTACGATTTACTCACGAGGGAAGGGAGTGAGTGCGCTCGGAAGACGATGTTAGAGACCTTTGCTCTAGCAAGCACAAGATCGATGAAAAGGAGGGGGGGGGGGGTTAACATCAATTCAGAAGAAGTGGCTTAGAGTGTCAAAGACTAGAGATGTCTGGGAAGGAATCTGGGAAGGAATCTGTGTGGATAAAGTATTCCGGAAATGGAAGCGTTGTGAGATACAAAACGAGGGTGGCTTCGGCAATTAGCTGCCGAAAATTCAGGATCCCCCAGTGTAACTTTAGATCATTATTCAAGAGCGCCCAATATTTATAATACTGGAAATCATGGTAATGAAACTATACCCCTGTCCTTTCACTTAAGGAAGAGGAATTAGCACTTATAAGTACCAAGTCTAAGATTAGCATTTACGCCATTTTTTGATTTTTAGAATCCATACCATTTTAAAGCCATCCTACTGGTGCTAATTCATGCGTCTTTCTCGCTTCCGCCCAAGTTGAGCTATTTTGTGCGACACTTAATTCTTTGATCGTCGATAAATACAGGCTTATATTTATTAGAAATTATCGTTGCACGCAGCAAAGCTTTGAGGCGCCCAGTGCGAGAAAAATCAATAGTAACTTGACTCAATATTCAAGTTTATATCGTTAAAGTTATTACTATATTTAGGGGGATAGGCAATGAATAATCAGCAGGTCGTGATGGATATATAGTTTCGATGAAAGCGTAACTTTTAATTTAAGGTAGTTAAGGCGATACAAGTAGCAAAATAGGACGAATGCAAAGTAAAAAAAGTTAAAAGGATAAAGTTAGTTACTTTAGTAAACAAGCCTAGCACGACCGAAGGAAGATCCCTTCAAAATCTACAAGAGTAATGAAAATCACAGGTTTATCATTCCAAGGGCAAAAACCATGAAAAATATGTTTAGTTGACCACTTACTATTTTTTCATTAATCTCAAAAGATTAGTTTAAAGTTTTAAAATTTATGCTACGTAGGAAAAAGCTTCCACAATTTCTGGCATAAATGTGTAAAGTCAATTTTTACAAAGGGAAAAGATAATTTTTAGCGACTCATTATATCGAATAGATTGGTTGGTTTACTACATAAAATGAACTGCATATTCCAATTAATTTCTACCGTTTCAAAAGATTTAAATATATTTACATATGAAAAATTAAAGATTTTTCTATAAACGAGACATTTACTTTGGTCTAACTAATTGAATTAAAATTAAGCGGAATAAAATTTAAATTTTAAAACTTAAAATTTAAATCTTTCAACTTAATCTTTAAAATTCACATAAAAATTTAAAATTTAAATACATTTCAAAAAATGGGAAGAATTAAACTTTTTAATTAGTTGACATGATACTTTTTCCTATTTTGAATAGCCCTCTCTAAATGATCTTTGCTGATATAAATGGTATCTTGAGAACTATTTATCGCTAACCTGCTTGGAACTGATGAATTCAATGGAATCTTCATTAGCAAAGCATCATTTGCATCACCTTCACTTAACTTCATAGCAGCAGTTTTAGAAATTTCTTTCAAGGCTGGTATGATCGTATGTTCTTGAATTTTTTTTGCATTTGTATGCGATACCATTGTGCTATCTGCACCTTTGGTATTTGTTCCTTCCCCCGACGAATTAGCATAGTGTGTTGTGGTAGCTTCAGTCACAAAACTAACTGGTTCAGGCAGATTTTCTTTTTTGATAGTGGTTTTATGTTCTGCTACACTTGTAAGTGACATAATTTTTCCCCCCTCCGTAGACAGAGCCATTTCGTTATATCTATTAGATTTGGGTGAAAGTTTTAGAGTGTCAAAGCGCCCCTCTTCGGTCGCAGTATTAGATACGTATTCGTTATCAGGCTTTGACCCTTTTATCACGTCAGTTGGAGCTACATACTTTTTGTCCTCTGCAGACATCATATTCGACGGGGGCAAAGGATGAATAAGAGGAGGTTCTTGAGTTGTGGAGCCGAGATCCACAACTTTGCTATTCGTGGCTTGATTATCATAACCTTCCAAAACTATAGTCTCCGGTTGAGTGGGCAATCCGGTCTCTACGCCATCTGCTAGAGATGTAGAGTGGAAAAATGGAGGTACAGATGACTGGATTGGAAGATGATTTTGTATTTTTGTCTCTGTGGGTTGTTTCGATAGGAAAAGAGTAGCATGATCAAGTTCTCTTTGAATTTGATCGTGTGTAGATTTGTAGATTGATTGCCCTTTATAATCTTTTGCCATCTCCACCTTTACACGTTCCTTTGCTCCTAAAGTCTGATATTGAAAAACCTTTGTTCCAAAAGCAGAATCCTTCGTTTCACAACTTTCGTGAGTACCCATGACGTAGATTCCTTTGACCTTTTCAAAAAGTAATTTATATAAAGCTTGATCATCGGGTTGAATAGAACTATAGTCTCCTTTCATCACTGCTCCGGAGTAGGACATCATTTTGCTCATTTCGAGAGAAAGAAGCAGATCACGTATTGCCTGTGGAGGATGATTTGATTAATTCAACAATTATGCTTGAAGCTTGGCATTAGTTGCTGATTAGTTTATGATCAGCAGTAGTGTTTCCAAATAAATTAAAAATAAAATTTATCTATTTTAAGGTAAACAAAAACTAACGTTTACGGGGTAAATATTCAGTTCCAATGAAGACTATTTTATTTACGAAAATGAATTTTTTTACAAGGGAAACTTCAAGCTAAGGAAAGCCTAAGGTAATAATCAAGAGAGTGGTAACCTCAAGCTAAATACAAGGAACAGAAGAGTATTAGGCTTCAAAAATTCGTATACAGACCCCAAACCCTAGCTCAACCTACTTTTACGGGTTAGGTGTAGTGAAAATAAAAATGACTAGGCTTCTACAGTTAAGCTAACTTAAAAAGTACTGTGATTATCAGTTATCATTTGGCTTAAGGAAAGCCTTAAAAAGAATAGGAATCTGATATTAACTAGCTCAGCGTCTTGAGGAAATCTAATGAAAGTGATTTTTCTATCAGGAGAGTAGACCAGGGAGGGAATTTAACATCTCGGCATAATTTTAGGCTCGACCCGATCTAAGGTACAAGGACTAAATAAAAAATCAATTAAAATAGTTTGTTTTTAAATTGTGCTATATAAGACTTTAGTAATAGATTTAGAAATGTTTAGAACGGTAGTCTTAAGAAATTATATAAAGTGGGAAGGTTTAGAGAGAGTAGACAAAGGAAGGAAAATGAGTAAAGTAAAAAAGATCTATAGATAGGTGTAACCATTATTCGAACTTCTAGTGAAGCAACGAGGAAGCATTTAGATTAGTCTTCCGAAAATGAATTCAGAAAATAAAGACTTAATTAAAGCTACATTTGTGCCTCTACTCCCCCCTCACTTAAAATGTCATGGATACAAATGTTGATAACAGGTACAACTTGTGGTTAATATGGTATCAAGACCACTATATCTCTTTTAGATCTAGCTAAATAGCTTTTAGGAGAATAAAAACTCGTTGCTGTGAAAAAGCGAATAAGTTTTCGAGTAAACCAAGATCACGAGTGCTGAAAACCGAAGACTCATTGCCAATTTAAATTGCAGTTTCTAAATACTCTTCAAACTTTATGATTAAACAAAATTGAAATATTTTTACCTTAGTTAAGTGGCTGATAGGAGTTTGCAAGGATCTCAGGAGGCGTTCACTTGTAGCAGTAATTAGGGAGAGTTTATGGCTGTCGATCGGAATGCAGTTATGGAATGCGGAACAGAGGAGGTTTTCTATTGTGTATAAGGTAAAAGGGGAGACTCCCAGATCGTGGAACAAATTCAAAGAGCGAGACGGAACTTCACACGGCTGATTTTGTGGTACTCCTAGTTCCTTTAGAATTATTCTGGAAGCGTGTCTAACTAGCTCTTCAATAGCTTTATCGATGTTAACAGTCTTCTGGGACGATTTGGGAGAAACATTTCTATTCGAATGTGGATAATTTAGAGGTTTTATCTCAGAATTATGGACAACTTTAATTTCATCGATTAATTCTTTTTTGTCGTCAAGATTTTGGGTTGAATACTCAATGTAAGTGCTAGTTCCCGTTTGCATTGGTGGGGTACTGCTTGCAAAACTATAAAGATCTTCGACTTCAGTGATAAAATCCAGTTTTTCTCCTGTAGAGAGACTAGGTGATACCGAACGATCTGAACAGCAGTTACAAAACGAACAATGGTCCCGATTTTTTTTCTTAGAACATAAGATTTCGCAGTTTTTTCTAGCTTTTTTCAGTAATGGCTTTCTCCAAAAAGTTGTTTGTGAAGAGGGAGTAGTTGAGGTATACTTATCTGCCATATCTAGAGTAGTCGCACCAATTGTATTCGTTGATCCTCCTTCCTCACTGTAGACAGTGGAAGTTAAACCATCATCCGTTAGTAACTTGCTCTTTGTATTTGATCTAGCTGTTGCCATTTCTACTCTTGATTTACTAGATAGATCCATGGTAATGTCTATATTGACAAGAGTCTCGCTGGTCGTTTGTGGCGTGATTGCGACTTCAAGTGTTGTTTTTGTCGAATGCTTCTTTTCTTTCTTTGCAACTGAGGGGCGTTTGCTATATTTTGCTCCGCTGTAACTGGCGACGTTCCCTCCCTCTATAATCGGAGTGGTATTACCAATGGTATCTATAAATTTCCTTTCGTTTCCTTCATTGGAGTCTTTTGGCGTTGATCCAGTACCCTCAACTCTATCTACATCATTGAGAGCTTCTATATTTTGAGGGTCAGTTTTATTGGCATTTGTCGAACTGTATTCAGTCATATTCATCTGATTTATGTTTTTTAGCGGAGCCGAATTAAAGGAAGAACTATAAACCCTCTCGTTCGCAAAAGATGAGATTGCCCCCTCCGTACTTTGAACACTTTCATCCAGAATGTTCCCCATTGAGTTTAGAATATCGACGCCTTCGGTTTTAAAGGAACTAGACTTTTCTGTATAAATCTTACCGTCTTCAATCGAAACTGTCTTAAGTACATTCAAACTATTGGTGAATAATTCATTGCTTGTAAAATCATCTACTTTCGTTGAAACCCGGTTCGTATGTGAAGTGGTTTCTATCGAAGGCTTTATAGGGGCAATAGTGAATGAAAGTTCCTTTAAAGCAGCGTTGGTACCATCAAAAGATTCTGTATTTACCTGCGTTAGTGTCTTACTGCTGCATCTTTCGCGTTGAGCATTTACTTCATCGGTAACCCAATCCAATGAAATAGAATTGGTCATCTCTGCAGTCATATCGGTTGTTTCGACAGAAGCTTCGAAAGATTCCTTTCCAGCCAGCTTGGTACTACTCAGAGCCACACTTTTTGTTATAGCACACTCCGTAACATCTAGCGATAATGTAGATGCTACCGTCGAATCTTCAATGACTGAACTTCCAAGAGCTTGGCTGGGAACTTTTAATTTTTGCCAGTCTCTGCTAGTTATTGTCAGAGGAATTTTCGTAACAGTTTGGGCAGCCTCAAAATCTATCATATCCACGCTAGCAGCTTCAGTAAGCAGTTCAGTTGAAGCTGTGTCGGCGCTAGTAGTATCCACCTTACTTCCACTATTTCCTATTTCAGACGGAGTCGAAGTGGTAACAATATTCTCATGTAATCCTGTTAAAGCTTTTGTAGTGTCAGGATTAGCAGGATAATTTTCACTTTTTGACTGATCAAATCCAGTCGTTTCATCGGAGGCAGTTTGCCCTGAAAGAAAGGTGTTTGACGAAACATCAGTTGACATAGTTTCTAAAGTTTCTGCAAGAAACTTGTCATCTGTTGTGGATTTTTCACTATAGTCAAAACTAGAAATTGTGACGTTCAATGCTTGGGTTGGAAGCGTGTATTTGTGACCTGCATCTACAAATGCTTCAGTTCTAGCTTTTTCGTCAAAAGTGACTTCTGTTACATTCTTCGCATCTTTGGTCGCTTCGTTAATATATAGTTCAAGCCTAGATGCTTCACGAGCCGAGGTATAGGTAGTAGTTTCAAGAGCAGCCGGCTCATTTGAAGTAGTAAAGCTTTTAGAGAGAGTACTGGTACTTAGTTCAAGTGGAGTTCTTCCGGAACTTAGAAAGAGGTTAAATGATTCATCATTAATATCGTTTTCTCTGAGGGGACTACTAAGATTATCAGCTAGAGAAGAGTAATTATTTAGAGGCTCAGAATTAATTTCCCGAATAGTAGGAGAGGAATGAGTAGTGGTAGAATAATAATGTACTGGCATAGAGTCCTGTTCCGTAGTTGTTTTGATAGAGACCTTACCGGGATCTGGAGATTTTCGGTAGTTTAGTACCGAAAGTTTAGAGCCTTTGGTCATCGTATAAACGCGAGATACTTCAGGGAGATTCGTTCCATGCTTTACGCTTGTTGTCTCAGGCAGCTTGGGACCAATACTAGTGAATCCATCCGCTTTCCAGTCACTTGCATGTCCGGGGGAAGTAGATTCCTCATTTGTTTGAAATAGTTCATCTTGGGAGGATACGTTGACTTTTATTAACTTGGTTGCTATATGAATTAGAGAAGCCGCATCGTGAAAGTTATTGATGAAGTTGTCGACATTACTCTGTGGGACAGAGCCTTTATTTAAGCTTTTTAGCTTTGCTAAAAAAGTACTGTAAGCCATGTCTAGATTAATTTTTACTTTCTTGAAAACATTTAGTACGTTCTGTAATGGAGTTTTATCTCTTCTCTCTAAATGGTTTTCTGGGTTCGGGAGAGTATTTTCATCTTCTGGAGCGAATTTATTCACATTTGCTTCTCTTTTTTGTGGAATTTTGTCAGCAGAACGAATGAATATTTTTTTCCAGTTTGATTTGTCATCATTTTCAATTTTGCAAATGCAGCCCTTATTGATTCTAATTGGAACTTTTTGAAGATATTGCGCAAACTTATCATCAATTACGTACTGAGGGACGAAGGTATGTACCTGGAAAATATATTTGAAACTTTCTTAATATAATCTATCACTAGAACTAGCTTAACTAATACTAATTGTATCTTAATTGGTAAATAATTGTCAAAACTTTCCAAACTATTAAGTATTAAATCTAGTTGTCCAAATATACACTATACAAGAAAAAACTAGAACAAGAAGACCTGCTTCAGCGTCTTTGAATAATTCCTCCTCCCGGTGCAGGAGCATGCACCTACCGCTAAGTCCTCAAATAAGATGGAAGCCAGTCACCACCACCAGTTTGTCCAAGAGTCGACATTTGTTTGTATGAACCAGTCACCGACATAAAAGAAGCGGTAACGATCACGCTCCTTCTGATATTGGGACAAGTATTGTGCATTAATAGCCCCCAGAAGGGGACATTCGTCGAGAAAATGCCTAGCAGTCTGGGAGAGGACGCAGTCGAGGTAAGTAGTAGGGGAGCACACCAAATGGCTTACAGTGCCGCAAGTGTACTTGATTCAATAAGACTGGAAGCTCGGGAACCTCGCCCGATTCTTGCCATATAATCAGGGCGCGGAAGAACTAATCGCTGGTCTGGTCGCCTACTCCTCGCAGACTCCTTTGCGCTCTCATTGTCCGCAAAACATTCCCAGGAAAGTAGCAGAGGTTAAGATATAAATCTTGCGGGGTCGCGCCCACGCTAACGGTGGCATTACGGATACTGCAAACAAAGGGGTGTGGACATTCCAATACCCAGAGCGCACTCTGGGTCGCTTTGTGCATCTAAATAGAACAAGTAGATTGTGGGGGGTTTTATTTCGTACCGAGTTGTGTATTCAACCTGCTAGGTCGTAAAGACACACTGCGTCTGGTGGATCCCCGCTATCTTCAAAGAGCGGAAACAGCGCAGAAGAATAACCCCTTCGAAGTTAAGAGGCATCCATGTGAGATCAGGTATAACGTTAAGTGTCCATTTTCCAACCTTCAGTATGCTACTAAAAAAGTTCCTGAGATCGAAGATATGGATCATGTGACTGCCCGATTTATTGAACCTTTACCAAAGCCTCAAGGGTTGAAAGGGCTTGAGTGTTCTAAAGATTCCAGTAGAGATGCTGTAGAGTTTCAAGCTCTTTGCAGAGTGACCCAAGGCTGTAAGGTCGTGGATGAGGTTACAGAGTAAACTCAACACCAAGTCCCAACGATGGGCCAAATAAGATTACTATGTTTTGCTCTGGCGGAGGATGGCAACGCCCAGTGGGTAGGCGCGACAAAAAGGGCCTTGATAGGCCAAGAAGTTCGTTATCCCGATGCAACCAGCCTCGCCAAAGACTTATGTTTCAATGTTTCAAGCCGCAGTGGACGCGTTACTGGCTAAGTGCGCGCGCATGGCCATCGTGCAGCCACGATCGCCCGAAACAAATTCCTCAGCGAATGAGATTCTTCCGTTTTCTTTCCGGCCATCTTTTTTCATGGACCTGATCCTCTGTCTTAACAGACTATCTCTTGAGTCATACCTGATACAAACATCAGCCAAGGAGACGAGATAACTGTGGACGAAGGCGATGATCGGAGGCTTATTTTTTTTAGGAACCCATCTGGCGACTGCTTTATTGGACACAAGTCACCGTACTCTCCACCACAGCCGAGTACTAGGCTACTTTAAATTAAAAACAAAAATAAAAAGGAGAACAGGAAGCAGGTTCGAGCGTCGGTCCGCCTCTCTCCGGTGTAGGGACGTACGACCTACAGAGGAAACAAGAAAAACTCGACCTAGTTAAATAAACGGGAGAAGGCCGGCCTCCCACAAAAGTCTTAGTCCACCAGTCAATGTGTGCGAACTCGTCCCGAGTACAAGGGACAGGCGGTAGCGATCCCGCCCATCCCGGTATATGGACAGGAAACGTGCGCAGAGATCGTCCAGACTAGGACATTCAACAAGAATATGCAAACAGTCTGAGGGACAACGCAGTCTTCACAGTAGGGCGCTGGCGTGCGTTCCATCAGGTGTGTCCAATTAGGAGACGACAGAAAGGAACCTGAAGCCTTCGCGGCATTGGGGGGTAGGTCCATGAGAACAGTCGTGGCGCAATGACACGCAACTTTACGTTCCATTCGATCGTCTCTAATCTTATTTGCTAAAAATCCCGAAGAGCTGCTCGTATTCCTGCCATGTGGTCGGTGTAAAGAAGAGCGAAACGCTGGTCCGGTCGCCAAGTCCTCGCGGACTCTTTGGCGCGCTCATTCCCCGCAATTCCTACATGTCCAAAAACCCAGCATAAGATAATCTCGACAGCCGCCCGGCTCGCTAAAACCGTGGACTCAGGGATATTGCAAACCAGGGGATGTGAAGATTCCAATGCCCCGAGAGCAATCAGGGCGCTTTGCGAGTCGTAATACATCACAATCCGGTCTCCGAACCGGGCACGTAGCGTAATCTCTCGTATTGCCACCAACTCGGACGTGATGACAGACCCAGCGCCTGACAGAGCCACGCTAACTTCGAACAGAGCTATTACGGTGTGGAAGCCGAATCCCTCTTGAGACTTAGAGCCATCCGTATACACTGGCACGGTTCTAGCGTGACACGAGGTATGCTCCATATATAGCCAAAGGCAGTACCCTCCAGGGTGGTGTCCTCGGCACAACCAAAGGAACGACTGGCCGGAGAGCTATACTTAGCTCCCTAAGGAGTTTTTTAGCCCTAAACCTAAAAGGCTTAGGGTATGACTACCGTCTCTTGGCGGTATAAGCACCGTCAAAATAAGCTGAGGATGCAGTGAAAGTTACTGGCGACTGAAAGGGTGCGCCGGGCTAGCGAGTACAGGCGAATAATGCACTATGCACGGCTTAAAGCGAGTAGCACCTCCCCAGCATCGACTACTGGGCTCTCAATGGGAGAAGTGCGGACGGCACCAGTCTCCAGGCGAAGAACTCTGTGGTTGATAGAGTTCACCTTACGAAATACACGCTAAACTGCGGATGCATAAAACTCGCATCCTTAGTAGAGCTTCAAAAGAACAAATGATCGATAAAAAAGTAAGGCAGTAGCCCTATCAGCACTCGAGGAGCTGAACGTTACGGAACGGAGAATGTGCATGGTGCTAGTATAAGAGACCCTAACACTGCAAATACGAGCCTCCCAGGTGAGGCATCGGTCAAATACAAAACCAAGGAAACGGTGCGATTTAAACATTTCTACGAGTATCACATTAAGAAACATAAGAACATAAGAAAAGAAGGAGACTGCAAAAGACCATTCATGGCCTACACTTGGCAGCTCATGGGTCAGAGTGGAGCCACGCATGGCGGCAGAAGTGCACCACTTTAGTTTTGGCCAAGGAAAACTGAAAACTGAAATCTGTTCGCTTCGGCAAAGCGAGAGACTCGGTTCAATGCCTGTTGGTGTCGGCGCTCCAGAGTTGGCATCTGGGCCGCGCCAAAAGAGATCAAAAGGTCGTCCACGTAGAGCATAGCGAGAACATCTTTCGGCAGCACCGAGGTGATGCCGTTGATGCTCAGGGCAAAGAGTGCGACACTGAGGACACTTCCCTGCGGGACACCCACTTCCTGCTACATTGGGCCAGAGAGGCTCCCTCCACTCGTACGCGGAATCTACGATCTCTCAAAAATTCAGATAAACATTGGGAGGCGTCCCCTCGCCCCTATCTTGCTCAGATTCTCCATGATACCGTATCGGCATGCGTTATCATAGGTCTTCTCCAGATAAAAAAACACCGTGGCGTATTGCTCTCTACGAGGGAAGGCCTCGCAGACTGAATTTTCCAGTCTGAGCAGAGCATTCGACGTTAGGTGGAACTTGCGGAAACCGCACTGTGCAGAAGACAGATTGCCTCTGCTGTCCAGGATAAAAGTCTAATCTAACATTTACCAATTTCTCTATCAACTTGCACACGCAAGAGGTTAGAGAGATTGGGCTGAAACCGGCTGGAGTAGAGCGTTTTCTGCCTGGTTTGCGAAAGGTGAGCACAGTAGCGATTCGCCAGGCATCCGGGAGTAGACTCTCCACCATGATCCATTTGAACGAATCTAACAGAAAAGCCATGCCGGGCTCGCCCAAGTGGCGAAGCATGTTATCCGTGCACGAAACAAGAGCGGAACGCAACTAACTAAGTAAACTTGTCGTTGAAGGTGCTCCGCGTCTGGAGGTAAACTCCAGCCGGTGGTCTTTTGCGACATCACGATGTGCATTGAATGCGGGCGGAGCAGCATCCCGGCTAGAGAATGAGGAAAAAGCGGTCGCAAAGGATTCCGCCACGGACGCGAGGTCCGAGATTGCGGTCCCATTCTCATGTAAAAAGCGATGGGGGGGAAGGGGGGGGGGGCTGCGAGAACTTGGCCCCAGTTATTTCGACTCTCTTCCACACCTCTACTAGGTGTCTTCCCGTTAAGGGAAGACACTTATTCCCACCAAGAAGAGCGGCAGGCTTGCTTCAAAATATCCTGGAACCTAGCCCTAGCCCGACGAAGTTCACAGACGGTGAAATCGTTCGGGCGGCGCTTGGAGGCATAGCGCTTCTGTTTGAGGGCCATCTCACAATCGGCTGACCACCACGGGAGTGGTCAGCGTGCAAAACGGCCAAACCTTCGAGGAATAGTAGGCAGGCCCGCGGCGATTAAATTACCGAAGAAGAACTCTACGGCCGCATCTACAGACCTAAACTCCTAGACTGAGAGAGAATTCAGTAATTTCTTGAAATGCAGACCACCGCGCCAAGCACTACCGGGGCGAGCTCTCGGGCGGCAGCGGCCCCAAAATTTATATCTGCATGGGGAGGGAAACTACCATGGAGGTCAGAGCACTCCTCAATCAAAATCAGGTGTGCATCCGGAGAGCATAAAGATAGATCGATCGATCGATGCAGGAAAATGAAGCGGTTCTCTGGCAGTAATGCGTAAGCTCGTTCACATTTAGGACACCCATCTCAAGCTCGTCGATCAGGTCGGCGAGGACTTGACCCCGAGGATTGATAGAGTAGTCTCCCACGAGGGGGATTCTACCGTTTAGATATCCGAGCAAGATAAAGGGCCTCTGCAACCGTGCCACAACGCGACGGAAGTCCCCCGCGTCAAGGTCGGCTGACGGTGGAATGAACGTGGAAATAAAAGTATACCTCCTATCAAGGTGCAGCTGCTAAGCTTCTGCCTGAAAGGAGGCATCTAAAGCGAAGAGAAGAACGGAGACATCATTCCCGCCCAGCCACCAGCCCGTAGTGGTGGGGTCTCAACCTTTGCACCCCGGGAGGGTCGGCAAGGTGCATATCACAGTCATCATGGTCTCCTGCAAAAAGATAACTAGCGGGAAACGGGAGGAGACGAGCCTCTTCAGTTCCTTCCAGTTGTCCCGGAGTCCATGTTAATTATATTTATAGAATGTACACTCCATGCATAGCTCAGAGGAGACGCAGGAGCCCTCTTCGAAGAGAAGAGAAGACCCTCACGGGAATGACCTTACGCTTCACGGAGGCAGAACCCCGGGCGTTGTTGGCCGGACAATGCGCTGAAAGCGCTGTCGCCTTCGAGACTTATTGGGGAAGGTTGGGCTCTTTTCGAGGAACCACCGTCTCCGAGCCACCCAGCCTACCACTGGAGGTGGGCTAAGGAGCCGAAGCTCCTTTGTTGCTGTACTCCTTTCGGGGGGCAGGTTTCGGAAACCCCGAAAGATGGCCTGGCGACCAACTTCTGGGGGGATGTCTCCTGCGAGTCTAACGACTCTGTGGCAGCGCGTGGCCGTTTTGCCTTACGGGAAAAGGTCCCGCTAAGGAAAGGGGGGGGGGGGGGGAGGAGCCCTGGTTTAAGGTGGGGCTGGGTGTGGAACCTTTGTGCCACCAGCTTTACCAGGGGAGAGCCCAGGGTGGGTAGAGCCCAGGGTGGGGAGAGCCCAGGGTGGGGAGAGCCCAGGGTGGGGAGAGCCCAGGGTGGGTAGAACCCGAAGAAGGGTTCCGAATGGGCGCGGAAACAACCGTACTCTTAGGCCTGAAGGGGCCAGGAGCAGTGGGTGTCTTTTTCAACATTGAGGCAGAGGACATCCCGGATAGCGCCAGGCGTACCAACACCAAGTGTTTAGCCTCGCGAAATGAGAGACGATCATGAGCCTGAACGGTAAGGATTTCCTTCTCAAGCAGATACACAGCACATTGCTCCGAAGAAGTGAGGTGCTGCTCTCTGCAATTGGCACACTTTGCCATACACGAGTTTGACTTGTCGTGTTTGGCCTTTGAGCAACTTCAGTTCTGGTAACCTACTTTGCACGTCGACAGGAGCGAGTAGTATGGCCAAAGAGGTGGGAGTAATAGCACCTCCAGGACAGTGGCACGAATGCCTTCACGCGTAACTGATACCGATAGGCACGCACCGACTCAGGGAGCTCGTCACAGTCAAACATGACGAAGAGTGTAGGGGTGAGCCTCGAGGCTCCTCCCCGTTTTCCAATCACACGTTTGACCTAGAGTGCGGCCTCGCACTCACAGGCGTGCCATCAAGTGTCCGCCTCGGAGGGATTCGACGCATTCGCCAATAGGCTCTCCTTTGATGGATCATGTTGCCCTTAGCCAACATGTTGCCATAAGTGGAGCGAATAACCAGGAAGCTTTTGAATCCAGCGCGCTCTAAAACGTTGAGTAGTCTCTGAATGAGGGGCCCTGATGTAATTAAGGTTTCGCACCGCGCACTAACACTGTTGGTTTTAGTCAGAGGCTCGGCACCAAGCGCAGCAGATGGGCCGGATGGGCCGATCTTGGCTTGGTCGCTTACCAAAGTGGCAGCAGACCCATCCATTCCCGCAGCCCCCGCGGATCGAGAGGACCTCGGAGTCTTCTTTTTCTTGTTTTTCTTCTTTTTAAGAGAGAAGGGCGGAGAATGAACCCATTTCTTTCCCGCGCCGGCAGGAGCGCCCAGGCTGGATGGACCAGCCTCAGCAAGATCCTTATCCGAGATGGAGAAGGTCCTGGCGGTCGTAGGTACACCAGGCGGAGGAGATCTTTCCCATCCTTGTAAATCCTTGGGGACCCGTTTGGGGTCCCGATCCATTTGAGGAGGACCTTGTATAGGGGCGGCTCGAGTTCGGTGGTGATGGACGAGGGGAAATTGAGGTGATTTTTAGTTTTGTCATCATTGGGTATGGTAACCCTAATCTTTTTACGGGATGCATACGCTCATCACCCCTCGCAGTAGCCTGCTCCGCAGCAGAGCCAGGTGCTGCCATTTAAGGCCACCCCTCCTGCCTATTAACCTTGCAGCCCGTCAGCCTGGCGGCTCCACCTTGGATGCAGCGTAAAATTGATAGAGGGTGAAGTGAGAAGGAAAGGGAATGTGAGTAAGGTATAGGTGGGGATGAAGCATGTTAAGAACTCTCCATCCCAAACCGGAGCTCAGGAATTAGTGAACATTGAACCCTCCACCCTCAGCCCCAATCCCGGATAGTTGACTGAGAAGGTCAGCATATACAATGAGAAAATAGAGGCCGACCAGAGAAAGTTGTGGGAGAGGTTGTAGGCGAAGTGAGGAAGTAGGGGAAAAATACAAATTGTCTGAAAGGAGAAGAGGTTAAGCTGGGGCCGGACGGTGCGCTGAGTCCCGTCAGCACGGCGGCCAGGAAGGCCCCTTACGGAACCGAGACTAGTATTGTAAATCAAATCCACATTCCACAATACAAGCTCTACTGCTAATTCTTAATAACTTGATAAAGCTTCGAACGAACAAAGGATGAGTAGAAAACTAATTTCTATTAGCACCGATTGACGAAATTTAAGAAACTATAAATCTCTATGACGTGAGTATAGGAGAGACTAAGGCAACCAATATATTCTTCCTAGTTGAGGCATCAGTCGAAAACAAGACCAAAGGAAACTGCAAATCTACCACTTCCAGGAGAACCCAGTTTAGGGAAAAGTCCGGGTCAAGCTTGAGCCGTAAATGTCGGCAAAAGGAAAACTTGTGTGCTCTAGCATAGCCAGATGCGGAAGATTGCCTGTGAGTCTACGCTCCAGAGCATGGGAGTTATTGTGTGCGTGCTTGAAGCTAGAAGGAAACGAAATCTACGTAAACCTGCCATTAAAGGGTTGTCTTCTCCTAGAAGTAAAGTGCAATCGGCAGCTTTTAGCGACACCACCAAGTTCATTGAATGCTGGTGGAGCATCATTTCTGCTCAACAGAAAAAGCCATTGTCAAATAGACTGCCACTGAATTGGCTTAGATTTTTTTTTTTTTATTTAAGGGGCTATCTGGCGACTGCCGACTTAGGCATAAGTCGCCGTAAACAAACAGCCTAGTTCTAGGCTACTTTAAAAAATTGAACAGGAAACAACAATTAAAAGAAATAATAACAAAACAATAACAAAAACAACAATTAAACCTGGTTAAATGAAAGGGAGAAGGCCGGCCTCCCCCCAAAAGTCAACAAGTCCACCAGTCAATGTGCACGCACTCGTCCCAAGTACCAGGGACAGGCGGTAGCGACCCCGCCCATCCCGGTTGAACTGGCTTAGAGATTGTGAGCTCATTCCCCTGGAAGACGGGAAAAGTTCTGCGAGAACTTGCTCCAAATCCCTAGACTGCCCTCTACAGCTATGCAAGAGGTGTCTTTCCCGTTAAATAAAGATGCGCATGCACCCCAAGAAAGCGGCGGGCGTGTTTCGAAAGATCGCGAAACGAAATAGATAATTAAAACGTTCGGGCGGCGCTTTTGGTGCGTGCAGGGTCACAGTTTCCGTCTTATGGCAGTCTAGCACTCTGCTGTCCAACAACGGATAGTAGTTGGGCCCACAGCTAAGAGGTTGCACGGGAAAACTAAGGCCTGATCGGCCTGTAAACTGAGCGATAGATAAGTCGGTCATTTCTTGAAATGCGGCCCACAAAGCACGTCCCAAACAACTGGTAGTTTTTCATGAGGTAGCGGATCAGAAATTTATAGTTAAATGGAAAAAAAGACTGCCATGAAGATCATTCATCACTTCCCACCCCAAAACAGACTAAGCATCCGGAGAGCAAAAAAACAGATCAAAGCAGGAAAATGAAGCAGTTTTCGAGCAGTGATTCGTAAAATTTATCTACGTTTAGGACGCTCGTCTCCAGCTCGTCTCCAGCTCGTCTCCAGCTCGTCTCCAGCTCGTCTCCAGCTCGTCTCCAGCTCGTCTCCAGCTCGTCTCCAGCTCGTCTCCAGCTCGTCTCCAGCTCGTCTCCAGCTCGTCTCCAGCTCGTCTCCAGCTCGTCTCCAGCTCGTCTCCAGCTCGTCTCCAGCTCGTCTCCAGCTCGTCTCCAGCTCGTCTCCAGCTCGTCTCCAGCTTGTCGATCATGTTGACAAGGATCCGACTCCTGGTCTTGATATACATCTAGTTCTCCCCCAGAGGTAGTGTACTATTTACCTCTCCAAGGAGAGGTCCTCAGCAACCGTGCTATGATGCAGTGGAACTCCCTTGTCCTTGTCTGCCGACTATGGAATGTACGCATATAACGGTATACTAGTTATTCGGGTGTAGCTGCACCGACCCTCACTGAAAAAGTTTTTATAACAAATAAAAGAGACCATGTCGGGTGTAAAACGCATATCATCCTACCCGACCTCCATCCCATGGAGAAGAAGTCACAAAACGATTATAGCCCAGGAAGGTGGGCAGGGAAAAGGCGACAGGCAAGATGTACAGAAAATATAACAATAGAGAAGTAAGAGGAGACTAGCTTAAGTAGCTCCTCAAAGTTGGCTCAAGTACATGTCAATTCCATTGGAGGAATATATCTTCCAGGAGTAGCTCTCTAAAGATGCGTGGCTGCCTAAGAAGAGAAGACAGTCACAGGAATGTCCGTAAGATTGGCGAAAACACGTTCCAAGCCCTTACGGGCTTACAAGAGGTTGTCGTCTTCAAGGCCTTATTGTTAGGAGTTGGGAGAGCTATAAGAGTCCTTAGCTCGCTTCGCCTTAAATTTAGCGGCAAGGGCTGGGCGGCTTCGTAAGACAAAACCTTTTAGGAGGGTTCGGCATCTTTGAGCGCTCGGTCCATACTTTAAGGGGCGTGGAAACCAAAGCTCTTTTGTTGCCGTCCTTCTTTCAGGGATGCATCGTGGAAGCCAACAGCCGCTTTGGACCTTGACCAATACGTATAAACAGGCAAGGTTCCAGCGTGACACGAAGTGTACTCCAAAAACTCCAAATACAATACTTGCGGTGCTGTAGAAGTTTTGGGAGCTGAGGCATGGTGTAAAATAGTCAAAGGTGGTACCGTCCAGAGTGGCGTCCTGGGCAGAAGCAGGGGTGCCACCAGCCCGAGAGCTATACCAGGCTTTCCAAGGAATTTTAGCCCTAAACCCTTTGAGGTCTCTTGGTGGCATAGGTACCGTCGAGATCAGCTACGGATGCATTAATAGCTATGACGACAGAGTGAACTGCCAGGCTCGCGCACACAGGCGAACAATGCACTGTGAACGGCGCATAGCGAGTGGCATCTTCTCAGCATGGCCAAATAGGCTCTCAATGGATACGTGCACAAGGCACCGGTTGCCAGGCGAAGGACGGTGTGGTGGATAGAGTCAACCTTCTGCAATGCAGCATCGGCTGCAGATGCATAACACACATCTGTAATAGAGCTTCGAACAAACAAAGGATCGATAAGAATGGAGGGAAGGCTCCAGCGCTGAATGTCACGGAATGAAGAATAACCATGGTGCGGGTATAAGACCCTAACACTGCAAATATGAGCCTCAAGTGAGGCGTTGGTCAAAGACAAGACTAAGGAAACTACAAAACCACCACTTCCAGGTGAACTCGATTTATAAACAAGTCCAGGTCAAGGTGGAAGTGGAGTCGTGGATGGTTGCAGGAGTGTTGGCTAACGAAAACCGAAGCCTGCACGCTTAGGCATAGCGAGAGACGCATAGCCATTGGGTCTACGCTCCAGAGTTGGCATCTGTGACGCACTAAAAGTGATCGAAAGGTCGACCACGTAGAGTGTAGCGTGAACATCTTCCAGCAGCACCCATGTGATGCCGTTGAGGCTTAGTGCAAATAATGCGATACTGAAGACAGTTCCATGCAGGAGACACTCTTTCTGCAAATTAGTCGGAGAGGGCTCCGACCACCCGTACCTGGAATCTATGATCTCTCAAAAATTCAGATATAAAGATTGTGAGGTGTCCATTCGCTCCCATCATGTGCCCTTCTCCAGATCTAAAAACACAATGGCCAAGTGCTGTCTACGAAGAAACGCCTCACAGAAGTTATTTTACAACCTGAGCAAACCATACGACAGATTAGAAGTTGTGGAAGCCCCAGTGTGCGAATGCGGGTGGCCTCCGTTGTCCAGAAAAAGGCTAATCCTACATTTACTAATTTCTTCAACTTGCACACTCAGGAAGTAAGAGCTTGGGCAGAAAGAGGCCAGGGTAGAGTGATGTTTCCCTGGTTTGCGAAAAGTGCACTGTAGCGATTCGCAAGAGTCTGGGTGTATAGCCTCTGCCAAGATCATGTTGAACAAATCTAACCAAGGACATGCCTCACTCAGCCCGTTGTCCTAGCTTGATGTACAGGACTTTTTCCGGAGCATGGGCGGTGTCCACCAACGAAGCGAGAGGGGAACACAATTCTTAATTTAAACTTTTCGTTGAAAGATTCTCCGCCTCTGGAAGTAAAGACAATTTTGGCGGCCTTCCGCGACATCATGATGCGCATTAAATGTGAAGCAGCAGCATCCCGGAGTGATGCGGGCATTCTCCGAAGATAAAGCCCTTACGAGAATAGCCGTACGCTTTCCGGAAGCACAACTCCAGGCGTTGTTGGCCAAACAAGGCGCCGTCGGGGCCTTATCGGAGGAGGTTTGGCTCGCCATGCGAATATTTTCCTCCTTCTACCCTAAAAACTTAGGCAGGCGCGGCGGCTTCGGAAGCAGGAGTTCTCCTTTTGAGGATCCACAGTCTTCGACTTTCCCATCCTAGCACTGGGTGTGGTAGTAGGAGTCGAAGCGCCCTCGATGGCCGCCCTCTTTTCTCAGCGCAACTTTAGGAACCCCCAAAACCTACATCATACCCAATTTGAGCGTTGTTGCTTCCTGAGAGTCTAACGACAACTGTGGAGGTGCGTGGCAGTTTCGCCTTCCGGTAAACCGTCACTCTAGGTAAAGGAGAGAGCCCAGTTTTTTTTTGCATGGCTGAGTGAGAAACATTTGTGCCACCAGGTGTAGCAACAGAGCGCCTAGGCTAGGTAGAACCCACAGAAGTGTTCCGAATATAGGCGTTGAAACTACCGTGCTCCTAGGTATGGAGGGGCTAGGAGCAGAGGGCGTCTGTAACAATGAGACAAGACGTCCAGGGAAGTAACGGGCGCGCCAGGAACATGCTCTTAGCCTCGCGAAGTTACAGACTATCCTGTGTTTGAACGGCCAGGATTTCATTTAGAGACTCACCGCATCGCTTGCAGAAACTGCTTGCGTATATGCAATTGACGAACTTCCCTACACACGATTGAACTAGTGTGCGTCCTTGGAGGACATTACAGACTGGGGTAACCCAGACTTTGCACGTATACAGAAACGATTCAAAATGACAAAAGCGGTAGCAGTAGTCACATCGCCGAGGAGGTGGCACGAATTCTTTCACGCCGTAACGATACCAACCGGTCCGCACTGACTTTGAGCTTGCGATAGTCTAATGTGATGCAGAGTAGGAATGAGACTTTAAGCCCCTCCCTGATTTCTCGATCCCAAGTTTGACCTTGAGCGCTATTTGTTCGGCCACCTCTAGGTTGATGTCATTTATTGAGTAGTCCAATAGTTCCCTCGCATAAACCATTTATTTAACGAAGCTCATGGTATAATGCTGAGTCACATTTACCGGCGTGCTATCGAGTGTCTGAAGGGCACTAATCATAGCCACATCGGAGGGATTCGACGCAATTTCAAGAAGGATCCTGTCTGAGAAACTGGTAAACTTTAGCTCTCTACCAATCACGCTAGCTAGAGTTCTCCTGATGAATCATGTCGCCCTTGGCCAACATGCTGCCATCAGTGGAGCGAATAACGGAGAAGAGTTTGAAGCCAGGGGGCTCAAAATTGCCAGTTAAATTCTGAATGAGGGGCTCCGACATAATCGAAGCTCTTTTCTGTGCACTTTTAATCTTGGTCCTACTCATGGACTTCCAACCTGGGAAGCAGCGGGAGCGGACACTACCGTCCTTGTGGTTCCTGCGGATGGATAGGAGCCCAGCGTTTTCTTTTTCCTGTGCCTTTTTTGTTAGGAGGGGAGGGGCTGGGAATGAACGCGCATCTTTCCTTCACCGGTAAGAGCCACTAGGCCAGATGGACCGGCCTCTGCAAGATCCTACTCTGAAATCGCGGCCTCTGCCGTCACAGGTGAACTAACCGGGGCAGAAGATCCTCGGGATTCCAAGCCGTCCGAATAGAAGCTTGCACAGGGATGGACTCTGGTTTTGTGCTTGGTACCAAGCCCGGGTTCGACCCCATGAAAGGTTATACCGTAAGGGGCTGGCCAACTCAGGATCCCCCTCTATCTCATGGAGATCCTCCATATTGCCATCTCCCGCCCCTCCCAAACCGTCACGGATCCATCCCATTCGAGGAACCTTTTTATTCTAGTCTTGGGCCGGCGAACCGGCATCCGTTGGGGAAGAGGAGGGGGCGGGGGGGAAGAGGAGGGGGGGAGAGGAGGAAGGGAGGGAGAGGAGGAAGGGGGGGAGAGGAGGAAGAAGGAGAGAAGGGGGGGGCAGGTACACTGACCACCTACAAGTTGGTACCGAGAGCAAAAGGGGCCGACGGGCCCTGCCATTTGTTGCTCCCGTAAGTGAGTTGGCCCTATAGAGCCGCCCCCACTGCGACCGGTAAATAATTATGGGTCGCCTACCTGCTTTCTTTGCAGTCCCCTTGGAAAGTAAAGGAAGGGAATACCGCTGGATAAAAGGTAGTCGCCCAAAAGCGACTGCAGATAAGGGGTGGGGGTCACTTACACCCGGCGGTGGGGACAGTTTTTAGTGGAGCTGAACGAGAGCGGCTCCGATGCTGGTGAAATACGAGTAAAGGGAGTAATTTCATTCATAGGTAAGGTAATCCTAGCATTTGCACACAACGCAAATGCTAATCACGCCACTCTTGGGAGGAAGCCTTTCCTCGACAGTACTCATGTAGCTAGCGGTGCCTTAAGAGGCACTTTTACAGGGGTGAACTTAGGTTTGTGTGAGTTTGCCCATCGAGTCCAGATTAATCTCTAGGAGTTAGAGCATCCAATTCAATTAGGAGGAGCCTTAGTTTGGTCTTCCTCCTAAAGTGTTCGGAAACCAGAACGGAGAATCCAAAGGCCTGTAGCCCTTTGGAATAGAAAGGGCAGTGGGTAGACGGCTGACTTCCTCCGGTCGGAATGGATTGGCAGTCTTATAGCCCTACCTTCCCCCCCCCCCCCAGCAAGGTGATAAATTAATGGTATTGTGGGAAAGTCCATACGGGTCGATGATGACTAAGGCCCTCATGGGAAAACAACCTGCACGTAGTTTAAATGGGTATGAATGTATGCAGTATTCGAACCCGTATCTTAAAAAGAAGTAGCATGACCCTGGTGGCAGGAGAGGCTAGAGATGAGCAAACTTCATCATAGGCTGCAGAGAGCTGCCGAGACACCCATCTGTTGGTGCTCGCCATAGGCACTCTCTATCCTAGTTTGTGATCGAGGTATCATGCCTCTAGCCTTTGCCTAAAAGGCAGAGACCACAAGACTGTATGTGTGTCTGTGTATGTGTGTGTGTGTGTGTGTGTAGTAGTTCGTAGGCACTAGGGTGTATACACACACGTACACACAAATCGGTATGTCTGTACGCTGTACCTCTGGGAATATGCTTTGAATCCGCAAGATTTGAGGGCTGCCTTTCTCTAACATTAATTTTAAACTCTTTCCAAAGATGTTTCATGAGATTTCAGTATGAGGAGTAGCGAAGCTACTTTAGAGTATATAAGGGTTAGAGGCAAAGCAGAGGAGCGGATACCACTGCTCCTTGAAGTAATCATCCTGCTACATCAGTTTATTAACTATGTCTGCCTTCGAAAGAAGAGAGACCTCCGTTTGAAGAAAAAGAGTCGCGTGGATGCAGCTTGAAAAAGAGCAGTAACAGATCCCTAGAACGCGTCTACATAGGAGAGAGGGGCCCCTTAACTGCAAACCTACCTGGAGGAGCCCTTAAGAATGCAAGTGTTAAAGGTCACCATTTTAAAGGGGGCTTCGCGAGGAAAGGTCTGGAAGAAGGTAAACGAGGAAACCTCTTTCCTCCATATTAATGCTTGGAGTTTAGGCCTTTTACTGGTCTAAGAAGTGCCTCTGGGTTCCTCGCACTCCCCGGTATCTACCGATTATTATGTAATGCCTTGCGACACTGAGAAAGCTGTCTAAAGAATCAGAAGCCTCCAGAATGTGATCATTTACGCATAATCTGGCTGTAGACTAGAGCTATGATCACTCTTGAGAACCAGATTCACCGTAATAGTGACTCTCCTGAGGCTTTGAACCATAAAGGATGGTGCCACCGTAGCCACCCTCAGATGAGGGCTGTGAACCAAGCCTACAACCAGGGACACTCCGTAACCAATACTTTCCCTAGGCAGCAGGCCTTCGACCCTTGCAACAAATAGGAACCTCTCAGTGTAACCTACCATTCGGCTAGTTTATCTTGAGAAGACCAAAGTGGACCGAGAGAGCGGAACCTCTGGATACTAAGAGGTAAAGTTCTAAGGAGGCTAGACCAAGGTAGGAATAAAGATTGGCTGGTCCACTAAGGAGGGGGAAGGGTGAATACCCATTATCATAGCGAGGTACTGGAGAAGCCCTCAGCCCCGTCTGTCCCCAAGGTTTGTAGGAGCAGGAGTTATCTTGGCTGCGTCATTTACCTGTAGATAATCTTGAGGAAATGTCTATGCATATCGGAAGAGGAGAAATATACGAATAGAGGGAATACAAAGGGTGAAATATACGAATAGAGGGAATACAAAGGGTGAAATATACGAATAGAGGGAAGACAAAGGGTAAATACGAATAGAGGGAAGACAAAGGGGAAATATGAATAAAGGGGAAAATGTGAATATAATGAAGATATATAGGAAATAGGGGTGAGAGAGGGAGGGAGGGAAAGAGAGGGAGGGAGGGAAAGAGAGAGAGGGAGGGAGGGAAAGAGAGAGAGGGAGGGAGGGAAAGAGAGAGAGGGAGGGAGGGAAAGAGAGAGAGGGAGGGAGGGAAAGAGAGGGAGGGAGGGAAAGAGAGAGAGGGAGGGAAAGAGAGAGAAGGAGGGAAAGAGAGAGAGGGAGGGAAAGAGAGAGAGGGAGGGAAAGAGAGAGAGGGAGGGAAAGAGAGAGAGGGAGGGAAAGAGAGAGAGGGAGGGAGAGGAAGAGCAAGGGAGGGAGAGGAATAGAGAGGAAGAGCGAGGAAGAGCGAGGAAGAGCGAGGAAGAGCGAGGAAGAGAGAGGAAGAGCGAGGAAGAGAGAGGAAGAGCGAGGAAGAGAGAGGAAGAGAGAGGAAGAGCGAGGAAGAGCAAGGGAGAGCGAGGAAGAGCAAGGGAGAGAGAGGAAGAGCGAGGGAGAGAGAGGAAGAGCGAGGGAGAGAGGAAGAGCGAGGGAGAGAGAGGAAGAGCGAGGAAGAGCGAGGAAGAGCGAGGAAGAGCGAGGAAGAGAGGAAGAGCGAGGGAGAAAGAGAGGGGAAGAGGGGGAGAGAGAGGGGAAGAGGAAGAGAGGGAGAGGGAGAGGAAGAGAGGGAGATGAAGAGAGGGAGATGAAGAGAGGGAGATGAATAGAAGGAGATGAATAGAGGGGAAGAGAGGGAGAGGAAGAGAGAGAGGGAGGGAGAGGAAGAGAGAGGGAGGGAGAGGAAGAGAGAGGGAGGGAGAGGAAGAGAGAGGGAGGGAGAGGAAGAGAGAGGGAGGGAGAGGAAGAGAGAGGGAGGGGATTGCACCAGCTTCCCCAGTCAAGGAGTTGCTTCAGCTCAGTGAGCCCATTTTTTCCTCCTTGCACTCGGGCCGGGAGGGAGCAACATTTGTCTGGATACCGGTTGTGTGCGTGATTCCTTTATCAAATAAAAAATCTGGCAGCTTTCAGTTTCGGGTAGATTACTTACTTGCACGCAAGAATATTTAACTCCATTTTTCGCGCACGAATCTTTTGGGCATGTCGACTGCATCACAGCTTGACCCATCAAAGGAAGTTCTTGGTAAATTTTATATTTGACATCTGTAATTGAAGTCAATTAGAAATCTTTCACTTCATCTTTTCAATTTAATGCAGACTAGTTTCAAACAAATTTTATTTACCTTGTTCGTACGAGTAGCCTTCCGAAAGAGTGACCATCTGTTTCCTTTCTTCACAGCAGCACTTCCTGTAAATTACATTTTAGGTTTGAGCGCTTTAGTTTTAGGTTAGAGTTGAAGCTAGAAAATGTTTTATCCATAGAATGGGCATAGTGAAAATCAGGAGGGTAATCTTTTAAGTTTCGTAACTGGGACAAATCAAGATCAGGTAGTGAAGATTGTAGACAACTACTTTAAAATCTATATTTTAAATCTAGCTATAGGAGTGTTTACAAACTTGCATCAAACAAAGTATGCAGCGTGTATCAACACTACTAGAAACAGCCCGCATCACTTTTCCCCAACAAAAATAATTAAATTTTTAAGGCATTTGGATTTGTGCCTAATTGTTTTAATGGAAGGGAAGCTGGTTACTTAGTGACGTTAACCCGCATCCATTCCATTTAAAAGATCAAGCACAAACACCACCATTAATTTACTTATTTTTCCTATCAAACAGCATAAGTTAGGGACACCAGAAATTTATTGAGCAGGTTTTTATTAAGTTTAATTTAGGTAAAATGCTCCAAGTGCAAACAGAAAGTAGGTAATAAATTCGAAGAAAAGGTTTGTACAAACGAGCATACCCAAATTTGATAGAGGGCTACCCACTTACACGGAAAAACGATAAGCAATCCTTATAGTCCAAATTCAAATACAACTACGCCATAGCAGAGGAAATAGTTTAGCGAAGTTAGTTTAGTTCGTTTCCAGGTAGATTTTGGAGTCTGGGGACCGTTACGGTGGCTACTATATACTATAGCAAGCCGTTGTACGTAACCCACATCAAGCTAATTGCTATAAGTGTGGAAAACTCAAACTGTTGCAGGTTATAATTGCTATTAATTTAAAGTGGTAAAAGCCATAAAAAATCAATTCAAATAATGTATCATCTTACTTGGGAAAGTTTTTCAAATCTCCGATTATATTCTTGGCATCAATTTCGAGCTGCCTTCTGCGGTTTGAGTCGTCGCCAACGTTCTCTGTTACGATTTTCTTCAAGCCGTCATTCTTGGATTGGGCCCTTCTTAAGAGATCATTAGCAAGGTCTATCGTAGTTTGAGACCAAACCTTCAATGCCTTGAAAGAGCTTATAGGAAGATGTTCCGTGCACCTTTTGAGTGGGCCTAAGGAAAGGGAGTAGGATTATAGACTAGTTTAACTAGAAATACGTTTAAGTTAATTCATTAATCAGAAATCTTAGAATGCAATTGAGGAGAGTGATTACTACAACTGCTTTGCTCATCTTCCAAAATTCGGACGCAAGGTTTCCTGGTAGATTTAGATAGGCTTTGATAAAGGAGTTATGGTGACAATATTGAAGGTACTTATAATTAAAATCTTTATTTGAATAAAAGTCAAAAGAATTGACAAAAATGATAATGCCATCTTAGCCAGAATGGGTCAGAGGAGCCTGAAATAAATTTAAGGGTACCGTGTTGAAGATGGTAGCCTCAAAAGCAAAATACTTAGGGTATAGAGGACGAGAGGGCACGCAATATTGTTGCACATGGGTCAATTGCAATGAAACCCAGCTCAATGAGGTGGAAGAGCTTGACGAATCAAATTGACTAACTAGTTATGATAATTTAAATTTATTCTTGTATGGTAGTTTAAAATTTTAACCTACGGTTTACTATTATAGACTTTATCTATCGCTCAATTCTCTAACTTTTCAAGAAGAAAAAAGTCATCCAGATCTAAATTTTACATATCCATTGGAAAACAATTAAGAGGCTAGGCAAATAATGGATCCTAGTGGCTGGTGCGAGTGAGCAAAAGTAAATTGAATAGCATTTACTCTTTCGTTTGCACTCACGCATACAAATCAATACAAGACTAGCGCGAGTTGCGCATCCGAACGTTCACCTTTTTAACGCAGTCATCGAGCAGCGGCCACCAAAAGCCGAAGTCTCTTTAATTTAATTTAAAGCCTAATATTAGCCTATTTAAAAATGCACACCATATCAAGAACGAACACACACAAAGCAAACAAAAGCAAAGGCCAAAACAAACTAACAAAGAAAAAAGCAAGAACGGAGCACGCCCTTTCCCGGGTTGCGGGGAACCGAATGTTCATATTTTTAATGACCCTTACCTTGACTCGTTTCCTCGCAGCACACAATACTTCCGAGTTTCTCATTCAGGATCGGGCACGGAAGAGGGCGAGCTTCCGAAAGGGCCTGTAGGAAAATTAATTACCCAGTATAATTGCCTTTGAGCAGCATTATGTATATTTAATGTACAATGTCCTTCAAGGAAATTTAATAGGAAGATTTAAATCAGGCATTCTAGTCTAGAAACGAGTATTCACTTGCGCATATCAATTTGTCTGCTCCCTTTCACCCTCTAGTGGGAAACTGACTAATCCGATGGCTTCATGTTTATTTAGCTAACATGGGAGCGCTTACAAAGAGGATTAACAATCAAACTTCACAAAGTGAGGTGACGTGGAGAAATGGAGGTCAACCACTAGCTTCAATCCTTTTTACATTTTCCTCGATTTATCGAGAGGCTTAGATAGAAAAATGGCATTGGAACAATATTGTTTCAAATAAAATTGTGTTAATATTTTCCTTAATTTGTATCAAACTTTGGAGACCAGTTAAACACCGTTAAACAATCTATCTTTTTTCCCGGCTTCCAACCCTAAACGACCACTCCACAGTAGTATTACTAAGTCGTAGCCATTCTTGGGCGAGAAAAAAAGCCCAGAGCAATCGTTTCACCCTCAAAATTTATCAAAATTCACCCATTCATTTTTCACACTAACCTTTCACACAAGGTAAATTAAAAATTTTCACGGCTCACTCCTAGGTCAGTCTCACTAAAGTTAGTAAAATTGTTTTTTAATTGATGCATTAGTCACCGCAATTAACATCAGTCTAATACTAGGCTACTTTAAAATTTTACAAAACTATACCAAGCAAAAGAAAAAGGCAGTCAAGAAGGAAGCACGCTCCGTCATCGGAAGGGATGTCTCCACCTCACTCGGCGCAGGATCATGCGACTATCCCAAAAGGTAAAAATGGAGGAGGCAAAGCTCCTCATAAAAGCTTGCTAGTCCACATAAGTCAGAAAGAACTCTTCCAGAGTAATAGGGAGAAGCGGTAGTGACCCCACTAGTCCTTTGCCCGCTATGGATGACGTGCACAAAAGAAAAATATACCGAACAGTCTAGGTGACAATGCAGTCGTCGCTTTAAGGTCCAGGGAAGCGCACCATCCAAAGGGCGGTGCATCACGAGTGTTCAATTCGAAAACTATAGAAAGCAACCCGAAGCCGTGGCCTTGTTGGATGGTAGGGCGAGGGGAACAGTCACGGCGCAATGAAAAGCAACCTTAAAAGTTCCCCTCGGCCATGTCCCGACTTCTATATAGTGGTGGGAGGAAGAACAAAACGCAACTTAGGGCACATAGTCATCTGGCGCCCTCAATAGCGTGTTCTTTCGTATATGTTCAGAACCCAACAAATATATTCTTGGCATCTGCCTGGCTCGTGACAACCTTTGTGTCACCACGGACACTGCGAACCAGGGAGTCTTGAGATGACAATGCACAAAGTACTCGAGGGCACTTTGAGACTCGCTAAAGATGATAATCCGCTCTCAACCGGGCACGACGCGTTCTCGTATCAAACGGCGTATTGCACCTAGCTTGGCCGTGAATATTGACTGCGCCTAGTAGATCCGGCTGACTTCATAGAAGGGATACGGGTGGAAGCTGATCCCTCCTAGTACTGCGTCATCCGTGTACACTGGCACAGATTCATCGTGACAAAGTGTGCTCCAAAAGGGCCGAAGGCAATACACCAGGCGCTTTAGGAGTAGAGATGTGGCGAGCCACATTTAGATCCACGTGGGGATGGAGTCGTGGTTGGCGGTAGAATTAGCTCATTTTACTCTTTGCCGAAGAAAACAAGCCTATAAGCCTCGGCATAGCGAGATATGCGGTTCAATACCTGGAACAAAGGCTCTAGAGTTGGCATTGAGTGCGCACCAGGAGGGATCGAAAGGGCTTCCGCGTAGAGCGTAGCTAGAACAAATTCCGGCAGCAGAAAGGTGATACTGTTGATGCCAAAGGCAGAAAGCAAAAGTGAGAAGACTTCCCTGCGGGAAGTGTGGTTTACTTTCATACCAGATACCTTTGTGTGGGAGAAAAATATCGGGCTAAGGGTAGTAAAGAAAGGGTGTGGGGCATACTTGTTAAATACCATCATCATTCCATCAAAGGAGAGAGTTGCGTGATGACCTCCGTCCGGGCCCCGTTCATTGATTAGTGAAATAAGCTAGTGTGCAAGAGACTAGAAAATTTAGTGGGGCCAGAAAAGTGAGTTTATAAAATATAGCAAAATGGTGGTTAAAAAAGAGATGTCTAAGAAATAAGGACTAGGTAGTTGAAAATTAGTTTGAAAATGCTGTAGTCACTGAAAGGGCGGGACGGAGCTTTTCAGGGTGGCAGGTTTAAGAGTATTTTTTTTTTTAGGAGCTCATCTGGCGACTGCCTACTTGGGCATTAGTCGCCGTATTAAAACTGGCCTAGTTCTAGGCTACTTTAAAATAAAATTAAAGAGAAAAAAGAAACACCCCAAAAAGGGGGAAAGGAAGCAAGCTGGTGCGTCAGGGAGAGGTCCCCCCGGAGCAGAAGCGTGAAACCAAAGGAAAAAAACAACAAAAAAAACAAACAAAAAAAAACAAAACAAACAAACCTTGCTTAAATAATAGGGAGAAGGCCAGCCTCCCCCAAGAAGTCAACAAGTCCACTAGTCAATGTGCACGAATCTGTCCCGAGTACAAGAGACAGGCGGTAGCGACCCCGCCCATCCCGGTACCGGGACCGGTATCGTGCGCGAAGATCACCCCGACTGGAACATTCGACAAGAATGTGCCGAACAGTCTGGGAGACGACGCAGTCGTTGCAATATGACGCAGGCGAGCGCTCTATCAAATAGCAAAGCGTCACACGAGTGTGTCCGATTCGGAGACGACAGAAAGCAACCTGAAACCACCGCGGCATTGAGGGATAGGTCCATGGGAACAGTCGCGGCGCAATGGCACGCAACTTTAAGTTCCCTTCGACCGTCTCCCATCTTCTTTGCCAAGCAGTCCGAAGAGCTGCCCGTATTCCTGCCATGCAGTCGGTGTGAGGAAGAGCGAAACGCTGGTCCGGTCGCAGAGTCCTCACGGACTCTTTGGCGCCCTCATCGGCGCGCTCATTCCTCGCAATTCCTACATGTCCAGAAACCCGGCAGAAGATAATCTCAACATCCACCCGGCTCGCCAAAATCGTGGCGTCACGGATATCGCGAACCAGGGGATGCGGAGATTCCACTGCCCCGAGAGCACTCAGGGCGCATTGTGAGTCGCTATAGATCATAATCCGGTCTCCGAACCGGGCACGTCGCGTAATCTCCCGTACCGAGTGGTGTATTGCCACCAGCTCGGCCGTGAAGACAGACGCAGCGCCTGGTAGAGCCCCGCTGACTTCAAACAGAGGGGATACGGCGTGGAAGCCGACTCCCTCTTGGGACTAGGAGCCATCCGTATACACTGGCACGGTTCCAGCGTGACACGATGTGTGCTCCATAAAGGTCGAACGCAATACTCCCGGCGCAGTACAAGCTTTGGGAGCAGAGGCGTGTTTAAGAGTGTAAACACTCGCTTTTTGTAGGGATTCGTTCAAGAACAGACTGAAGAGAACCTTCCTAATGCATTCGCAAACATCAAATCACCGATTTCTATTTATTTTGTCCGTTTTCTCACAACCCAACAAAGGTTTTGTTGCACGTTTTATAATTTCCCTTGCAAATAACAAGAAGCCATCAACACTGTTTCGTATCACTCTTTCCTTTCAACAGTAAACATCCTCACTTTTCCTACACCTCAAGGCAAATCAATTCATACACGTCTTTTACTCTAACAAGCTTTATTTAGCTCATGAAGCTTCACACCACCTATCATTTCACCATCCATTCAATACGTTCTTATTCTGCCACACCACTTCCATCTGGGTCTAATTAGGCACGAGATACACATCACTAGCATACACTCTACAATATAAAGCTTTCCCAGCCAACTTTCGGTACACAGTTAATCCACATTGTCTCTTCCTGCTCATCTGTTTTATTTCCCGTTTTTCTTCCACGCTCTGAGTTTATCTATACACCTTGCCTAAATCACTTCATTCATTCCTTTAATTCTCGTTTTTACCATTTATACACCATTTATATTTTACATTGCTCATAAATTTAACACTTTCAAGGGTCTGACAATTTTAATACATTTCACTGAAATTACCATGTTTTAACATCTACTATTCTATCTAAACAGGCACACTGCTCACTTCAGACCCGACACGACTAAAGACGGCAATCGTATAGCTTACATAGATCGATATAGCGCATGGTTTGCACCTTTAAGAATAGCATTTGTTTCCATATTTTATAGATTTACTTTCTTCTTATTTTAATTAACTTATTATTCCAAAACACTTTCCCCATTCATATCATACATAACGCCTACTCTTTCCTTACCTTATTACCTCTCATAACTATGCACATCTTTATTCGTCTCACAGAATGTTATAGCTTATTTTCCTACCAACTTTTCTCTTTTTTTTGCAGAGTTGTACGTACCAGTTATAACATCCACATGCACTCTGCTCTATCCTTCATCACTTTAACATTCACATTTAGTTTATCCACAGCTTTATACTGTCATTTTCTCTCGAGTAAAATCCCTTTATTTTCCTTTAAGTCATCCAATTACACCAGTCTTTAACACTGAGAACATTTCTTAGTCACATACGCTTTCATTTTTACTTTCACTTAAAATATCCCTCAATATTCCTCCATCAGAAAATCAATCTTACTCTTACACACTTCCCACGCAAACGTTAGAGAATCTTTGTGCCGAAAGAGTTAACCAGACGTTTCAATACCAACATGATATTCCAGTCTAGCCTGGTACCTCAAATCTAGTTATTCCAACTCGTCACTTTTCGTTCACATCTTATACGACCATCAACTGACACACTCTCCCAAAGCACCAATCATCTGATCGCTCCATCACACGCAAACTTTACTCCTTTATATTAGTCTCGAACAACGCAAATAAATACTAATTAACAAACCCTACTTCTTTCCAACTCCTGCAAGAGGTGGACTGGTGTAGCATGGGTATACATGCTGCGGTTGACATCTGGATGTTTGTATGCCTTTCCTACCCAAATGCCTACAGAAGGAACTGAAGTTACACTTCCTTATCACAATAATCCGACAAACATTGATACAGATATCTCTTTTAGGATAAAAAAAAATGTAATTAAAGTTTAAGCAAAGGCCAACTTAGCACCCATATCCTACAGCACTTTACAAGTCGAGGCAGATTAATCCGAAATAACCAAGAGCTTCGTGAGATCCCATTACCACAGTGGAGTATTGGGTTGGAAGGAGAGGTGTCAGGGCAGTGTCTTCTTTGGCAAACGCCCTCCTTTTAACAGATCCGCCTGAGGACACTATCGTATTCCTTGTGCGCCCCCCCCCAATGATTTGTAAGGATACGGAGGACTCCATAACCATAGCATTAACATTTAAACCTGAAAATAATTGATGCCAGACAGTTTCGTATAGACGAGTACATGCCGGGCCCAAATAAGGTCTACCCTACTATATAGGGCACTTTCAAATCAATGGTTGGGAATTCAGATGAGTCACTTTATAGAATCATATTTTTAGATAGTTTGGATAGTTCATAGTATTTTAAATTATTTTAATCTTTGCTAGTACGCAGTTTATTTAGACATTAAATTGACCGTTATCCTGAAGATACGACTGACCTAAATCGGAAAAATTGCATTTTTATAACATCTTGCAAGTTGCATCCAGGATCCAATTTTACTATCTAATCCTAATCTATCATTAAATTACTAAAAATGATCACATCTTTAAGTGAATTTTATTTTGGCAACACAAAAAATAAGTTGCACTCTAGTATTAAGTTAACCAGATTACTCAAATTCCTATGGGCGTAAGCCTCAATGATGCAATATCAAGTTATTTTACTCGTAACGTGAAAAATTCAAAGGCGCTAAACAAGCTTAATTGACTACCTACTTCTTGGTATTAGTGCAAATCATTGAATTCGGAAGAAATCGAACATGCTTTTTTTTCAGTGAAAAGGCATTTCTTTCTAGACTTTCAGTTAGAATCACTTCTAGAAAAGTTAAATAAACCATGTGTGCGTTTTCATATATAATGAAAACTAAGTATTATTGATACGTTCAAGAGTTACATTTCTTTATTTGAAAGAGAGTTTTGGGTACCATACTTTTTTTGGTAGTAGCAGGAGCTGTTGAAAATTTAATTTTTAACAAAATCGCTGCCAATGACGATTAGCACATTCTGCTCCTCTTTGCCAACGGTGTTTTATCTTATTTCTCTAATCAGAAAGATTAAATAGGGTATAAAATGTGCAGATGCCATTTCAGACTTCTCTATCATTAAGAGAAAAAATGTGGTGTCTATTAGTGTTGCCACAACACATTCAAAAAAGTTAGTTTCACATGTCAACGGATTATAAACTACGCAAGAAAGGAACTACCAAGAGTATTTTCGTATATGGCATAATTATGTACATTGCCGACTAAGAGAACTCTTAGTCGGCACCGAATGTATTAAGCTCTTTCGGTTAACCGATTCTATTTGGTGAAAGCATGTCACTGTAGATATGGTGCTGTATGCAGATGCCTTTAAAATGCATCTGCAGGGTCAGGGGATGCGCCATATCCATGCGCGATGCAGATTAATAACGGCAATGCTCTATTGATCGCCTTACAATACTGCGTATATTGAAATTTAACCGACATTAGTAATTTTAACCTTGGTAACTAAGGAAATTTGTTAGGCTCCTCCTCCGATCAGTATGTATTTATCAAGATCAAAACCACCTTTATCAGGGTCATTTTGATGAGAGGGATTCAGGCCTACTTTGTTTTGTAGACTTTTCAATGAAAATTTTATTCTTAAATTTTGAAGCGCTGGCAAACCGAACTAAAGGAAGAGTCGAGAATGCACGCACCGCCGTTTGCCCATAGAATTTTTTTTAAAAATTAACCTATAATCTGTGTCGGCAAGATGTATCTATATTATTTTCAAATATAAGAAAATCAGAAAGTTCATCGTTACAGCGAGGAATATCGAAAGTACAACTTGTTCCTGAAAACAATTTATAGAGTAAAGATGATTGCAATCGAAGGCCCTTTGTTCTAAATATTTGTATTTGGAAAAAATAACCCGAAATTATATAGATAAAATATATAATACTTTCGCTAGTTATGCTGCCAAATCTATAATTATGCTATGAAAAAAATACCCATTATTTGCCGATAATAGCCCTATCAGTATGACGTCATAACGCTCTGGCAAAGAACTTTATCGCCATGATTCGAGAACTACTCATCACCCACAACAATTAACATTACCGATGCAAGGCGCTAATTTAACTACGTTGTAGAAGGTTAGAAAAATGTTATTTAAACCTATTTAAATGGCTCATGCTGCCCTGGTGTAATTCCTCGCGAACGATGGGACACAAAATATTTCGTCCTTGTTCCAATACATTTCACCTTTTTGGAGTAAATTCAAGGGGACTGCTCGTGGGGGGTTTAAACACTACGAAGGGACCTCCCTACGAAGATCCTGAGTTTTAATCAATTGGGGGGTGTATAAGGGGCACAATCCGCCAGTATATAATCATAATTGTTTATAGAATAATGTTCCCAAATTTTTTTAACGTTTTTATTTAACCAAACGCACACGAATATGCATGAGCGGGTAAACGAAACATACACGCTCAAAAAATAGACTTTTTCGGGCGCGTCGCGGATCTTCATGTTTACCTTCCTCTAATATCCGAAAAAGAGCCTTTAAGTTTATTCCAGTGTTTGTGACCGATGTTATTTGAAAACACATCGCGCGCATTCACCTTCGGTCCCAATATCGCGTTTCTCACTGAAAAAACACCTTCGGGTACTAACACTGAAAAGAATTTTCTGCTCTGAATAAGCAGCAGAGGAAAATGCAGAAAAGCGGATGAAGAGATGCAAAGTAATTTTTATGTAGAATGTTAACTAATCTGGATAATTATCTTTAAAACGGATAAATGAAATCCAACGAGTCGAGCTTAGACAGGGTGAGGAATAAATCTGTTAAGGATGAGGGGAAAGGTGAAAATGTGTAGAAGATTAAATCCAGATCTGGAGCGAGCATCGGGTCCGAAAGAGAAGCAGCCAAGGGGGTGGCCCCTTGGAGAGAAAAAGTGTGGAAGAGATTAAGAATGCGAAAAGTCCAAAGCCAGGGATTAGTCCTTTCAATTTAGCAAATCCTGTCACCCTGCCAACGAAGGCAAGCCATGTACCCCCCTTCCCCTCAAAACAATAAAAAACAAGAGTAAAAAAAATGGTTCAAATTTAAAGATGCGAATCAAAGGCAAAACCCGGGGACGGAGTTAAGCGAAAACAGACGAGGGCATGTGACAGAAGATTAGGAACAAAAGTAAAGTGATAAAGTAGCGAGGAAGGGGTAGAGCGGGTAATGCAAAGCAAGGGCACCGTAGGGCACGCACTCAGATCATTTAAGCTTTAAATTTCTTGCAATACAAAGCCAAAACCAACGAGGGCATCTCCCTCAGAATGTAAACAGATGTTTAAAGAAAGATGGAATGGAAAGTGTGGAAGAACAGCCGCAGATCTTCCAGCAGGAATTTGGGAGGGGGGGGGGCAAACCGAGGGTGTTGGAGCCAGGAGGGACCACAATCCAGCAGGATTCGCATTGTATCCTTTCAGGATACTTAAAAGGAAAAGGGGGTAAAAACGAATAGCCCGATACGGAGCCAAAGAGGGGGAACCGAGCCCCTTCCAGGCCCCAAAAAGGGCTGAATGGACGAAAAATTGCAAATTGCTTCCAATATTAGCTGCCAATCTAGAAAATAGGCCAGAAAAAGCTAGTAAAGAATGTTGCGAATAGGCTAAAACGCAAATGTGTCTAGGGAATACAGCAGAGTCTCAATCATTTTAGATACTAACGGGTACCGTGTCGACCGGGAAGGCCTCTCGCTCCTCCACGTACCAGGTAGATAACATAACATAGATAAGGAAAGGACCGAAAGAGGAGCGAGGAAATAGTAAAAAATAAAGACAGCAGAACAAGTCTCGCAAACTTTAAAACTAGGGAAGAGATCAGTTTTGGTAAACATTACGATCGGCGGCGCGAACGATGGAACGTAAACTATTTCGTCCGTGTTCCAATATGTTTAACACCTTTTTGGAGTAAATTCAAGGGGACTGCTCGTTGGGGGTTTAAACACTGCGGAGGGCCTCCCCTACGATGATCCTGAGTTTCAATCAATTGGGGGGGTCTGGAGGCACAGACCCCTAGTATATAATCATAATTGTTTATAGAATAATATTCGAACGTTTTTAATTAACCAATCGCGCATGAATATGCATGCGCAGGTGAACGAAACATACACGCCAAAAAAATAGATTTTCGGGCGCGCCGCCGATTTGAATTCTTGTTTAGCTTACTTTTAACTAAGAAACAAGCGTGGACAAGTAGCACAAGTACTCAAACTGAATTTTAAGTCGATTGATAATGTAGGTACATAGAGGTAACGTCAAGTAATGTCTGATTCGGTAAATTTTGAATACACGGTCAATTTCTAGCTCCTCCCATTTGGGGCGGAGCACTGCATAGAAACGAACCTTGGAGCCCCTAACGAGGTCTGGAAATCGCATTGAATTCGAACCCTAAGACGAGTATTTTGAAGTGGGGAAGGGCTTAGCCACCAGCACCCTTTAATGATGAGGGTTGCACCCCATCAGCTCACCCGCAATCTTTAACGAGATCGTAGTATTCACCATTCGAATGGCTACGGTTAGGTTAGAATACAAAGGAAATTGCCAGTTGTCGTTCGGTGCTCTAATCTTGAGTTTTTTATGCAGCATTTCTTGACTTCAGACATAAGCCGAACCCCAGAATGATATTTAAATCAATCTTCTTTAATATTAAGCAAAATAAAATTCCCGTACATTTTAATTCAGAAAGAGCCCCTTCAAAATGACAATGCAACATGATGCGATTCTTAATAAAAATGTGGCTGTGTGCTAAATGTTAACCTCCGATTCAAAATATAAGGTATAGCCAAGAGTTCAGAAGCCTAAATCTTTCATAAAATGTAGCTTGAACCCGAAAATTCTCACAAAATATACTTTAGAATACTTACGGAAATCGCACAAAGCAAAAATGTCAAATACTTAATCATAGCAGATGTGGGCATTTATAGAGACACCGATCACAACTATAATAACTTGCGCTCAAACACAAACTAACCGCCAGAAGTGAGAGACAAACGATTAAACTTAGGAGGTGTTTTGTTCCATTTATCTGAGATGTAGCGCTTTTGTATAGGTGCTATTTTTTAAAGATTCATATTAACTGTGTATAGTACATTATCATTTTACACACACACACACACACACACATATATATATATATATATATATATATATATATATATATATATATATATATATATATATATAAATATATCATAAAACAATATACAGTACCAAACATGAGTTATTTCAATACTTTTTTTATGTTTATATTGGTTCTTTTTAGTCCTACTTTATATAGGGACAATATTTTTATTTGAAATGTTTAGCTTCTAAAGTTTATATTTGAATAGCAAAGTAGAACTCTCCTATTCCAAAGGTATTTATTACCTAGTGGGTTTCCTACCACACACCAGACAACTGGGTTTCATGGGTCTCACTCAGTCTGCTTATGTACCATTCCAAAGAAGCAAATTTACCTATATTGAAAATTAAGAGAGCATACATAAATAGCTGGATAGAGCATCATAAGCAAAGGTGGCTATGTTAATTAACATAGTCGAACAATATATCGCCAATATTCGCTTCAAAAGCATATTTAAATACATTGCTAAATCTACAGATTAGCAACTCCAACGAAATCGAAGTCGATCTGTTATAATTAACACGTTGTTTAAAAAACAACGTGTTAATTAAAGCGCGAAAATTTCTATTTATGCTGTCATACCGAAAAATAGATTGGCCTCCATTTTGTCATTGATGGTTTTGAACATAAAAAATAATACTAGAGTTAGTTTTTTAGTTTTTTTAAATTTATGTTTATGCTATGTTATTTATTGTGAGCTCATTTATTTTGTGATTAGAAATTTCTGTTAGATTTTACGTGCAGTTTTACCGCCGGAAAGACACCAAATAAGAAGCCTATTCTAGCGAATTTGCCCTGGCTGACCGAAAATCTTAGGCTTCAGTTCAAAGTGGCTTATCTTTTCGATACAATGGTGATTGCGTTCTTAAGTGAATATTAGACTTTAATCTGTATAAATACCAGAACTAAACTTACTACACTTAACCTTCTACATCTTCGTTAAATTATTGTTTTGCCTAAATGTGAGGCTAATCATTATCGTGGGGAAAGGACATTTATGGAATCACTACGCATAATCTCTCTTTCTCCGCTGTTTATGAAGTCATAGAAAATAATAGTTCGTTGGTTCGGAAAATACTACTTTCAAGTGCTAATAACTTAGAAGCTTGTACTTTTCTGGTCGAAAAATGAGCGACAGACAATTCATATATGCTTATATAATAGGTTGACTTAAACTTAACCAGGCAAGAATTTCCACAAATGAACACATCTTCCACTGAACTTATCTTCGTCGTGCTTCAAGTTGTAATCGGGCAGAAGCAGTTTTGAATTCATCGTTCCTTGTAGTATTTAAAATGGAAAGCAGGCTTAAATCACTACAAAGGATAAGAGAATTTTCAGGGTAATTTTACCGTAATTAATTATTTCTTGCTTCGATAATTTCCCCTTGACAGAGAAAATTTTGATATTTCAAATACCAAACCACTCTTTTCTCCATTCCATCTCTTAGGCACAGACCATAGCTATCTAAGCTCCCCATCATGTCTTAGATTCTAAACAGAGGTATTATGTATATTCTAGAAGCAGATGCATATGAGTGCCTAAAGAGCAAGCATACAAGAATTCTCAATACACAAAAGATTCAAGAATATTATGTGCTAACATATAGAGGGGTTGTTTGTCCAAACACGCTTAAGATTAATATATAATTTATTATTTACAAGGTCAGTTTGGAGTTATTCTTGGTTGCCACAAAGCAGGCGGCTTGCAGCTCGCGAGAATGGAGAGCTTCTTGGAGGTTGAATGAAAGCTGGCACTTGGCGTGGATCGAGGGTGGCAGCGATTGCGTTGCGTGGATGACGATTGATAATTGATTCTCATCTAGGGATCGGATTGGATTTGTATAAAAAGAAAAGCAAAGGGGTGATTGTGGTAGTCCAAATAGATCGGGTAGTAAGAGAGGAACATAGTACGGAAACACTTAAGATAAGATAGGGAGGGTTAAAGGTCGTTGGCTAGACAACGATGCGTCGTGTTTTTGAGTAATTTAGTGGTGGTATTAGAGTGGGGCAGTAGCGGGAGGGTGGAAAGGATGAGGCACGAGTAAAGGAAACGTGATATTCATTATGCTGCTAACTTATTTGTAGAAAAGTGCTGGTAGTGGGTAATAATGGGTTGCTGGGTGTCGTGGTTTACGGCCGAGTACGGATGAACGTTTGATTCTTACATGAGAAAATCCGTTCCACCTTTCTCTAAGAGTGCTCTAATTTAATTCTTTAACCAGGGAGGTTTCGTATTATGATATATCTATTGCCAGTGCTGCGTTCGAGGATCTAATTAAACAACTCAGACAAATTATACTTTTAATTACATAAAAAAATAAAATGTTAAATCTTTAAATATACTAATTTTATAGCTAGAGTGTCTAATAAAATTTAACACTTAAATGAGTAATATTTGATGGTTGACGCAAAAAACACTTCTAATACACGAGATTAAGCTCAATTAATGCTATGATTTAGTTTTCGTGTACTGTGAAGATGAGTGGGAATCAAAGAGAACGACATGCGCGTAATCGCTGAGTGTTTTAGCGGTAGCTTGTTACGCCAGGACACCCAGTCTTGAACTTAGATACGGATAAATTTGAACCTAAAATGAATATTAGAGAGCCGTTATATATATATATATATATATATATATATATATATATATATATATATATATATATATATATATATATATGAATGCAATATCCCGCAGGAAATAATGAAAAGGTGTTTTCAAGTACTTTCGAACTTTATTAAGTTCCTTATCAAGGATAACTACAAGAAATAGTATTATATTAGAGGTATATAGACGAAAGAAAAGTATGAAAGACCGCCTCAAAAACAAGAAATCACCAATGAGAAAGAGGGAGGGGGGAAGGTTAAAAAACACATTTACAAAAAGCAGGTAGTAAGGTCAAACTAAGTCGAAGGGAAGGGTAACAGATTCAAAGAAATGGTGATAGCCTAACGAGGGAGATTATAAGACACGATGAGCAAAAGGGGGAAAAATACAAAGTACAAAACAGAGCAGTGACAATTAAAAAATAAAAATAAATAATATAAAAAAAAATTAAAATAAAATAGGGGCCACATAACTAAAGAATGTATATAAAATAAAAACACTAGGAACGCAAGACAAAACTAATTTCTTTGAGTATTAATCTTTTAATTATAGCATCTATTTTATATAAACCAGGGAAAAGGTTAAAATTATCCCATTGGCTTATAAAAGCACATTCAATGATGTTCCTTTTTATAGGGTCATTGGAACGATAATTTTATTTGGCCAAGTTCCAGTTAATTAAATGGTTCTTATCTGACATATGGACAAAGAAAGCACTGTTATCTTCCCTTCTTCGGACATTATATTTATGTTTATTTATGCGAACAGAAAGTTGTTTACCTATTTTATACTTTTCTTTCGTATATATACCTCTAATATAATATTATTTCTTGTAGTTATCCTTGATAAGGAACTTAATAAAGTTCGAAAGTACTTGAAAACACCTTTTCATTTTTTCCTGCGGGACATTGCATTCATTTGCTACCCTCACGTGATACTTTGTGAGTTTTTCATTTCATATATATATATATATATATATATATATATATATATATATATATATATATGAAAAATTCACAAAGTTTCACGCCCTATTATAAGTTCTGTTAGGTCTGTTTCATATTCCCTGTCTAAATGGTTTACTTCACTTCTTACTCCACTAGTTGGTTCCATTTCTCATTCTCATGTCACTAATAGTTACGACATTATTTCTAAACTTAATGCTATTCATTATTCTAATGATTTTACTCTTGTTATTTTTGATGTTTGTTCATTATTTACAAAAGTACCCGTTGAAGACCTTTTCAATTTCCTTAATGATCATTTGCAAAATTATGATTTGCCGGTACCCGTTACTACTTTCTTGAACCTCATTTTCCTTTGTACAAAAAAAACTGTAAGTTTTCGTTCGAAAGCAAATATTTCCTCCAAAAATTCGGATTAGCCGTGGATAATTGTCTTTCACCTGTCCTTTCTCACTTATATATGGAGTTTTTTGAGACAAAACTTCTCCCTACTATCCTTGACGCCCCGATCGTTTGGTACAGGTGTGTGATCACACGATCCACACACACACACATTCTGCAAAAGAAGAAAGAGATTAGACATATGGGAGGGGAGGCGGACAACCAAACTACTACAATGTGAGTTACGAGAGAGGTATAAAAGGTTAGTTGAAAGGATGAGTAAAAGGCATTGTTTCGGGTATGCTTCCAAGATTGCATGTGGGGGTGGAATGGTTGTCTTGTGCAATTGGTCTGAATGAGTATGTGAAAGCCCTGTGTGAGGAGTTGGGATTAGTGTTTGTAGATGTTTTGAATGGGTTTTATGGGAATAAGGCATTGAATGGACTCCATCTAAGCTGGGCTGGGGTTGACGTATTATGGTAGGAGTTAGATAGTGTCTTTGGTACTTGGCAGGCCGGAAACTAGTTACTGATAGTGGTCAGGGTAATATAAGAGCACAGGGTGGGGCAGGGAAAGGAAAGAGATGCATAGGAGATATACCGTCTAAAAGAAGTGCTTCAGGGATAGGAGGGCTGAGTTGTCTTTATACTAATGCTCGTAGTCTTAGAAATAAGAAAAATGAAATATTTAGTTATATTATTGATGAAGATATAGATATAATGTGTAATAGAATCATGGGTTAATGAAAATAAATTTAATGACAACGTGAGTGAATTTGAACTACACGGTTATGATATGTACATTAGTCAAAGGAGAGATAGGACGGGTGGTGGGTTGATTATTTATATCAGAAATAGCATTTATTCAATCTAAATAATTATAGAAAGCAAAAAGTCGAGTCACTGTGGATAGATATTAGCGTCAGTGAAAATAGGATAATACATTTGGGAGCCTTTTCCAGACCACCCGGACAGACTGACTGTATTGATGAGCTAATGATCAGGGAAATAAGGAAAGGATGTGAAGTATATACAGTTATTCTTGATGACTTTAATTTAACTTCTGTGGACTGGGAAAATATGTTCGGAAGAGATAGAGCAAGTTGTAAGTTTATGGAGTGTTTTGAGGATAACTTTTTGACCCAATTTGTTAATAAGCCAACAAGGGGTGCCAATATATTAGATCTAATTCTTTCAAATGATGATCACTTGGTTCAAGGATTGAGTGTAGGGAAATCATTGGGAAACAGTGATCATCAGATGGTTCAGTTTAATTTGCAAGTAGTTGAGGGTAGAACAATGACAAACTCCACAAAAATTCCAAATTTGTATAGGGGAGATTACGATAAATTAATGATGTCATTTGCTTGTGGCCTAATTCCAAAGATGTTAATGTTTTTCTTACCAGACTCAATTCTCTCATCCCTTCAATTTAATTTATCCACGAGATGGAAAATAATAGAACCCTTCATTTTCTTAATCTTCTTATTCATAGAACTCATACAGGGTTTAAATACTCTATCTTTCGTAAGCCTACTAATTCAAATTCTTATATTCATTTTTACTCTTCTCACAGCCCTAAATTTAAACGCTCTGTTTTTTCTTCTATGTTTCTACGGGCATTACGTGTTGTGAGCCCGGAATATATGGATTTGTAATTTTCCAATATCTTTGAAATTGGCCAAAAACTTTGTTAACCTTACCCGTTTCTTCAAAACTGTCTTTCTTTTGCTAAAAAGACATGTTATTAAACTGTCCCTTCTCTCCCTTTTAATAGTAATATTCTAGTTCTGCCTTTTTCTCTTTGTTTTAGTGATCTTCTCCGTTTTTGAATAACTTTAACATTTCTGTTGCTTTTAAATATGAGACGAACATCAAGAATTTATTAGTACGTAATGACTGTAATAGTTTGGGGAAGGAGGAGTTTATTCAGTCGAGTTTTCTGGTTGCCTAAGTAAATATTATGGACAAACAGGTAAACAACTTTCTGTTCGCATAAATCAACATAAGTATAATGTCCGAAGAGCGGAAGATAACAGTGCTTTCTTTGTCCAGATGTCAGTGTAGGGGAATGGTCACAACCCCCCCCCCCCCCCGTTCACTCTTGGGGCAGTCACAAGGCGGTTACCGCAAAGACATGCGTCGAAGGCATCGGCGGGTTCAGTGCTTAACCGCAGTGTGGCACAACTCAGTGCCATGAAAGACCCTAAAGGTCAAAATGTAAGATCTCCCCCAGGAGAATGAGATCCAGTTTCACGTCGAATAAGAAATTGGAGACGTGTTTCTCCCAATCTCAAAGGCTAACGAGGAGCCGATGTTTGACTTCGTGTGAAAAACCGTTTGGAAAAAGAACTCTCCTGGGGCCGTCCTCAAGTCCCCCCCCCCCCCCCTTACCACTCTCCCAGTGGGGTGACGAGGTATAAATGAGGAACTCTGAGGAAAATCGGGGTAGTATACGTCAGTCTCTAGGTGACGAAGTCTTCGGATCAAACCGAACTACCGAGACTGGAGAGGTAGTGTACTTGGCTCGACAGACCAAGAAGTACCCTGCAAGAGAGGCAGGGCTACCTACCTTAAGGGGCTAAGAAGAAGCTCATCATCGAGCTAAGTCCTTGGTTATCAAACCAAACGATAAGTTAACTTTGTTAAGTTCAACTTACTCTCGCCAGAGAGACTCCTCATATCCTGGTGCACCTTAAACACCAGGGGTATTCCTCGTCCTTGAGGAAATTAAGAAAATAAGAAGGATAAGGCTCCCCCTCGAGCCCGTTACTCGGTGGCTACACCGAACTTTAAGTAACTTATTCTCGCCAGAGAAACCCCCCTCCGTTATCCTCGCCCTTGAAGAAGACCCTCCCCGAGTTAAGTCCTCGTCCATAAGGAAATAAGTAACGAAGGAGAAAAGCTCCTCCTCGAACTCGTTACTCGGTGATCACACCGCACTCCAAGTTAACTTGATTTAAGAACCAAGTTCGACTCACTCTCGCCAGAGAGACCACGACTGCCTAGGTGTTGCATAAAGCACCGTATTGGTTCTCGTCCTTGAAGAACCATCCCCCCGCGAAAGAACGTATGGACCCCCCAGCTGCCACCCTCGCCAAAATAACCGTGTGATCTCGCTCATCTACATCTGGCCGGCGGCACGCGTCGAGAGTAAATAACATTTCTGAGGCCTTTAAACTCCACATTAGTCCGTAAGCCTAATTCTTATATTATTGTTGTGTGTAGAGAAATCGTTAACCAAATTTTGTGGGTAAACTAATTTAATTAATTCTTGTTTATAATAATATTTAGAGTATTGCTGTAGTTAATGTATAAATGTTATGTATTCATTTGATAAAGGTAAAATATAAGTTTATTTTGGGATTAATGTTCGTTTCTCTTATATATCCTTACGTGTTTCAGAACGGCTCTGTTCTTTAAGATATTCCGATATCTAAATATATTTGACACACTTAGCACTCTTAGAGATAGAGCAAAAAGGGGAGGAATTCTACGACAGTCAGATAAGGACCATCTAATTAACTAGAACTCGGCAAAATTTATTTGTCGTTCCAATGGCCCTATAAAATAGATACTATAATTAAAAGACTAATACTTAAAGAAATTAGTTCTGACTTATGTTCTTAGTTTTTTTATATACAATCTTTAGTTATGTGGCCCCAATTATTATTTTTTATTTATTTATTTATTTATTTTTAATTGTCACTGCTCTGTTATGTACATTGTATTTTCCCCACTTTTCGCTCCTCGTGTCTTATAATCTCTTTCGTTAAGCTATCTCCATTTCTTTGCATCTGTTACCCTTTCCGTCTTCTCAGTTTGACCTTACTACCTGCTTCTTCTAATTCTTAATGTGAATCTTTACTTTTTCCCTTCCGTCTTCCTCGTTGTTGATTTCTTGTTTTTAAGGCGGTCTTTTATACTTTTCTTTCGTATATATACCTCTAATATAATATTATTTCTTGTAGTTATCCTTGATAAGGAACTTAATAAAGTTCGAAAGTACTTTGAAAACACCATTTTATTTTTTCCTGCGGGACATTGCATTCATATATATATATATATATATATATATATATATATATATATATATATATATATATATATTCCCGAGCACGATTCGAATAGCGCGGAGCATAAACAGCTGCCGCAGCATATACCATTTCTACAAGACGTCAAAGGTGGAAGAAAGGAATTTTTGGCGGTAGGCCGCTGTGTGATAAGGTGTGTGTGAGTGACTCATGAACGAATGTAGTATAGAAGAAACCTGAGGTGCGTTTGGGTTGGAAAGTGCACCTGCTGTCGTGCCCTAACGGTGAAGTACACTTTAGAATAAACTCTAGTCTTTTGAGCTCCCAAAGAGAATCGTTGTCAATGGTCAGCAGATCGGGGAAGTTTAATTGACAATTTTTATTGGCCTTTTTCTTGAAGTGTGCGATGATTGGGTAGGTAATTCGGTCTGTGGCTGGAAACGACGTGGGAATCACTAGAGGAGGTTGCATGAGAGGGTTGCAGTCAATTAGTGCCAATAAAGCAAAATATTAAATGGAAAGACTTTGCAAAAAATTATATATATATATATATATATATATATATATATATATATATATATATATATATATATATATATATATAATATATATATAACCACAAATAAACATTTGAAATTAAATCTTTGAAGTTAAGGAAAATACCCATGAAACCAAATATTTACAATAGGAAACAAACAAAATAAATCTTGCCTAAGAAAAGAGAATTAAAATGCATAAATTATAAAAATGTAAATCTTCCATGCATTTTAATTCTCTTTTCTTAGGCAAGATTTATTTTGTTTGTTTCCTATTGTAAATATTCGGTTTTATGGGTATTTTCCTTAACTTCAAAGATTTAATTTCAAATCTTTATTTGTGGTTATATATATATATATATATATATATATATATATATATATATATATAATTTTTTGCAAAGTCTTTCCATTTAATATTTTGCTTTATTGAAAATGCGATGAAACACTATGCCCGAAAAGGATCTATAATCTTATGTATTCAATAGGTTCAAAACCCTTAACTACCAATAACATTTGTTAGAAAAAGTTGCATTATTTTTATATACCCACAAACATGTGTGATACGGTATGTAAAAATTAATAAGAATAAGTAGTAAGGTGTATATTTTGGGGTAAGTAATGCAACGATGAGCGCGCGCAACCGAGAGAGGGGAACTTGTTTGCCTGTTTGTTTTTCTGTTTAATATGCGCAAACTCATAGCGTCTTAGGCACAGAGGTGAGCTCACATGCATCATCATCAACTTGGCGATCTTGTCAGGCTAGCACGAACAAGTCAAGTCTCAACTTGAAGGAGCCAAAGTAATCCAAAGTTCATTTGTACGTCTGGGATTTTCGAAGTATTTAGGAGATGTTCCTCACTTCGAACGTTATTAGGAACTAGGCAGCAGAAATCTACATTTTAGCTTTCATGGCAAACTACATTTTTTATTTATAGGATATGTTGAAGCAAAGAAATTATTCCGTGAAAATGGTATTTTGAGTATTTTGTATTGGTAAAAAAATTTCCTGAGAAAATTTTCCCTACAAGGTAATCCATGTAGGTGTTTCTTATTAAAACTCTTTAGAAAAACAACAGTTTTATTAGAACCTTAGGGGCTTAGTGGTGAGCTGTGTTCAAAGGGATAAAGTACCCCTCATTATTGGCTTTGGACTAAATCCAACGCAATTCAGCCAATATATACTATTTTATAGGGCTATTCCTTAAGTGAATACACTCATCATAATTAATTTGTAAATAATAAAAATCTCCTATTGTTTGCTTCTTGTTTTGTATTTATTTGATGCGCCACTTTAAATCAAAATAATGGCGTGAATTCCTAGAAATATGATCTCGAGTCTCTAAGGTTATATTTTTCACTTTTTCACTTTGTACTTTTATGTGGGGAAAGAAAACGTGTGTGGTAAGTATAAATATAGTTTCAACCAAAAGAGGTCATAGACACAGATGGGTTTAGCAAGAATGAGAGGGGGAATGTGATAATGAGATTGGTTTAGCTCTGTAGAGAGTATGTCGAGGGAGGTAAATGATGTGAATGCTGTGAAATGTTTGAGTTCCCGGCTCCAATACCCCACGTTTGACCTCTCTGGCCATTGCATTTAGAAGGTTTTGGGACTGTAAATCTTCCATGCATTTTTAGTTATTACACTTTGACCACTGTCGTTATGGATATTTTCTTACAAATTTTCTGCCTAACACCGTTCCTACTTATTTCGCCCTGTGAGGGTATTGAACGGGTAATACTTCAGATTCGAGGCGCACGGGAGATGGCGCTGTTAGTCGGCTACAATTTTGGGCTACAGCATATCTCTTATGACGTCAGACGGTAGCATCAGATGTGAACAATATCGGCGTAATATTTTTTTGTTGTTTTGGGGATTTGTAACTTTTAGTCTTTTATTTACTAAATATCTGCGCTCTGCTCGTTTATAGTTTTTTTCTAAGTTAGGTAAGGTTTCTTGATGTCTTTTATTGTTTTTGTTTTGTTTTCGTATTTTCTGTTTACTGCGAACGATAACAGCTTCTTACTGGCAACATCGTAGCTTATAAATAGGACCCGTTTTGCAAATGTTTTTCTTTCGTTATTGTGTTTTCGTGCTTCCATGTGCTTCTTTGTTATTCGAATTCGGCTTTACTTTGTATGATCGCGAAAAACTTTTAGATTATCTAGAGGCGCATAAACTAACCAAGAAACCTATAAAAGTAAGAATTGTTTGTTATTAGGTTAGGTTTTTCTGCCAGTAAAAAGCTGTTGGGGAGAAAATCTCCCCAGTAAATTCAAGGGGACTGCTCGTGGGGGAGATATCACTGCAGGGAGACCACCCTGCGATGATCCTGAGTTTTAATCAATTAGGGGGGGTCTGGGGGGCGCAGCCCCCCAGTATATACTCCTATACAAAAAATATTACGCTGATATTGTTCACATCTGATGCTACCGTCTGACGTCATAGAGATATGCTGTAGCTCAAAATTGTAGCCGACTAACAGCGCCATCTACCGTGCGCCTCGAATCGGAAGTGTTACCATGGAACTGACAGACTCGCATGCCGCCAGACAATCGTAGAAACGAAAGAAAATTGTCGTTTGAATTGACCTTCGTCTCCTCTCTCTCCCCCCGCCACCCTCCCCCCAACTGGCGACAGGAAGTCTGACGAAAGAAGGCCTATCTCTAAAAAGGATCGATAGTATCTCTTGCTCTGAAGCCCTTATTTCCATTTTTTCTAGAGTAGGATTGCCCAAAGAAATCTTGTCAGATAGAGGCCGCTAGTTTACCTCTGAGCTCATGGAAAACGTGAACACCCTGCTTCAAATCAAACCTATTTTTACCACCCCCTTCCATCCGAGCGCGAACGGCATGTGCGAAAAGTTCAATGCGACCTTGAAAAGCGTCCTCAAGAAGCTTTGCATGAAACAACCTAAGAATGGCACCGATATTTGCCAGTTGCGTTATTCGCATGCTGCGAAATTCCCCATAGGACCATCGGATTTTCCCCATTTGAGCTCCTGTACGGGAGAAACGTGCGGGGGCCCCTCAGTATTTTGAAGGAGTTATGGACAAATTTCCGTTTGTGTCCAGAATTAAGGAACACTTATTCCTTCGTCCTCGAACTAAGCGAAAGATTAAAAAGATATTCTGACATAGCAGTCAGAAATTCCGAAATTAATATGGAAAAGTATCGGACATACTTTGATCTGAGGGCCAAACACAGAAAAATGAAGCCCGGAGATGAAGTTCTACTCTTATTCCCCTCGGATTCCCATAAACTTCTCTCCCAATGGAAAGGCCCCTACCCCGTTCAGAAAACCCACAGATCGGTCGATTACGTTATACAGACACCCGCAGGTGATAAGTTATATCACATAAACATGCTAAAAAAGTATCATAGACGGGCCTGTATAAACAATATAGTCGCCTTCGACGAAGAAAGGGTAATTGACGCCGTCCACCCAAACAACCCCCTAAATATTGTTAATTCGATTTGCGTAGAGTCAAGCGAAGATTGCCCCCTCCGCGTCCTCCCGTCCAAGCTGCCCCCCATAAAAGAACCTTTCCCCGAGTTGGATGTAAACTCCAACCTCACCCCTGCCCAAAGGAACCAAATGATGGCGCTTTTGGAAGAAATTAGTGACGTCTTTTCCGAGTCCCTAGGATGCTCGACTCAGTTAGAACATGATATCGTCCTCACTACGCTCGAACCTGTGCGATGTAAGCCCTATCCCGTACCGTTGCACCTAAGAGACGCTTTCAATGAGGAAGTTGACAATCTTTTGCAATTAGAGATTATCGAGCCATCTACGTCCGACTACTGTTCTCCAATAGTCATGGTCCGCAAGCCAGACCAGTCCTTTAGGATGTGCGTCGATTTTCGGAATTTAAACACCTTCACCGTGTTTGACGCCGAGCCTCTCTCCCTAATCGACCAAAATTTACATCTATTCGAAGGAGCCACCTACATCACAGAGATAGACCTATGTAAGGCCTATTATCAGATCCCCCTAAAGGCATCAGCGAGGAAACTAACAGCCTTTCCTACAGACAAAGGTTTAATGTAATTAACTTGTCTTCCTTTCGGCCAAGTTACTGCCTGCAGTAGCTACAACCGCATAATGCGCCGTGTAATAGACGGTTTAAAAAACGTTTCTTTTTATTTTTATAACGTGTTTGTGGCTACACGTTCATGGAACTACCATATCTTGTCCCTCCACCCGCTTTTAGAACGCTTAAAGCATCTCGACGATATGCCATATATAACTATTCGTTGAGGCAATTATTCTAATATTTCGAGTGCGTGGTAATTTGATTGACCGAGGTTAGTTCAAAAGGAAGGGGGGGCCTGTAGAGGCTTATTTATCTTCAATATGCTTAAGAAGTGGAACGGAGCCCAAGGATAATAATATGGCTATCATTAATAAAATAGAGTTTTATTAATTAAACTATCAACAACACACAAAAAAAATGTTTACATAAACGGAGAATGGAAAAGGTCGTGGGAATATCTGACTAATCCGAGGATTAAGATTTGGAGAGATTTAAAAAGGTAAACAAATAAAAATTAAAGAGGGGGAATGGTTCGCTAAACCATTTGAAGCACAGGGTAGCGTTGACAAAAGGTTAGATGATTAAAGGTAATGCTCAGCTTACGTAATTACAAAGTTGTTGTGCAGAGGAAGACGATGCGAAGGAATCTTCGGTCCTCTGGCGATTTCCAGCAGAAGGGTTCTTCAGGGGGTTGTCCTCAGCGAAGGGAAAGTACTGTCTTCGAAGAGTGAGAGCGAAGTGGGACTCGGAAGTACGAGCGATCTTTGTGACAGCAAATCGGGGATGTTTTAGATAAACAATGGAGGTTATTGTTGAAACCAAGCGTTCTTTTGAAGAACGTTAAAAAAGGGGGGAATTAAATTATCCTGACGTGATGTCTTGGGAACGAGAACCGTCTCTTGCCGAACGGGCTTGAAAAACAATGGCTGTTCTAACGTTGTTCTCTTTCTGAACAACAGGGGGGGGGGCCTTGTTGACTTGGCGTCTGGAAGGCACGAACCTTGGCACTCAAGGGATATTGTCCTCTTCTGGGCAATAGGGGATTTCTCGAGGTAGAGAGTTCCTATGTGCACAAGGAAGACCGGATTGGCGTGATGCCTCGCGAAGATAATCGGGATCTGATCTGCTCCAATCGGAGAAAGCTATGTATAAGTACCCGGAGCCGTCTTCATGGCGTAGGGGATAATTGAGTGGGGGACTTCGGGGAAATGCCCCGGTCACGCCTGGGAAAATACCTTATCTGCCCATAAGCCTAACTCAATCTGGCGAGATCGACGTATGGATGCGAAACGGGGGAATGAATCTCCTTGATTAAATATTGGCTAAGTTGGGCGATAACGCGCTCTGCTTCCTCTCGCAGATGCACGTGGGTAGCATGTGTTTCTGAACATGTGATAGCGGCTGAATTTAAGCGGCCTCAAACCGTTCTATCACACCCCTCTATTCCAAGGGAAGTTGTCACTTCGAAAAAAAAGAGAGAAGGAAAAACCATAGAGCTCCGTTGTAGAGAACTTGCTTTCTTGCACCGACCGTACCTTTATGCACCTAGCTAGTATTACCTCAATACATATGATTATGTTGATCATTTGATTATAGGGGAAACTAACCGTTAATACAAACTTAACCATAAAAGAGACATCGAACAATGAAATAATATAAAATTAGTACATATGGGACAACAGAATTTATACGTAATTTAATGGGTACAAATATATACACATGCGAAAAAAAATAGACATTGAGCCACAAAATTCAGACATATACATTAACTAATTATATTACAGGAGAATCTAATTTAAGTCGTACAAGACGGTATATACATACATGGAGATCCTAATAGTATGAATTACAAATTAATCTACACTATTTGGTAACGCATTCCTACTGAATGCGTCAGCGCACTGATTATCGGAACCTTTTATGTAATTTATCTTAAATTGGTACTCTTGCAAGAGTAGACTCCAGCGCATAATTCGGCCGTTGGAGTGTCGTACATTCCGAATGTAGGCCAACTGGCGGTGGTCAGTTCCTATTTGAAATTCTTTTCCTATCAAATACATTTTAAACTTGTCAATAACCTAAATAATCGCTGGAGTTTCCTTCTTTATAGTGGCATATCTCTTTTCACGGGGTAATAACTGGCGACTAGCATATGCAACTGGATGACTTGTTCCGTCATCCTCATATTGAAGGAGTACACCTCCAATACCCCCAATGCCCTCGTTGCTCGCGTCGGTCTTAATCCCAAAGGATTTTCCGGGTTGGGCAACTTCAAAATGGGGGCAGAAACGAGCTTACTCTTGAGCTGGTTAAAATGAGAAACAGCGACATCATTCCAACGTAGTCGATCGGGGGAATTCTTTTTTAAAAGAGTGCTGATGGGCGCCGAAATTGCAGCGAAATTCGGGACAAATCGCCGATATTAAGAAGCTGATCCTAGGAATGATCATAATTGCTTCTTAGTATTCGGGAGGGGCATGTCGGCGATTGCCTTAATCTTGTCCTCCTGTGGACATAACTGGCTTAGTCCTATTTTAAAAGCCAAGTATTTTATGGTTTCGTATGCAAAATGGCATTTGCTGGGGCCAATGGTGAGGCCATTTTCGCGCGGTCGCTCGAAGAGAGCTAATAGAGTGGTTAAATGATGACTCCATTCACGAGTAGCGACGTAGACGTTATCGAAGTAAAAGGAAACATTCGGAAGTCCATCTAACAACCCCTTATGAGACGGTTATAGTTACTACAAGCGGTCACGAGGCCAAAAGGAAGGCGCTTAAATTGCATTAAGCCTTTCTCATTTGCAAAGGTGGTATATGCTTTCACATCGGGCCAGGGGGGAATTTGGTAATACGCCTTGCACAAATCGAGTTCTGAGATGAACTTGGCGTCTTCAAAAAGGTGGAGGTTTTGAACTACCAACGGGATTGGCTTGGCGCTGGAACACAGTTACCGAATTTAACTTCCGGAAGTCGATGCACATCCGATAAGAGCCATCAGGTTTCTTGACCATGACGATTGGGGAACAATAACTAGAGGTGGAAGGTTCTATTATATCTAAACTAATCAAATTATCGACTTCGGCGTTAAAAGCTTGGCGTAAATGAATCAGCATGGGATAGGGTTTTGAACGGACAGGTTCTAAGGTCGTTAATTTAATATCATGCTCGAAACTAGTAGCGCATCCAGGCTTCTCTGAAATAATGTCGTCGAACTGACATAATAATTCTTGTAGCTGACTCTTTTGATGTGGTGTCAGCTGCGCGTCGATATCCAGGTCAGAGGGTTCAAAAGACTCGCCTGGCAGGGAAAGAAGAGGGTAATCGGCATCAGGTTGGATACACACTGTCTGTATGACATTAAGGGACTCCGCGGGGTAATCGTCTTCAAGCGCCGATGTTTCGTCCAGTGCTACGAACGTATCTCCATGGGCGCGTCGGTGGTACTTTTTCAACAAGTTGACGTGGTAGAGCTTATTGCCTGCTGGGGTACTAATGAGGTAATCTACCGGTCCTCGTACTTCGCGGACCGAGTACGGACCTTTCCATTGGCTCAGTAATTTATTACTGGCTGTGGGAAGGAGCAGGAGTACTTCATCACCGGGCTTAAATTTCTGATCTTCGGACTGAAAATCCTGGTTAATGATCTCCGAGAATTCGGATGGTATCGGGGTTTTGAGGGGGACGGGCTCCTGGGCTTCCTTCTCAGCTCGGCCTCGAGGAAGGGCGGCCTGGGACACAGGACAAAATTGTATGGGTGCTGAAATGACTTCAGCCCAGCCATCATAATACTGACACTGCAGGTAACATCTAACGACGGGGAATCGGTTCGCCCGCCCAAGGTAGTCATGTACCACCGCAAATTTTTCGTGGTTAGGGTCCACTGGGGGGAGGAGCTCGTCGGACACGATGAAACACGTGCACCCTGTGTCCCTGACTAAAGTAGATACACGGCAGCCGTTCACGCTGCCCTCCTCAAATTTCAAAGTTCCCGGTGAACTTTTATCCAAAATAAAATTTACTTGGTTGCCTGACGGAGGGGAAGAAGTTGATGCTCGGGTCTGCACCACAGGGGAAGCCGGGGTGGCATTAATCTGATGAACTTGGTGGGCTGGTCCGCTTTTAAGCTTAGAATTTTGGGGGCAATTCCAGTTCATGAGGATTTCTACACCGCAGGTGAAGCATATGATTGGTCACTTCGGGAAGAGTGATGGAAAGGAAATCTTAACGGGAGGTTTGGTGTCCCGTTGTTGGTTTGGGGGGAAGAAGTTTTTGGGTTTTACGGGGCCCGGAAACTTCGTCGGCTTCCTGGGGAGGGGCGCGAATCCTTCCTTCTTTCCTGGTAGGGGGATTGGTGAGAAATTCGATTCTCCTTGGGGTATAAATTATGGCTTGCGGCATAAACATCCGCTTCTTTGGTACACTCTTTAAAGGTCTGGACCGACTATCCTTGACGAACGCGCGGATCTCCGTCGGGAGAGACGCCAAAAATTGATCCTGCAACACGAAGTCTGTTAAGGACTGGTAATTAGGATCAACATTGAGGAACCTAACCAGAATTTAAAATTCCTCTGAAAAATTTATCCGAATTGACGGAACGTCTGTCCGGGTTTAATACGACCTCCTCGAAATTCTTGTCGGTAGAAATCGGGAGTCATATTATGAGCGGCCAATAACTCGGCTTTTAAGGTGCTGTATTCAATTGTACATTTAGATGGTAAAAATATGAAAATGTCGCGCAATTTACAAATTAAAATTGGAAGTAATCTTAATTCAACTTCAGCCTCCAGATCCAGGTTATTGTTCTCGCTAATCTTTTCGAAGTGTGCTAAAAATGCTCCGAAATCCTCTCCATCCCTGAAATTGGGGAGCTTAAGTTGGAGATTAGGCGAGGCTTCTGAACGTGAACTGACTGATTGTATTTCGACCTGTACTCGAGCCATTTCAAGCTGATGGTGAAGCTCAGCTTGTCTTTTCCGTTCCTCTCTTTCTTCTCGTTGGATTTCTCTTTCTCTTTCTTCTCGTTGGATTTCTCTTTCTCTTTCTTCTCGTTGGATTTCTCTTTCTCTTTCTTCTCGTTGGATTTTTCCTTCTCTTTGCCTTTCTTCTGTTAACTTTTCTCTTTCTGTTCCTTGTTCCTCTTGAACGTACTCAATTAATTCTCTTCCGGAAAGTCCCAAGGATTCTCCTTGAGCTTTGAAGATTTCAAACTGAGTCATATTTGCACTTGGGGGCGCAATAGTCAACCAACTAAATTCCTTGCAATAAGAATTATGCCTTCTAGAGAACTAGCCTACCTAAATATGGGCACTGACCAATTCGTAATTGGTTTCTCAAACTAGATAACAAATGACTAAAATAACACAATAAAAACAAACAAATTATTATAACAGTTCCTTGAGCTACTCCAGCTTCTTAAGTTTCAAAAAGAAGATAGCAATCGTCAAAACAAAAGGGAACTACTATACTCTATTCTTATAACGAATAACACTATGATTCACTCGACTAAGACCAGTGTTTTAAAAGATATAGCGTTAAACCTTACACACTTGATCCTAAATTTAAATAGTATATATATACAAATATATAAATATATATATATATATATATATATATATATATATATATATATATATATATATATATATATATATATATATATATATATATATATATGTCGTAGAATAGGCTCTCGACGATATACCATATATAACTATTCGTTGAGGCAATTATTCTAATATTTCGAGTGCGTGGTAATTTGATTGACTGAGGATAGTACAAAAGGGGGGGGGGAGCCTGTAGAGGCTTATTTATCTTCAATATGCTTGAGAAGTCGAACGGAGCACAAGGATAATAATATGGCTATCATTAATAAAATAGAGTTTTATTAATTAAACTATCAACAACACACAAAAAAAATGTTTACATAAACAGAGAATGGAAAGGGTCGGGGGAATATCTGACTAATCCGAGGATTAAGATTTGGAGAGATTTAAAAAGGTAAACAAATAAAAATTAAAGAGGGGGAATGGTTCGCTAAACCATATAAAGCACAGGGTAGCGTTGACAAAAGGTTAGATGATTAAAGGTAATGCTCAGCTTACGTAATTACAAAGTTGTTGTGCAGAGGAAGACGATGCGAAGGAATCTTCGGTCCTCTGGCGATTTCCAGCAGAAGGGTTCTTCGGGGGGGTTGTCCTTAGCGAAGGGGAAGTACTGTCTTCGAAGAGTGAGAGTGAAGTGGGACTCGGAAGTACGAGCGATCTTTGTGACAGCAAATCGGGGATGTTTTAAATGAACAATGGAGGTTATTGTTGAAACCAAGCGTTCTCTTGAAGAACGTTAAAAAAGGGGGGAATTAAATTATCCTGACGTGATGTCTTGGGAACGAGAACCGTCTCTTGCCGAACGGGCTTGAAAAACAATGGATGTTCTAACGTTGTTCTCTTTCTGAACAACAGGCCCGGAGGGGAAGGGGGGGGGGGGGTGAGAACCGTCTCTTGTCAACGGGCTCAAAGAACAATGGCTGTCCTAACGTTGTTCTCTTTCTGAACAACAGGGGGGGGGGCCTTGTTGACTTGGCGTCTGGAAGGCACGAACCTTGGCAATCAAGGGATATTGTCTTCTTTTGGACAATAAGAGATTTCTCGAGGTAGAGAGTTCCTATGTGCACAAGGGAAACCGGATCGGCGTGATGCCTCAGGTTAGATAATCGGGATCTGATCTGCTTCAATTGTGGAAAGCTATGTATAAATACCCGGAGCCGTCTCCATGGCGTAGGGGATAATTGAGTGGTGGACTTCGGGGGAATGCCCCGGTCGCGCCTGGGAAAATGCCTTATCTGCCCATAAGCCTACCTCAATCTGGCGCTTTCGACGTATGGATGCGAAACGGGAGAATGAATCTCCTTGATTAAATATTGGCTAAGTTGGGCGATAATGCGCTCTGCTTCCTCTCGCAGATGCACGTGGGGCCCTCTAGCCCCACAGAAGGAGAAGGTAAAGGCTATTCTAAATATGCCCCTTCCGCGCACCAAGAAGCAATTACGGTCTTTCCTCGGCGCTGCTTTGTTTTACCGCCGCTTTGTATCCCAATTCGCTTCTTTAGCAGCTCTCCTAAACGATCTGCTAAAAAAGAAACTCCCGGACCCCCTCCAGTGGAACCCCGAGCCGAAGCCCACTTTGAAGAACTCAAAGAGAAGCTAGTCTCCGCCCAAATCTTCAAACTGCCTAACCCTCTAAAAAAATTTGGCGTAATGACAGATGCCTCCCAACTGGGTATTGGATGCGTATTACTCCAATACGACGAAGACCATAAACCCGCTCCAATAAGCTATGCGAGTCGCCGACTAACGGCTCGCGAAAGGGCATACGCTACGGTAGAACTGGAAGCTCTAGCGATTGTTTTTGGGATTACAAAATTTAGAATGTATCTGGTAGGTCGTACATTCATCATAGAGACTGATCATAGACCGTTAACCTACTTAAAAACTTGTAAAAACCGAAACGGCAGGCTAATGCGCTGGTCATTATTGCTAGCGGAGTACCGTTATGAAATCAGGTATCTAAAAGGGTGTGGCGATGTACTCGCAGATAGTCTTTCGAGAAACCAAATTTCAGATAGCGATTAATAGTCAATTATTTATTTTTTCGTGTTTATCTCTTTGTATAAATAATTATTTCTTGCCTGAACTCTGTATGTGTTTTGTTTTGTTTGTATATGTAAATTTAAGAAACCGACGTAGCAGTAGTATTTTGGAGCCATTAGCTACTAAGGTAAATTCCTAACGGTTTTGATAAAATTCCCGACTCAATTGTTGGAGTCGAGGAGGATAATTACAAATTCCCCCAGTGAAGTTAATTTTCACATTATTCCTTATTTCAGGCGTGTGAGGGTATGAAACGTACATACTCGCATGCCGCCAGACAATCGCGGGAACGAAAGAAAATTGTCGTTTGAGTTGACCTTCGTCTCCTCTCTCTCCCCCACACCCTCCCCCCAACTGGCGACAGGAAGTCTGACGAAAAAAGGCCTATCTCACAGAGAAGCCTGAATTCTATTTGCCTTCTTTATGATACTATGGAGATTGTCCAGAAGGCACTGCGATAAGCAAATTGTCGTGAATGGAATCTCTCTCTCGATTTCCCACAATCCTCGGTATAAATAATAACGCCGTTCTTCCCTCTACAACAGTGTCCCAAACCAACTCGCGTAACGCGTAACTCTTACGTTGAACGAGAGTCGTTGCCGTAACGTATCGACTGTCAACGCGCCACCGAGACAACTTGGTCGCTGTCTCAAAGTGTTCCCGAAGTAAATCCCACCCCGCAGAGTCTGTGACTAGAAGAATACACTCTGTTGCTCAACGTAACTTGAGAAAGAAAAGGAACATCCAAATAGTTACTGGAAGTTACTATTTGTTAGTGTCACATCCAGTTAGGAGTGAACTAACCGGAACTGCAGTCAGCAGCCCCGAAGCCGTCGTCTCATCCCCCCTCTCCCCGAGAACTGGTGTTAACGCCACCCGAACCACCCCGTCTGGACCTGAGTAGTCGTCTCTCCAATCCATCACAATTAATGGTAATCTGTAAACCTAGTGTCCCTCTATTCTTAAATTACCTATTTAATTAACCGTGATTGATACTCCCATTGAGTCATTATAAATCTAGACGCTTAACGTCAGTGTTTAATATTTAATCCTTAATTTTGCCCGTTTAACTATTGCTAATTATTATATTTGTGTAAAGTAAAGTATATTTTTTGTATGTGTGTTTATTTGTGGCTTCTCCTTTTTGACGTACCATTAGCAAGGCTTTAATTAAGAATCCCTTCGGCTAATTTATTTAACCTGTATTATGCACTCTTAGAATTCAACAATCACGAAACCTCCCACCAGTAACAAGTGGGACTTTTATAGTGAGAATCCTGGCTACGGCACAACCCGCCTCTAACCAGCTTTCGCACGTTCAGTAGGAATTAAAGCCTACCTATATATATATATATATATATATATATATATATATGTGATCGTAGATTGAGTCATAGGGTTAATACCATCGACTTAGACAAAAGCGGTGTGTCCAGGTCAAGGACTAGAATAATTATTGGACCAGACTATGAGCAATTCTACGACACGCCCTTAATTTGACAAACTAATAGTCCCCCCGAAGGCTTGAACGTATTTACACAACACTCAGTTGCGCATGCGTCGAAATTCTGTTGAGGGCTCTCATGCTCAATATATTAATACATACCTCATCTCCGCGTTATGGTCCAAAATTTTGATTTCTGTATTTTGATGCTTGATTTGGTTCCTTAGAAAATTTAAACTAAAACGTAAGAAATTCTGGACATGAAAGAAAATTACACTATTTTGCTCTCACGTGAAAAAGGGAACAGATGTCCTTTATGTGGCTTACACGAATATCTCGTTTGTAAGCAAGTTATATTTACAACTGTAGCCATATGAGGGAGGGAAAAATTATTGGACAAAACAGAAATAAAGTTTGAATTTTTCGAATAGGGTCCAGTTAATTAAAAAAAATAGTATTTATTGAATCTATATTTTCTTTCAATTGTAGGCATAGAACCCAATTGCTTGTTGTTCCTGGCTTTGAAAATTAGGCTGTAAAAATTTAAAAATGCATGCACAAGGTAGGTCGAAGCCTTATTGACAAAATTGTGAAGAAAACAACGAGTTTCTGTAGTTAGTCTTAGATATATTCATGGTTATAGATTATAATCTAAAACAACTACAGAAACTCGTAGTTTTCTTCACACTTTTGTCTGTAGGTTATAATCTTTGAGTAACTGGAAGACAATTGGCGGAATTATCACATTGTTGTAGAGTCGAACGTCGATGCTAGCCGAGGATTGACTCTGCGTTGACGCGCGAAGGAAGTACGCCAAAAATTAGGATATAAATCCAAGTGCGAGGGTTAAATAATCAAAATCGAGTGCGGTTGGGCTAAATAATCAATTCTTAGAGGGTCTGGGTTTAGAATAACTGATTGTAGGAAGATAACTTTACTATATACAAAGAAAATATTATAAGCAAAAGTAAATAAATGACAATGAATAAGATAAGACTTGGGGTCCTAAACGGGGGGGGGGGGATGACAAGACGGGGACGAGAGTCCGAGAGAGGATGTATGGTGATTAATTCCAGGGAAAGGGGTAGGGGAGGAATGCACATGACGGGGAGACTCACGTAAAACCCAATTGACTGGATGCTTTGGATACGACGAGTAAGCGAGATGCTGAAAAGTTCCAATTGCAAAATTTCTTCTACTTTAACCTCGCTAAAAAAAACGAGGGTGTACTCCAGACGAGAACGAAGTCGATACCCGAGTGATAGATGCCTGTCCGTGTCTATCGTCTGTTTGGCGGGAACTCTGGCCTTAGTTACGAGCGAGGTCGGGTAGAAAGGTGACACGTCACATTCGTAGCTGGAAGCCGTTGGAAGGCGGGGCAGGGCGTACGAGACTGTACGTGGCTGCTAACCAAGCAGGGTTGCATCTTTTTCAGGCGCCAAGGGTAGACGTTGGGTTCTAGGGGATGGGGGGGGAGTAACCTTATCCTTCTGACACACATATATAATTATATATGTGATAATTCCGCCAATTGTCTTCCAGTTACTTAAAAATTATAACTTACGGGCAAATTATATGATAATTAAAACTAAAGGGTTCTAGCTTTTGTCCAAAGTGATAATGAAATCTCATCACAAGAAGCTAGTGTAGTGATTTTAAGACCAGGTCTCCGAAATTCATCATAGGTGTATTTTGTTGTCTTCACTAAGTTTTGAGAAGGAGCCGAACTGCTGGTGCAACTCTACTCGCATCTCTTGAATTACATAACTAGAGAAACAAGGACCAGCAAAGTCCCTAAGGTCAACTAAAAGCCAGTCCGCTTACAGAAGATGTTACCTACCACTTTCTAACGTTAATGTATCATGCATTTTTTTACATGCGTTTTTTAACTATTTAAATTCTACGGTACACACTTATCTACATGTGTACCCTTTATATATATCTTTTTACATGCTGTATTTTTTTAATATGTAGTTCTATTCTACTGTACACACTTATCTAAATGCGTAGCATTTGGCCTTTCTTTACACGCTTTTTCTAACTATTTTACTTCTACCGTACACTCTTATCTACATGTGTACCCTTGAAATGCAGGTTCAGTTATCCATCAGTTGCACGAACACGCTTCTCCGAACCAGGAGGAGGGGGGTGATAGGACAGTCTCTCTTTCCCCGCAGGCTTCGCCTGCTAGTGATGAAAATAATATACTTATAGGACAGACAGAAAAAGAAAAAGGGAATTCACATTTACTTCATGCAGGGGGCGTCGCTGGCATCTTTTTATTGCTCATTCCATTTCATTTTATTCCCAACTCCTTATTTCGTATGAGGTTTTCTTCTATGCTCCTACTACATTGTATTTACACTATTGAAGCACTCATCAAGTCGGTTTTTTAACTTATTAACTGACGTGCTTTATACTACACGGTTGGGCAGGCTATTCCTCGTTTGCGTGATTTTAAAGGTGAAGTAATGTTGAGCTATAGTAGAGTTAAACCGTTTGTTCTTATATCCTTATATCACACCATTCACGTTTACTTCAATTGTAAAATTCAAATATGAGGTTGAGGGTGAAATCTGTTTCAATTTGATAAAATAAATTGCCAACAAAATTCAAGATAAGGCTTGAACTTTTCAAGTCCCCAAACCAACTTCTATGGAGGAGCCTTAAGGTCTGAATGTTTTAATAGTTACACGTTGATAATTCAATGGTAATAAAAGCTTTATTAAAATAGAACGCCTTTTATTTGTATTAGTACAAAGCATTTTCAGAGCATCATCCTCCATCTTTCAGCTGTACAAAAAAATGGACCGTGACGCTCCCAAACATGTTCTGTAACTATATAATTAAAAAGAGTTATCTTAAATTAAATCTTTTATTACATTAATAAAAGAAAGTCAACTTTAAAATTAAAAAGTAAGGTCAATTTTGGGAAACATGGTGAGATAACGACTAATAAAGTGAGTAAAGAATGGCAAGCATTTATTCTACATTATTTATCAAGGAATAAACACAACAGCCGAAAAGATAGTTAATTTATTTAAAGCTTCGCCAAAAAACAAAATGAAATTCAGTATAAATGAAAAAAAATAAAAGAAAAAACACTAACGTCACTGAAATTTAGGAGAAAATATATATATAAATAGGAAAGGGAAAAAGCATTAGGGTATAAGACGAGCACAAGTTTGCCATCAGGTAAGGACATCAAATAAATGACTGATAATCAATACTCTTTATTGGGAAGTTTAGCAGAAATGACGCTTTCTTATACAGCCCTCGATTACGGTTTAAATTGGGAATGTAGTAATGAAATGAAATTCGATGAGGTTTTAATTTTACCACAGCTAATGGACCTGACAAAAAATCACTACTATTTTCCCAATATACGAGTATATATTGAAGATTATAGTTCAGAACCTCATTTAATAGTTCATTGTCAACCTATTCCTAATTAAATGTCACTAATGAAGAGGAATTGAGTAAATTACGAAAGGTGGTTACTTTAAAATTAAAACAAAAGAAAGCGCCTTGGTTAGAAGTTTGGCTGAATATTTAGGATATCCTGAAGATACGAAAAGGTAATTATTCAGTGATTTTTCCACATCTGACATCTATAAGCTGGGCCTTTGGGCGTCTTTAAATAGAAAAACTCAAGATGATGGAATTAGGGAAAAAATAAGTAGGAATGTAGCTATCATATGTTCTTCACTTTAGTAGCCCAGTGATCATCAAATGGATTTAGTATCTGATATCTTTTTGCGATAAATAAAAATAGTTATTGATTAAAGAACAAAAATGAGATTAATAAAGCGAGGGCTAAAGTCTAAGAAAACAAAGTGATGGCAATTTCAGTCAAAATATGATTTCTGCCGTGAATAGTTAGTGCGTCTCGAAATTTCTACCCCGTCAAAGGAAAGCTCTGATAACAAGGCTGGCAAAGTATCGTGATGGAATTCTCAAGTGTGTGAGGTGTTCGACGAACGTTGTGTTGTTGCTTCGAGTGGGTGAGCAGTAATTCGACGATAGGAAGTAAAGTCAAGTGGATGCAGGTTTGAAGTGCAAAGGAGCTTGCCTGAAGTACGATCGTTACATGATTAAGGACTATTCGAATCAAAGGAAGAGTATTTGTTTTGATACAATGATTGCTAAGCCTTTGGAATTCTAAACTGAAAGACGTCTGATTGAGCTAATCTTCTGTAACAAACGTGCTTTGAGAGCTTTATGGCGGATGGTATCCTTGCTATGACTTGGAGTTGTTTGCCAATGAAAAAATCTTCTCCCGACTTGGAGAAGATAAATGTGCGGTGGAATGTAGCTGACACGATAGCTGGATGGTAAAATGAGTTTGTTTGACCATGCATTCCAGTTTCTGTTGACCTCTTGAATCATTTATCACAATAATTCTCCATTACGTTGCTCAGCACAACATGTGGAAACGCTATAGATATTCCCATATCAAGAAAGATTCTTTTAACTACAAAGAATTGTCTGATAGAACCGGTCTTGTCAGTAATTCGGTAGTTCACCCGACAGAGTGACTTGTGTTCCTTCCTTTGTAGAAGGGACGGCGTTCAGTTGAGACAGTAGACGTTTATGTGCACGCGCAGGAGTGGCTGAATCGGATGTTGTGTGCATGCGTTCAGTGGATTAAAGCACAACTGAAAAACGGCAGTGACACCAACTCGTAGAGGGGATAAAAAATATACGCCATAAAACACTTTCAACTTTACGTTATTTTAAAATGTTCTCTGCAATGATTGGAATTAGCCCCAATCCATAACAGCCCAAAAGGTCCACCATTTTGTATCAATGATCGAGATTCAAAACACTGACTCCACGTTCCTGAGATCAGTGGAGGAAGGCTAAATTCACTCAGCTATCCTTGAGGCCACAAGAATCAGTTACCGTTGAATTTAAAATAATTCGCTCTCTTTACACTCTTGATGCTGCAGTCTCGTTTAAATGTTGCAGAACAGAGCTGGTTTAAAATCATTTCATTTTATTTCCTTTCAAGATCACTTTTTAATGAACCCCTTCTATTAAAAAAGTAAGTAAGAATTTCAGAAAAGTAACGACGTATTTCAGGAAAGTAATCGTGTTTTTCATAAAACAAACTACCTATTTCAGGAAAACATCTCTCGTCTTTCAGGAGATTAACCGCGTCCTTCAGGAAAGTAACTACGTAATTTAGGGAAGTAAACACGTCTTTCATTAAACAAACTACGTCTTTGAGGAAACCAACCGCATCTTTCGTGAAAGTAACATTGTCTTTTGATTAAAGTCATACCTTTCTTAAAATATCTATACTTTCAAGAAAGTAACTACGTCTTTCTAGAATGTAATCACGTCTTTTAGGAAAGTAACCATTTCTTTTATAAAAGTAACGACGTTGTTTAGTCAAGTAACCGCGCCTTTCAGGAAGCTAACCAAAGGCTTAGGGGGGTAATTACCTATTCCTGAAAGTAACCACGTCTTTCAGAAAGATAATAACGTCTTTCAGAAAAGTAACTACAGAGGTCGCAAAAGAAAGCGCTTTGCGTTACTGGCCCCAGACCTAAAACCAATTGGAAACTACGGTGTTAATCAAATAAAAGGAGCAATTCGGGGAGACATGGTAAATAGGATTGCTCTTAAATTTTTATGTTCTTCTTAGCTTATGGAAATTTAAGGCATCATCTAAAAACTTCAAATTTTTAGAGTTGCAGATCCGTATTTCTTTTTAAAGTATGACCATTTTTGTTTGGGGCTGGAGGTCTCTTTGTTAAATTTACCTTTAGATTTCGTCATAAAATTTCATTGAAAGGTTTCATTAATAATTATCGGGCCATAACGGGATATTTCGTCACAATTGGTTGATATTAGTGAGTTAATACACGTGCAAGATAGCTTTCCTACAATGGTTCAAAAGATAAGACATCTAGAAACAGATCTATTAGAAATACATCATTAAACCACATACCCCTGGTTTGATGTTAAAAAGGGTCTCTAAAACGTTTTTCTGCCCCACAAATATTGATTTATTAAACCAGGAATTGAAAATGGTCCTTACCTTGGGATTGCGCTTATTAATAATAATTACAGGATTTTTTAATAGATTAATTAATGTCCGATCATCTTAATATAATAAACGACCAAACTATTTTAAATTAACTGAAATTTAGCCAAATCTGTTGAAATAGTTGTTCAATTTGTTTGCCCTTTCTTTAATTTTTTAAAACTGATATTATTTTGTAAGGTCCAATTTACTCTTGTTTTCTTCTTTCGTTTGGGTAACCCAATGTGGTAGAAGTTTCTGGGGTTATTGCTAATGTAAATATGAAGTTTTGTAAATGACAACCTTAACTAAATTACGTCTGCTATTTGTTACTCCTTTGCTACTCCACGATAAAAGAAAATCTTAACTTAGCATTTGTATTTTATTGTGTGCGCTTCCTTTGTTGAATTAAAAAATATGTTATCTCTTAAATCTTCATCTGTGAACCTTCTATTTTTTTTGCCTTCTCAATAATGACTTTTAAAAACAATAGAATTCATATCCTAAGCTCCATTTTGCCAAAAACTACTTTCATGTTCTTCGTTGGGAAAATGCAGAGTTTATACAAAGCTATAGATTTTAGTGAAGGAAATGACGCATTGCATGATGCATGCAAGAATAATATCATGTTTAACCCTTGTATCTTGATACTATCACCACTTTTGAAGCTTAAATGCTCAGGCAAGGAACCATTAACCAAGAACCCATACGATTCTTTGCTAATTTGTTTATCCAAAGAAAAATAAACTCCTCCTACCAGACTTACATTGAGATTATAGGGTTTGTGGGTAACGAATTCTCTCTCGTGGTTTCGTAGGCTGGCTTATGTGATCAGCTTCTTTAAGATAAAGAAAAATATATATAGCTGGATCCTTTATTCCTTGGTAAATAGCTGGAATAAGTCTCGAAATGGCAAACAGTAATGACAACTTTTCTTCTGGAATAATAATGATAACTCTTTCTGTACTAACCTTCTCCACAAAAGTACACCTATATAAATAGTCATTTCATCTACTCATAATACTACAAAATTAAACCAATTAGGATTGAGATACATTTAATCGTCGTACTCATGTTCATTTTTGGAATAACAAACCTTAGCGTTAACAAATTGACCAGTCATCTTTTACACATAGGCACTGCAGTAATTGTCCAATCAGCACCACGATAGATTTAAAAAGTTAATAACGCTCAAACCATTTGCACATAAACACGGCTGAAATCCATTTTCCGAATTTTTAAGCACTCAATCAGAGCTCGGATCCAGCACACGATACTGAAGTTGTATTCTCGTCAAAGGAGGTAATGTTTTGGAGAAGCGGCATCGAACCGTTTAAATTTTTCAAACGAATGTTTAGTTTGTTCGACCCCAGAACAAGATACTTATCAATCATTCGCTTAATTAATTTCAATTTGTCCTCGACTTTGCTCTCAAATTTAAAGTAAACATCTAACTAAACATTTTGAATAATAATTTGTCCTATCAATTTTTCTTCATAAAATACTCTGACAACAAAGTACATTTTCGAAAATAAGGTGTTGATTGACTGACATTACTCTAAAGTAATGAAGCAAAGTTGTTATGCATTCGTAATGGCTCTCCTTAGAAATTTTAATTCAAGTGTTTATGACCTCATACTCGGATTACTTTCTCAGTGCTCCTTCTCTTCTTGCAACAATGCAGATCTCAAAGCTAAAGTCAAGGCAGTTAATAAAACTGGATCCTGATCTTTGCCCTGGTACAAGACAATCTATTCTTCTCTACTTCACCTTTTTCTCTTTCAGGATTTGTTATTTAAACCATTCTTTAGTTAACTTATGTATTCATTCATATTATTCCACCATTAATTTACACGCTGATTCCTTTTATTTGAATTAATTTTTGTTGTGAGGATTTTATTTGCGCCACGGTTATAAATACACGAAGTTTGGGTGCAAGATTCGTGTTAGCATTATTTTGAAGACAGTGATATAAAATTATCATAATAAAATCGAGCACTTTGATCCCATGTTTATATATAAATAATTCATTAGCTTGGAAAATGCCTATGGAATGTATGAGATGTTAAGTCACTACAAACGAAAGTGGTTTAATGGTTGAGACACCCGTAGGTGATATTGTGAAATGAACACAAAAGAATTGAGGAATTTATTTATTTTAAGTGAAGAATAATGAGAGGCTATTATGGTTTAATTATAAAAATGCAAATTTAAGGGCATAAATGTGATGAGAGAAATAAATTTCTAGTTAAGAAAAGATTAAAGTTGAAGAATTATGAAACAGCAAAGATTCTAATATCCTCTCGAGCAAATTTTAAAATCGGAAAGAATGGAAGTCAGAGGAAAACGAAAGAGAGGATATGGGTAAAGAATTAGTTTCTAAACTGTTATTTATGCTAAATAATAGTTTAAAGTAACATTTATTGATTATATTACTAACCATATTTACTGAGCTGCTTTCAACGGCATTCTTAGCCAAGTTAATTTAAATTATATTGCAGGGTTAATTATTTTGTTTCTAGATTGCCGAAATTAATTCTAGTGAAAGTTTGGTAATCTAGATCAAATATTCCAGTCATAATTTATACTACAACACGTTTAGTATTTTAAATATTTCAGTAATTTTGATGTTTAGATGATTATAATTTACTGTGTTTATTTCTAAGTTTAGGAATTAATATCATTGCTCGACGCTGGACGCGTTTCATTATTATAATATTTTTTTGCACTGCATACTCCAAATGAAGTCTTACAAGCGCTGTATATAAGCAGGATTAACATATTTCGTTTTAAACGCAAAATGTCTCGCCATGTATTCTAGAACCTTACTTGCCCTCTGTAACACTACAATGCATCGATTCGACAATTTTAGATCACCTAAGATTAAGTAAGACACCTAAATCTTTTTCCATGCTGACTTTGTCTAAAATTTGATTATACATATTGTTATCTCTTTCAGATTCATGATGACATTTGTGCTTTATCGTAAACTTGTCCATCTAAATGCATCTGCTATCTTTTCGCCTATTTGACGACTCTATTCAATTTTTTCGCAAGCTTTCTTAGTCAATATGATATTTTCCTTAGTTCCAAGTTTTGTTGGATAAGCAAATTTAGATATTTTATATAATAAACTTCATGTAAGTTCGTTAATATAATAAGGAATTCGAAGAGTTTCTTTTTATTTCGTAAAATAGCCCCCAAATATTTAAAAAAATTAATAAATATAATATAGGTACCATTTTGCTTTACTTGCTTTTCTCCTATTACACTAGGTAATAAATTTAAACTTTTTGATTGTTACAGACATGGGAATAAGTCTTTCTAATTAGTTAGAGGGCGCTGAATCGGAGTTTGAAAACCAAAATTCGTTATCACGTCTTGATTATGTGTAATGACCCCCCCCAACCCCCCGCTTTCGCTATTTGTTCCGATTAATAAATAAAAAAATCTTTTTATTTTGTAATTTTTTCATTTTTCAGCAGAAATATTTTAAAAGTGGGGGAGCTTCCTTCTTTATTCTGGCTTAGGACAGACAGTGTACATCACTGGCAAAGTTACGCCCCTTTCCCTCCCAAGTTATGAAGATTTTATTGTATTCACTAAGTTTGCTATGTACTTAAAGTTTAAAGAAACTTTGCTCTAGCCTTCTCGTTCTTCTTTCGTGAGACATCAAAGTTTGTTTTTATAAAAATCAGCGATAATCGCCCATCATATTTGGATTAAATTTTCCTTGGTACTTCGTCTCCATAACCAAAATTTGCTAATGAAAACGTTCACCATGTTCATCACTAACCGCTCCCAGATTTTCAGGAAAGAAATCGAGATGAGAATGCAGAAAATGAATTTTAAGTGACATTCTACACCCCATCTTATCATAGGCTTCCAGCATATTGTTTACTATTTCTCGATAATTTGGAGATTTAAAATTGCCGAGAAAGTTTTCAGTGACTTCCACAAAGCATGTCCATGCTTTGCGTCCTTTTCATTGAGACACAAAGTAAAGGAATCATCAGAAACAACTCTACGAATTTGTAGTCCAGTGAAAACTCCAGCTTCTATTTTTGTATCAGTTAATGATCCTTTGAATTTGTTTTTCAAATTTTTGAAAGCCTTCACTTCTTTGATCCATACCCTTTATAATTTTTTTCATGAACCTTAATTTAATGTGAAGAGGTGGAAGATGAACTTTTTTTTATCTATTAGAGCATCATGCTTTACATTATTTTTGCCAGCAATGTGTTCTTCTCTGGCTGGCTATTTTCGCTGTTTATAGTGATTTTTATCATCTCTACTATCCATAAAAAGCACATGTACTTTGTGTATCCCAACTGTAACCCAAGAAGAAGTGATATAGCTTTCAAATCACAACAGATGCTCCAGCTATGCTCTTTGTACTCAATAAGTTTCAGCAATAGTTCCATTGATGAATATGTTTCTTGAAGACGTTTAGCGTGGGCCACAGGAATTGCAGCCTTTTCATTCACATTGTGCAGCAAAACAGCTTTAAGACTTACCTTACTAGAGTCAATGAAAAGTCTCCACTCGTTAGGATCATAGTCACAGCCGATTTCTTGCATCAAACCATTAATATTGTTGTAGTAACATACAGTAATTCCTTGTGAAAAAATTTTGATGACTTCTGGTGACGATCTCGAGAGAAAGATACCCTGACATTTGGAAGGAGAAGATTTCTTTCTTGTAATCTGGAGGCAAGTAACTCAGCCTTTTCTTTACTCAGATCTAAATATCGTACCAAGTCGTTTAACTTTGTTGGCAAAATAAATTTGGTTCTGTAACTTGATCAATTGGAATATGTGTTTGATCTTTTTCAATTTCTTCAGAAATCAATGTAGAATCATCTTCCGAACTAAGGTATTCACTTATTGTAGTAGGTGGCTTCGGTACTAGAGTAGATTCATCACGTGGTGCCAGTTTCAACGCTGATGGGCAATTTGGATAAACAATTTTAGATTTGTTTTTTTCTTGGAAAATCCAGCCACATTTGTTTAGCAGAAATAACAATCATCAATATGATTTGAGGGTTCACACCATATCATGAGAACAACAAATGACATTGCATTACTCTTCCCATTTAACCAAGCCGTCAAAATTGTGTTACACTGCGTGCAGCAAATATGAGGGGCCCAATTTTTATCCTGGTTCCCTACTATGCATACAAAATAGTATATGTAGGCTTGGTTCATCGTCACTGCTATTTTTTATTTTTCTCCGTTATGCCACTGGTGTGAATTGCCCACAAACTTAACAAAATATGTTGGGGCTGTTTACACATCCGCGTCTAGAACTTGAAGCCATGACAAGCTTTCAAATACTAACTTGAGCAAGCAAACGATACACAATGTGAAATCCTTATCATAAGGTTCTTCTCAGAGCAAAATTTTTATAAAAGTGTTATCTTCTTTACCAGTTAGCAGTTATCAGTAGAGAAAAGTTATCACAAATAAGTATGTATTAATCTGAAAAGCTGAAAAAATCTGAAAAACCCCCAGTAATTAGAATTCAATGATATTTGAGCTTCAATATAGTCTTCTTTATATATATTAAATATATATATTATTTATTAATATATATAATTATATAGATTAATTATATATATTAAATATATTAAAAAATGCATATTGCTACAATATTGAGCAAAAGTGTGAAATGGATTGAAAAGGAAAATTCAACTTACACACACAAAAAAAATCATCTAGAATCACCTATTTTCTGCTCTGTAACAAAATGTCTTTTCCCTAGTTTATTGGTCTGAAATAAACGAAATAAAATTTGTTAAAAGATAAGAATGCTTATGCAAAAATATTAGAGCAAACAAAGCTCCTATCCAAAATAAGGACTACCTTAGTCTATGTAGTTAGGCTATCACTACTCTGTTCAACAAGTTCTAACCTGTCCTGTTCTGGCAAATCTCGCTTAGTTATTTCGGTAATAGGCTAACCTATTGCGAATTAACCTTTCACTGCCTGAATTTTAGGCCTGAACTACAAAAGTAAAATTATAAAAGTTGAGCTTAATTATGTTGTCAGGCCCAATTTATCTGAAATCATAGACCAAAAAGTTGCCACTAAGTGATTCAATAGTTTACTAACAGTTTCAATATTTTATATTGTGTTGGTTTTAATTTAAAGGTTTCTTTTGTCCTCTTAGGCAGTAAATGTTATTAATAGCCTAACTTAGCTAACCTACTCTTTATTTGTTGCTCATTAGCGATAGGTACGTTGTTAGCTCAAAATTATTTGTATAAAAATTATTATTAGTTCAAAGAAATATATTTCATTTCTTTTTTCAAATCAATAGAATAAAAAAAAAGGCTTGTTAAACAAAAGAGTAAATATATAATTGTTTAAATCAATTTAAATATATATTTATAATTTTTTAATAGGGGTAAAATCTTTCCAGATGAGCTAATATATTATAAAAAATCAAGGAACCGAGAACAGATCCATCTTCATGCAAGATTAGCACAAAAGCATGAAGATGCAATGTACCTAGAATGAGTTGAATTAGTTTTCAGCATTTCTTTTAACAGTTACAATCAGTTCTCTTCCACTGTTTCCTTTAAAAGATCTTGATCAAATTTCACATGTTGCCATAACCTGATCCAGACAGACCAAGAATCCGACGAATCGGTAACGAGCTCAGACGATGGTCAAATTAATGTTCAGTCCTATGCGTATATAAGCTGGCGATCCTTGGATCGGACAGCACAGAAGCGAAGAAATAAAACAAGAGATCTGGCTAAGACAAAAATTGGCCAAAGTCGCAGACGTCATTAAGTTTAAAAACATGAGAGACAATAGCGACTAAACCTATGGATTCAAGTTGCATTTGCAGACCCCTCGATGCCCCAGAAAGCGGAAGAACAGGGTCTGCTCATGTTCCACGCCAAAGTCAGTGGAACCAAATAGATCGGGGGGAGTTCTTTCCCGTTCAGTTTTGTTCCCGCTTCTACAAATTCGAGCAGCACACCACTATAGACTGCAAAGAGTCCTAGGTAACTTGTTCCAAGTGCAGCGAGAAGGGTCACCATTGGAATGATTGCTGCAAAAACTTTGAAAGGTTCACAAACTGTGAGCAGGGCCCAATTAAAAAAGAGATAATCAAAATAAAAACTGAAAGAAAACAGGAAAAGGTACGCAGGTCTAACACCACCTATGCTCAGGTAGCCAAAGCCGCGTACAATAACACTGAGATCCAGAAAACCTACTTGAAAATACAAAATGAAGACTCAACAAAAATCCTGACCTACATTCTCTGTGCCCACGTCAGGAATCTTACTCAATCAGGATGTTTCGCAAAAGAGCTCAACTAAATGCTCGTCAGAAATGGGATGAGCTAAATGTGGTTCCCAAACAACCCCCGTCAAGGGACGTCCTCCTGCTGGAGAAGGTTTAAAACACAGTATCTTATAAAGACAACAGCAAGGGAGAAGAAGTAAACCAAACCGGGACAAAAAGCTGCTGCGAAGAAGGTCCATGACACCACAGCTGAATAACCCACACAAACTAAGCCGATGAAAGAGAGATCAAGAAGAAAAACGAGAGGATGGTGATGACATCAACAGATTCCACAGGCTCCTCAGACTCCTCTGATATAGAAACATAAAAAAGGGAAAAAATCCACCAACAAACTACTCGATGCAGATGAGATCAATCTCACTATATAGGCATTCGAGAAATTCCCCTTCTCTGAAAATATGGATGAAGTAAAAATACTAAATGGAATAAAAACCAAAATTAACAAGTGAGAGTATGACGCATCGATCGAGGCTGAAGTGGTAGAGGAAGCCCTGCATCGTCAAAACGTTTCCCTATACGACGGCACGTATGAGCGGGTTTCCAACGCCAAATTCAAGAATAAGAGGAACGGAAGGAAAATGGACATCTTCCAAACCCACCAGTATAAGAAGACCAGTATGGGGATCGTAAAACAATAGATTGAGGATTCTGACACTCAACGTTGATGGAGTGGAGGGAAAAGCAACGCTATTAGGAAACATATTCCGTGTGCTAGACCCGAAATAATTCTGATAATGGAGCACGGTATTGACACTTCAAGGGTTCAACTTAAAATAACGGGCTACAGTGTGCTCATGAAGAATCACTCTTAGGAAAGTTTTGATGGTTTAGCGATAGCTGTTAGAGGGAACATCACGTTCAGGCGCCACCCGGAACTGGACGAATCCTTTGGGACGATTGAATTTCCCACATTGTAGGAAAACCTCACGACTCACGATAGCCGCAGCCTATCAATCTATTCGCCGAGCCTACCTACCCGTCACCAAATTCTGTATACTTTTCGGGCACCAGGGAATTGCATTCCTATGTTGCAACCTCGATGCCAGATGCTGAATGGCAGACTATGATAGAACCAACGAAAAAGGCCAGAACTTGGAAGTGATAATGAAGAGGAAAAATATACACAGGATAGGGCCAGATTTCTCTACCTATATAACTTACATGTCAGCGACCGAACCTGGCATTATCATAACCAGCGACGATTTTCCCTTTAATTGCCATAGCGAATCGGGCCCAACATTTCCCAGCGATCCTAACCACAATCTCACTCGCTCCGATCCAGCTACCAGTCACGCTGAGTAAAAACTACGCCTCTACCGACTTGAACCGCTACAAGACACCTGTCCGACAATATATAGATGACCCGGCGGTTCTGGAGGGAAGATTAAGAACATTATGTAAGGATGTCTACTTTAACACCGAAGAAGCCAATGAAGAGTTCGACCAGGAATTCGAGGGCCATCTGATTAACGATCTGAATTAGATAATAAATACACCGCACGCATTAACACCACCACGCGGCCATGGGGAGACAGATGGTTGAGTATGGTCGTCCAATAACAATGGAGGACGTCATGGCCAATATAAAAGCCTTTGAACAAAAGGCATCAGGCTGGACGGGCATCACCAAAAACAACCTGGTGAATGCCCAACAGCAAATCATTTAGGCCATCACCAACATCTTTAATGCTTTCCTGAGCACAGGTTATTTCCCTGAAGGTCTATAGGTGTCCAATTCCGGGTGGATCTCTCACCCAAAGATTTTGTTGCTCAAAAAGAGCAGGGGTATGAACGTCGAGCTCGATTACTTTCCAACAGTACGGGTTGGGTTTGCACTTAGGTCCGATTAGTACTCGGCCTGTTCGAAGTTATGACGGAAGATACAACCAGTCTTTCAGTAACCACTGTCAGTCTCAAAAGTAGGGCTCGAGGGAGTATTTTGCCGGGGGGGGGGAAGCTGGGTTTGAATATGGCAGTGTAGAAGTTTATTCCCTCTCTAGGAAGCTTACATCGAGAATCTTTTTCTTTTCTTTTTTTCTTGACTTCGGGCTCCTAGGGTATGGAAGGCCGAGAGAAAGAAGCTTTACGGAGAGAAAAAAATAGACACTCGTAAGGACAATGCAAGCAATCAGAGCACTGGCTCGTATTTTAATAGTTATAATCGGGTCTTATTTAAGTCTGGAATTATTCAGAGGACAATAAATGTTTTAATCAATATTTAACATTGATCACAACTTAACTTCCGCCTACACTTGGCCAGCAATAAGAGTCTGCCAACCTTAACTTATGCGTCGTGTCCTCTTAGGGAAATACTAATTTTTCCCAGGCCGATGCTTTAATATTTATACAGAGTCGCCGGAAAAGGAATTTTAGATAGTTCACAACATCTCGCGGAACCTCCCATTGCTAGAATTAGACTCGCTATATGGGGCGTCTTATTCGAACGGAAGTGTCTTCAAAAGAAGCCAATCTTGATAGTCATTACTTGAGGTCGTTAAAGTTTTATTCGAAGAAAGCGAAGGACTGCAAAATTAAGGACAAAGCCCACAGAGCGACGGTTATGGAGACAATTTACGGAGCCCTAAGCAACGCACTAATTCGCCTTATTGATAACCCCTCAGGCTTCGAAACAATTTGCCACACTAAGGAGGACGTTGAGCGATTAGTTTTCGATGACGCTGAAAAACAACTAAAAGAAATCGGACTAGAGGCCAGTATTCCGCCAGAAATATTGGTCCAAAGAACAATCATTTTGCGTCGGCTCGACCACTTCTTTACAGACAATAGCTGCAAAGAGATAAAGGCCAAGCTAACCGCAAAGAAAAGTGGGCGAAAATAGTAAGAGTTGAAAACTCGAAAAAGACCAGAGCATTGTAAAAATAATATTCTCCAGCATCGAGATGGCAAGAAAGGCGAAAATCGAAAGACTGCTGTGGTTCTACCTAAGGGTAGCACCTGAGCAAATTGGAGGGAAGAATATATTCCAATCGAGTGCTGTTATAAGTGATTCGCCGTGGAGAACCACCCGACTAAAGAGTACAAAACAACGGAAACTGTGTTCAAATTTCACAGCGCTCGGACACGGGTTGAAAGAGTGCAACAGCGACAAACAAAAATGCATCGACTGTGGAGGGGACAACAGGAATCTGGCCATGCGATGTCCCATCTGTAAAGAAGCGATCTGTAAGAAAAGAGAAAAGATCAAAGAAGAACAGGAGACGAAGAAGAAAACGTCGTATCCAGAAGCAACTGCAATAATCAAGATCAACCAAGTGGACCGGCCAAACGCACCTAAACTACTAATACTGAAAGAAGGACAAGAAATCATGTCCATGATTATCTTTGCCCATTTGTCCAATTTAGCAAATCCGGGAACTTTTGCGGAAGTAACTTATGACTTGATGCAAAGAAACGGAATGAAGAAAAAGCCATGGTTCCCCCCATATCCCCCGTCTGGAGAAATCCTAAATATCCAAATTATCGACTCCGAAATACAGTAGCAGATAGAAACAATAAGAGCGAACGCTCTAAACAGAGCCCCCCAAAGGCGAAAAAACAAGGAAAACAAGAAATACAAGTAGAAGAAACTGCCGAAGAGGACGAAGATTGTAAGTGCGAGAGCTCGAACCAGAGTTCGATAAAAACAAAGCCGAAAAACGAGGGAATAAGAACGAAAACCCCCAAAGACAAACACAACCAACTAACAACGAACAAGGTGTGCCTATAACTGAGAAACAAGAGCTCCTAAGAAAAGGCTATTTCCTCGACGTAAATGATGTTGACTTTAGGTCTTCGGCTCACCACTGTGCAAACCTATGGAGGAGGATGCGGAAGCACTACTCCCAGGAATTCACAGGGAAAAGTTCAAGTGGACATTTGAGGGACCCTACTCAGGAGAAGAGATTGGAAATCTGCAGATGGAAGGTAACATGTACATCCCAGCCTCAAGTGTTTATACCCTGAATTTGCAGCCCTTCAATGCGATCAAAATGGACAGAAGACTTCGGAAATCGATAAATAAGAAATAGAAATCCATAAGTGACCAAACAACTGTAATACGAGTGCGCAAAATTACAAAAATTCAACTGAGAAGACTAATTATAAAATCTAAAATTAACAAGTGTGTTTTAAGCGAGTAAATTAGCGATATTTAAATTATAATTGTATTAAAATGAATACCAAGCAATTAATAAGCGAAAGTGTGTAAAATATCTAGCGAGTAACATGATAATAAAAGTGTTCTAAATTAAAAAGCAAATCGTAAAGTACTATCCTACTTAAATTCAATGACGTGTGTATAAGTTTTTGGCAATTTGAATAACATAGCACAGCAAACCAAACTAAAATCAAGTCTAAAACAAAAGAAATTTGTATAATATATAACGTTTATAAAATAAAATAAATTTGTATAATATATTAATTAAAAATGTAACAAAAAAAGGTAAAAGAAATGAAGTTGTATTAATCAGGAAATAGAAATCAAATAATTAATTGCGTAAGATAAAACTAAGAAGTTATTACAAACTCATTAATGTAAAATATGAAATAATTTTATATATATATATATATATATATATATATATATATATATATAATTGTAAATCTAGATCTAAAAGTATTAACAAAGTAAGATTAAACTAAGAAGTTATTTTAGTTGTTTAAGATACAATAGGAAAAATTTATATAAATCTTTGTAAACAGAAAAATTCGAACATCATTCACCTTGAAACTTTGACTCATTCTATTATTTATATACTTTCTCTTCTCCCCTTGATTTTGCTATTATTTTATCATTATTTGTCTATTTATTTTTACATATTTTATAAATTTAATTGTATTCCCATTCTTAAATAAACCTTTGAACTTTGACCTTTGTTAATACCACTTGTGGTTTCTCTTATTCTCTTTCTCTCTCTCTCTCTCTCTCTCTCTCTCTCTATAAATATATATATATATATATATATATATATATATATATATATATATATATATATATATATATATATATATATATATATTGTCGATCTTGTGCAATTCGTTTACAATTTTTAGAATATTTTTTAAGATCATTTTTCCATCTTGTTTTGGTCTTTTTCTTAGTCTATTATTCAGTGGAGTCCATTCGAAAAGGTTTTCAGTTCCAACTATTGTCTTGGAATCTGGTTACAGCTCTATTTCAGTTTTTTTTTAGCTTCCATTATACTTTGAAGTTTAGTTTGTCCACCTATCAAGTGGCTACTTTTCTGTTACACCAAGTATTTCCCAGCATAATACGTGCATAAGGCCTTAGTGTAGTCCTAAGCATTAATGCCCAGAATTAATTTTGAATCATCCTTTTGCGTTTTTTATAGTAAAGCAGGTTTTTTTTAACAAACATTTTATTGCATATGAGAAGAAACTTGAATTACACATTTGGATTACAAATACTCTAATCAAATTGATGCTATATTATTAATGCGCGTACATCAGGTTGGAGGACCTCTTCTCGATTTAAATCAGGCAAAAATTTGCGTTGGTAACTCTTTCTCTTTTAAGTCTTCTCTGGATGATCTCTTCTAATCGTCCAGCAGTAGTCCGCCATCATGTATCTATCCCAGTGACCTTGGTAGCGCTCTTCCATCGTCATCAAATCCTGATAGAAGCGTTCCCCTTGTTCGTCGCTCACGGCTCCCAGATTCCTTGGGAATCGGTCGAGGTGACTATTTAGGAAATGCAGCTTCACACTCATGTTGCCTCCCAGGTCACGATATGCTAAAAGCATATTAGTAACCAGATGTTCGTAGTTATGTGCTTTTTTGTTTCCCAAGAAGTTATGAACAACGGCAGAAAATGAGAGCCAGGCTTCCTTCTCTTTTTTATTCATGGTGTTCACGAATCACTTAGATGTCTTCGGATTTGGGGACCATCAAATACTCCTGCTCTTATTTTTTCGTATGACAAAGCAAGAAACGCCAAAATTATGTACTGAAAACCATGATTGTCAGTGCTCAACGCCTTGGCATACTGCTTAATCAACCCTAGTTTAAGATGAAGTGGAGAGAAAACGATCTTCTCTTGACTTACGATTGGCTCATTAACAATGTTTGCCATTTCTGCTTCCAAAGTTTCCCGAACTGGCCAATCTTTTTGGGACCAGTTTTTCTCACGGACTAGACTGTCCCACATACAGATATAGCATGGAAATTTTTTATATCCCTTCTGCTGGCCAATGAGGAGGTTGAACATCTTAAGGTCTACACATATAATCCAATTGTGTTCATGGTACTTAAGTAAATCCATGACCAATTTTATGTCATCGTGAGTTTCTCGCAGATGGACAGAGTGACCGAGAGGAACTGCACCAAAGTCATTGCAATTATGCAAAAGGACACAATTGAGGCTACGCTTGGAGCTATCCAAAAACAGTCTCCACTCAGCAAGGCTATAGATGCCAAGTCGCAACTCGGTAAACAGACCAGGAACATCGTGGCAGTATAAAAATTGTTTCTCCTTAGTGAAATACTTAAAAAATGATTTAACCCTTGTTCCGTAATATGATATACGTACCGACCTGTCAAGCATATGTCTTTCACTCAACCTGGAGGCTAAAGGTTCTGCAACTTTCTTGGAGAGCGCCAAATCACGTATCAAGTCATTCAAATCCTCTTGATTGAAACAATGAAGAGCTAATGACTGTTCAGCATCTGATGATGAATCTGCAGACTCTGAATCCATTCCGTGGACGACCATATCAGGTACATTATTTTCATCCCCGGAGGAAGCATAGCCACTTAAAATCGGAACTGGTAAAGACTCAGAATGAGATACTGGCCTGATCGCCGAGGGAATATTGGGGTAGTCGATCTTGTGCCGATTTTTCTTGCCAATCCCTTTAGTATTCACCAGACAGAAATAACAGTCCGTTATATGATCCTTTGGCTCTCGCCACACCATGGGGATTCCAAAAGGAAGACCATTTATCTTTCCTTTCGTCCACTCACGAAGATGTTCCACACAACTATGGCAAACACCATGTGGGGCCACTTCTTATCTTGATCGCCAAGAGGAACATCAAAATATGCCTTATAAGTGCGGATCACAAAGTTTGATATATTGCGCCTTTGACGAACTAGCGTGTAACAGCTACATATGTAGCAGAAAGTGTCTGGATCATTAACGCAATTTCTTCTTGACCAAGCCATCACTCTCACATGAGACCTGAAAAAAGAAACAATGATGTCAATATTTTGCACAATAACACATTACTATCATACTACTATGTACTGTGATGTATTTGCTTTCTACAAGCACCCTCTGTCCATCCGGAGGACAGTTTTCCTGTGAAATGACAAAATAGAGATTACAGAATAACTATAGCATATATGTAAAAAATGGATTATATATTTGAAATCAGCATGAGAAAACGAATTAAATGTGATTAAAATTGTTTCCCTATGTAATATTTGAAAGATAATATATCGTTGTCTTACACCTTTATGTAATTGAAAGATGCTTGAAATCTTATGCTTTCTAATATAATATCCGCAATTATGGTATATGTGTTCTATGATATTTATGAGAACCGGATCTATACCTTTATCTTCAAGGTTATTATGATTGCTGGTAGTACTATTGAATTCAATACTTTCTGGTAGGCACTAAATACCAGGTATAGAGGAATATAATAATTTGAACTTTTCTCATTGATCTAGATGATAGCATGTATATGGTATCATGTAGACTGATTTTAGCCTAAATCCCGACTCAAAGATGATGGGTGTCATGGTCTTACCCTGATTGGAGACTCACATACATACCATGACAATTTTGGGGAAGGGGATCTTCATGATACGTGGAACGTCGCATGGAATATTGACAAGCCACATGGTCTTGGATGACATTCTTTTCAGCTGAGATAAACCAGATTGTACCCGGTTCAACAGAATGATTCAGATTGTTCAGTAGCTTATCTGCTTTTGTCAAGCAATTCTCTTTGCCCTTGGCTGTAATAAATTGTCCCTTGGGCATAATGTACGAGTGCTAGCAAAGCTCTTTCTCCAGTGCCAGCTTTATGATGCTGACTTAAACACCTATCTCGCCCAGCAAAGCCTTGATTCCCTTGCTCGGGTCAATTATAACCTTGTCCTCAAATTGATAGATGAATTCCGGCGGGTTGACGGATTCAGAACACCTATTGGGCTCCTTTCCGTTAGTAATGGCTTCGCAGGCTCCTTTTCAGCTGCCCCTGTCGCGTCTTACAGCCTTTCCATTGTTAACAGAGCATTGGACACCAGTCACGATGACAGTATTTTGATAGCCAGCAAATATCATCATGATGCAGCTAAATTTTATTCCATATTCATATGGCTTCCAGTCTTGGATGTCAGCTAAGTTTTTCTCAACTAAAGCTCCTAAGCTCCTCACCGATACAATATATAT